>QXEO01000264.1:2514573-3114573 GCA_007115705.1 Dactylis glomerata | reverse complement strand
ATTCTGACATAGCCATGATCAAAAAGAACATTGCTAGCGGGGATGCTAAGTGTTTCTCTCTTGATCATCAAGATACCGTTTATTTCGGTAAACGTCTTGTCGTACCGAACCATCGAGACTTGAAAGAGCAAATCCTTAAGGAAGCTCATAAATCACCCCTTTCCATCCATCCTGGAAGTACCAAGATGTATCAAGATCTTCGCCAAAGATTCTGGTGGACTGGGATGAAGCGAGAAATCGCTCAGTATGTTGCTGAATGCGACGTTTGTCATTGTGTAAAAGCTGAACATCAAAGACCTGCTGGAGTTCTTCAACCTTTATCTATTCCCGAGTGGAAATGGGATGAGATTGGCATGGATTTCATCACCGGATTTCCAAAAAGTCAAAAGGGCAACAATGCAATATGGGTGGTTGTTGATCGTCTATCCAAAGTTGCTCATTCCGTTCCAATCCGCGAGGATATCACTGCTACTCAACTGGCAGAGTTGTATATTTCTCGGATAGTCACTCTTCACGGTGTTCCAAAGAAGATTATTTCCGACCGTGGGAGCCTCTTCACCTCCAGGTTCTGGAAAAGCTTTCAAGAAGCTATGGGAACTCATATTTCCTTTAGCACTGCCTATCATCCTCAAACCGGAGGTCAAACTGAAAGAGTGAATCAAATTCTTGAGGACATGCTCCGAGCTTGTGCTATCTCTTTCGGGAAGAATTGGGAGAAGTGTCTTCCCTTTGCTAAATTCTCCTATAACAATAGCTTTCAATCCAGCTTGGGCATGGCACCTTTTGAAGCTCTATATGGAAGAAAATGTCGAACACCGCTAAATTGGTCTGAAACCGGAGAAAGACAGTTCTTTGGACCGGACATGATCAAATAAGCAGAAGATCAAGTTTGCATAATCCGAGAGCATCTGAAAACTGCTCAGTCTCGTCAAAAGAGCTATTATGATCGTCATCATCAAGATGTGAGCTATGAAATTGGCGAGAAAGCGTATCTTCGAGTCACACCTCTAAAAGGCGTTCATCGCTTTGGTATCAAAGGCAAATTGGCTCCTCGCTATGTTAGTCCTTTTCCTATTCTCGCTAAGCGTGGAGAGCTTGCCTATCAGTTGGAACTTCCTTCAACATTTCCGGATGTTCATGATGTGTTTCATGTCTCTCAACTCAAGCGTTGCTTCAAAGATCCAATCCGTGGAGTTGATCATACCACTCTCGATCTTCAGGAAGATCTCACCTATCGGGAGTATCATGTTCTTATCCTTGATGAAGCTGAAAGAAAAACTCAAGGCCGAACCATCAAATTCCTCAAATTTCAATGGTCTCATCATTCTGAACAAGAAGCAACTTGGGAACGAGAGGATCGCCTTTGATCCGAGTACCCTTCCTTTTACTCTAGTTCTTAGGAATCTCGGGACGAGATTCTTGTAAGGGGGGTAGACTTGTAACATCCCGTGTTTGTAATAAAGTAACTTTGCATCATAAGCATCATCCAAAATTCACTCTGAAATTTTTGCATTTGAAAATGAAATGGAAATCCTGAAATTGAACCAAATTCAATCCCTCTTCAAGTAGTTACAAAATGAGTTCAACTTTTTCAAACTTGTCAAATAAGAGCAACTTGAGCTTTTGCTATTTAGCAGAAAAACCCATGAAGTTTTCAGAAGTTTTAAACAAATACAAAGTATTGAACTGTACCAAAACTTGTGCTGTTTTTAAAATTCCCAGAAAACCCCAAAGGCTAGGGGGATTTTTGCAAATGTTGGTTGTCCTCTTCGTGGAGCAGCTGCGTGGAGCTCCCAGGTGCCACCGACGCCACCTCCTGCTTGCGCCCAGGCCACCGAGGCGACCTCCTGGAGACGCCCTTCAACGCCATGAAGCCCCTCCTCCCTTTCCCTCTCTCTCTCCCTGGCCGCCCTACCCTTCTTCCCCGTCGGTCTCCCTCTCCCTCTCTCACGAGAAAACTCACAGTAGTCGGAGCCGATGTATAGCGCCGTCGTCCCGTGCCTTCCCCTGCTCCACCGAGGTACTGAGAAGGTCCCCAACGCCGCCTTCATCCTCCCCGCCCGACGAATCGACCTCAACCGCCCGAAAACGCCGACGACGACCGCGGATTCCTCGCCGGACCTGAGCTTGTCGCCGCCCAAAATTCGTCGCCACCGGCGCTCCTCCGGACCAGCCAACCTCACCGGAGTACCCAGGGTGAGCCCCCGGTCCGCCAGGACCCTTCCCCCTCCGTCTTCCGCGTCGTAGCGCCGTCCTCGGCCGGCCATCGCTGGTGCCTGGGAGCCGGTCGGCTGGGCAACGGCCCAGGCCGACCTGGCCAGTCTATGTGGCCTCGGGCCCCCCAGATAGCCTCTGCGGGTCAAGTTGACCGTGGTGCAAAAAGTCTTTCGCCTAGAGTTTTATTTCCAGAAATTTCAGAAAAATGCTAGACCTTGTAAAAATCACAAAAAATTATCTGCTTGTCAGAAAATTGCAAATGACCTATCAAAATGTTTAGAAAAACATGCTCTACATTTTAGTGTCAATCTCATGCATTGTTTAGCAACTTGAAACCTGTCCAAAATTAGAAGAACTAATCATACCCCCCCTTAATTCGATTTAGGGTTCGTCGGATGCAAACCCTAGTGCATCCGAAACCTTTTCAATATGATCTTCATGTCGTAGGGTTTATTTCGTGCATTCTAAACTTGTCATATCATCATGCTTGATTGCGCATCGATGCATTTGAATTGAATGTGTTATTTTCCCTTTCCGGTGTTTCTTCCTCTCGGTAGAATCCGAGACCGCGTCCGAGATCAACGCCAATACTGATCAGATCAACTACATCGAAGCACAAGGCAAGCGTTAGAAAAGTGCGAAATAGCTCAGTCTTTCACTCGAAAGCCGTTCGCGCCTTCTGTACTCTAAAGCCGTTTGCACTGAAGTGCAAGCCATTTTCTTCGCTCTTTAAACTCTAAAGTACTTACTAAATAGGGGCTGCGCATACGTTTTCTCGCTTGGAGCACAAGGGGAAATACCGATTTTCCAAACTTGATTTGAGATCAGGTTATCATCAGATAAGAATGAGAAGAGAAGACATTCATAAAACAGCTTTTAGGACATATTTTTGTCATTATGAATACTTAGTGATGCCATTTGGACTCACTAATGCACCTGCTACCTTCCAATCTTTAATGAATCATGTTTTTGCTCCGGAAATACCTTTTGGTATTCTTTGATGATATTCTGATATATAGCAAGACCAAACAAGCTCATCTCAAGCATCTCAAGTTAGTCCTGGACATTCTAAGGTCAGAAAAACTATATGCTAAGATTAGCAAATGCAGTTTTCCTGTCCCTCAAGTGGAGTATTTAGGGCATGTTATCTAAGGATAGGGTCTATCTACAGACCCCCAGAAAATAGTTGCCATCAAAGAATGGCCTCCCTTTTGATGCATTTCTAATCCTATGGTTTACAAATGTTTTGAGCCTCCACCATATCTGCATGCATTCAACTGTCATTTGCCGAAACATAGAGTAACCTATTTTGATGTATGCCCTGCTATTGTCAACTATATATCTATGATCCACTGCTCCTAGCATGACTAGGTTATGCTTTAGCGTCACCGGAAACTTACTATTCTATGCTTAGCCATGCTTAGCATTTACTGTTGCAACTCCGGTACTTGGGCTTGAAGCTTTATATGAATCTAGCATGATAGCTTGTCGTGGTAATTGTGGTGAATTGGTGAAACTTGACAATAGGCCTGGATGAGCCGCCATGCGGGTTGTGGTTGTTTGACTCATTCTCACCGCTCTAGGACCCGAGTTCTTGTCTCTTGATCCAAGACGAGCGTACAACTGCACGTGGAGGTATGGGACTCCTATCGACTGACTAACTTGCTTAGACTTATCCATGAGCTACCTAGTCCGGGCTTTCTATTCGACATACGCATCGAAAATGTTTTGAAACGAGATGGTGGAAAAGGTGCATTCATATAGGGACGTGGCCGAGGTTGATTGAGGTGGATTCCTCTGGTAAACCAATCTCGACTCACAACAAAACGTTCCACATCGGAGAAAGGCCGTCTTGCGATGGAGGACTTAGACCTTTTGGCTTGGCTCATGGAATAGGTCGACGTAAGGTAAAGGTTGTAGGCGATCATCACCCCGCTAAGATTCTTCGCGAGGGTCCAGGGGACGATCGTCATGTGTGGGCAAAGTTGTGCACCCCTGCAGGGTTAAATCATTTCGAAAAGCCGTCTCCACGGTTATGGATGACTTGGAGACAGATACTAGATCATAGACAACATGAACTTAATCGTAAAAGTGCCAACTTAAGAGTGAGACTCTGGATCACTTCCTCAGGGTCGAGGGGGTGATCAGAATGAGTGGGCTTTGGAGTTTATAATTCGGTGGTTGCTCCATGATCAAAAGAGTTTGCGAGACGCTCTCTTATCCCCTTTACAAATTCTGAGTAGTCCTCGCCTTGTGTCACTTTCTCAAAGAAAACTTGCTTTCTGCAAAGAGCTACACAAAAAGACATTGATGCCATCATATAGTGTAGAAGGTCAGCTTGCTGAGTACACCCTCGTACTCACCCTTGTTTAATGTTGTTTTTCCATAGAAGAGACCGCCGCAGGCAACGAAGGTGGTTTCTATGCCGATATCGACTTCGACGACTAGTTTGGGGTTCCCAGGCAGCAGCCTGAGATCTACGGGTTGGGACGTCGCTTATGTTCAGGGCCTCTTAGGCCATTTGCTATCTTGTTATGTAGCATAACATATTTGCTTTCCGTTGCTTGTTGTAATGTTGGGTCAGTGACCTATGCTTGTATAAGTTGGATCTTTACTCTGTTAAGAGTTTGAACTACTACTTTGAGTCGTAGAGTCACTGTTTTGTTACCAGTTGTGGTTACCCATCTCGTGCATGATGCGTGTATGGATATAAAGTGCACGAGAGGGGTTTAAGGCTCTCGAGCTCTCTGTTATGCAGTCTTGGTTATGATTAGTTTCATGGCGCTTCGAGATGTGTAGAGCCGATGTTTAATTCCGGCCTGCCTGCCGATGGTGTTCCGGCCTGGGACTGGTAACCCCAGTATCACTCGTTGCTAGCATGACTAATACACATAACATCTCTGTATAGCTTAGAACCCGGGGTCCGACAGCACGCGGGGGGCCTAACAGCCAAACGGTGGTCTGGAGGGTGCTCGATGGAGGCCGTTAGCGAAGCTGCTAGAGCGATGAGGTCGATGTGCCTTTGAGCAGCGGCCAGGGCAGCGCCCCTGGCCTGGGTGGATGTGGAGATCGTTCAGCGGCGGCATGTTGACTGCCGGTGGCGAGGTCCTGGGGCTGGGAGGGGTTGGATTCCTAGATCTTGATTGGGTGATGGCCTCCTCATCCCCTCCTCGCTGCGTGGTTTCTTTGGCCGGATCCGAGGGAAGACCGTTCCTATTTCTATCGTCCTCTTCCTTGATGCCAGCCCACGCCGGTGGGGTTTGAAGCCGTAGATCTAACAGGATGCGGCGGGTGGTGTGGGGGCTACTAGCTCAGGATGCATAAAGGTGGCGGTCCTAGGATTCCAACTCGCGCCAAGATGTTGATCTGTCGGATGCATGTCCCCATGGATCTGGCTGCAGTGTCGTGTTCTAGATGGCTCCGCCGCGAACTTCACTGGGCGATTCATGCCTGGAGATTGCTAGATCGGGTGGGATTCGGCCGTGCGTACCCGTGTTTTCTCTGACCATTTTTTCAGAGGAGCGTTTCGAAACTCTGCTGGCTGTTAATATTATGGGGCACGCTTTCTTGTTCCATGGTGCTGTCGGAAAATATCATGGAAGCCAAGATCTGAGGACTAGCAATGGTGGTTCGAGTCTTTATGGCTATGATAAATTGTCTTGGTGGTTCGTGACTTGAAGCAGCGCATGCAAGTGAGAGCGTCTACAGAGGAGAAGTTCAAAATCTTACCTTTTAGGATGTAAATTCAAGGTCTAGCCTTAATTGGTTGTGTCTGACAATGGCCTTGTTAAAGGCCTTGTTTTGAGAGCGAGGAGTTTCTTCAAGGTGAAAACCTGAGATCTATGATAGGGCAGCGATGATGTTTGTGCACTGTTTCCTTCTTGGAGACGTCGTTTTTTGGAGAAGCTGGATATCTGGTGCTATCTTGGTGTTGTTACTACTGCTGTTTCAAGGAATAGATCACTATAGCGGGATTTTTTTCGTTTTTATAATTTTTCTTTCTTTTTTTCTTGTGTACATCTGTAATGTCGTTAGGATAATACATTATTGCAGAGGTTGGATGCAATTGGTATCTCTACGATATTAATATATGCTCTGTATGGAAAAAGAACGAGTCATTTTTAGGATCAGATGCAAACTGTACAATTGTGAACGCCCATCTTAATACTGTGGATAACTATTTTTTGCTATGTAAAAAGGTCTCAACTAATTAGAAATTTAGAATAAGCAGCATATGTTATACTACCTCTGTTTTAAAGTGCAAGTCTTTAAAAAAAACTTATATTTCAGAACTGGGGTAATAAGATGGAGCGACTGGCGATTATATTTACTCGATCGTAGCACTAGAACCATCGAGAGAAGCACAGAAGAAACAATCGCTGGACGGAGCTGTCGTTGTACTCCTAGGCTTAACTGGAGGAACGTGCCGATCAATGCCGTGGCGCCGTGCCTGATTTCAGTACCAGCAAAAACCAGCGATGTAGATCGCAAAAAAAAAAAAACCAGCGATGTGCTAGCTAACTAGTCGGAGCGACAGCAAAATGACGTTAAGAGAGAATAGGTGGACCGTGGACGATTTACAAAAAAAATTGCAATCGGCATTCGAGGTGTCCTCACCTCATGAGTCATGTCATGGTATTTTTTTTTTCAAAATGAATAGCTTAGTCACAGCCTATGCATCAAGCACAGCCATTTTCATTACTTAGTTCAGGATGCTTAAAATAATACATTTATGGATCAACATGGGTTGGTACATGTATCATCCATCTAAAAATAAAAAGCAACAAGTAGCTATCCATTTTCAATTCTACTAATATGCCTCTATCCAGTAGCCTGAAAATAGAAGTCATGTGCGATCGTTAGCAGTCGTTTGCATCCAGTGATCATATGCTCCCACTGATCACTGGGAGGATGTAGGAACATATGTGTATCCAGTGCGCAGCTAGTCAAATAATCTGCAAAAAATTGTATCCTTTTGCTTGTTAAATATAATATTATTTTGGCATGTCCATATGGACCAACACAAAGCTGAAACACCAATGCGTATTCTAGGTTTTACATCCTTACCAATCCTATTTAGCCAATTACTAAACATATTGGTGATATTTGAGGGTGGGGGATATTATATGTGAAGTATATCATGCGCCAAATAATACGAGCAGAGAAACAAGTGTTCTACTGTCTCTATTGAGTCACAAAAATAACAATTGCGACATCCATTCCATTTTTATTTCTTTTGTTAGGAGAACTTTACTACGAATGAACCACATGAAAATTTTAATCTTAAGAGGAATTTACAATTTTTAGAGATGTTTATGAAAAAACTGTGCATCCCTGTTCATTAGATCGAGGTACATAGACTTGACGGTAAATATTCCAGTGGTAGTGATCTGTCAAACGAATATATCCGGTTCTTCTGAAAGATGAACCGTCCTCAATCTCTGGCACAAATGCAACCATTCGTTTCACTTACTGTGAGTCAATGTCCTTCTGAAACCAATATTCAACAGGGTTTATGCTAGAACATTTGCAACTAAGACATTCTTCCTTTCTGCTATGTTGTATAATGATAGATATTGTTGTGCAAGCGATGTATTACCTAGCCAAATGTCCTCCCAAAAACAAACTGTCAACCCATCACCAATTTTAAAATAGCCTCTAAAAAAATTCTTGCTTAATTCACGGTTACACCTTTCCAAAAAGGTGAGTCTATAGGTTTTTCTTCTACTTGCGATAGTGTTATATCTTTGATATACTTATTGTGAAGCAATTCTTGCCACATTCCTTCTTCACATAGAAGTTTATAAAGCCATTTGCTAAGCAAACATCAATTTTTAAATCCAAGAACCTCAACACCCAAATCGTCTTGGTCCTTTGGGCAACAGATAATGTTCCATTTTGTAAGTCTGTACTTATTTTTAGTATCATGAGATTGCTAAAAAAATCTTGACTGGAAAAAATCTAGGCGCTTTCTTACCCCTTTGAGTATTTCAAGAAATGAAAGAATAAACATTGGTAAACTAGTTAAGATTGAATTAATAAGAACCAGACGGTCTCCATAAGAGAGTAATTTGCTTTGCCAACATCCTAGCTTTGAAACAAAATCGAATTTCAATTAGATTCCATTCGGCATTTTGAATTTTTCTATGATGGATAGGTATTCCAAAATACCGAACAGGTAAGTATCCAGACTCACATCCAAAAATATGCTTGTTCTGGTGTTCCTCATCATTTGCTTTTCCAAAACAAAAAATTTCGCTCTAATGGAAATTTATTTTTAAGCCAGATAGTTGCCCAAACATACACATAATTAGCTTAATATTAATTGTCTTCTCTAAATCATGTTCCCACAAAAAGTATTGTATCATCGATATATTAAAAAATAGAAATCCCTCCCTCTACCATGTGAGGTATGAGACTTCCTACCTGGCCAAGTAATCAGTATTTCCAACATATCAACAAATAATGTTGGATAACATTGGAAACAATGGGTCACCTTGCTGAAGCCCCTTTATAGTTTGGAAATAATGACCAATATCATCATTGACCCTTATTCCAAAGGAACTACCTTGCACAAAACTTTTGGTCCATTCACACCATCTGGGATCGAAACCTTTCATGTGAAGGACTTGTTGTAAAAATGGTCATTTAACCAAGATTTTTCAAAATCAATTTTGAAGAGTACCCCATCAAATTTCTTATGATGAAATTCATGAAAGGTTTCATGCAACAGAACCACACCTTCGAGGATGCGTCAACTAGGCATAAAATCCATTTGACTAGGTCTAATCACTTTCTCGGCCAAAATACGTAATGCGATTAGTAGCTACTTTTGTAAATATTTTAAAGCTAACATTAAGAAGACATATTGGTCTATATTGTTGTATTTTGACCACATTTTCATTTTTTGGAAGAAGTTTAATCACTCCAAAGTTCAATTTAAAAAGTGGTAACTCTCCTTTTTGTAATTGGCCAAACGATGTCATTAATTTTTTTTAAGTACATCCCAATTTTTTTTGGTAAAACTCCGCAGCGGGCTCAAGAGCTTTGTTAAGTTTCATCTGAGAGATAGACTCCAAAATTTCTTTCTCAGTGAAATCAGTTGTTAGAAGAATATTTTCTTCAGATGATAGTTGCGGGATATCCTCTGTTCGTTCCTCCATCAAAGAGAAGCTATTATAGTCAGGATCACCAAAAAAAATTATAATATTTTTAATAGTGTCCTTTAAATTATCTTCTCCCACAATCGTTCCTTCTTCCTGTTCTAATTGAAAAAAAATCTTACTATGTATTCCGTCCACTTAAATGAAAATACTTGGTATTGTTCTACCCTTCTTGTACATGTGTAGCTCTAGCCCGTTGAGCCCATTTGGTCTTTTCATCGCGCCTTAGTTTATTCACACGCTCATTTCCATCTCTCAAAGCTTCTTTCTCACATGCAGTGAGAGGGTTAGATTCAGCCTTTATGTCCAGATCATTATGGTATTTGAAAACTCACCAAAAATGAGAATGTATTTTTTGCGAGAAAAAACGATAATGTTTATACCTATGTAATTCAGGCATGACCAACCGACACCTGGGTCATCTTCCCCGTGGCGACCGAATCCTAACTCTACTGATGGCCTTCCCTCACTGCATTCCTTGCGCGCCTTCCTCGATATTTGTCTTTGCGCATGGTGGTGGTGGTCCCATTATGAATGGAATGGGACTGCACAAGGTATTGCGCGTACCACAAAGCATGTCCTTGGGGTGGTGGCCTCATGATTTTTGTTGTTATGTTATGTTTGTGCCTTTTGGTAGTATGTCTAGGGATGTGGAGGCTGCACGTGAAAACCCTGTTCTAGCTCATTATGCCGCAAGCACTGTGTACCTTTTGGGAGCCATCGTTCTGATGTCCCCTCCTCTCCTCTCGTCGAGGTACATGTCCTAAGGGAATCCCTTGGTCCAATTTGGATCGAATGGCGGTGTTGTTATTGCGTCGTTGCTCTTGTTGAAAGCACTGTCTCGTAGACGGATGCTCAAAGTGGACTTGTGACTTACAATAACTTGCTCGTGTGGGTATTGGGATCAGTCGTTCTTGTCACGTTAGCCGTTAGCGGTATGTGAGGTAAGAATGTACATGTTTAGTGCAAGTATAGTCGTACACAATTCTTTGTAGAATTGTAGTCCACTGGGTCTCATTGGTTTCTCTTTGAGGCGCCGAAGTCAGAGCTGTTATGATGTCGTCCATGGTGATGGTGATGACAAGAAGCGAGAGCCGAGAGGCGGCAGGGCTTCTGCGAGGGTGTTGAAATACACGCCACCGGGGTTCTTAAAATACGGAGGAGGATAGGCGCTGGTTTTTGGCATAGATTTATCCTATCTCTGCAGTTCTATAAAGTTGGTATATACGTGCCTTATAATTTGATTTTATCTTATAAATTAAACACTCGTATTGTTAAGAAAAAATATATCTACAAAAATACCCTGAGTTACTATAAGGTGGGATCCTACAAAATTCTGATTCCAACGGCTCGCTGGAACGACCCGTCGGAAACATGAAGTTTGCATCGGTGTCGCGTGATGACGCACAGGAGAAGGACAAGAAGAAAACGACCGATGCCGGAGCCGGACGCGCGCGCGTGCCATTACTTGTAGACGACGCGAATCCGGGACGAACTCGTAATTTTATTTTTGACAATAAAGCCGATCGAGGACACCTCGTCCCATAAATTACGCGCCGGGGCAAAGACTTTTCCCGAGTTTGTCATCCTCCCGAGGCAGAGCCGCCGCGCCGCCAATGTCCATCGTCGAGACGGAGCCCGTGGCGGCGCCCATGTCCACCCCTGGGGCGACGACGACGACGACGGCCGAGGCGGCTGCGATTGCGACCGCCGAGGCGGCTGCGATCGCGCCGGGCGTGGCGCGGCGCGGGTGGCTGCGCCGGCTCGTGCCGCGGGACTACGTGCCGGCCCGGATCACCCGGCGGTGCAAGACTGGTGCCACTCCAACGGCGACAGGGTCCTCGTCCTCATCCTACAGGAGGCTGGCGTCGATGTTGTCGCGTTCCAAGACCGGCGCCGTCGGGGCCACAGCCGCGACCGGCGGCGCCGTCCCGCCGCCCTCCTCCTACAAGAGGCTGGCGTCGTCGCTGTCGCGGTCGCTGCGGTGGAAGCGGATGCCGGGGCTCCCCTCCCTCAGCCTGCGCGCCGGCTCCGCGTCGGCGGCGCTCGACGAGGTGACGTTTCGGGTGATGTACGTCGTCGAGGCCGTCGTTCTCGGCCTCGCGCTGTCCTGCTTCTTCCTCTGCTGCGGCTGCCACATCTAGACAGTGCCTAGCTACTCCTAGCTACCTTGGGCGTGTAAGAACTAATTGCACGCGTTTTTTTTTGTTCATTCTGGTTTTGATCGAGCGACGACGCTGTGTAAATTTTCCACTCTGCGGAACAACCAAGGAAATTTGCAATCTGCTCGAGTTTTGCGTTTCTTAATTTGTGAATTGTGATGCTGTGAATCTCTGATGGTGCAATAGGGTGGCTGCGTTTTGGGGCCGATGTCTGTTTTGTTTATTGATCTTGCCGCTGTCTCGTGAAAGTAAAGAAAAAAGAGGTAGCTTTGGTGGTTGGGAACTTGAGAGCCGAGAGTGGAGTGGAGGTGGTCATGGCCACGGAGGAGGGGAAGAAGGTGGAGGCGGCGGCGTTCGGCTTCCCGGCGCAGGTGCGGCCGGGGGCGACGCGGGTGGGGTGGATCGGCATCGGCGTCATGGGCGGCGCCATGGCCGCGCGCCTCCTCGCCGCCGGCTACGCGGTGACCACCTACGCCCGCACTCCAGCCAAGGCTGATTCTCTGGTCGCTGCCGGCGCGCGCCTCGCGACCTCTCCCGCCGCCGTGGCCGCGGCCTCCGACGTGGTCTTCACCATGGTCGGCAATCCCGGCGACGTCCGAGCGGTCGTCCTGGACGCCGCCACGGGCGCCCTCGCGGGACTCGGCCCCGGGGGCGTCCTCATCGACTGCACGAGCTCCTCCCCCTCCCTCGCGCGCGAGGTCGCCGCGGTGGCGCGCGCGGCCGGCTGCCACGCCGTCGACGCCCCCGTCTCCGGCGGCGACGTCGGCGCCCGCGACGGCACGCTCGCCATCCTCGCTGGCGGGGACGAGGCCGTGGTGGCCTGGCTCGCCCCGCTCCTCGCCTGCCTCGGCAGGCCAACCTACATGGGCCCGCCCGGCAGTGGCCAGAGCAGCAAGATCGCGAACCAGATCGCGGTTGCCGGCGCGGTGGTCGGCCTCGGCGAGTCCCTGGCCTTCGCCGATGCCGCCGGGCTCGACGGGCGGCAGTTCCTCGGCGCGGTCTCCAAGGGCGGCGCGGGGTCGCGCGTCATGGACATCTTCGGCGAGCGCGTGCTGAGCCGCGACTTCAAGTCCGGGGGCTCCGTGCGGTACATCATCAAGGACCTCGGCATGGCGCTGGAGATCGGGGACGGCCAGGAGGAGGCCAATGTGCTGCCAGGGGCGGCGCTGTACCGGCAGTTGTTCTCGGCTATGGAAGCGAACGGCGACGGCGACCTGTGCTTGCAGGGACTGATCACCGTCGTCGAGCGCCTGAACGGGATCCACAAGTAAGGCCGGGATATGAGATCTTCTTAGGCCCTGTGTATGTTTTCTGAATAAAATTTGTTGTTTCATCTTCGTCGTCAAGTGTTTAAGTCACTACAGGAAACAATGAAGGAGCGGACTACCCAGCGGCGCCGCATGGGAGTCGCTCGTGTGCGGCGGCCCATATCCTCTTTATTCAACACGGGGACAGTCGAACGTGTCAGTACCTAGTGTGATTACTTCCAGATATTTTGGCCTTGCTATTTACACGCGTTCTTCTCCTCTCGCTTGTGGGGCCAAAAAAGTTTCATTCACATGTTGGAGGCGGCAGTAAAATTTCTGACATGATTTTTTATTGTTCGTTGCAACCCAACTGCTTGTTTTTCACATTGCTACAAATTTCTAGTGGACGTAGACTTTATCAGAGGCATATTTCCATGCACCATTCAGACCACAAAGAGCACGTAGTGTTAGTAATTGGCAGATTAAGTTAGGCTTAGTTGCCAGATTAATTATACTTAACCACCGGATTTAATTGTTACTAATTGCAAGTTTAATTAGCATGGTTGTCAGGTTAGTAGGAGTAACTAGCGCAAGATTATCTCTAATTGTCGATATTAATTAGTAGTAGGTTCTTTGTTACTACTACTACTACTACCAGATTAATTACCCCTACTGGCCAGATTAATTACCCCTACTTGCGAGATTAGTAATTATCCCTAATTTTCGTTGTATGTTCTTGTTAGCAGATTAACTCAGCCTTATCACCAGATTAATTAAGTCTAATTGCCATGATCAATTGAAGATATTCTAACTTCACAAGCTCTAGTTGTAGTTTGCCGGATCCATCATCCGGGATGATTAATCCTCAATAAAATGGAGGCACATGCAACTGGACATCACTACAGACTATTCTCGCTACAAAAAGGAGATCAATACAGATGAAGCTCACATCCAAAAATTTGATGAGTGTCTCCATGAAAAATTTAAGAGCACGACTAAAAAATTGCAGGGAAGAGGAAAACTCTGACACACAAACGCGCCGGTCGCCGGACTCCTCGTTGTGTGCAAGCTTACATGTGCTTGGCATCGACAGCCTCCTCGCGCTCGACGGCGTCGGCAGCCTCCTTTGCGCTCGACGGCGGACTCCTGCCTCCCAGCTGCAAGCTAGGCGGTGCTTTTCCACGGTGGCGGTGGCAGCCTCCCCGCACCCGTCGGGGGAGGCCTCCCCGCGCTAGCTGGGCCTCCGCGCTGAGTGTTCGCCGTGACTCTCCTGCTGCATGGTCGCCGGCCCCCGGCCGCTTGCTTCAACATCCCATGCGAGGAGTTGTTCTTCCGCGGCTGTTCCCAGTGAGGCCTTGTTTACCTCTAGGGTATTTTGAGGGGATGAGAGGGGATTATTTTGTATCCGGAATTTCCGTTGTTTACTACTCCGGGTTTTGAGAGGATAATCCCAGGATATCCCCACAAATTCCCTCCACTCTAGTGTATTTTTGGCTAGATTAAAAACTCTACATCATGGTAGAGTTTTTTTGGGGAAGAGTATTTGAGGGGATTTAAGAGTATTGGGTGAACACCAAATCCCCACATATCCCCGCATCTTTTGGGGATAAAAATACCGGAGAAGTAAACAAGGCCTGAGGAAGAAGGAGATTGTGTGGCCGGGGGTAGCTTGTGAGGGGATAAGGTTGAGGTGGGGCAGCGGTTGTTAGAGCCACGTGGTGATACGATCTGTTTTTCCCGAATCTTGGAGCGCCGCACGGGAGGCCAGCAGATGCGGCGCTTCTCCTTATCTTTTCCCAACAATGAATGGATCGATCTGGTTGATGTATGTGTCAGTGATGCAATTTTTGCGTTCCTTGCTGACGTTGAAGTAACATCAGTGATCAGTCTAAGTGTGCTCTGAGCCTCTGATGGATTATCGGCCCAGAAATGAGTCACAGACTTACAGTGATAAAAAATGAGTCACAGTGACAACAAGATGCTAGGGATGTCATCATAAATTCAGATGATGTACATACTAATCTGACAGCAGAGGAGCAATTTGCGAAGCTTGCAAACTTCCAAGGGCCTCTTGCTCAACCGTGTGAGTTTTCCATCCAGGTGTCTGTTAAGTATTTGCTGCACCGTGGAAGATAACATATCTACTCTAGACCCTTTCTCTCTGCAGTGCACACTCCTTATCTCTTTCTCTCCCAGAAATCTTGAGCAGAGCAAGAATGGCAGCATCGGGCTCACTCGGACTTCTCCAGGTACAGTCCTTCACTGCAGCCAAGTGCCGGCCGGTGGCCACGAGCCGGCCAGCCGTGTTCGCGGTCCGAGCCTCAGCGGCTTCTGCTGCCACCAAGGACGCTGTCCTCAGGCCCTTCCGGGAGAATAGGGCTCTCAAGGTCTCACTCTCCATCTTCTTACCCAGCTTTGTCTGTCACTTTACTTCTGCTGATCAATGTATGATAGACCAAGAGCGTTCATTTCTGAAGTTGAGATGCAGTAGTGTGTTCTCTTCAGACTTGACAGTGCAAATGCAGAAGTCATCTCTGGATTTGGAAGCGTAGAGGAATAAAATTTGTTTGCTGAACTCTGACAGTGATTAAACTTTTCACCTGCAGATCATCTCCGGGCTTCAGAATTTTGACAGGAGTAATGTTGCCTCTGTTGTCACTGCTGCAGATAAGGTGGGGATAATTTGGGGGTGCATTTAGTTTTTACGGATTCCATCTTTACTGTTTAACCCTTGCTGATCCCTGATCAATTAGATGTTTACTGTTTAGCCCTTGCTGATGGATTAGATGTTGTGTAGTTTCTGATCTCTTTCCATGAATGAGGAATAACTTTTAAACTATAAACTATGAATCTAATGGTTTTGCAGACTTCTTTTTCTCTAAAATCCACTGTAATGATGTAGAATTTTCTGCTGATGTCCTCTGGAGTTGTTTGTAATGTATGGTTAGGTCACTACTGATATTTTCAATCGAGAAGTCTACAGGCAGACGGCAATGTTCTATTAGCACCTAAAGTTTTGTCTTTTGTCCGATCACAAGAATTAGATTGAGCGCATATTATCCTTCGGCCAATACATTAACTGTGAAATATGTGTTGGAGAAGTCGGTGTCATTACAAGTTAGTTGCGGCATTAAAGTATCCTCTTCAAATAAAGTCAACATCAAGGAAATTAAGATTCAGCAAGCAACTGTTGTTGTCATCCCACTCTGATACTCTTTACTAACTAATAAATCGACTAAATTTTTTATAATATTACTTGAAATTTTATATGAGACATTTCAAAAAGTATGCAATAATAACAAGCAGAATTCAGTACAAGTGGATCTATTTTGTAGAATGCACACAGAAGGCTAACGCCAGCTTTGGATAAAAATATGATCCACTGATCTAAAAATAACAATTATGTCGCGTATGCTATTACTACCTTAATAATCTTGTGCTGTCCTGCATATATCACAGAAATACTTAAAGATAACTTATCATCTCAGACTTGAAATACTCTTATCAATGATTACAGGGAGGTGCTACCCATGTTGACATAGCATGTGACCAGGACTTGGTAAAGCTTGCTCTGGAGCTTACCAACCTTCCGGTGAGCTAACCATTCGTGGACTTATCAGAAGTTGTCAACAGTAGTTCATTTACCCAACTATGGACTTTCCTATGCTAAGTACATCACGGGAATTGCATATTGCAGATTTGTGTATCATCTGTAGATCCTTCAGCATTCCAATCTGCGGTACAAGCTGGTGCGCAAATGGTAAACCTATAACTTTGTATGCCAATAGGCAAAGCTTTAAAAAACTGCATTTTCTGTATTCTGCCTGTCTGTGGCCTTCTCGAACTTTTTCTCCATGCAGATTGAGATTGGAAACTACGATTCCTTTTATGAAGAGGGCATTGAATTCTCTTCCGAGCAGGTAAACTTCTTCAGCTTATTTTAATTTAAACTTATCAATTATGCTAATGTTTGATATGTTTACGAAGACAATCCACATTATGTGAAAATAAAAACAAGTGTGTTATCAATTTCAGATATTGAATCTGACCAGGGAGACAAGGAAGATGTTCCCGGATATTACATTATCAGTAACAGTTCCTCACACTCTGAGCCTCCAAGATCAGGTATATCATCATCTGCCATACATTCAGTTAGAAGATTTATTGAAATAACAGTTCACAAGTACATCAATCCTGATTTCTTTTATGCAACAAAATTACAGACGAGACTTGCAGAGCTCCTTGAAGAGGAAGGCGCGGACATCATTCAGACTGAAGGTGGTAAGTGTTCCAGTCCGACAAAGCCCGGAGTACTAGGACTTATCGAAAAGGTACCGTAAAAATGCTAAATAGATCGCTTTGTATCAGGCACCGTTTTTTTCTTGCTTCATCAATGCATAACTAGTGTTCAACGAATTGTAGGCGACACCAACATTGGCAGCTGCATACTCCATCTCACGGGCCGTCAGCATACCAGTCATGTGCGCGTCGGGGCTAAGTTCAGTGACCACACCAATGGCAGTTACTGCTGGAGCTGCGGGTGTGGTATGTATCTGTATCTGAAACTTGTGCAGAATGGTAGGCCAAGCGGTAGTATGGTGTGAAATTCGTGACCAGAAACATTGATCAATGAAATCTTATATATCCTAACATACTATCATGTCAGCTGTAATGATTCTTCGTGCTGTATCTGAAATGTACCTTTTCCTCCTTCTTCTTGTGTGTGAGTCTTCACAGGAACTGATCTTTTGTTACCCACTATGGCTGCAGGGAGTTGGTTCTGCGATTAACAAGCTCAATGACGTCGTGGCGATGATCGCCGAGGTGAGGAGCATCTCAGAGGCTCTGGGGATGGCTTCGAGAAACGTGTCCGAGGAACTGAGAATAGTTCACCATTAGTATTAATTAGGACACTACTTTTCTAAGGTGATTTATCAGCAGTTTTAGCATTTCTCCTGTCTGCAACGTGAATTGCACTTGAGAAGCATTGATTCTGTAATGAGTCTTGTCAGATCAGATTAGACCATTATTTCGGTTGTAATGTAACTTCAGATAGGCGTTGGTTTGTGAGACATCACTGTGCGCAATCAAAATTAAGGGGAGGAATTTTTGTGCATCCGCCTCAGTTGACACCCTTAAAAGTTGTGAGAAAATCAGAAAAAATATAATATAGGCACACGACTTAAATCTAACATGTCAACAAAAATTAGTTGCAAATTCGAAATATAACTGAAAAACTAAATTAAAAGTTAGCTATCAATAGTGATGCGCTACCTAACTAGTTATTTATAAATTTATCTATTTTTCTTGGCTGTGCTATGAATTTGGATTTAAACTTTATGAAATTAGATGCAAACTTTTCCTATTGACATAATATTTTATATAATTTTTAAAATGCTTAAGGGTATCATTCGGGGCCCAGTGCTCCATATACTCTCCCATGATCTAGCCTAGTTAACATTAAAAAAAAGGACCAAGTAGGAATTCAACCTTTTTAAGAAAAACTACATGAATTTATTGGTTTATTGAACAAACTACGATAGTTTTTTTTGCCGTTGTTTGTTTCAATTGTTTCAACCTATTGTGCATTCAATGCTTGTTAACATAACTTAGAAAATGTCCATATTTAATAACTGGGCCGACGCCACAGTTTTATCGTATATACACATGGGCACTCCAACATATTTTTTTTGTGGTCACCCTGTATGATTCATGATTTCTAAGAAACAAAACTCTAAACATTGAAATGGTTATGTTCATCATTCTACTCCTTGTTTTGGAGAAAAATACAACATCACTCTCATGTATAACTAGATACCATGCTACTTCAAATCGAAATTGTTCAGCCGGCTGGACCAAATGCAAAATAACTGGGAAATGAGGGAGTACATTAGCGGTATTGATGCCTTGGGCGGAGGAAGCTTCCTAACACCAATCCTAAACCATTTTTGTCTAGATAGCTCCACTTATATCTGGACAACTTTTTAGGCCTTTGATCCATCATGGTCGGCGTAATTCTATGTCTTCAACTTTGAGGAGAGGTTTCACTACGATTATTGGCCACTTGGTGTTAGCAAATTTGGGTTGTTCTTCTCTGACCTATTCATATGGCTTGTGAATGTTGCATGTGCAGGTAGTATACAGGTTCGCGAACCTTACTGCTTTCTAGGTAAATTGTTGCATGTGCAGATAGACGACCATGAGACTCTGGTATTTTTGGGTTTAGAGCTAATGAGTTCATGCATTCTGCCCTATTAGTGTACTATCACGATGTCGCATGGCCCTTGGAGACTCGTGAACGGTTGCTTTTGCCAATTACCAGTATTCTTGCAGCGCCTATTTCTAGAGGAGAGTGCAGGGTTGATCCAAAAAAAAATTGGACTCCGGAAAAATTAAATTAAATATGGTTTATACTAAAGTTTTATACTTGTTTGAAATTATGTTTCCTATAGTAGCATCAGTAAGTACAATTACATTGAATTTTATGGCATAAATAACCGCATATAATATTTTAGAAAATTAATTACATCGTTCTTTGTTATTCAATTGTCATGTATATATCACTAAAATTTTCTCATTGAACTAATTTTTCAATGGTTGCATAAACTATTATTTATACTAAACTTTTATACTTATTTGAAATTATGTTTCCTATAATAACATTAATGAGTATAATTTCATTGAATTTGATGGCATAAATAACCACATACAATATTTTAGAAAATGAAGTACAATGTTATTTGTTATTCATTTGTCATGTATATATCACTCAACAGTCTACTTGTGTTAAATTAAAATTGAATGTTGTAATAAAGATTTTATTTAAACTAATTTCCATGGTTTCATAAAATATATAGTAATGCATACGAGTTTGTCTATATGTTTTAATATCATTAAATATTATTATAGAGGTCTCTAAAACATATGCTTAAATAAATATATTAATTCATGGTGGTTATAATGTATTATTAGATAGGTATGTATATATACTCAGGGATACTTCTGGAATATAAATTAAAGTGTTGGCAAAGAAGTCTTATGGTCCTTTTTAAGTAATAAGTTAATTAACAACATGTGCATGCTTTATGCTTGGTATTGAAATAACACCTCTTATAATACCATCAAAGAGCGTAAAACTGAGGCATGTGCAATTTTTGTGCGTATAAGATCTGATTATTTTTTATATGCTTCTATTGACACTTGGTTTCATCTAGTGCATACAATCATTTTAGCTGAATTTTTAAATAAAAGCTTATGCACATAATCAAACATGGCATGTACATTAGAGACACTAGCAATTAAGTGATATTTAACCTAATATCTTACTAGATTAACACTAACAATTATACAATTTCTAACACTAACTTAATTAGCCTTAATATTTGGATCTAGACATTTTTAACCAAAATAAGAGAAAACTTACATAAAATTATCCCTAAATAACTTAACCTAACTAATCAAACACAAGTAAATTGACCTAATTAATTATTCTAACTAAATTAACTATCATAACTAATTACATTAACCCTAGCAAATGAATTAATGAAACTAAAAGTAGATGAAAATTCTAACTAAGTCCTTGTTGTCATGTTATGTGATGTCACTGTTTTTATCCGACAGAATTCTCGGTAGGGATGGAGCAAGTATTGGGTGAACTAGAATCTTGGAGGCTTATACATGTAAATGGTGAAAGGACTCTACCTAGTAAACTGATCTAGGTGCCTTGTAAAGCTATCCAAGCCCACAGATATAATGCCAGGGAGTCACTCGATCGGTATGAATCTTACCTACCTTACGGTATATACAAACATAAGCATACGCTATGCAAGCAATACAACTCGTCGCAAAGAGGAGTTGGATTTTTCCTCCATGTCTCGAGGGACCTAAACTAGTTTAAATATGTGTCTCACCATCCCCATGTTCACTATTTCTGGTACAAAGTATCGACATAGCACGCATGGTCCATTCGGCATACAAAATGTGAGGATATGGTAGCATGACTATGCACCAAAAATGTCGAAACGTTGCACACCCACCTCATTCCACCTCGAAGCACGTGATTCCCTTCTCACACAGCACTCGTCCCTTTCCCCTGCCACAAGGCTTTCAACCAAATTTGGACGAACTTTTATAAAATGAGGTTTATGGTTCTATAATTTGTACCAGAGGTTTAAACCATGCTTTAGAATATGCTTAATTATAAATTACCGAGACCAATTACATAAAATATATCTTACAATCATTCACCACAAGTTGAAACCACACTTCAATTATATTTGATAAATTTTTGGAAAATTCTAACAAACCTTAAGCTTCTGAGTTTTCAAAAAATCTAGGGTCTCAGAAAATATAAGACCAAAATTCAAAATTGCAACAACATCATAAATTGAATTTCAAAAAATAGATGAATTTTCAGAAACTTAAATATCAATATAATAAAATAACAAGAAAATAGCACCTCAGTACATATGAACTTAAACTATATATTGTGTCTATATATTGTGTAGGAACATAGCGTTGTGAATTTCCATAAGAATTAATATGTAACCTGTTTATTTTGATATTTTTATACAAACTCTCATACTTGTTTGCGCTTGGACCTTATAATGTTCTCTCGCAAAGTCAAATTTAGGAAACTACCTCCTAAGTCAAGAATAAATGAGAAATAGTGAACTCATGGTATATGCGGGAAACCCAAATGGAGCCCAAGCTCCATGGAGCCCCTTATTTTTCAAATTTTGAAAACAACATGTTGAAGATTAAAAATATATTTTTTCTATGTGTAGACATGCTATACTTTACCAACATGCAAAATCTCAACTTGAAATGCCTTACCTTTAGGACTCCGCAAAAATATGATAGATTTGAGGTGTTTGAAATTTTCACTGTTCACTAGTACATTAGATGTCAGATTTTGCCTTTTTTATATAGCCCCAAATATAAGGTATTTTTATAGCGCCGAATTTTTCACTATTGTACAAATTGTTAAATTATAATATTATCTACATATAGGGTTTTTTATTTTTTTAATCTTCAATGTTTTTGATTTTTGGGAAAAGGATCCATGGAGCCCAGGCTTCATTTCTTCACATCATGGTATATGTCACTTGTATATTATTTAGTAACTAGAAGTTCAAATACATGTCATTCTAA
Organism: Dactylis glomerata; assembly: GCA_007115705.1. Taxonomy (NCBI): domain Eukaryota; kingdom Viridiplantae; phylum Streptophyta; class Magnoliopsida; order Poales; family Poaceae; genus Dactylis; species Dactylis glomerata. Next base: position 3,092,631 of record QXEO01000264.1, on the reverse strand, counting down.
AAAAGGGCGGGTGAGTTTTTTTTGACAATCAATACCACATATATTTATAGCAACAAATAGTACATGGTAGAGATACACGAGCTGTCTTTAACGATTATAAAATAAAGTCTAAAGGAAACTGGCAAATCTTCGAGGTCTTCAAATTCTTTCTTCCTCCATGACACAATCTTGTACTTTTCTGAAGGCAGCCCAAGATAGATACCAGACCATAAAACTGTAAATACCAACGAAGGTTCTCCCATAATTTTAATTCGAGCCACAATGAAAAAAAGGGCGGGTGAGTTGGCATAATTGAAGGAAAACAATTAGCAATAGTTACACATTAGCCTACCCACAGATTGATTGGGGCCCATTAGCAATCAATGCAGTACATGGGTTGGGGCCCCTGATACTAGGGGCCAAGGGCAGCCTCCCCACGCTATGGACCGGCCTTGTGAGAGTGGTGATATGGTTGCAATTTTCAATATTGATACTGATCGTCCTAAGAAGTGGTGTTTGAAGCACCACCTTAGCATGAGAGATTCATTAGGAAAGGATGACCTTGTTGATAGTGTTAAATTCTCTGGTGACTTACTTATAGGGTTGAAGCTCTTGACCTGGAAAGACAAGTTTTCTTCCTCATCGATAGACGTGCATGGAAGCTTTTGGCGTATAGCATCAACATTGGGAAACATAGCGTCATTTCAAGATGTAATGGGAATCCAATTCGATTACCGGGTGCATATAAACTTATTGTTTAAAAGCCTATTTTAAAATGTCAAAAAGATAGAAAATAATATTCGCACGTACATCTTGCCATTATAAGTTTTCGGGAAAAAGGAACATTTTTTGTCCCACGTAAAAAGACAGTTTTCGATGCTGCAACATGACTATTCACATGACATATTTTTGTCTTTTACACATGCCATATAAAATGTTCTATTTTTTCCAAAAACTTGTGTGCAAACATAGAATGCCCAATATGTACACTGAATTTATTTTCAAACTTTTTTGACATTTTGAAATTTATTTTTATGCTTTTTAAAAATAGGTTCATATTCACCTCAAAGACGAAACATCACCTCGGATGATTGCCTTCTTGCCGGCTCAGGCTACTGTTATTATCTGGCGTGCTACTCAAGGCTTCCAGGTTGAGCCATGTGTGTGATGTAGTGAGTAGTAGCATCTCTTTTGAGCACCTCTTTTTTTACCGAATTGTCATTTGTGTCTTTCTCTCTTTCAGACTTAGACAAGAAGCTTGTTAATTATTCAGGTTCCAGTCGACAAACATGCCCATGTTGTTGAGGTTTTGTGTTTGTTATCCACCACAAAATATTGGGTTGGTAGCATAGCACAAAAACATACTATTAGAGAAATGTGGTCGAGTCGGAGCTTAACTGCCTAAAATCATTCTAATTAAGCAAGGATCTAACATCATGTTCTTAAAGACAGAGGGATGTCTTCTGTATTTTTTACACTTCTCTTATGATGTAATGGTAATGCCCATGTGAGCAAATTACACGAGCAATGTGGAGAAATCTCATAGACTTAAATTTTTGTGCTCCATATGAAGATTCCACTTACATCGCCTTTAGATGTCTCCTACATGTATGTAAAATCTCGTGTCAGTTGAGATTTACGTAAAGACTCTGCTCTAACACATGAGCTCGCCCGCTCTCTCGCTCTCCGCCTTCCACCCACAGCCGCCGCCGAGATCCTTCCTCCTCCACCCACCTCACCAGAGCCGCTTCCCGATTCTCTCCTCGACTTCCCCTCAGTCGCGCGGCGATGGCAGAATCCAGGAGATCCGAAGATCTGAACTCGTGGGAGCAGGAAGAGGATCGATGATAGGCGGTTGTGGATCTGGAGTTGCAGGAGCGGTTGCGGTACAAGATCGATTTCCTATACTTTCAATTGGCATCTCCAGAAGAGCAGATCATGATGGTGGAGCCGTTGGGGTGGTGGCCGGAGATTCCTTCGGTGGATCCGCAGAGGCTGATTCGGTTTCTTCGAGCTAGGCTCGCGGAGGGCGGGGCGGGCAAGGTGAAAGAGCATTTCCCTAATAAATGTATTTTGGTGTTTGTTAACAACATTTGGTGAATTAACCTTGCTATTAAAGTTCTGCAGATTTTCTAGGTTGATTCAGGATCTCGCGGAGGTTCACCCCAAAAAGGAAGAAAAGATCGGAGCCCGTAGTCCAGTAGTGGAGTTAGGGCTTAGTTGTCTTGTTGGGTGCTTCGCGAAGGTGGAAATGGTGGAGAGGGGATCCACGAAGTGCTGCTGTTGCTTCCTCTAGGGCGGAGACTCCGGCCCTGGTGGCCGGAGACTCCGGCCTAGGGGACTCGCCCAGGCAATCCCCAAAGTCGGACGCTTCAGATGCCCGTCCGGAGTTGGGCCAGAGACTTTCTGTCTCTGGCCGGAGACTCCGGGCCGGAGACTCCGGTCCCCAGGGCCGGAGACTCCGGTCTGTCTGGCTGGGTTAGGATGTGCTAAAGGCTCAGACGCTTCAGTGACCAGGCCGGAGTTGGGCCGGAGTTGGGCCGGAGACTTTTGTCTCTGGCCGGAGACTCCGGCCCTGGAGTCACTTAGGGCGGAGACTCCGGCCCTCCTGGCCGGAGACTCCGACCCTAGTCGTCCAGCAACGGCTACATTTCGTGGAGGACTATATAAAGCCTTCTTCTATCTCAAGAAGTGGCTGTGGCTTCCACTGTTCCATTGTTGCTAAGCTTCAAAGCACTAGATCTCTCTCCCTAGCCAATAGAACTCAAAGCCCTTTTGGGATTTGAGGGAGAAGACCTAGATCTACACCTCCACCAAGGCGATTTGATTTTCCCCCTCTCTTTGTTGAGGGGCTTGTAACTTGTGTGTTCATCGGATTCCTAGCCGGAAGAAGCCGTCCTCCAAGCTTAACTTTGTGTGTAAGAGCTTGGTGGGCCTATTGGGAGCCTCCAATTGAGTTGTGGAGCTTGACCCAATACTTTGTGTAAAGGTGTCGTGCCGCCTTCAAGGGCATCGCTTAGTGGAGTGTGAACTCGCCTTTGTGTCTTGTTCACCGGAGAATAGGGTGAGCCTTTGTGGCGTTGGTGGCCTTTGTGGCACCACACCTCTCCAACGTAGACGTACTTCCCGTAACAAGGAAGGAACTACGGGAATACATCCTTGTGTCTTCGTGTCTCCATTGCGGTTACCTCTATCCTTTACTCGTACCTTTACTTATATTGTTATTGCTAGCTTGCTTGTCACTCTAGGTAAATTCACTTAGTAGCACATCTAGAGAATTTACCTTCTTGTCTAGCCTTAACTTGAAAAGAAGTAAAAATTTGGGTAGCTCCTATTCACCCCCCCTCTAGTCGCTCATACGATCCTTTCAATTGGTATCAGAGCGTGGTCTCTAATTCGGGCTTAACCGCCTAAGAGTTTGAGCGACTATGGAAGGGGATAAGAGTAAAGAAACTCCTCCCGAAGATACTCCTCCATCTATCTCTTCCTCTTCAATCTCACGTGAGGAGCATTTGGCGTCCTTGGACACAATGCAAACCACCATGAGATTGGAGATGAAGGCTATGTTTGAGGAATATTTTGGAAGAAAACCTTCCGGGCCCACCGACCCAAACACCACACCTATTGTGGAACTCTCCTTGGCTAAGGTGAAGCCACCTAACAATGGCTCCACCTCCGCCGAGAATAAAGGTGACCCTCCTAAGGAAAATGATGGTCCGGCAAAGGGTGCTTACATTCCACCCCCTAACACTTACTCCCCTCCGCCGGTCCATTATCCTATGCCACACATTAACAACATGGGATCTCCACCTAAGCTTGATTCTCGTAATTTTATTAAATGGCAAGGTCTAATGAAATCTCATATTTCTAGCTCTTCTACTCACTTGTGGAGGGTCATACAAAATGGCTTTACACCTCATGATCCTCTCAATTTGACCGGAAGGGAAGAAGTTGATGAGCAACTCAATGCCACCGCCAAGCATCTCCTTCAACAAGCCGTACCGGATACTCATGCGGTACACATCAACAACTTGAGCACCGCCAAGGAAGTATGGGACTATCTCACTATGCTCTTCATTGGGAATGAGAGTATTCGGTCCTCCAAGTTTGATGAGCTCAAGAGTGAAGAGAGGGATTTCATTATGCGTGACAATGAGACTCCCGATGAGATGTACCAAAGGATCTTGGCTCTTGCAACGGCCTTGACCGGGTTTGGGTGCAAAGACAATGGTGATGACTATATCAAGCGTATGTTCATTACCTCCATCAACCCAAGAGAACCCATGAGGTCCGAGATAATCCGTTCAAGACCGGATTTTGGGAGTATGACCTCAAATGAAGTTCTTTGCGAGTTCACCGCCTTGTCTATCTTGAAGAAGAACGCGGAAGAGACTAGAGCTCGTGTTCTTGCCGGACAAGGAGTTCACAATTGAAAGGACATTTGTCCCTTTCTACTTTTTTGATTTACAATGACATGACTATGTTTTTGTGTGAACTAATATTTGAATTATATGCATACAGGTTTAAGTTCACAGGTAAAGGGGTTCTAATGCATAAAAAGAAATATGGTGGAATCGCCTGCCGAAAGTGGCCAAAGTTGGTCTGGCCGGCCCCCAGACCGGTCCACCCGGTGGCAGACCGGACTGGCCCGGCGGGGCCGCCGGACTGATAGTCTGAATGGGTTTTCGGCGGGCCGCCGGATCCGCCCGGTCCACCGCCGGACTCCCGGCGAGGCGTCCGGTCCCGCCGGACTCACCGCCGGGGCGTCCGGCCCAGGGCCCGGCGCCGCCGGACTTATCGCCGGGATTGCTGCTGTGTGCTCCCTCAACGGCCAGATTTCCACCTACCTATAAATACCCCTTCTCCTAGCTGGGGTAGGGTTAGAACTTCACCAACCATTGTTCATCCTTGAAGCTCTCACCTACCCCCTTTGGAAAAACACCAAATTCCATAGATCTCCCCTTCTAGCCAACCAAAGCTCTTGATCTTTGGAGGATTGAAGGAGGAGGCACCGATCTACATCTTCACTGAAGGAATTTCATTTCCACCTCCATTTGCTTGGAGGATTTGCACCTTGGGGCTCTTGTGACCCAAGGTGTTGTAATTGGTTGATTGACTTGTCTTTGTGGTGATTCTTGCCTCCGTGGCTTTCTTGGGAGCCTCCAATTGAGTTGTGGAGTTGTGCCCCAAGCTCCGTGTAAGGGATTCGTGATTCCCCCAATACCACCGCTTAGTGGAAACGAGCTAGCCTCCGTGGCTTGCTCACCGGAGAACAAGGTGAGCCTTTGTGGCGTTGGTAGACTCCGTGTCACCACACCTCTCCAACGTAGACATACTTCCCCTCAAAAGGAAGGAACTACGGGAATACATCCTTGTGTCTCTGGTCTCCACTCTTCGGTTATTTCTTTCCCTTACTTGTATCTTGTTAGTTACTTGTTTACTTGCATGCTTGCCACTTATAGGAAATTCACCTAGTTGCACATCTAGTGAATTTACTTTGTGTCAAGCCTTAAATTTGAAAAAGATTAAAAATTGACTTAGCGCCTATTCACCCCCCTCTAGTTGCCCGTACCGATCCTTTCAATTGGTATCAGAGCTACGTGCTCTTTGATTGGGCTTAACCGCCTAAGAGGTCATGGGCGAAGAGGAACCCGCCACTAAGGGGGATCTAAATAATATAATGGCACGTATGGATGCTATGATGGCAGCCATGGAAAGCCAAAAATCTCAACTTGACGCCCTCGTGAGTGGAACGTCTAGTACCACTCCACCGACCCCGGTTGATTCCTCGGGTAAGCCCGACTTAAACGAGGATAATCCGGATGAGGATGGGGATGAGGGCGGAGAGGAACCCCCCAAGGTAGATGACACCCCCAACAAATATGACACCTCTCGGGGGCATAGTCCGGGAATTCCACATCCCACGAGCTATGTCTTCGGAAGACATCTTCAAATGCCACACCTTGCTTCTTGCGGTCCACCGCCACCACTTGATGCTTCTAGCTTTGCCAATTGGCAAGATAACATGCGCTCTCACATAAACTTTGTGTCTATTGAGCTTTGGAGGATCATTGAGCAGGGTTTTCATCCAACTTCCAAGGATTTGACCAACTTGCTACCTTGGGAGCAAATCGACAAGCAACTCAATGCCTCCGCCTTGCATCTCATTCACATGTCGCTTACCGAGAAGGACAAGGCGTTCGTCCGCAACATCACCTCCGCCAAAGAAGCTTGGGATATTCTCACCAACCTCTTCATTGGGAATGAGAGTATTCAAGAATCCAAGTTTGATGAAGCCTCCAATGAAGCGGACAACTTTGCCATGCTTGATGGTGAAACTCCCGAAGAACTCCATAGGCGTCTCTCGTCACTCCAAGTGAAGCTAACGGATCTTGGCTCCACCCAATGTGATTGGAGATGGATGAAGAGGAAGTTCATTCAAGCTCTCTTGCCCTTCCATAGGGAAACCGTGAACTCCATCAAGGGAAATGCAAATTTCCGGACGATATCCGCTCATGACATTTTGCAAGAGATGATGGCAAGGAAGATCTCCGAGAAGAATGCGGATGATGCTCTTGCTCGTGCACGTGGTGTGCGTGCTCCCAACCTCGCTTTGAAGGCCAAAGTCACCTATCATGAAGAAGAAAGCTTGTTGGAAGAGGAAGAAGTATTGGGTGGAAGCCCTGAGGACATGAAGTATGCTCATGCCGAGCATATGGCTCTTGCTCAAAGGGCATTCATGAAGAAGTGGAAGTCGTCTAGCCCCTCCAAGCCCAAGGCTACAAGTAGAGTGAGGACTTGCTACAATTGTGGTAACACTAACCACTTTATTGCGGAGTGTCCTTATGAAAGGGTTGAAGATCACAATGGAAGACTTGTCCGCAAGGAAATGAAGTCCAAGTCTTACCCTAGAAACTCCGACAAGAAGAGAGTCCTCCCAACTCACGCTTTGATAACTCAAGAAGAGTACCTCTCCGAGGATGATGCAAGTGATAAGGAGGAAATAGGAAGGACCGCCATCGCCATTGCCCATCCTACTCCCGCATCATCTCTATTCGCTTCCGCAAATGAATCAAAGCGCTCCAACCACAATGCGACTTGTCTCATGGCTCACGCTACAAAGGTATCACCGCCTCTCACACCCATCATACCTAAAAGCTTATCTTTGATGGATTGTGTTGAACGAGTTGGTGAAAATGATGATCTAAATGAAATGGACATGTTTATGTCAACCTTGCATGGGGAGACCAAAGCTCGCTTTGAGATTCTCCTAGATCAACTTAATGAAGCCATCCAAGTAAATGATAAAAATGATGAACGCATTTTTGAACTTGAGGGGCATGCTCATGACTATGCCGACGAAATTGCTTCTCTTACTCGATCTCTTGAGGAAGAGCAAGACATAAGGATGTCACTTGAGACATCCATGTTGGGTCTTGAAGAATCTCACAATTTGGATATTGCCAAACTTAAAAGTGATCGTGATATTTCTCAATCCGTTGCTAATGAACTTAGGTTGCAAAATGAGAAACTAAATCTTATAATTGCTAATGAAGCAACCAAGTCTCTTTCTAGCACTTTTGTTGCAAGTTCATGCTCAACTAACCCCCCTTGTGAGAAAGCCCCCCTAAAGGGAGACGAGATGCTTGATGAGCTTTTGAATGCTCAAAAGCAACATGGTGACAAGACGGGACTTGGATTTACATCCAAGTCCAAGAAGAACAAGAAGAAGAAGAACAAGAAGAAGAAGAAGAATGTCCCCGCGCCTCCTCCCTCATTAAAGAAGCATGTTCCTAGTGAAATATGCTATGATGAGAATGGTAATGTATTTGAGGAGGAGGTGAGGGAAGTTATTGGGAATGGCAAAAAGGCTATGCCCAACCATAATAACTTTACGGGAAAATATAATCCTTCCTATGTTCTTTGCCGTGCACAAGATGGACATGTTTATGCTAAATTTGTTGGTTCATCAAATGAATATGTTGCATGGTCTATTTGGGTTCCAAAGACCCTTGTCACTAACAAAAGAGGACCCATTGAGAAATGGGGACCTAAAGTCAAGACTTGATCTCTTGTAGGGCTTTGCTTCCGGTGGTGGTCAATGGATAATTGATAGTGGTGCTACCAATCATATGACCGGGAGCAAAGAAATGGTGAAGGAGCTTCGCACCGGTTCATCCCATGCGGGCTACGTCACCTATGGGGATTCTTCAAGGTCAAAGGTATTGGGTCTCAGCAAGGTTGTTGTCTCTCACAATGTTACCGTGGAAGATGTCATGCTTGTTGAGTCCCTTTCATATAATCTTCTTTCCGTTGCTCAACTTGCTAATATGGGCTTTGCAACCTTCTTTGATGTTGGGATTGTAGTTCTTTTGTGGAGCAAGTCTCTTAATGTAGCTCATGTAGGGCATGTCGAAATTGGCTTATATGTGATCGACTTCTCAAAGGAGGTCACTAAAGCCGCGACATGCCTCATGGCTAAAGTTGATGTGGGATGGATTTGGCATCGCCAGCTAGGCCACGTCAATATGAGAACTTTGCAAAGTCTCCACAAAGGCAACCACATCCTAGGACTAACCGATCTAACCTTTTCAAAAGATCGTGTGTGTAGAGCTTGCATTGAAGGAAAGATGCATGAACTTCCTCATCCTAGCAAGACCATTATTTCTTCTAAGAGGGTCCTAGAGCTCCTTCACATGGATCTCTTCGGCCCTCCCTCTTATGAAAGTCTTGGAGGAAAGAAGTATTGCTTGGTGATTGTCGATGACTATTCAAGATACACTTGGGTCTTTTTCTTTGCTCATAAGAGTGAGACTCAACAAACCGTCAAAGACTTCACCAATGAAGTGCAACGCCAATATGGTCAAGACATATTGATGATCCGAAGTGACAATGGCACCGAGTTCAAGAACTACACCTTGAATGATTTTATCAGTGAGGAGGGGATCCGTCATCAATACTCATCTCCCTATACTCCTCAACAAAATGGTGTAGCCGAGCGGAAGAACCAGACTCTTATTGATATGGCTAGGACCATGTTAGCGGAATTCAAGTCTCTGTATAACTTTTGGGCCGAAGCCATTAATACCGCATGTCATGCATCAAACCGGTTATATCTCCGCAAGGGCTTGAACAAGACTCCTTATGAAATCCTCATTGGTAAGAAGCCTAATATCAAGTACTTCCGGGTATTCGGTTGTAAGTGCTTCTATCTTAAGAAAGGTGTCCATTTGTCCAAATTTGATTCAAAAGCTCTTGAGGGTACCTTTGTTGGCTATGCCGCCGAATCTCACGCTTTTAGAATCTTTGACAAACTCTCCGCTCGAGTTGTTGAAGTTTCTAACGTGAGATTCGACGAGAATGACGGCTCCCGTGTGGAGCAACGTGGTGTTTTTGATGTAGGTGACGAAATACCTCCTCTTGCCATAAGAAGAATGGGTGTGGGACATCTCATACCCATTGAGGGACACCTTTTGGCGGAAGGAGAAGGACTATGCTCTACTCAAGTGGAGCCTTCACCCTCTCAAACACAACAAGCTCCTCAAGGTCCCTTTGATGCTAGCCAAAGACAAACTCATGCCCCTCAACCATGTGAGCATGATCAAGATCAAGACCATGAGCATGATGGTGATTTTTCACCAAGTGGTGATCAAGATCAAGTTCAAGACATTGAGCATGCTCAAGATTATGAGCATGCTCGGTTTGAAGGTCAAGGCGAGGACCAAAACCGTGGTGATGACCAAGTGGCCTCTCAAGAATCTCTTGAAGAAGCTCAAGCTCGCCGTGCCATGAAGATTGCAACAACTCTCCAAAGAGGTAGCCACACCTTGGAGAATGTGATTGGAAGTGTAAGGAAAGGGGTGTCCACAAGGAGGCAATTGGCAAACTTTAGTAACCACCATGCCTATATCTCTTGTGTGGAACCTTAAAAGGTGTTTGAAGCGCTTGAAGACCCGGATTGGGTAGAAGCCATGCACGAAGAACTCAATAACTTCGAGCGCAACAAAGTTTGGTCATTAGTGGAGAAGCCCAAGGATTGCCGCAATGTCATTGGAACCAAGTGGATCTTCAAGAACAAGCAAGATGCAAATGGAATTGTTGTGAGGAACAAGGCTCGTTTGGTTGCTCAAGGATACTCTCAAATTGAAGGCATCGACTATGGAGAGACTTTTGCACCCGTGGCTCGCCTTGAGTCCATCCGTATCCTTCTTGCTTATGCATCACATCATAATTTTAAGTTGCAACAAATGGATGTGAAGAGTGCTTTCTTAAATGGTCCTTTGCATGAGTTAGTGTTTGTAAAGCAACCCCCGGGTTTTGAGGATCCTAACTTTCCGAACCATGTCTACAAGCTCGATAAGGCACTCTATGGCCTTAAACAAGCCCCACGTGCGTGGTACGAGCATCTTAGAGAGCTTCTTGTAGACCGTGGGTTTGAGATAGGCCTCATTGATCCCACTCTTTTTACTAAGAAAGTAAACGGGGAGCTTTTCATATGCCAACTTTATGTAGATGATATCATTTTTGGTTCTTCTAACAAATCTTTCAATGATGAATTTGCAAGACTAATGACAGATAAATTTGAGATGTCTATGATGGGGGAGTTGAAATTCTTTCTTGGCTTTGAGATAAAGCAATTGAAGGGTGGCACCTTCATCAATCAAGCCAAGTACACTCAAGACATGCTCAAGAAGTTCAAGATGGATACCGGAGTGAAGGGAGCCAAGACTCCCATGCCTACAAAGGTTACTCTTGATCTCGATCCTAATGGTAAAGAAGTGGATCAAAAACTTTATCGCTCTATGATTGGGTCTTTGCTCTATCTTTGTGCATCTAGACCGGATATCATGCTTAGTGTGGGAATGTGTGCACGTTATCAAGCCACCCCTAAGGAAAGCCATCTAATGGCGGTCAAAAGAGTCTTCCGATATTTGATTGATACCCCAACTTTTGGCCTTTGGTACCCGAAGGGAGCAAGCTTTGAGCTTGTAGGGTACTCGGACTCGGATTGGGCGGGAGACAAAGTGGATAGGAAGTCAACTTCCGGGGCTTGCCAATTTCTTGGTAGGTCTTTGGTTAGTTGGTCTTCCAAGAAGCAAAATTGTGTGTCTCTCTCCACCGCCGAAGCCGAGTATGTGGCGGCCGCGAGTTGTTGTGCTCAACTTCTTTAGATAAGGCAAACCATGGAGGATTATGGTATTCACTTCGACAAGGTGCCACTCTTGTGTGACAATGAGAGTGCCATCAAGATCGCTCATAATCCGGTTCAACATAACAAGACCAAGCACATCGAGATCTGCCACCACTTCATCCGTGACCATTTCAACCGAGGTGAGATTAACCTATCTTATGTAGGTACACAAGACCAACTCGCCGACATTTTCACGAAGCCTCTTGATGAAGCAAGATTCCGAGAGTTGAGGCATGAATTGAATATCGTAGACTCTTGCAATGTGGCTTAATCATGTGCACTCATTCCCATATTATAGTGTGTTGTTCTAGTCTAGATGCGCATAGTTGAGGATAGTCATCGTGTCAACTAATGGCACGATGCATACTCAAGTGTGCGACATCATAAGATCACTAATGTCATTTGAGCCCAAGCATGTCTCTTCGCGGTGTCACGACATTGGTGGTCACACATAGGGGGAGAAATCCCCCACCATTGCATGCCTTCAAATCTCATGTTTTGTTGTTACTCTTCTTTGGAAGGCATGCAATCTCAAGTTGATTCTCTTGCATACAAGTTTGATGGCTGTTGATTTCTTCCGCACACCATGCTTTTCTTGTTGATACATGTCACATTTCGAAAATTGCCAAATCTTTCTAGTCCTAAAGGTGTTTCGGCAGCCTGCCCGGCGGTCGTCGGACCTGGCGCCGGACTGCCCGGCGGCCCACCGGGCCAGCCCAGCGGATCCGCCGAACTGGCATTCAGTATACCAGTTCGGCGGCCTCGCCGGAATGGCCCGGCGGCCCGCCGGACCGCCCGGCGCATGGCCCAGTCCCGCCGGACTTACCGCCGGACAGGCGGCCTATATAAATTCGTGGGGAGGGGTTCCTGTGCAGTTTTCCCCCACTTCCCTCCCTCCCCACGCCCGCCCCCAACTCCATTGCCGCCGCCCCATCAAGCTTCTCCTCCCCCTAGCCTCTCCACCCAACCAATCCCTTCCAAATTTAGATCGGGTGTAGATCGGGGTGTTTTGAAGCTTTCCTCCGAAGATCTTCGCGTTTCCTCAACCGCATTGGGAGATCGGGATTTTTCCCCATCTTCTTGTGCACCATGTCTTCGGGTAACTCCCTCGTTTTCTCTCCTTCCTCTAGGCCTTGCCTCACACTCCTTTTGTTCATGCTCTAGTATGAGTAGATCTAGTGTGTGTATCTAGGGTTAGATTCTTTTGTCTAGGGTTTGATCCCTTAGGGTTTCGTTCTTTGTTGGGCTAGTCTTTGTTCCTAGGCATCCATGTTTACCTAAGGTTGGTAGAAACAAGTTTTCTTTGAGTCACGATGGAAGGAGGTTGGAAAGTGTGTGTTCGGCGATTTTTCTGGCGGCCACCGGACCTGGCGCCGGACCGCCCGGCGGCCGGCCGGACCGTTTCGGCGGACCCGCCGAATTGGTGTTCTGAAAGCCAGTTCGGTGGTGTCGCCGGAATGGCCCGGCGGCCCGCCGGACCGTCCGGCCTACGGCTCGGTCCCGCCGGACCTGGCGCCGAACCACTCTGTCAAACCGGCTTTCCATCTTGCACTTGTTTCTTCTGACCTTGAGTTCCTTTTTCGTGACATGTATCTTTATCTGGTGTTGCTTTGCTTTGCTTTGCTTGCGTTTTCAGACTCTTTCTCGACTGAGGACAGTGATTACCGGATTGAAACCGTAGAAGAGCTTCGCGCCTTTGAAGCCAAGAAGAGGAAGATTGATGAGGTTGAGGGGCAGTCTTCGCGCCGTACTCGTCAGACAGGGAAGACCGCAGCTGAAGGTGGCAGTTCTGCAGCGGCAGGGCAGCGTGTGAAGTCCAAGCTTGTATACTCGCGTGGCCTCATCCACCCCGAAAGGGCAAGGGAGCTCGTGGCCCGGTGGATGTGGAGAAGGAGCAGGAGATGGAAGGGAACTTGGGTACAGCCAATATCAGCACTTGGCGTAAACTTCGCCTTGCAAACCCGTACCGCTTTCATGAGAGGCAGTACACTGGCTCTGACAAGAAGTTCTGGACTGATTCTCAGCGTGCTATGTGGGATGATTACTATGATGCATCTGAGCACATGAAGAGTGGATTCTATGTGGTGCCTAAATCTCTCAATGTCGAGCACTTTCAGCAGTATGTCTCCAGGGGCTTTCGCTACATCAATGAGGCTCTTCTCAAGATGGATATTATGGACCTTGTCACCCTCTCTGAGTCTATTCAGCCTTTGGTGGTCCGTCAGTTCTGCTGCACTGTGTTCTTCCATAATGACCCAGCGGAGTCCTTCTCTTGGATGACTGGCCAGGATGTGTTCACTGCCACTTTTGCTGATTTCTGTGATGCTTTGGGCTATGGTGGTGGTAGGGCTGGAGGTTTCAAGATTCACTCCGAGGCGCCCTTTACCGTGGAGAAGATCTCTCGCATTTGCTATCCAGATGAGCCATCCCTCCCTGCTCCTGCCATTTCAGGGATGTACTACTGCTACAATGCTCTTGCCAAGCTCTTCCGTCAGAATCTGATAAGTAAGGCTGGAGATGATGCTAGTGTCAGGGGCTATCACAGGAACTTGATGTACTATTGCCAGCCCGACAAGCTTCGGAAGATCGATGGTTGTGACTTCATTTTTCAGGAAATGAAGAGATCCTCTCTCAAGCGCATGACTCCCAACTACTGTCAGTATGTGCAGCGTTTGATCAACAGGCAGCCCCGGGCTCAGACTGCTCAGGTGCGTGGACAGATTCTGGAGATGGAGACTTTCTCTGTGGGTTTCCAGGGTGGTTTTGAAGAGGCTCCCGGCTTGCACCGTGCCAGGGCCAGAGGTCGCTCCATGGATGCTCCTGATCCTCACCATGCCTCTGGCTCTGGAGCTAGTCACCGTCGTCGTCATCGCCATCATCGGTCCTCTCGCAAGAAAGGTGTTGCTGCTTTCTTCAAGAATTTGTGGGAGATGTGTCGCAGCACTTATGATGTAGCTCAGAGGAGCATGGAGATGAGTCAGGAGACTCGGAGGAGGCAGAATGAGTTCTTGGCAGCTAGAGGCAGTGCAGTTCCTCCTGTTGGACACGAGTTGGATCCGGTCCCGTATGTCAACTATGTCATGCCGCCTCTTGATGATGACATGTTTGCTGGTATTGAAGACTTTGAAGACTTTGAGCCACCCTCTGAGCCAGAAGATGCTGATGAAGAAGAAGGTGCTCATGGAGAGGATGATCCGGAGGGTTCTCCTGTCCCCAGTGAAGATTTTTGAGCGCTAGCATCGTCTACTCTCTTGTCCCTTTTTGGTGTTTCGATGCCAAAGGGGGAGAAGAGTGTAGAGTCTCTAGGAATAACGTCGCATGACACAAGCCTCGCTTTCATTTTCCTTGGTTCTTAAGTGGCTTGTGTCCTTTTGCGTTTTATTTGCCGTTTTATCTCTCAAACTCCGTGGAACCCTATCGTGTGTGGACAAGTGTGTACTTTAATTATGCACTATGCACTCTATGCTTATGATTGGATATGTCTATGCTTGCTATATTGTTATCTATCCATGATATTATCTTGTCCATGTCATGCTTGGTTCCTATTGATGGTGGGGGAGCTCCCTATAATCTAAATCTTGCACTTTGCATTCCAAAAGCAAATTCTACCATGTGCATATGTTATGGGGGAGCACTCTCACTATTCATTAGATACCATGCTTTGTTTATCCTATGAGACTCTAACATAGTTTGTCATCGTAAATCAAAAAGGGGGAGATTGAAAGGACATTTGTCCCTTTCTACTTTTTTGATTTATAATGACATGACTATGTTTTTGTGTGAACTAATATTTGAATTATATGCATACGGGTTTAAGTTCACAGGTAAAGGGGTTCTAATGCATAAAAAGAAATATGGTGGAATCGCCTGCCGAAAGTGGCCAAAGTTGGTCTGGCCGGCCCCCAGACCGGTCCACCCGGCGGCAGACCGGACTGGCCCGGCAGGGCCGCCGGACTGATAGTCTGAATGGGTTTTCGGCGAGCCGCCGGATCCGCCCGGTCCACCGCCGGACTCCCGGCGAGGCGTCCGGTCCCGCCGGACTCACCGCCGGGGCGTCCGGCCTAGGGCCCGGCACCGCCGGACTTATCGCGGGGATTGCTGCTGTGTGCTCCCTCAACGGCCAGATTTCCACCTACCTATAAATACCCCTTCTCCTAGCTGGGGTAGGGTTAGAACTTCACCAACCATTGTTCATCCTTGAAGCTCTCACCTACCCCCTTTGGAAAAACACCAAATTCCATAGATCTCCCCTTCTAGCCAACCAAAGCTCTTGATCTTTGGAGGATTGAAGGAGGAGGCACCAATCTACATCTTCACCGAAGGAATTTCATTTCCACCTCCATTTGCTTGGAGGATTTGCACCTTGGGGCTCTTGTGACCCAAGGTGTTGTAATTGGTTGATTGACTTGTCTTTGTGGTGATTCTTGCCTCCGTGGCTTTCTTGGGAGCCTCCAATTGAGTTGTGGAGTTGTGCCCCAAGCTCCGTGTAAGGGATTCGTGGTTCCCCCAATACCACCGCTTAGTGGAAATGAGCTAGCCTCCGTGGCTTGCTCACCGGAGAACAAGGTGAGCCTTTGTGGCGTTGGTAGACTCCGTGTCACCACACCTCTCCAACGTAGACGTACTTCCCCTCAAAAGGAAGGAACTACGGGAATACATCCTTGTGTCTCCGGTCTCCACTCTTCGGTTATTTCTTTCCCTTACTTGTATCTTGTTAGTTACTTGTTTACTTGCATGCTTGCCACTTATAGGAAATTCACCTAGTTGCACATCTAGTGAATTTACTTTGTGTCAAGCCTTAAATTTGAAAAAGATTAAAAATTGACTTAGCGCCTATTCACCCCCCTCTAGTTGCCCGTACCGATCCTTTCAACAATCTTGCTCTCAAGGCCAAGGTGGTGCCCAAGCAAGGTGAGGAAGAAGAAGAAATTTATGAAGAAGAGTGTTGGTCTCCGGAAGATCTCAAGTTTGCACTCCATGAACACTTGGCTCTCAATGCAAATGCTTTTTGGGATGCCAACAAGCACAAGACGAAGGGATCCAAGTTCAAATCCTTTCCAAGGAAGGGTGGTGACTCTAAAGTGAGGCATTGCTACAATTGTGGAGGAATCAAGCACTTCATCGCCGAATGTCCTTATGAGAACAAGGAGGACAATGAAGGCCGGCTCATCCCCAAGCGCCGGTCATCAAAGTTCTATCCATCCAAGAAGCATGGGAACAAGGACAACAAGAAGAAAGGAGAAAGGGTGTTGGTGGTTCATGAAGAGTATGACTCCGGGTCCGATGATGATGACTCCGTTGATGAAGAGAATGGAGAAGTGGCCGCCATTGCCATTGTCTCCACTCCACCTATATCCCTCTTCAACTCACAAAATGAGAACGCCATCATCACCACCCACAAGTGTCTTATGGCCAAGGCCTCGGAGGTAACATCATCACCTACTCCTTCATCATCTCATTCCAATTCTACCTCTGTGGATGATGTGAGTGGTCTTAAGATTAAGAAAGAACTAGTTTCTTGTGATGATTTTCTCGCTAACATGAAGGGGCCAACCAAGATATACTTTGAGACACTAATGTGTGAAATTGGTGATGCCCATGACACTATCAAGGAGAAGGAGGAGTTGGAAAGATTAGCCGCCGATGATATTGGCTCTCTATCAATTGAGCTCGAAGAAGAGCAAAACTTGAGAGTCTCTATAGAGGAGAAATTGTTGGGACTAGAAGAGTCTCATAATCTAATCTTGTCAAAACTCACTAAAGAACGTGACCATGCTCTTGCTATGGTCAAGTTGCTTAAAAAGGAGAAAGTTGAATTTGACGTTGGTCATAATGATCTTCGTGAGAAGTTTGAGAATCTTGAAGAAGCCCACAAGGCTTTGAAAGGCAAATTCTCTCATCTCACCAAGATTCGTGAACAACTTCAAATTCAACTAACTATTGAACAATCTAAAGTCCCACCAATGCAAGTTATTGAAGTTCCTTGTTCTTCTAACTCCATTTGTGATCATAATGATATCATTGAGGAGAACAATAGGTTGAAGGCCGATCTTGCTAAGGGCCTTGCTACTTGCATTCAAGGAGAGAAGAATCTCAATGATCTCTTGAACAATCAAAGAATGTTCAAGGGTAAGGAGGGCCTCGGATTTGTTGCCGAGTCCTCAAAGAAAGGGGATCTTGGTTTGATGGCCAAGCCCTCAAAGAAGAAGAAGAATAAGAAGAAGAACAAGAAGAAGTCAAAGCCTGCTGCTGCTCCTACTCCTCATGTCCCTTTTGATATTTGTTACACAGAGGAGGAGTGGGAGGAGCTCAAGGGAAAGGAGAAGGAGGAGAAGGTCGAAGTTACCGGAGTCTCCGGGTCAAAGGGTCCGGAGTCTCCGGCTAGTTCATCTAGCCCGGAGTCTCCGCTCCCAAAGGCCGGAGTCTCTGGCCCTACTCACAATGATTTTGAAGGAAAATATAACCCTCATTATGTTCTTCTTAGGGATTATTATGGTGATGTCTATGCTAAATATGTTGGTCCCTCTGATGGCTACTTTGAATATGCTATTTGGGTACCTAAGATTCTTGTGACTAACAAAAGAGGACCCATCCAAAAATGGGGATCTAAAACCAAGAATTGATCTCTTGTAGGACATTGCTTCCGGAGGAGGAAAATGGATTATTGATAGTGGTGCCACAAGCCACATGACCGGAAGCAAAAATATTGTGGAAGATCTAAAGCCAAATACTTCAAATGTCACGGTCTCATATGGTGATAAATCATCCTCTAAGGTACTTGGTTTCGGTAAGGTGGTGATCACTCCGGACGTGTCCCTAGTGAATGTCATGCTTGTCGAAACCATTGGTTATAATTTACTTTCTGTTCATCAACTTGCTTCTATGGGCTATGCCACATATTTTGATGTTGATATTGTGGTCGTCATGTGGAGTAAGTCTCTCAAGGTTGCCTTTGTTGGGTATGTCGAAAATGGCTTGTATGTGGTGGACTTCTCGGAGAAACCCACTACGGCCGCGATATGCCTAATTGCTAAGGCCGACGTGGGATGGCTTTGGCATCGCCGGTTAGCCCACGTCAATATGAGAGCTTTGCAAAATCTCTACACCGGCGGCCACATACTCGAACTAAAGGATGTTTCTTTTGCCAAAGATCGTGTTTGTAGGGCATGTATTGAAGGAAAGATGCATGAAACAAGCCATCCGAGCAAGACTATTATCTCTTCCAAGAGGTGCTTGGAGCTCCTTCACATGGACCTCTTTGGACCTCCCACTTATGCAAGTCTTGGTGGCAAGAAGTATTGCTTGGTGATTGTCGATGACTATTCAAGATATACTTGGGTTTATTTCTTTGAGTTCAAGAGTGAGACCCAACAAACCGTCAAAGACTTTGCCACCGAAGTTGAGCGTCAATTCAATACCACCATATTGACTATAAGAAGTGACAATGGCACCGAGTTCAAGAACTACTCCCTAAATGAGTTTCTTAGTGATGCGGGTATCAAACATCAATATTCCGCTGCATATACCCCGCAACAAAATGGAGTTGCCGAGAGGAAGAACCGGACTCTTATGGATGCGGCAAGAACTATGTTGGCGGAGTTCAAGTCTCCATACAACTTTTGGGCTGAAGCCATTAATACCGCATGCCATGCCACCAACCGGCTTTATCTCCGCAAGAACTTGAACAAGACTCCATATGAAATTCTTACCGGGCAAAAGCCCAACATCAAGTACTTCCGGGTATTTGGTTGTAAGTATTTCTATCTCAAGAAAGGTGTTCGTTTGTCAAAATTTGATTCTAAAGCTATAGAGGGTATCTTTGTTGGTTACTCCACGGACTCACATTCCTATAGGATCTATAGCAAGTCCACCGGACATGTTATAGAGACTTGTAATGTGAGGTTCGATGAAGATAATGGTTCCTTTGTGGGACAAAGTGGTGTTCGTGATGTAGGTGACGAAATTCCTCCCCAAGCCATAAGAAGAATGGGTGTCGGATTCTTCCGGCCCATTGAGGGACACCTTTTGGCCGAAGGAGAAGGACAATGCTCTACACAAGTGGAGCCTTCACCTGCTGAACACCCTCAAGACATTGACCAAAGACAAGCTGCGCACCCTCAACCTCAAGATCATCCCACCGAGCAATCTTGCCCGGAGTCTCCGGCCCCTGTGGTCCGGACTCTCCGGCCTATACCGGAGTCTCCGGGTATGGATACCAGAGTCTCCGGGGGTGATCAAGGCCTTGATGAAGATCCTTTGGAATTCCGTGGCTATGGGCCACTTGATGATCAAGGCAATCCATCTGGTCAAGGCGAGGACCAGAACAGTGATCATGAAGATGATCAAGTAGTCTCTCAAGAATCTCCTCTTGAGGCTCGCACTCACCGTGAGAAGAAGCTTGAGTCCATTCTTCGACGAAGAAGCATATCCTTGGAAAATGTTGTTGGGAGTGTTCGTAAAGGTGTCTCCACAAGGAGGCAACTTTCTAACTTTAGCTCTCATCATGCTTTTGTCTCTTGTGTAGAACCCAAGAAAGTTTATGAGGCGCTTGAGGATCCGGATTGGCTTGATGCCATGCATGATGAACTCAACAACTTCGAGCGCAACAAAGTTTGGACTCTAGTAGAAAGGCCTAAAGATTGCCGTAATGTCATTGGGACCAAGTGGATCTTCAAGAACAAGCAAGATGCAAATGGCATTGTCATTCGTAACAAGGCAAGATTGGTGGCTCAAGGTTTCTCCCAAGTTGAGGGTATTGACTTTGGTGAAACTTTCGCTCCCGTTGCTCGTCTTGAATCCATTCGCATCTTACTTGCATATGCATCACATCATAACTTTAAACTTCAACAAATGGATGTTAAAAGTGCATTTCTCAATGGTCCCTTAAATGAATTGGTTTTTGTGAAGCAACCCTCGGGCTTCGAAAACCCTAAGTTTCCTAACCACGTTTACAAACTTGATAAGGCGCTCTATGGCCTCAAACAAGCCCCACGTGCGTGGTATGAGCACCTTAAAGAGTTGTTGGTTGATCGTGGTTTTGAAATTGGGGTGATCGATCCCACTCTTTTTACTAAGAAGGTCAATGGGGAGCTTTTCATTTGCCAATTATATGTTGATGATATTATATTTGGTTCTACTAACAAAGCTTTCAATAATGAGTTTGCCAAGCTCATGACCGACAAGTTTGAGATGTCTATGATGGGGGAGTTAGAGTTCTTCCTTGGATTTGAAGTCAAACAATTGAAGGGAGGGACTTTTGTGAACCAAGCCAAATATACCCAAGACATGCTCAAGAGGTTCGAGATGATAGGAGTCAAAGGGGCAAAGACTCCCATGCCAACAAAGGTTAATCTTGATCTCGATCCTAATGGTAAAGAAGTGGATCAAAAACTTTATAGATCTATGATTGGTTCCTTGCTTTACCTTTGTGCATCTAGACCGGACATTATGTTAAGTGTGGGAGTTTGTGCATGTTTTCAAGCCGCACCAAAAGAAAGCCACTTGGTGGCGGTCAAGAGAATCTTTCGATATTTAGTGAATACCCCTAACTTTGGTCTTTGGTATCCAAAGGGAGCAAGTTTTGATCTTGTAGGTTACTCGGATTCGGATTGGGCGGGAGACAAAGTGGAACGGAAATCAACCTCCGGGGCTTGCCAATTTCTTGGTAGGTCTTTGGTGTGTTGGTCATCTAAGAAATAAAATTATGTGTCTCTCTCTACCACCGGAGCCGAATATGTAGCCGCGGCTAGTTGTTGTGCACAACTCTTATGGATGAGGCAAACTTTGAAGGATTACGGTGTCATTTTTGACAAAGTGCCTCTTTTATGTGATAATGAAAGTGCAATCAAGATCGCTCACAACCCGGTGCAACACAATAAGACGAAGCATATTGAGATTCGTCATCATTTCATTCGGGATCATGTCAACCGTGAAGATATTGATCTATCTTATGTTGGCACTCATGAGCAACTTGCAGATATATTCACGAAGCCTCTTGATGAAGCAAGATTCCGGGAATTGAGTCATGAACTAAATATCATTGATTCAAGCAATGTGGCTTGAGCTAGGTGCATTTACTCCCATACTCTAACTTGTGCGGTGTTCTAGATGTGGGCATGGAAATAGGGGGAGTGCGGTCCTAATTGATTGGACTATCCCTCCCCCCATAATGCCAATAGTAAGCGTATTGTTCTATCTTGTCATTTGTGACATTTTTGAGCTTAATCGATGAGTCTAGGTTTTGGGCCCAAGATATATCTTCGCGGTGCCATACCTATATACTCATACATGGTGGCCTTTTGGTCACCAACCTCCCTAGTGGAGGAGTTTCCCATTTGATTTTATTGTCTTATTTTTTATGGGAACATGCTCATGTTTGGTCTTATTTGATTTTATTTGCATGTTTGCAAACATGAGCATTTTGTACCACACAGTGACAATGTGTCCATCCCAAGCCTATCTCATCCTCAAACATACTTAATCTCTAATGACATGTCCTTTTTACACCATAAATGTTGATGTTGTCAAGAGGGGCCGGAGACTCCGGGGTTTACAGCCCGGAGACTCCGGTGTGCCGGAGACTCCGGGGTAAGTACCGGAGACTCCGGCCGGGGCAGTTTCAAAATCATACTTAGGGCACGGGGTGGGGAAGAACGGTTCATTCTTCCCCATCCACCCCCATGCCTCTACTCCACCCCTGCCGCCCTCTTGCCCTCAGATCGACCCCTGGAGCCTCTCCAAGCTTCGGGATCCGCCGTGCCACCGGCAAATCAACTCCGTGGAGGTGTGGGATCAATCCCACCGATCGATTTTGTGCCATGGACTCCGGTAAACTTGCCTTTCATCTTCTCCATCTAGTTTTCTCTAGATCTATGAGATGTGCATGTTTCCCTTAGTTTGATATGGTGTACTACCTTCTAGTGGCTATCAATCATCTTCTTAGCAACTCTATTGTGGATTTTGCACTCGATTTGTTCAATGCGGTCTCCTAGGCTCGGGCTCCTGCATCCAACCGGAGACTCCGGCCCCTGTGGCCGGAGACTCCGGCCTGGACGCAAAATCTCCGGCTTTGGCCGGAGACTCCGGCCCGAGTCCCCGGAGACTCCGGCTAGATCAGGCCTGAGTGCACTAGTCACAGCATAGTTGCTTACTTTTTTTGATTCTAGGACATGTCACCTCAACCTTGCTATCTTTCTCACTCATTCACAGGTGCAGGTGGTTCTCGGAAACCGGCCGCTCACAGCAAGGACAAGTTGGTTGTCAATCCCGCCACAGGGGCTCTTGCTCAGAGGTCTGTCATTGCTCAGCAAGCTAGGGATGCTAAGAAGCTCAAGACTAGGATGGCTGAGGAGGAACGAGCTGAGGCAGCTAAGAAGGTCAAGTTCGATAGCCTTGTGACTTTAGAAGGGCTGTCATCATCTGAATTTGTTGAGATGAGGAAGAGGGACATGTACACTCTCCCGCACAACTCTCGTGACCGTTGCTTTGTCCGCAAAGAGCAAGAGCTGATCATGAAGGAATTCTATGCTTCTCTCAAGAAGTATCCGGTTTGCCCTCAGACGGTCATGGACTTCTCCCATTTTGCCAAGTACAGTGCATATTTCGGAGAGGCCATGTGGATCACTCGCAAGCTTGCGCTCCATCCACTCATGAAGATTCAAGAGCCCTATAACATCACTTTGATCCATCAGTTCTTTGCTACCTTGGTACTTGGGGATGGTGAGGAGATCCCCATGACTTGGATGACCGGTGAAGAGGTTTGTCACTCCAACTTCATGGACTTCGCCGCTCTCCTTGGGTATGAGTTTCGTGGTGCTACTACTCCTAGTGGCATGAGGATGCATGTGGATGGTGAGTACTATGAGAAGAAGAAGCTTGCTCCTCTCTACACCGGGGATGATAAGAAGATTGTCATTGGGGGCACCCTTGGGCTATCCAAACGGTCCAACATCTTGCTCCGCATATTCCGGGCCTCCATTGCCCCTCAAGCCGGTAACTTTGATGCTATTCGTGGGGCCTTGGTGAATCTCTTGGCCTACTCACATGAAGTCTATTGCAAAGGGGAGACCGCACATGTTGAGCCACTTGATGTGATGGATTTCATTCACAAGGAGATCAATGATTGCATTCTCAACAAGAAGACTCCTCTTTATGCCCCATTTCTCATGAGGCTCATCAGTGCTCAAGGACTCAACCTTCCTCTTCTCAATGCAAACCTTGTGAATCACAAGGTTGTGAAGCTTCAACGCAAAGAACCCACCGGTCACTCCAAGGAACCATTTGCTCCGGTGAGAGGTGAAGATGATGATGCCTTTGCCAAAGGAGTTTTAACTAGAAGGGGCCCAAGGATGAAGCATGCTAGCAATGCCGGCTCTTGCTCCAACAATGAGTTTGGGCAAGAATTCAAGAAGCTCAATTGGTTCCAAAGGAATGTGCTTTGCATGAATGTGGACATCCGTCACAAGCAATATGAGAGCTACATTGCCCAAAAGCATTTGAATGACAATCAACAAGTTCTTCACAAGGCTTTTCGGAAGTCTCAACCGGACTATGTGGAATCACCTCCTTCCTCTTCATCATCCGGCACTCACTCCTATGGCAAGTGGAGCAAGGGTCTGACTGACTGGCAAGCCTTTGAGGAGGTCACCTCTGGCACCTACAATGTGCATCATGGCAAGAAGCCCATGGCTTCTGATGATATTGAAGAAGGGGATGAGGACTTCGATGCCGGTTCCGAGGACGAGCCCGAGGATGAAGACGATGAGTGATCTCATGGGCGTGTAGCATCGCTCTTTTCCCTTTTTGGTGTCTCGATGCCAAAGGGGGAAAAGTAGCTCTATTAGGATGTCTTCGTTGGGATTTGCCATGGGTTGGTTTATTTGGATTTGGATTTGGATTTGCTTTTGCTTTGGTCGAGACACAACTTCATGGACTTTCATGTTGTGTCTCATCTATCTTAGTGTTGAACTATCGTGTGTGTGGTACGTTATATTTGTGAGACTTAAGTTCCTCTATTGCTAGTAAGACTATTATTAATGTGTGCTATCTTGTTAGTCTTACTTCTATGCTTGTGGTTAGTCTCATATGTTTTACTAGCTCTTGGTATAGTTGTGAAATATATAGGGGAGTGATGATCCTTACTTGTGTGGATTCATGTTCAAATGCAAATGGTATTGTGCACACAAGTAGGGGGAGCTTTGGCTATATATTTTAATCTATTGTGCTTATATCTTGCAAATCTGTATGTTGTCATCAAACACCAAAAAGGGGGAGATTGAAAGAGCATTTCCCTAATAAATTTATTTTGGTGTTTGTTAACAACATTTGGTGAATTAACCTTGCTATTAAAGTTCTGCAGATTTTCTAGGTTGATTCAGGATCTCGCGGAGGTTCACCCCAAAAAGGAAGAAAAGATCGGAGCCCGTAGTCCAGTAGTGGAGTTAGGGCTTAGTTGTCTTGTTGGGTGCTTCGCGAAGGTGGAAATGGTGGAGAGGGGATCCACGAAGTGCTGCTGTTGCTTCCTCTAGGGCGGAGACTCCGGCCCTGGTGGCCGGAGACTCCGGCCTAGGGGACTCGCCCAGGCAATCCCCAAAGTCGGACGCTTCAGATGCCCATCCGGAGTTGGGCCGGAGACTTTCTGTCTCTGGCCGAAGACTCTGGGTCGGCATGCTGAGGCCGGATACTCCGGTCCCCAGGGCCGGAGACTCCGGTCTGTCTGGCTGGGTTAGGATGTGCTAAAGGCTCGGACGCTTCAGTGACCAGGCCGGAGTTGGGCCGGAGACTTTTGTCTCTGGCCAGAGACTCCAGCCCTGGAGTCACTTAGGGCAGAGACTCCGGCCCTCCTGGCCGGAGACTCCGGCCCTAGTCGTCCAGCAACGGCTACATTTCGTGGAGGACTATATAAAGCCTTCTTCTACCTCAAGAAGTGGCTGCGGCTTCCACTCTCTCTCTTCCATTGTTGCTAAGCTTCAAAGCACTAGATCTCTCTCCCTAGCCAATAGAACTCAAAGCCCTTTTGGGATTTGAGAGAGAAGACCTAGATCTACACCTCCACCAAGGCGATTTGATTTTCCCCCTCTCTTTGTTGAGGGGCTTGTAACTTGTGTGTTCATCGGATTCCTAGCCGGAAGAAGCCGTCCTCCAAGCTTAACTTTGTGTGTAAGAGCTTGGTGGGCCTATTGGGAGCCTCCAATTGAGTTGTGGAGCTTGCCCCAATACTTTGTGTAAAGGTGTCGTGCCGCCTTCAAGGGCATCGCTTAGTGGAGCGTGAACTCGCCTTTGTGGCTTGTTCACCGGAGAATAGGGTGAGCCTTTGTGGCGTTGGTGGCCTTTGTGGCACCACACCTCTCCAACGTAGACGTACTTCCTGTAACAAGGAAGGAACTACGGGAATACATCCTTGTGTCTTCGTGTCTCCATTGCGGTTACCTCTATCCTTTACTCGTACCTTTACTTATATTGTTATTGCTAGCTTGCTTGTCACTCTAGGTAAATTCACTTAGTAGCACATCTAGAGAATTTACCTTCTTGTCTAGCCTTAACTTGAAAAGAAGTAAAAATTTGGGTAGCTCCTATTCACCCCCCCCCTCTAGTCGCTCATATGATCCTTTCACAAGGGGATACCTCACTTCTGAGGTCTGTGGAGGATAGCGGTGGCAGATCGGCTGAGGCGGAACCCGGCGTGGGTGCGGGCCAAGTCGAGGTCAATGTCACTGCCAGCGAGGCAGCGGATAAGTTTCACGGGTGTGTGGATAGTTGTCGAGGATCAAATTTGGCTGGCAGAGCAGCGGCAATGAGGTATGGCAGCACTGAATCGAATCTCTTCGATTGGTTTCGTTCTGTCAATCCGCTGGGGAACAGATTCCATGACGCTGTTCACCCATGCCGACGGCACTGTGGATTCACGGGGACTCTGCTAGGAGGAGATAAAGAGGAGGAGGATGGACGTACGGCTCGTCTTCTCCACCGAGACTCCGCCAATGCTCGTGGGTTTGTTCATGGGGAAATGGAGTCGGAGAAAAGGTGCTCTGAGAACCATTCCTCCATCAACGCAAGGAGTGACTCAGCCGAGCTACCAGGAGGAGGTGGAGAGGGAAGCCACTCAGGTGCGGGAAGCCATGGAAGGGATACAGAGTTTGGGGGAAGGAGTGGTGCTGACGCCGATCATGGAGTTGGCGGCACCTCGGAGATCACAGAACTCTTCTTCAAGGAAACCTGCACCGACACCAAGAGTAGCAGAAAAGAGATTCAGGAAGGCTCTGAGGGATTTGTCGGCAGCTTCAATTTTGGTTGGCATGCAGAAAGGGCTGAGGAAGATGAACAACAGTGTCAAGGCCAAGAGAAAGTGACAGGTATGGACTGTATCAATAACAATGTTGATGGTTCTGGTGCTTTGCTTTCTCACAGTCAGGAGTTTAACAAGTTGGGGTCTATTGGGAGAAAATTCTGGGTGCTATGTGATGAGGAAGAGGACTCCAATTCTACCGTTGAGGTGCAATCGCTTCCTGCTCTGTCACCACGCTATTCTGCTAAGATTACAGATGTAATTTGATGACCCACAAGTATAGGGGATCGCAACAGTCTTCGAGGGAAGTAAAACCCAAATTTATTGATTCGACACAAGGGGAGCCAAAGTATATTTATAAGCCTTAACAGATGAGTTGTCAATTCAGCTGCACCTGGAAACAGACTTGCTCGCAGCGGTTTATCAATAGTAACATTTTTATAGTGGTGATAGTAGTGAAACAGTAACAACAATAGTAAAATAAAAGTAGTAATAGTAGCAATAGTAAACAGTAGGATGGAATACTGTAGGCATAGGGATGGATGTACGGGCGTTGCATGGATAAGATAATTTATGAAATCAGTGAGACATGGGCAATTGCAGATAAATAATATAAAGCATCCTAGTACTAACAATCATAGGCATGTGCTCCGTATATAGTCGTACGTGCTCGCAATGAGAAACTTGCACGACATCTTTTGTCCTAATAGCCTGTTGCAGCAGGGCCTCAAGGGAAACTACTGGTAATTAAGGTACTCCTTTTAATAAAGTACCAGAGCAAAGCATTAGCACTCGGTGAACACATGTGATCCTCATATCAAAGCCATCCCCTCCGGTTATCCCAATTTCTGTCACTTTGGGGCCTCGAGTTCTGGACAACAATATGTGTAAACAACTTGTAGGTAAGACCATAAACAACAAGTATCATCATATAACAATAACAAGTTCAGATATGAAATCATGGCACTCGGGCCCAAAGTGACAAGCATTAAGCACAACAAGTTACAACAATGTCATAAGCACTAATAAAAGATACTAGGCACTATGCCCTAACAATCTCATAGCAAATTACATGAATGATCTCATCTAATCCCTACCATCCCCTTCGCCTACAGTGGGAATTACTCACTCATGGATGGGGGAGTCATGGATGGTTGATGGAGAGACGTCGGTGATGATGGTGATGAAGATCTCCTCCAAATCCCCGTCCCGGCAGGGTGCCAGAACGGAGTTTCTGGTTCTGAATCGCAGTTTCTGATGGCGGCAGCGTAGCGGAAGTCTATCTGGGAAAAACGCCGAACCCCCACTGTTTTCATGTCAGAGGGTATATGTAGGCGGAAGGAGGGGTCGAGGCGATGGCCGAGGCGGCCTCACCACAGGTGGGCGCGGCCAGGGCTGGGCCGCGCCCCCTGGTGGTGAGCCCAGGCCACAGCCCCCCTTCGTCTCTCCTTCTGGCTCCGTGGGTCTTCTGGTAAAATAGAATTTTTGCAGTATTTTCCAGGATTTTTCCTGAAAGTCGGATTTCTGCACAAAAATGAGACACCAGAGTAATTCTGCTAAAAATAGCGTTAGTCCGTGTTAGTTGTATTCAAAACACACAAATTAGAGGAGAAACAATAGCAAAAGTGTTCGGGAAAGTAGATACGTTTTGGACGTATCAACTCCCCCCAAGCTTAGCTATTTGCTTGTCCTCAAGCAATTCAGTTAACAACTAAGAGCGATAAAAGAAACTTTCACGAACACATTTGCTTCATATGATGTATATATATTCACTATATGATCAAGTACTCAGGCAATTCATAATAAGGAATATGGAATTAATATTACCTCATAGTCAAGCAAGCTATGAAAGAGTACCAATGCACTAATAACAAGTAACATGAACATAAGAAGCTACAAGATTGTAATATGCATAAATGATATGGAAGAGTGGTATCCCGCTTGCCTTTATTCGTGGAGCAAAACATAAATGTTGAGGCACCTCTGAAGTCCAAAGGAAGACTAGAAGTAAAAAATATCAAAGATACAAGCATCAAAGTTATACCACAATTAACCGTGTTCTGGGACAAGCACATTACACTAAGAATAACAGCTATGCTCTCAAGAAGGTGCTTAAAAGTTAGAAGATGGAGACTCAACATAAAATTAAAAGAAAGGCCCTTCACAGAGGGAAGCAGTGATTTAATATGTGCTAGAGCTTTTCATTTGTAAAAGAGAGATAAAAATTTATTTTGAGAGGTGGTTGTTTCATGTCAACGACTGGCAATGGGGACTTGCTATCTTCCATAATAAACAAGTGAGAGCGGTTCCGAGTTCTTTGAAAATTTGGCACATTGGTGCTCTTTTATAAAGCTTTGGCACTCCTCCCCACCTTTTTCTTTTCTCAAACCATGGCTAACCGATTCCATCGGGTGCCCACCAACTTTCACATACCATGGAGGAGTGCCTTTTTTCTTTCTTTTTAGAATTAGATTACAATGGTCTGACCAGCTCCCTTACAAAATTAATGACGAGCAGATGAAGCTGTCTAGTCGAGGGGTACTCAATTTAATATGGAAGATAGCAATTCCGACCACTACGTCCCCATGAGCTAAAAACAGTGGCACAAAATGAGAACTAGTTGAAAGTTTTGAAAGTTTTGAAAGGTAGCACATGAAAATTTACTTGGAATGGCTTGCAAATACCATGCATAGGAATTTATAGTGCACTCTTTGGTAGACTTGGTTTTTGGTGAATGGATGCACGAGAAGTATTCCCTCTCAGTACAAGTGAAGGCTAGCAAAAGACTGGGAAGTGACAATCAAGAGAGCAATAACTGTCATAATCATGCTTGCGACAAAACAAAATTAATATAGGCATAAAAATGATACAAGAACTCTGAGGCAAAGTAAATCATCGAGGCTTAATTGACTTTTTGTTCAGTCATGTGCATGCTTGAGCATGTGCCAAGTCGATTCAAATGAAACTTTCAGAGGAGGATACCACAATAACATACCATATTATGAATAAAACAATGCAAGCAAGCATCTACATGACATGCTATAAACTATTAGTAAATTAGAACTAATCATATGAGAGCAAGAACTACAAAACATCCATTCGATAACATATACCTTACATGAACCGACTAAGCATGTCCACATAGATGAGTATATGTACAAAAATGAAAACAAATAGAGTTCATACCAACCTCTTACCACCTCTCGGATTGTCATATGTCGTCATTATTGCCTTTCACTTCTGTGGCTTGAATAATATGAAGTGAATACCAAGCTCCAATAGAGTCACGGGAGACTGAACTCTGCAGCAAACTTTACAAAACCGAAGAAGAACAACAAATATTTTTGGGTTTTCGATTTTTAAAATAAGAACAGAAGGAAATAGCAAACAAAGCAAAATATTTTTGGATTTTCAAATACCAAACCGAAAATAGAAAGTAAAGCAAACAAAAGCTAGCAAACTAAAAAGGCAAACAAAGAGAAACAACGGAAATATTTTTGGTCTTTTTGTGTTTTGGAAAGTAGAAATAAGAAGAATAAGAACAAAGAAAGCGAAACATGGATATACATAGGACCGACAAAATATGATATGTAGATGAGTGAATCGTCGGCGTACCTCCCCCCAAGCTTAGGCTTTTGGCATAAGTGGAGAGCAATGTCGTCTTGAAAACATGCCCCATGCGGGTGGGTCATCATTGGCATAGTCATAGCCTGGCCCTTGTGAAGATGAAGCAGATGGTGTGTAATCATAATAAGGCTGCTGGTATGGAAACTCCGCAATGTTAGAGGGCTGGGCCGACTCCTCGGTCACCTCTTCATTATGCACGGGCTGCGGATTCTCTTCCATGTATGCGTCAAGCTCACCCTCTGTGAGTGACCATCCATTCCTGCGATCAAGGTTAAACAAAAGAGGTGCAGGCAAATGGACTGATTGATCAGTCTTCACTACCTTCCAGGTAGATTTCTTGAAAAAGGTAATCTCATACGACAAGTTAGTCAAACAGGCATGAGGAGAAACAAACTTATGATGTATCATAGAATTAAGATCAAGCCTCTCTACTGGAAACTGAAGATCTAAAACATGAGGCACTACACCATGCAAAGCTAACAAACGTGAAGCAATAAGGCCTCCACAAATTCCCCCTTTCTTACGGTTAGAATCTAGATGAAAAGCTATTAAAGCACCCAAATTGTAAGTCCTATCACCTCTCAGAGCAGCAGCAATAAAAGCTAGATCACATGAGGACAACTTATTTGCAACTTTTCTAGCAAGGACACATTTGGTAATAAAGTAGGCAAAATATCGAATGGATGGAAGATGAATATTTCGAATTTTACCATCCTCTCCTGAGAAACTTCTTCCTTGACAAATCTCCTCATAGAGGTCCGTTAATGGCTTAGATCTTTCCTTCATCCTTTCGCGCGATCCCCACTGTGGTACTCTAATGGCTGCACAGAAAACATCAAAGGGCAAGTCCACAGATTTATTGTAGATTTTATAATGAACCATGGGGTTAGATGTGGACCAACTAAAACTGAAATCCTGCACCACAGACATTGTTAGTTTAGCAAATTGGGGTGGTTCACCCTCAATAAAATGCTCCAATCCTACATTAGAGAGTAAAGTTTGGAAGTCCTGCAGGATTCCAGCTGCATTCATGAACTCTGAGCATGGGTAAATTGAGGGAAAGACCCTCTCTTCACGGTGAACTCTCATGACTTCATGCACTTCTAGTTCATATTGAAAGAGTTGGTATGCATTCTCCTCCATTTCTGAAATTTTTAACAAACCTCATAAAAAGTGATTTTGAGACAAACAAATGTAGGGAACTACTATAGGGAGTCACTAGAGGGCTAACATGCATCAAAATAATATTTCTAAGCAATAGAACAAGCATGCAAACTCATTTCACCTGTCACCTATAGAGCTAAAATACTCAAGAAATACTTCACTAAACAAAATTCTACTTGGACAATCGGAGGAGTCACATACCGGAGAACAATTGCTCCAAATCTCAGCAACAATGATGGGCTGAGCAAGGAGATCGAAAAATCGAGAAGAAGAGCAGCAAGAACTCGAGTTTGAGCAGGTGTGTCGTTGTTTTCGGGAGAGAGAAAGAGTTGGGGAGGAAGAGATAAGTGAGAGGCCAGGGGCCCCCCTCACCATAGGTGGGCGCGGCCAGGGCTGGGCCGCGCCCCCTGGTGGTGAGGTGGCGTGGCAGGTCCCCCTGAGGTCTCCCAGGTGCCTCTATGCCCCATTTTTAACATAAAAATTTAAAAAGATTTTTCTAGAATTTTTCGAGAAACTTTATTTTCGAGGATTTTTCAGAAAAACGATAAGAGAATAAAACTCAGGAAAAATGACGGTGGAGTGATAGAAAGCAAATCAAAACCAAGTATGCAGCAGCTCTAAGATATTCTAATCATGTAACTAAATAGAGGGAACAAAAATGAACAAGTAAATATAAGTGAGGTAGAGTAAATGCAGTGAAAACAAAGTTTTGTTCATATAAAATCACTTTGTTAACAAGGTTGATCAAGTCTTGTTACCAAACTAACTTTGTATGAGGCAAAACTTTGCATTTCACTATGTTCTTATCTTACCTCGACCTTGATAGGCATAGTCCCAATCATAACAATTTTATATTCTTCCTTGGGCTTTCGCTCTGAACAAATAATTTGACCAACTCAAATGGCCTCAACATTCTTGATTGAATTTAGAGCATTATTTCTATCAATCTTCTTGGGAAAATAAACCATGTACTCTTTATCATTAACATTGAAAGTTATTTTTCCTTGATTGCAATTAATAACCGCACCTGCAGTGTTTAGAAAAGGTCTTCCAAGAATAATAGACATATTATCATCTTCAGGCATTTCCAACACAACAAAGTCAGTTAATATCAAACAACTGTTATCAACTTGAACAGGAACATTTTCACATATACCAATAGGAATAGTAGTAGACTTATCAGCCATTTGCAGAAATATATCAGTTGATACCAATTTTTCTAGATTAAGTCTCTTATAAAGAGAAAAAGGCATGACACTAACTCCGGCTCCCAAATCACATAAAGCAGTTCTAACATAGTTATTTTTAATGGAGCAAGGAATAGTTGGTATACCTGGATCTCCAAGCTTCTCCGGAACTTTACCATCAAAAGAATAATTAGCAAGTAGAGTGGAAATTTCCTCATTAGGAATCTTCCTTTTATTAGTAACAATATCTTTCATATACTTTGCATAAGGAGGCATTCTAATAGCATCAGTCAAAGGAATTTGCAAAAATAAAGGTTTCATCCCTTCACAAAACCTGTTGTAGTGTTCTTCTTCCTTGGACTTGTGTTTCTTACCAGGAAAAGGCATTGGTTTCTGTACCCAAGGTTCTCTCTCATTACCATGCTTGTTGGCAATGAAGTCTTCTTTGGTGTACTTTGCATTCTTATCAATCTTTTCTGGTTCCTATTCAACTTCTTCTTTATCGGAAGCATCTCATGGTTTAGTTTCAGCATCAGAAATAGAAACACTATTAGGATCTTTACCTGCTTCAGAGGATTCTGCAGTTGTTTTATGCTTCTTCTTCTTCTTCTTCTTGGAAGGAATATCATCTCTTGAAGTGCGTTGAGAATCTTGCTCGATCCTCTTAGGATGTCCTTCAGGATATAAGGGGTCTTGAGTGGTAGCACCTCCTCTTGTGCGTATTTCACACGCTTGTTTTTCTCTTGTAGCATTAACTAGCAAGTCTTTTTGCACCTTGGTAAGCTGATTGATTTGAGTCTGGACCATTTGAAAGTGTTTAACAAGTATCTTCACATCATTGGAGGTCCTCTCCGCAATATCCTGCAACTTGTTAATAGCTCTAGAATTTTCCAACAAATGATTCTGCACCATTCTATTAAAATTATCTTGCTTAACAATAAAATTATCTAACTCGTCTAAGCATTGATCAGGAGGTTTAGAATAAGGAATATCTCTATCATCGAAATGTTGGAGAGAGTGTACCTCAATAGTAGATGAGTGAGGGATTGGCTTACATAATTCTTCTATAGGAGGTAACTTCTTCACATCTTCGGCCTTAATACCTTTCTCCTTAAGAGATTTCTTGGCTTCCTTCATAACTTCATCATTTAATTCAATCATTCCTCTCTTCCTCGGTGTCGGCTCTAGAGTTGGCGCAGGTATTGGTGCTGGTGTTGGCTCAACTAGAGTCCAATCATCATGATTCCGGCTTATTTTAGCCATTAATTTTTCAGCTTCAGCTGGAGTTCTTTCCCTGAAAACACAACCAATACAACTATCCAAATATGACTTAGATTCATCAGTTAGTCCATTATAAAATATATCAAGGAGTTCATTTTTAGGCAATGGCTCTTTAGGCAAAGCTCTAATTAAAGAACAAAACCTTGTCCAAGATTCAGGCAATATCTCTCCTTTTCCCTGTTCAAAGTCAAAGATTTTCTGCACAGCAGCATGTTGAGCACTAGCAGGAAAATATTTCTGAAAGAAAGCATTAACCAAAGTAATAGGACTATTAAGAGATCCAGGAGACAAGCTATTAAACCAAGTTTTAGCTGCATCTTTCAACGAGAAAGGAAAAATCTTAGCAACAAAGTAAGTGCGAAGCTTAATATCATCAGAAAACAAATTACTCAAAGTAGAAAGCTCATTCATGTGCTCCATAGCACTTTCATTCTCAGTACCACAAAAAGGCTCTTTCTCAACAATAGATATGTAGGATAAATCGAAAGAGAAATCATAATCCTTGTCTCTAGTATCTATGGGAGAAGCAGCAAACTTAGGATCAGGAGACAATTTATATCTAACAGCACGTCTCGCTAAAAGTTCCTTAACAGCTTTAGCATCACGAGTAGCACGAGCTTCAGCAATAAAATCATCATCAAGCTCAATATAAGCATCGTCAAAATCATCACTAGGACATTCCCTAGACTCAGGTGAACTAACAGGTGTAACAGTGGTGTTTCCCATCTTAGCTCTAGCAATTGTAGCATCTAAAAAGGAACCTAGCGAACCACTCTCATCAAGCACAGTAGAAGCATCATCTAAATTATCAGTGGCATTTTCAAGCTCAGCAGAAGTAGTAGCAGTAGCGTGTGCATGTGGTGGTGTAAGCAACTTACTCATAACAGATGGTGAATCAAGAGCAACAGAAGTGTTCAAAGTTGTACCTCTTCTTGTAGTGGATGGCAATATAGGAACTTTTCCATCATGAGGTTTACCCATGATGAAAGGATTGCAGCGAACAATATGAATCCCAAGTGAACTTACAAATAAAGCTATGCTCCCCGGCAATGGCGCCAGAAAATAGTCTTGATGACCCACAAGTATAGGGGATCGCAATAGTCTTCGAGGGAAGTAAAACCCAAATTTATTGATTCGACACAAGGGGAGCCAAAGAATATTTATAAGCCTTAACAGATGAGTTGTCAATTCAGCTGCACCTGGAAACAGACTTGCTCGCAGCGGTTTATCAGTAGCAATAGTTTTATAGTGGTGATAGTAGTGAAACAGTAACAGCAATAGTAAAATAAAAGCAGTAATAGTAGCAATAGTAAATAGTAGGATGGAATACTGTAGGCATAGGGATGGATGTACGGGCGTTGCATGGATAAGATAATTTATGAAATCAGTGAGACATGGGCAATTGCAGATAAATAATATAAAGCATCCTAGTACTAACAATCATAGGCATGTGCTCCGTATATAGTCGTACGTGCTCGCAATGAGAAACTTGCACGACATCTTTTATCCTACCAGCCTGTTGCAGCAGGGCCTCAAGGGAAACTACTGGTAATTAAGGTACTCCTTTTAATAAAGTACCGGAGCAAAGCATTAGCACTCGCTGAACACATGTGATCCTCACATCAAAGCCATCCCCTCCGGTTATCCCAATTTCTGTCACTTTGGGGCCTCGGGTTCCAGACAACAATATGTGTAAACAACTTCTAGGTAAGACCATAAACAACAAGTATCATCATATAACAATAACAAGTTCAGATCTGAAATCATGGCACTCGGGCCCAAAGTGACAAGCATTAAGCACAACAAGTTGCAACAATGTCATAAGCACTAATAAAAGATACTAGGCACTATGCCCTAACAATCTCATAGCAAATTACATGAATGATCTCATCCAATCCCTACCATCCCCATCGCCTACAGCGGGAATAACTCACTCATGGATGGGGGAGTCATGGATGGTTGATGGAGAGACGTTGGTGATGAAGATCTCCTCCAAATCCCCGTCCCGGTAGGGTGCCAGAACGGAGTTTCTGGTTCCAAATTGCGGTTTCTGATGGCGGCGGCGTAGCGGAAGTCTATCTGGGAAAAACGCCGAACCCCCACTGTTTTCAGGTCAGAGGGTATATGTAGGCGGAAGGAGGGGTCGAGGCGATGGCCGAGGCGGCCTCACCGCAGGTGGGCGCGGCCAGGGCTAGGCCGCGCCCCCTGGTGGTGAGCCCAGGCCACAGCCCCCCTTCGTCTCTCCTTCTGGCTCCGTGGGTCTTCTGGCAAAATAGAATTTTTGTAGTATTTTTCTGGGATTTTTCCTAAAAGTCAGATTTCTGCACAAAAACGAGACACCAGAGCAATTCTGCTGAAAACAGCGTTAGTCCGTGTTAGTTGTATTCAAAACACACAAATTAGAGGAGAAACAATAGCAAAAGTGTTCGGGAAAGTAGATACATTTTGGACGTATCATAATTGATGAAGGAGGTTGGAGTGCCCAATAAGCAGGAAAAAAAGGGTTATGCAGAGTAAGAGGTCAAAGCAAAAATTGCCGTTGGTGGTAGATGGCTGTTGGAGGCGACCCACACGCAGATGGATCGATCTGGGGAGTGCAGTCAAGGACCACAGGCCACCAAAGGTGCATTGCTTGGAGGATGCTTTTGCTGTTGCCAGACAAAATCAAGGACAGAAACAGAGAAAGTGGGGGTGGTTGAACAAAAGCAAGGAAAAGGAGGGAAAAGTGAGGAATGGTGGCTTGTCCCATGGGGATGTTGACACGTGTTGTTTATCAACGGTCAGTTCGATCAAGCCTCTAGACATTGGTGGCATCGAGGGTTTCTTCTTTGGTCATATATGGGAGTCTGCTCGTTCTGGTCCTAGGGTTGTTGAGGAGTGGCCTAGGGTTTGTTCTGGCGGCGGCGGCAGTGTTCTGAGAGTAGAAGAGAAGATGAGCAACAACAGCAACTATGGTGGTGGTCAGAGGAGGAATTGGCAAGGAGGAAACAACTATGGGAGGGGCCCTGGATTCAATAATTTCAGGCCTCCCTACAATCCCAACTGGAGGAATCCTAACTGGCGTCCTCAGAATGGGGGAAATAAGGAGAACTATCAGCAGAAGGTGATGAGTGATCCAGCTCAGAAAGCTGCTTCTTCTGCTTCAGGTGGAAGTGGAGCAAGTGCTACAATGGCTGGTCCTTCAACTGCAATATCTCCACAGGCTTCGGCGCCAAGGTCTGATTCTGGAACTAGTCTCCCTCTGGTAACTTCTGAAAATCCTCCCAAGAAAATATTTTGTCAGAAGTGTACCAGCAACGAACACAATTCTCAAAACTGCAAAGTCAAGATGTTGTGTGATATCTTTCCAAGACTACCCATGTTACTGGTGCCTGTGTGTGGCCTTCACAATCCAAGCCTGTGGTGCAGCTGGTTGGTTTTGCTGCAAAAGGGTTAGGGTGTTTCTATGCTCAAAACACCAAGAAGAATTCTAGAGGGGGAACCAATGTGATGGCTTTGATAAGCATCAAAAGAGGGTCTCCTGTGGTGTCTGTCCTAGAAGAAGGTTTGAAGAGATCTTTTCAAGGGGAATGGGACTGGAAGGTTAAGCCTATGGATAACAACAAATTTGTTGTTAAGTTTCCTAGTCATGAAATGTTGGACAGAGTGCTTGGTTTTGAAGAATTCACTCTGAAAGGGACTGGCTTGTCTGTGTCAGTCAATAAATGGGGTGCAGCTTCTCTAGCAAAAGCAAAGTTGTTCTCAGTGTGGGTGAAGATCAATGGTATCCCTGATGACTTGGTGCACTACAAAAGGGATATGTGAAGCAGCTTCTCCTCTGGGGGTGGTTCAGGAGATTGATACTCCTGCAATGATCAAATTCAAGCTTGCCAGAGTGAAAGTGGGGGTTAGGGATCCTAGTCTCATTCCTCCTTCCACTGAAATCACAACTGACCCCTACATATATGATGCTTTCTATGAGGTAGAGGAAGTTGTGGAGCAGGGTGGGTTACTGGATGAGGATGGGGTGATAATCCCTGGCATATCTGACAGTCAAGTGATGAGCAATACAGATGATAGCCCAAGCAAGAGAGCAAGGGTAGAAGATTATGGGAAAGCTGATGCTGCAAAGGAAGGGATCTTCTTTACCAAAGAAGAGCTAGACAGATACATTATGGAGGAGACTGAGAAGAGGATGGAACATCATGTTCTGAAGATGGAGGAGAGGATCTTAGCTAGTCAACTACAGCTCAACATGCAGACTAGGCAGGAGCTGAAATCTGAAGTGGATAGAGTTGTCAAAGAGAATCTCACATGGTCTGGAGAATATGGGCAAGGATGTACTGGGGATGAAAAACATAATGAGGAAGATGAG
Organism: Dactylis glomerata; assembly: GCA_007115705.1. Taxonomy (NCBI): domain Eukaryota; kingdom Viridiplantae; phylum Streptophyta; class Magnoliopsida; order Poales; family Poaceae; genus Dactylis; species Dactylis glomerata. Next base: position 3,054,565 of record QXEO01000264.1, on the reverse strand, counting down.
TTATTTGAGGAGTCATCTCCTTCTGCTTCTCAGAAAGCTATTGACATCTACAAAGAATGTAAGGTTGAAGCTCAGAAACAGATAATGAAGGAGAAGGCTATCAAAGAATGGAGGAGGACAATATCAGGCAGAGGCTGAGGCCTCAAAATGATGCCAAGATGATGGACAAATCTAAGGACCTGGCAAGCAAGAAAAATCTGGAGACAAAAGGTAACCCCATTCCTTCTGTTTATAATTCAGATCCTACTTTACTTGTTGATTTAGCTTCTAAGATGAAAATCAATATTGGGAATTACATTGAACAGAGAATGCATACTATTGATATCATTCAACAACTTGAAAATGCTAGGTATAGCATTTATGCTGAGTCTGTTAAAAATGCTAGGGATACTAATAAAATGGATGAGGAGCTTAATCAAGCACAGTTTGATTTTGATGCTCTTAAACCTTTGCTATCTGATGATGATATGGGGATTGGGGAGTTAGAGGATGATATGGAGATACCATTGCAAATGATATCCCCTCCAAAAAATAATATACTCTCCAAACTTACTGATCCTATTAGTGTTAAGCCAAAAGTAAAATTACATAGGAAAGGAAAGAAAAAATGTTAGGACTAATCTGGAATGGGAGGGGCATGGGCTCTTCTGATAAGAGGAAACATGTGAGAGAGTTGGTAGAGGAACATGGGGTGGATTTCATTGGAATCCAGGAAACCCAACTCGAAGTTTTCAGGGACTCTTGGTTAGAACAGCTAGGTGCTAGACAAATTTTTTACTGGCATGCTGCTGCTTCTAATGGGAGATCTGGTGGTATTTTAGTTGGAGTTAGAAGTGAGAAATTTGATGTGCTTGAAGTTGAGCAAGGTTTACATTTTGTCAGATTTTATCTTGTTGATAAAATAACTAATTTTTGATGGAATCTGGTGATTATTTATGGAGCATCTCAAATCTCGGGAAAAGAGATTTTCCTGAGAGAATTCTCCATTTTATGCCAAAAACTTAAGGGACCTACCCTCTTTGGGGGTGATTTCAATATTATAAGGAAGAGTTGTGAAAAAAGTAATGGGGGTAACATTGGTAGATAGAGTATAATTTTCAATGCGATTATGGAACACAATAATCTTATGGAACTACATTTAGGGAATAGACAGTTCACTTGGTCTAATGATCATGAGAATACCATTTTTGAAAAGTTGGATAGATTTTTGGCCACAACTGAGTGGATGGATGTGTATCCGTTAGTGCAAGTCACTGCCCTAACTAGATACCAGTCTGATCACACTCCTCTTCTGTTGGACACTGGAGACAGGATTCAAAGAAATAGTCAGTTTAAGATGGAATTATGTTGGTTGGCAAGGGAGGATATCCATTCTGTGGTTGATCCTATCTGGGCTTTGCCAGCAGGTGATAGAAGTGCCATAGAGGAGTTGAATTGGAGGATAGGTAATACTAGAAGGATTTTGAAAGGTTGGAATAAAAATGTAGAAAGTGAATACAAGAAAGAGAAGAAATGTTTATCTGGTATCCTTGAGAATATTGATAAAAAGGTTGAAGTACATGGTTTAACTGCAAATGATAGGGAGTTGTATCTAGATACAACAAGACTCCTAAATATATTGGTAAAAGAAGACAATATTAAGTGGTTTCAAAGAGCTAAGAGTGCTGACCTTAAGTTAGGTCAAACATGCACTAAGTATTTTATGGCCAAAGCTAGTGGAAGGAGAAAGAAAAACAGAATTAAACATCTGTGGCATGGGGATATTTTGCTAGAGGGAGATGATTTACTACTGGCTCATGCAACTGAGTTTTACACAAAACTCTTTGGTGGGTCAGATAGGAATGGGATTTCTTTAGATATTGATTTCCCACATACCTTGTCAGAGATAGAGAATTGGGATCTGACCAAAGATTTTGAAATGGAGGAAATAAAGAATATTGTTTGTTCTTTAGCACATAATAAAAGCCCTGGTCTTGATGGTTTTCCTGGGGAATTCTATCAATTCTTTTGGGATCAGATCAAATTTCCCTTGAAAAAACTTTTTGATGCCTTAACAGGTGGAACCTTGGATATTGGTAGGCTAAATTTTGGCACCATTACCCTGCTTCCTAAATGTGAAGATGCTTTAGTGATTCAAAAGTACAGGCCTATCTGTTTAATGAATGTAAGTTTAAAAATTATTACCAAAGGGGTAAATAATAGACTAAATGGGGTTGTGGATGATTTAATCGATAAAACTCAGACTGCTTTCATGAAAAATAGATTTATCATGGAGGGGGTGGTAGTTTTACATGAGATTTTACATTAGGTTAAGAAGAGGAAGATGTCTGGTGTGCTGTTCAAAGTAGACTTTGAAAAAGCATATGACAATGTGAATTGGGCCTTCCTTTACAACATTATGGTAAAGAAAGGCTTCTCTCATAAGCTTAATGATTTAATCTTTAGTATCATTTCCAGTGGAAAAGTTAACATTAAACTTAATGATAAACTGGGTGCTTACTTCAACACAAAAAGAGGGGTGAGACAGGGTGACCCTCTGTCTCCAATCCTCTTTAACCTGACGGTTGATTCAATGAGTACTTTAGTTAGGAATGCCCAAGAGAATGGCTTGATTAGAGGTTTAGCTCCTCATCTGCAAGAGAATGGCTTTGCCATTCTGCAATATGCAGATGACACTATTTTTATGTTAGAGGAAGGGCATGAAAACGCTAGAAAACTAAAATTTCTGCTGTGCCTTTTTGAACAAATGTCTGGGCTTAAGATAAATTTTCTTAAAAGTGAAGTATATTGTCTGGGGGCTTGTAAGAATGAAGCTCATGTTTATGAAGAAATTTTGACCTGCCATTCAGGTGAACTACCTCTGAAATATCTAGGGATTCCTATTGATAAGAAAAAACTTCTCAATAAACATTGGAAACCTGCTGAGGAAAAGATGGAAAAGAAATTAGGTTGCTGGCAAGGTAAAATGATGGATATTGGGTCTAGAGTTATTCTTCTTAACTCTTGTCTCACTTCCATTATTTTATACATGATGTCTTTTTATAGACTTCCTGTTGGGGTTAGGAAGAAGTGTGATTTTTATAGAGGGAGATTACTGTGGCAAGAGGAACAGGGGATAAGGAAGTATCATTTGGTCAACTGGGAAACCGTTTGTACCCCCAAGGATCTTGGGGGTTTAGGGGTTTTGAACTTAGAGCTAATGAACATAAGTTTATTATGTAAATGGCTTTGGAAACTGGAGAATGAGGAAGGTTTATGGCAAAATGTGCTTAAAAATAAATATTTACAAAATGGAACTTTAGCTCATATGGATGCCAAACCTGGGTGTTCCCAGTTTTGGTCTGGGTTAATGCAGGTCAAAAACATTTTTTACAAACTGTGATAGGGTCTTGGTCTCTGGTAATAAAACTAGCTTCTAGAGAGATGCATGGTATCAGCATAAACCTTTATGTGAAAGGTTTAACAGACTGTATGATTTATCTTTTAATAAAGATACAACAGTGGATAGGATAGTGAGATCATATGGGTCATGTCTGGTTTTCAGAAGGACTTTATGGGGGGACTTGGCTGAGGAATGGTTTAATTTGCTGGGAATTATTCATAATGTGGTGTTGAGAGAGGGCAGTGATAAAGTAACTTGGAAGTTAAGTGATAAGGGCTTTACTGTCAAATCTTTGTATAATGATTTACAGGTGAGACAACTTGTTAAGGTTTTCAAAGATTTGTGGAAAATGAAACTGCCTGGGAAGATCAAGATCTTCTTATGGGTAGTGATGTGGGGGAAAACGTTAACAAAAGTCAATTTGGGGAAAAGATGGTGGGGAGGTTCTACTCGATGCATGTTTTGTGCATCTGATGAAAATATTTCTCATCTTTTCTTTGATTGCCCAGTTGCTAGATATATTTGGTCTGTTATTCAATGCACTTTCAATTCTCCTATTCAACCTAGAAACAGTAGTGACCTGGGAAGTTGGGTGAAATTTTTTGCTGGAACAGAAAAAGCTACTGTTAAAATTTGTTTAGCAGCCATGTTCTGGTCCATTTGGAAAACTAGAAATAAGGCATGTTTTGAGAATATACTTCCAAATGATCCTTGTGAAATCATTTATCAGATTTGTCACTGGATTGAATTTTGGAGTGAATTGCAGAAACCAGGAGTGCAAAGACTGCTACGGCGAAGCAGTGAGATGTTGAAGATGGTGATCAGAGAGGTCTTTGATCGATCGAGGGGATGGGCGCCGCTATGTTGAAGGGTAACCAGTGGATAGGCTTCGTCAGGAACGTGTGCGTCTGAAGTCTGTTGCGTGAGTTTGTATCTGATGTTTTGCCATTGTCAGGTTTTAAAAAACTCTCTCTGATTTGTAATAAGGAAAACCTGTGATGAGGCAAGGTTTCGACTAAAAAACGTGGATGTTACTGTAGCTCGTATGTTTCGTTAATGAAACAGTGGGTGAGTCCCCTTTATTTCAAAAAAAATGTAAAATCTCGTGCATACATATGGGTCCCCGGCCCGCATACTTTCTCTTTACCTTGAAACTGTATGTATTGGAGCACCACTGCCTTATTTATTCCCTGCTTTTCAGACGGTACTGATACGAATACAAACAATTATGCCTTCATACCAACAAGGACTCCGTGGCCCAATGGATAAGGCGCTGGTCTACGAAACCAGAGATTCTGGGTTCGATCCCCAGCGGAGTCGACTCATTTTTTTTCGCTTAGATCGGCGCTGAACCACTGTTATTTTTTTTCGCTTAGTAGCTCGGCACGGCACTGAGCCTCAAGCGTCTAGCGCTACAGTCTGATCTGTTTTGTTTAACATGCCTAAAGGTGTGAGCCTATGGGCAACTCGCACGGCAAGATTTCAAATACAACTGACCAACTGGCCGCAAATTCAGCTCTGAATCTCCTGGCTAGCTAAACCTTCGGAACCTTTTCGTCTGTCTTTCCCTCAAGAACGAAGGCCCAGCAATTCTGGCACCTGTAGCTCCAAATTTTGTTTCTTGTCACAACACAAATAGACATCGAACTTTTAGGTTTCAGTTCTCGGAACAAAAGGAAATACTAGTATTGCCACGGCCTTCAGAAAATGTAGTATTGCCACGGCACAATCATACACCATTATTTTCAGCGTGCAGCACCAAGCCACCGAAAACTGTGTGCAGCTTATTCAGAAAACAAGTAAAATTTACACACCCGAGCGCGATGACCTGAAAATGGCGCGCAGGTTGGTCGTGTGGGATAGCCTATATATCTATCTACCGGCGCCTATTGCATGTGGCAATCTCCCAGGCTCGTAGCACATGATCCACAATCTCCTCCACGCCGACACCGTGTTTCACCTGAGCGAAGCAGCAGATGATAAACAAGACATATGCAATGATGTGCCCTGCAGTGACTATGATATCATCTGATCATGGGACTAATGTCGAGAACGTGTGCGATTTGATCTTAAACCTGAGCAAAGACAAAAGGCCCTCCTTCCCGCATGCGCAGCGCATCTCGCTCCATCACAGATAAATCGGCTCCAACCGCTGCTGCAAGGTCTGTCTTGTTTATCACCTGCATTTGGAATGAATGATCAAAGTTGGTGAAAATGGTGGGTGTAGGTCAAAAGATAGACAATTTAGACGATGCAGGTTTGGCAAGTGTAGTAACACACCAAGAGATCTGCTTGAGTTATCCCAGGGCCACCTTTCCTTGGTATCTTGTCCCCACCAGACACATCGATGATGTAGATTATGTAGTCTGCTAGTTCTCTGCTGAAGTTGGCAGCCAAGTTATCTGCAAACGAAATGTACAAATGGCTCTTTAGTGCCTGGCTGTGGACCTACTGAAACGATGGCAGAAGTTGGGGCCATGAAGATGCTTTTCAGCCACCCATTATCTAGAACCAAAGTGGTCATTGAGATGTTCAACTAACATAATATGAGTACTAATAAAGAACAACAAAATGATTCAAATAAGTTCAATTAGTCAAGCTCCAAATTCGCTATCCAGTAATAGGGCAAGTTTATAGAACATTTTTCTAGCATCCCATTGTTAACATGATTCTGGTAGGACTATTATCTTCCGAATTGTACCAAGATGGACAGTAGACTGGTTTAAACAAATGGTAGTAAAACTTCCAATGTTGAATTCAACAAGGAAAATACCTCCTCCAGATTCACAGAGCAGCAAATCCGCTTTATACAAGTTAGATAGCTCCTCCAGAGGACCTAGATTTATGCTGATGTCCTCACGTATAGCTGCATGAGGACAGCCTCCAGTTTCGACGGCACGTATACGCTCTTCAGGCAGAGCTCCATGCTTGACCAAGAACTCTCCATCCTCTTTTGTGAATATATCATTTGTAACCTGCACATCAAAGAAGCAGCGAAATAAAACTCACAAGAGTGTATAAGCTGATGGTGGAGACTAATAGGTTTATCGGTTCAGGAATATACGATAAAAATGTCAAGCAATTATCTTTCAGTGTCCACCCACTAATAAAACTGACTCATGTTGGCAAGCAAGTTATGATTTAAGTTTAGTTACTGGAACTGCCGCCTGTAGAGACATGTTCTATGAATTGACACATATTGGAGAAAGAGAAGGCCTAAGAGTGTACTGTAATTCAAGCATATTATGTTTCTCTATTTTAGAAAATATCACAAGAATGTCATGTAATTATACTTCAATGTCTGCCCACCATCGACATTGACAGACAGGTTGCTTTCAGTTGAATTGTTGTAAGTGTGGCGAGTGAGATACACAAATTAACTGTTTGCAGTTCAGAAACAGGACAGCCTAAATATATCTTTAAATAGATAACATAAGAGAACCAGATATATGAGAACCATTCTACATACCGCTGCAAGACTATATTTGTCACGCAGGCATGTACAGAGTGCTAACATCAAGGCAGTCTTCCTGCATAAGGCAAAACAGACAAGACAGTGGGGGTCAAATCACTTTATTTCATAGATTCTAGTATAGAAAAAGTAAAACAGTATTTCATTCAACCTAAAGAGATTATTTTGGGACTATAAAAAGTGCATGCAGAAATTTCTTCAAATTGACTAGACCAACTCTCCAATTGGACCGTACTGTGTTACGGAAACATAATCCCAACAGTAAGAAGAGCAAAGCTTTTTCTATAAAAAAGTGCATGCAGAAATTTCATTCAACTCTCCAGATCCACGGCTGGTCCACCGGTTGAAGAGGACGACTTCGTCGAATGGTGGTTGCTGGCCATCCGATCTACACCACCAGCCCTTCGCAAGGGCACGGCGTTGCTGGTGATGCTGACGGTGTGGTGGCTTTGGAAACACCGCAACGCGGTTGTCTTCGGTAACTCACCTCCAAACACGGGAGGTCTCCTCGATTCAATTCGATCCGAAGCTTGATCTTGGGCTGATGCTGGAGCAGTTGGCCTCCGGGCCATGATACCCGATGTGGCTTAGGTCTAGTGGGTTGAGTTGTTTGGTGGGATGTTGGCTCGTCCCGAGTCTGTGTATATCTTTGTACTACAAAACTCTGTTTTTCTATCAATGCATCGAAACGCAAAGCTTTTTGCGTTTTCACGAAAAAAGAAGAGCAAAGCTGTGTATCAGTGTATGCACAGGATATGCGGCACCATTATTGGCAAAATCAGAGTACCCAAAACATATGAAATCATGACCCCGACCAGTAATCACACCAGGAAACACAGGTGAGCATCATATTTTCTGCTCCAATACTTCACAACATATTTCGGTCAGAAGAACATTTCAGCAACTAAAGATGTGAAATACAGTCTGCAGATTCATCGGATCAACAAAGTCTACACCATTCCATCCCAGACCAGTCTAGACCAGTGATTCATTGCTCCAACTTGAAGCAACACTACGCGGGAGCCAGTAACAAATTCAAAGATAAATGCAACGGAGACGGCGGGTCCTTTTATCGCCTGTCAAAACACGCTACTAGCAACGGCAGTGAGGGAACAGAGCCGCGCGTACCCGGTGCCGACGGGGCCGCCGATGCCGACGGTGAAGGCGCGGTCGGCGAAGCGGCGGGAGTCGAGCGGCGGCGCGCGCTTGGTGAAGTCCCCAGCGGAGTAGATGGGCTCGTGTGAGTGCGGCGCCAGGCCGTCGTGGGAGTGCCACACGCGCCCGTCCTCGCCGACCCACGAGCCCGCCCCTTTCCCCGCCGCGGCGGCGGCGGCATCGTCCCTGCAGACGAAAAAGCAAAGGAGGCTGAGGCTGGTCAAGTCGGCTGCGCGGAAAGGGGACGCGAGAATGAGGAGGGTGAAACGAACCCGTGGGAGTGGTGATGGTGGTGGTGGTGGTCGTCGTGGGAGTGGGAGTGGTCGCCGTGGTGGTGATCCTGGGACGCCATGGATGGAAACCGAGCTTGGGGGTAGGGAATGGACGAAGGGTGGAGGCTCTCGGGATAACACTTTTGGTTCCATTCGTTGACCTTGGGAGGGTGGGGGCGTGGGGGTGGGGCCAAAATCCTGAGTGACGTCAGGACATGTTTTTTTAACGCTATATATGCTAGACTTTAATTTTTCAAAAATTATTTTTGAAATAAAACGGGTCAATCTTATTACGGTATAATATTTCTGTTTCCTCACTAATATAAGACATTTTGGCAAATTAAATAAGTAACTGCTTATCTAGCGAGCCAAGAGAGCACATTTTAAGAGTTTAATTAGGACTTGATCTAGAAACGAAGTTTGTAAACTAAAACAAACTAAAGTGTCATCAGCTCGAATAATTTTTTTGGTAACTAGGACCTTGAGACCCAGCCACACAGTGGCACAACAAAAAAATTAGTTGAACTCCTAAAATATTTTAATAAACAAATTTTCTAGCCATGCAATATACTAAGTTATTATGATTTTTTAGGCGGTGCTACAAGTTACAAATAGGACTTCAAAAAAAACATAAACGTACAAACTGGTTCTACAAATACACACAGAGGGATCTCAGAAATCGTAGACATGGGAGACTCAAAATCCCGTGCTAAAGAGCGTGGAGGTTCAAGGCCTAGAAATTTATAAAAACCCAACCATGTCATTCTGCCAAATTGTCGATACCTAGAGACGGAAACCACTGATAGTCACCATCTTCATCATCGGGGACAAAATGACTTATGACGTATAGGGTGAAGGGTGTCGCCGCCGCGTGCACCATCGAAGAAGGGCCTCTTCCGATGGAGGTTGAGCAGACACATCCATGGCATCGCAAGATACCTTCCCTTAGCATCAAATATTAGCATTCTATAATGAACCACTTCGGAATATCTCGTTGTCGCAGCAGAAACTCCCAACCGGCGACAAGTTTGAAGTCCCAGGACTTTGCCACCACTTCCTCTCCCCTCGCCTCCATAGTTGGCAAGAGAAAAGGCACATGCAAATCAGGAAAACAAAACTTGCAGCGGCCACAACCCTAGATGCTCTTATTGAAGACGAGGCCAGCTCCACCTTCGAAAAAAGATCTCCACCACGGATATCAGGTGGAGAACACCACCAGCCACCACCTGGTACCGTGCAGAAGCACTAGGAAGAGAACAACCATCATGAAATGACTATGTATGCCATATAGGACACAACCCTAACCCTCCCTATTACTACAGCTACTAGTATGTACAGAAGGACGAACTCCTCTCTTGCATCCGTTCCGACCATCAAGGCCCCTAGAGAACAGTGGGAGGGCATCCAGGAGAGCAGAGTAACACTCAAGAGGCAGAGGGTGGAGAGAGAAGAAAATGGGAAAATGAGCCACATCTTTGCCTTGAGAAACACATTGTGCCTTCCATAGACAGCTAAGTAGTTTTTTAGATACACAACTAAGTTTTTGTTTTTACATAACTAAATATACAAGTGTAAAAAAGATGTCTCATAATATCTAGACAAAATAATGAAAACCCATAATTTGAGCATTTGAAACTTAGAAACTTTTGGGTTTCCAACTAAAGCAAGTGGATAAATGGTTGGTGTGCCTGCAATAGCCTTCAGGGCGCTTGCATATTACCCCACTCGTATGTACTCTTACCCCTCCTTGCCATTGCTCTCCATTTTCTCACCCAAAATTCCATGCATAAGTCATCATCCCTTTTTTCAAGAAAACAAAGCATCGGGTTTTGTTTCATTAATAAAATAGAAGCAAAACAAGCCTTATAAGAGGTTGACCAAAAGCCAAAATGAAAAAGGGGCGGCGTTCTTGATCGTGCGCTCATTTTACTGCTTCTAGAGCATCCAACACGTAGGCAGGGTCATGTAGTCTTCATGTTATCATGCTGGATTTCACTACTTTATTTTGGTGTGAAATGATTAATTCAAGATGCATTGGCACATTTAAGAATTAGAGCATCATTTTGAGATTTTTAGACAACAGTTTGTTTGTGGGCTCGTGGCAAACTAAAATGTTTTTATCTATTTATATTAAACTTTTGTACTATGTTATGAGTTATGACCAACCTTCTCATTAAAGGTATTTCACTTTTATTGATGGATCCTTTAATAAATTATCCATAATAAGACATTTTTATGCATATGTAGAAAAACTAATTATGTATCTTACTCACATATATTTTATATTAAATTTGCATATTTTTCATAATTTTTATTATTTATCATTACCAATTACATATTCTTGTGACATGCTAAAAATGTATATTTTGCAAAAGTAGTTTTATTCAGTTGGGATGTTACATGGACTGCACTAGTCTAAGCAAAACCATTAGCATAACATTACTCTCCACAAATTACTTATGCCATTAATTATGTTATAGTGAATCTTTGTGTATCATTTTAGTATAAAATATCTCCAAAATTTGGTTGTGCACAATCCTAGAGTGCAATACTTTATAAGCTTTGGTACAATTGAATTGGTATGTATTATAGTGCATTTATATGTACCTATTTCCCATATTATTAAATATCTACAAACCTTAGTTGAATGTGTTTAGAGAACATGAATCTAGAGCAAGCGATTATAAAAGTTTAGGCATAAATAAATATTAATTCTAGATTATATGAACTATCAGCTAGTAGTTTGTCCCCAAATGCCCTATATTCATCTCTCCGTTGTTGGTGGGGCTAGTTTGTTCACTTATTTTCCCTTCTTATTTTGGTGTGTGTGTGTGTGTGGATGAATGTCAATAGTTAGTGATAAGCATATGTGCGCTCTACTTCGTACCAAAACCATGCATATCATAATACATATGAATAATTAGATCTAGAATGTAAGTAATTTTCGTGTTGTTTACTTGACTTCTTCATTAATTATATCTTTAAATAACTAGTCTTTCGAACCTAAAATATGTTTCGAAGATACCCGGCAACTCAATCCATGTGTTCGGCTAGCCACAAATGACCACATGCTTAAAGGAGCTCTGGATCCTCTCCCACCACAATATTATCCCGATAGGGAGTGGGGGCTTTCTCCCACAACTTATTTGGGATTAAACCCAAAAGTTTGAGCATATTCCTCCATGGATTATATAAATCATTGTCAATTAGATGTAAAAAGAAGGTTGTATTTCCCAGAGGGCCTCTTTAATTCAAAATGTTTTGCATAGGAATTTGGGAGAATTCATATCCTTCAAAATTATTTCTATGGTGATTTTTTTATTTGACGTATTGAATACCATCATAATTCTTCATAATGAGCACTTTTTGCCCTACATTTCATATGAAATTTAGAGCCTCTTTGTTTCAAACAAATTTAGAGCCTCTATTGCAACTGAAGCTTGCCTTCAGACATTGATGTTTTTGATGGGTGCTTTCTTTTCTTTTTTGGCCAATGTAATTTTCCTTTAAACATGGGTTTTCCCCCTATCTAAATGCATAAAGGCAGAGCTCCTGCCGTTCCAGTCAAAAAAAAAAAAGATTCAAACAAATTTCAGAGAAATTATGGAGGACTGGAATCCTTGGTAATGTTTTCTATGTTGGCTGTGTTTGATTCATATGACTAAATCCTATAGGAACTTTCAAAGGATTCCTTTGCACTGCATTTTTTTAGGAAATTCTGCATCCACTCAAACATTTTCAAAAGTGTTCTTTATATTTCCTGTGATATAATCGAATAAGCCAATATCATTTTGAGTTCAAATGGGCATAAAATTACCATCATGCGTTTTTCCTATTCCTGTTTTTCTAGAATCCCGAGAATCAGAGAAGCTCTTAACGTCCAATCAAAGTATCCTAGTAATAATATTTTTATTTTATGGAATAATCAAATGTTTGTGCATATAAGAACATGTGGAATTGAAATATAGACATAAAGTTCCAGTTCTGCTTTTTTCTATTTCATTTGTTGAATCCTGCGAATCAAAGTTTAAAATGAACATGAATGATGAGTGCAATGAAAAGGTCTTCCCCAACCTAAATAAGTGAAAGCTTGTAGAATAGAATTGTGTTGCTGAACTGTAAATGTCTTTGACACGTACATACGCAGCTTGTGCCGTAGTGTTCTTAATTTGAGGCGATTTGTTCTTTGTGGTCTGCACCAATTAGCAGCAATGGTATATATATCAAGCCTGCCAAATCTGGTTTCCCGCAACATATAAACGATAAATTCCAGTTGATGTTAGTACTACTTAGTTTTTTTTAGGGAGATGTTAGTACTTAGTTAGCTCGACGATATATAACACGAGAACTGTGTTTTTTTTTGCCAGGATAAACACGAGAACTGTGTTAATGCAGGATAAAGAGCCAGCAATAATCTTGTGTTAATCATGCGATCCCCGACCGAGGAAAAAGCAACAACGCGTGTATCTGTACATCTATAACCTATCTACTCCTGGCAAGCCATACGTCCGATTACTGAACGATTTGAAGCACAATCCAAGATCACCAAGCACCAGCACTGTCACATACATCATCGTGCTTACGGCATCACACGGCTACCTCCTTGTGATCGTTAGCCGGGTACGCCGGCTCCTCCTCCGTCGTCGTCGACGGCGCGTCGCCGACGCCGGCGCCGGCACCTTCTTCCCGCAGCTGCACGACGTGGTTCCACCTGTCCTGGAGTAGATAGACGAGCGCCAGCGCGGAGACCTCCACGGTGAGCAGCGCCGTCCAGAGCTGCACGCTCCTCCCGGTCCTCTCCCGGTACGTGTGAAGGCCGATGTACACGTTGGCCACCCCCACCACGCACACCACAATGCCCAGTAGCCAGTGCGTCAGGTACCACACGCTCCTCGCCTTGACGCCCCTGAAGAAACAAACAGGTTATTCAGATAGAAACATGAGGAAATGCAGCAAGAACACGCAGATTCTGATAGAACTTATGCGTGTTCCTAACCTGTCGGGTCTGAGGAAGCCGACGAGCGGCTGGAGCCAGATGAGGCCGTAGATGGCCAGCCCGATCCTCTGGTGGGTGTTGTTGAACGCGTTCTCGAAGTTCTTCACCGACAGCACCGCGCCGGCGGTGGCCAGGGCCACGCCGGCGATCTGCGAGGCGACGTGGCAGTAGAAGAGGATCCTGACAGCCTTGGCGCTCTTCACGTTGATGGAGACCCTGATCAGCAGCACCCCGACCGGCATTAGGAAGCCGACGGAAGACCAGAGCAGGAACGCGTGGAGCCTCAGTTGCAGCGACAGCTTGGGGGTCAGCTGCAATACAAAGTTCATCCAGGTGTTTTTTCGCAGTCAGTCAGTGATATTCAGACATTCAGATTCTTGTAAAGATAAATAGTACTAGTAAGATGGGGAAAAATCTGTGCAATTTACCTCCAAAGGCTGAGCTGCCTTGTAGCTTAGATTTAAATCCTCCATGCTATCTGAAGCACCAAGGGCTGGGTTTAGAAGGAGGAGAATCACACATCCTGACAGTACAGGGAGCAGCAGTCTTCGTCTTCCAAGCAGTAACATTGATGCTTGCGGACTGAACCTCTTCTCAGCAGGAGAAAACACCACCAAGAAGAACGAAAAGAGCAAACAACTGAACTGAACAGCAAAAGTTCAGACTGAAACGAGAGCAATCGGTGCGCCTACGTTAACAATGGAAGAAGATGGAGAACAAGAAGAACAGAAGATGAACAGGGCAAGCTTCTACCCTCTGATTTCTCTCACTTCCACCTCATGCTACAACCCATCCCAAGCCATCCCTTCCTTGTAACCTCTCCCTCACCTTAAATACCAGCATTCAAACCAGAGTAAAAAGAAACCTAACCGCACTAAACAACAAGCAAAAAACAAATGCAGAGACCAATCCCCGCCGTACGCTAACCCTCTGACCGATGTTCTTCCCGGATGACTTGTGGCCGAATGAAAGAATCTGCCCAGCAAGCTTTCAGGAATGCAAGATTTAGTTAGTCGAAGAGCATAACTTGACACGGTTGTCCTATGCCTATCTATGCTGCCTTATCTCCTTTGGATGGATGGAATGATTTGGGTATCAGAAGCTGCTTTTGCTGCTTAGCAACCATGTAGCTAGTAGCATGGTGGACTTTATGGGATATGTGATATGTGGAGGATGGGCGCTTTTGAGCACATTTGGCTTTTACAGCTCTGTGTGTATGAGTGTGATGGTGGTGTGAAAGGATGGCTTTTGTGGTGGAGCTGCAGGAAGCACCCAAAATTCCCAAACAGCAGCAAGATATTGTTGGATGTTGTATCAGCATCTAGCTACCATTTTTTCCTTTTATTTTTGGGTAGAAAGCAAAATGTGGGGTTCAACTTTACACTTAAGTTTGTAGGCAAAGTGCACTATTCCTTCTAGACCAAAGGTACCCTCTGCTTTCTTTGGGTCATGACATTGTTTTTTTCTTCTTCTGATTTTCTGAAGAGACGTCATGGCATTGCTCCATGACACCATCCACACACATGTGTACACCCCGCATCAGCTTGACAAAAAAACATGTACTAGCCCTGCATGTTGATATACTGATCACAGCTACTACACTGTGATTGGATGTTGTCGTAACGGGATCGAGACCCGGGGATCGATCCCATATCTCGGCAGTTGAGCGGTTCCGGTTCAGATTGCTTAAACAGCGGACTAATGATGATACGCCACCATTGGCGCCGCAAATCCTTTGTCAGGAGCTAGTGAGTTGTAGGTCCAGCATCCCTGTGTCCTCACGGTCTCTCAACAACTCCATGCATTGATGCATGTTTGGTTGATGCTAGCTACCTCCCTCTCTACATCTATGGCATTCTCCATGCAAGATGATCAGGAGAAGCCATGGTAGATCGCTTTTAGGCAGATGATGTGGTTGTTAAATTTGCATGGAGATTAAAGCATAAAGCCCAGGGGAGTGCAAAGGAGTGGAAGATGATCGACCAAGTTTACTGACTGAGTTTTCAAACATGATCTTTAACATAAAGCTGTTCCATCCGTGCATTGATCGGATCGAGAGCATGCCCCGTCCAGCTTGATCACCCCTTCGCTATTGTATCATATTGCAATCGAACTTTCAACCAGAGAGCAAGTGTAATAATCAAGATCATTTCCAGCCCATTTGCTTTCGGGTAGCCACCCCGGGATGTCGTTGCTGGTCAGTAGAGCAGTTCAAATTGCTTAAACAGCGGGCTAATAATGCAAACACACACCACCGTTGGCGCCGCAAACCCTTTCACAGGAGCTAGTGAGTCCTTAGGTCCAGCACCCCTGTGTCCTCACGGTCTCCCAATAACCCCATGCATGTTTGGTTGATGCTAGCCACCTCCCTCTCTGCATCCATGTCAAATTGTCAATCTCCATGCATGATGCCTGTATGTCTGATCAGGAGCAGCCATCGATCGTAGATCACTTTTAGGCAGATTATGTGATCGATTTTGCATGGAGATCAACTAAAGTATAAAGCTCAGGGTGGTGCAAATGAAGCTGACTGACGAAGCTGCATGGTTGTGACACAAAAGTTTGTCGTAGGAGTAGTTGCTAATGGGAGGATCTGTTACGGAGTCCCTGTCATTGACAGACAAACCTACGTGGTCCTTTGGTCAAGATATAGAGAATTTTCTGTACTAACAAGCAGAGCCCGATCAGCATCCATAATTACATCTCACTCTGACGTTATCCTCTTGCTGTCCGGCTGTTTGCCACTGATTCTCTCGTAGCCTTGCAGAATAATATAGATACGCTGGCTACGTACGTGCTTGTCCTGATAAGGATATCAAATCCACTTATGCCCAAATGATAAGGGGTTTTAGACTCCAGATACAGCAACAGCACTCTACAGGCGTCGCAAACGCTATGACAGTATGAGCAGATTAATTAATCAACTAAGGGAAGAGAGGGTGGATGATCATATATCTTTTGGTAATAATGAGTAATGAATGAACAACCGACCATCTGGACCTTCTTTTTAGCCTTTTCTCAAGCCAAAGGAGAAGCAAATCATTCCTCTCCCAAAGCAAGCTTTAGCTAGTGTTAGGCTGCTAAGAATCCAGCAAGGGACGGTGCACGTAACCTGCCCGCGGTCACATGCGGTGCGACGCGATGACAGCCACTGTTCAGGCAGAAGGGAAGAAAAAGTTCAGAAAGGACAAGCATATGTGAGAAACAATGAGTTGCATTGTTTTTCGTCGAGTGCACTCATTAGGCCATGGGCCAGCAGCCACACTAAGTCCACACGAATCAACAGAGGTGGAAAAAAGGGTGTGGATTGAGTGGCACCAGCCTTTGCATTGTACGTGCCACTAGTATCTGCTTCCCCTCTTTGCGAGAAATCAGTAATAGTATGTGCAATTGTGCATACATACATTACCCTTTTTCTTGAGAACAGAAATTTATGCACAGGTTGACATCGTAGCTCGGGAGTTGGTGGCCGGGTCCGGAAGAAAACAGCAACCTAAGGTGAACTCATGCATATTGATCTTCTTTCAAACAACTACCATTCTTATGCACAGGTTGACATCGTAGCTCAGGAGTTGGTGCCAGGGTCCGAAAGAAAACAGCAACCATAAGGCGTACTCATGCATATTGATCTTCTTTCAAACAACTACCATTCGGTAGCAATCAGCTCGCAAACCGACCCTGGTCAGAGGACCGACGGAAGCCAGAGCAACCAATTCCAAGGATCTGTTTTGGAAAATAAGACATGGAACTTGACCCAAAATATCTCGCGTGATCTTGGCAATCCACTAAATTCACTATTCCGGCTAACTAGAAAATGAGAACACCCAGGAAACAGGGCAAAGTAGGAAAACATACTGAAGCAACAATGCATTTGCTCAATACTAATACTCAAGAAGGCAGGGTTTGAGGATCATCATCCAAAGTAGCGACTGAAAACATCAAAGTGCATAACCCACAGAGCACCAAAACTTCAAAGGCAGGAATCTTTCAACACTTATAATCTAGAACACAGAACAGCAGGTGTGAGCCTTTTGCACCCAATCACATGAACAGGTTGGGCCTCGTCGCCTTGAAGGTGGTCTTGAGCTTCCTGGTGGGGGGCCTCACCTTCTGGAAGACCAGCGGGAACTTGATCTTGGAGTTGTGGAACTGCTTGGTGTTGTCCCTCTTGCACAGCTTGAAGTCAACCGTCGCCGTTTTGATGATCTGGATGCAGGGGGAACGGACGCGGTGGCGCGAGGCCATCTCCGTGTACATCTGGTCCACGGCACCGTTCAGGGTCGTGTCACGGTACTCCTTGTACATGTTGTGGTACCCAGTCCTGCTCTGGTAGCGAAGCCAGATGCCGAAGTTCTTGATGGTGGTTGGGTTCTTCTCAAAGATCTGAGAAATAGATAGAACATAAATATTAGAAGCAGACAGGGCAATGGTATACAGCTGGGAATATAAGCAATACAGGGAGAAACACATAGCATGAAATCTATGTTATGCCCCCTACGGCCAGGCTTTGCACATTTCCATGTTCCCATCACCTAGATGAGCACCTATAAACTTGTTTGCTCCTAAAATCAGACAGAACAATGGAAATACAGCAAAGAAGGACAAACACGACAAAATAACATGGAACATAACATGCAGCATGAACAGTGTAAACCCCTGGTTGGTGCTAATTTCAGGTTCCCAGTCAACTCTAGGTGGCCAACATGCCATTGATTGTAGAGTAACCAAAGATGGGTAGAATCTGTCCTTCTAGACCACATATGATTAACTACATAGCTTAGAAAATAAACTAGCAATAACCAGAAAGAGTTATCTAACAATTCATTTATGTATTACAATACTGAAGTACCAAGTAACAGACAATCTTGAATGTACAGGAGATAATTGGGCAACCTCAGTTAGAAACAGCTACACATGTGAGAGAACTGAAATAGGTCAAGCAAAATATTGAGTCCTGGTGTAAAGAGACAGTTATACCAATTTTCTCAGCTTCAATTTCAGTAAAACAAGAGAAGTCATGCGTACAGTTATATAACAAAGAAGTTAGATGTAAATAGTCAGTGACTCTCAAAGTCTAATCTAAATATACAAGAAATAACACCATAATGCATGAATATACTTAAATGTTCTCTCATGAGTGCTGTCCATGCAAATCACACCAAGCATAGATCCCAGAACAACAATTAAGGACACAAGTTGGAAACAAGGATTAAGAGTCACTCAACTATTCAAGATTAGTCGCCGGACTAGTCTATGAGTCGGTACTTGTGTTCCAACCAAAAACATCGACTAGTCACGACTAGACTAGTTGCGACTAGTCGAGACTAGTCAAGCAGCTAGTCCATAAGTGGGTACCCTAGGGACTCGGCCCAACTCATCGACTCATAATCCTTGGTTAGAAATTATAAGATGCCATCTCTAAGTTCAATTTTATGTCATATTGTGATGACCAGCCCTATTGAGAGAAGCTAGGAACATCTGTTTTCACTAACCAAGAAACGGACGAATCTATTCTCAGCTAATTCTTAATCTAGCCACCCTTCGAGCCAACCTGACCCAGTGATCCTTTTAACCGTACATACACATCTTAAATTGTATGGTCCTGACAATTGGTATCAGAGCTCACGATGCTATTGCACTTACTCCATGGTACTTTTGGTGGGCCATCATCTGATCATTATGAACTCCACAAAAAAGATAGCCCAGTGGTGTCAAGTGAAACAGATATCATCAGCTTCGATACCAAATTGTCAGAAACATAAGTTCAAGACAGGTACATACTGCTGCAAGGATGACTGGGACAGCTTGACTGACAGGGAATGGATATATCAAGTATTGACATGAAAGAGAACAGAAACAGATCATCATTTTCCTTGTGTAATTAAAACAGGCTACACCATTTCAATATGAGGCTGAATGGATTGTCACATTATTGTTTCAGTGAATGGCAAGTAAGACTTATATTGGCAACAAATGAGGCTGGTACTACAGAGCGACCAAGTGATGCCAAGACGACCCTAGAATACACAGTTCAAACCGCTAAACCCTACACATCACAAGTGAGACAAATACTAACAATTCAAAACGTATGGTCAATCTACAACACTCCTAACATCTCCACAATGCAAAAACTAAAATCGGCCAACAAATGTACAAACACGGCAGTTAGTCCGAAACTAAAATCGCGCAACTAATGTACTAACACGGCAGTTAGTCCGAGCCAACAAGGTGTGAAGTTGCATTCACGGATCATGGTAACGGGGTAATACCTCGTTGATGGCGAGCATCTGTCCATTGGACTTCTTCACCTTCTTGAGCTTCCTCAGGAAGTACCTGCGCGGAAACACACAAGCTCCATAAACCACAGATCGAAACACCACCAGTCAACACGCGAAGAAGATTCATGGCTCAGGCAAAGCGGTTCAAGAGGGAGACTGACCAGAACTTGGATTTGGCGCGGACCTCGTTGGTGGCCCAGAGCTTCATGCGGTAGATCTTGGGCTGCTCATCGCCGGGAGTCGGCAGCGCGCGGCCGACCACCTGGTACTGGTGGAACTGCGCGCGTGGACAAAACACAGAGGTCAGACACGCCAAGAAGATCGAAGGCGCGGTAAGAGGGAGACGTCGGCGGCGCCGGAGAGACGCTTACCCTGTGGGCGACCATTTTGGCGAGCTCTCGAGACCGGCGGCGGACGAGACCTAAATCTAAAGACGGGATGGCGGCGACGGGGAAGGAACCGGAGGCGCAGGAGTATTTATATCTAGGGGACGGGGAACCCTAACGGGCCGTCTTGTATGGGCTTTGTACCATTCTATTTCGAATTTCTCTTTCGGACCAAGATGATAATAGGGCTTTTCTGTGGTTAATGGGCCTTCATTATGCTTTACTTTTTTAGGAATATTACTTGCTTTGTTCGGGTTCTCAAAAAAAATCTTGTAATTTTTTAAATTGCTCTTTTTACTCTATTTCTAGGTCTAGATGCAAAAAAAAATCTACTTCTAGATCCCTACAAAGTAATTGTTTCTATGAGGTCCAAAACGAACTTTATTTGCAATTTAATATTAGTCCTTCAATTTTTTTTACAATCAATACCATGTTATATGATAAGTAATGGATAGCACATGGTAGAGATACAAGAGTTGTTTTCATAGATTACAAAATATAAACTCTAAAAGAAACAAGCAAAACATCGAGATTTCAAACTCTTTCTTTTTCACAAATAAAACCTTGTAAACAACATGGAGATCAATCAATGGACATGTGAATACCGACAAGGGTTCTCTAATAATGATGTAAACATTAAAATAGTTATGCAACATCGGCATGAGTAGCAACACCAATATTTTAGGGAACAGCCATTGGACTGCCTTGTCGACATCGCTGGGAAGTTGATTGTACAAACCACCATTGTTGATGACATAGCATCCATGACAAAACTTTCGAGGGCAATCCTCATCGTGACAACTTTGAGAGAAATTTCAAAATAGATCAGGCAAAGCAAGATCTAAAAGACTATACATATAGAACTTCAATTTTTTTTAACACCACCATGGGAAGGAGATTATGTTTGAGTAAAGGGTCAAACCTCGCTTATTGTAGACGATGCCATCTCTATTGACGCAGATGCAAAAAAAAAAAAAGATAGCTACCAAAACTCTAACTTAATCTTTTGAAAATACTACTTTCATTGAAAACTCAACCCATAGATCAGGTTTCCAAACCCCTCCTGACACCACTGAGGCTGGCCGGAGGAGGGCACAAGAGGCTGAGGTGAAGAAGGCGGCTAGGTCTAGAGAGGCAGCCACAATGTAGTCCTTGGAATTTGTTTAAGGATAACGAAACAGCCAAACATATAACAGGAAAGTAGAGAAAACTCCATCGTCGCGATGAAGCATATGGAACGACATTTCAAGATCGCATCTTGCCAAACCCAAACTATACAACAGCCTACAAAAGCCATCAGGCTGAAAGGGCTAACAAAACCAAGCTATAGAAGGGCACATCCACTTCAGCGATCTTGCAACCTTCGCATATCAGAGTGCTGAATTAGACACGGAGGTAAACCACATGGATATATGTATACGCTTTATTACAAAGTAGAAGTATCATACATAGATACAAGAGGGCATCAAATCATCGATGCAGCTCCACTCTTTAATGTACAGATAAGTATACATGATACTCATATAAGAAACACAAGCAGCAGAGTATATAAACTAGGCAACTCGGAACTTCAATAAAGATCATTTACAGCAACACAACCATAGCAATTGTCAAGACCTGGTTGACAATTCACCAATCTGCCCCTTTCGCTAATCCAAGGGGGATAACAATTGCCGCGATTACAGCCTGTTTATACGACACAGAACATTTCCAAGTTAAGTTAGTCCAAGTATTCGAAAAAGGAATTCAACGTAAACTGATATAGTTTGTTACTTGTGATTCTAAAAAATTGTGTATTACTTGCAACTGGTAAATTCGTGCAGTTAACATCTACTTCCATATTTAAATAGTGTTTACTAACTCTGTGATACCATCTTTTATCTAGTGACATCACAAGAAAAAATAATTGTAAGCAGCACCAGAGTGTATGCCTTTGTGTTAATTTATTTCAGTTAACGTAACGTGGCTGGTTTGAACTGAGGTAACTTTCTTCCAAATAGTTCATAATCTCAGATTTCTGAAGTGAAAATCTTAAATGCGGCATAGTATTGTATAATTGTATCAGAAAGGTGACTTACAGCAATAGTGCAGGCGACATATCCTGGTTTCTCTCTGTAATCATGTACCCGGACGCAGATCAGAATGAAAGCTCCAACATACCATGGAATGGCAGCAAGGAAAAACCCAGCAATGAACCTTTGTTTCAGCAAAGATTGTAGAACTTCGTGAGAGGACTGGTTTAACTTCAGAAAGTAACGCAAAACAGCAAGTGTACAGAGGTACTCACAGAAGCCAGCCCATGCCGAGTCCACAGCATGGAAGGCGCGGCATTCTCATGGGTCTTCCTTCAACAACAGGACCATAACCTGAAACACCAGAAACCAGATTACATATAAGATAGATGCCTACTTTGCAAACTTGAGGGCCCCTTTGTTTATTATTGTGCGAGTCTACGAACCCACTTGTTTTCCCCAGGAAATTAATGCAAATAGGCTGCAAAGTTTTATACTATCCAGTTTGCTTGTAGACAACTGGACAAGGTGGCCAAGAGATTAAAGGCATAAAAACCTATGAAACATTGCCTTCCGGCTAGTGAATTCAGCTAGCTTAGTTTAGACTTTATTGAATTATATGACTTTTGAGGCACCCAATTTCCCTTAGATGTAAAGATCCACTCCTCAATTGCTACTACAATTTCAAAAAAAAAAAAAGTACCTAAGGAGTAAACAGGATGTACCAATTTGTAGTTTCAGTTAAACATCACTTGGCCCAATTAGCTTAGAATCCATTGTGTCGAAGTACTGAATTTAGTTCACCTACACCTAGCGTCCATTTACAAGTATAATTTTCTATATGAGGAGAAAAAGGTGAGTGGTGGAATCTAGATCATGCACGCAAATTAGGATCGGCCACTTTCTTATTTTATTTTATTTGAAACGGGGGCAAAAGCTTTGCCCCAATTGATTAATTAAGAAGGAGTTTACAAGAAAGTTAAGGAAATAGTTTACAAAAGCCTAATCTCCCAGCAATAAATCACCCAATCTCTTAGCACCCGCTAGAGCCCATAATCTAGCCTCCCCTTTAATTTTTTTCAACAATTACAAACGATGGGGAAAGCTTATTCCGGAAAACCCTCGCATTCCTCTCATTCCAAAGTTCCCACACGGTGAGCAAGGTTAGAGAATTGCGTTGGGGTGCCGGTCCCTCGGCCAAATGACTCCACCAATCTTTGATACTAAGATCCGCCCAATGCCTTGGTTGTATGCCATGAAGACCTAGCCACTCCTTGAGAAGCTCCCAAATCCTAATGGTTAAGCGGCAATGGACAAAAAGGTGTTCCACGGTTTCCGTAGTTTGTTTGCAAAATGGGCAAACTCCACAATTTGGCCACCCGCGGTTTTGTAATCTATCATCCGTCCAAAGCCTATTTTGGAGAGCAAGCCACGCATGGTGCTTCACCTTTCGAGGCGCCCATGCCTTCCAAACAATCGTGCTCATGCTAGATTGAACGAGCCCCAAAAATTGCATCTTGTATGCTGAGGCCGTGGAGTAGAGTCCATTCTCCGTGAACTTCCAAATGATGTTGTCTTCTACATTGTCTTGGAGTTGAACATTGTTGATAAGAGCCTAAAGATCCACAAATTGTAATAGGTGCTCAATGGAAAAGGATGGCCCAATGGCAATCTTTTCAATCCACGCATTGTTGCGTAAGGCTTGGGCGACGGTCCATTTTTCCTTTAGCAAACTTCAAAAATATTTGGCGCAACATCTTTAGGTATCCGCCCTTCAAGCCAAGGAGCATGCCAAAAAGGAGTCTTGTTGCCATTGCCAAGAATGATAGTAGTTGCTCCGTAGAAAAGGTCCATATCTTCCTTAGAGCACGGGTTGCCATAGCCAACCCAAATTTTGGATGGATCTTTCCATTCAAGCCATGGCCAACGCAACCAACCGAAGGGCCGAGGCAATTTTTTCCAAGTGAAGCACACCAAGGCCCCCATAAATTTTAGGGCGACAAACGATATCCCAATTTTAAGGCCACTTTCTTATAACGCGCAGACAACCGAGAGATTCAGCATCTACCCAACACGGATGGATCCCACGAACGCGAAGCTGGCTTTATGTTTCCCACAAAAATTATTGTACACAAGTTCCCCATTTCCCCAACCATACCTAAGCGGCACAGAAGCTAGCAAAAATTCTAATTCCGAGACCGACGATACCTGAACCTGGCACGGCCTGGTACCCCTGCCCGTAGTACGGCTCGGCGTGCGCGTACGGAGGCTGTGGCTGCTGCTGGTTGTGGTAGCCGCCGCCGAATCCGGGAGGTGGCGCGGGCTGGGGGTACCCGACGGGCGGCGGGTGGAAGGTGCCGTACTGGTACTGGCCGGGGTCCTGGCCCCGCATGTGCGGCGGCTCCGACGTCGGGAGCGGGCCGGAGGGGGCGTGCCCCATCGCCTTTCCGCCGCCGCCGGCCTCCGGATCCTCCTGGCCGCCTCCCATGGTCGATGGCTCGATCGGTTGACCTTTGACCTCGCCGATGTGTCGATGTTCCGTGCGGACGAAGGAGGTGTGATTGTGTGAAGCTGGCGGTGACAGAGAGAGGCAGAGTGATGAGCAGAAGAAGTGGGGCCCACTTGGGCCGGTGGTAGTTGCGCTGGGGACAGGCCTGATAAGATTGCTGGCCTGTAGAATCTCTGGCGGATCGGTGATCCCATATGGGCCCCAAGAGCGCTGCAACCATGGAAAGATGTAGCCCAAATGTAAAAAAAAAATGGTACTCCCTTCGTGACCGAAAAAAAAGTTACTCCCTCCATGCCGGATTATTGGGCAAATGTGTATTTTAAGACAAACTTTAACTATTAATTTTAGTTAAGAAAATATTTAATATTTAATATAAAAATTATACCATTGGATTCATATTTAAAAGAACTTTCCGATGGTATAATTTTTATATAATATATCTTATATTTTCTTGATTAAAATTAAAGGTTAAAGTTTATCTCGAAGTACGTAATTGTCCTATAATCCGGCATGGAGGGAGTAGATAACTTTTTTTTTTGGAAACCATGAGCTTTATTAATTAGGCAATAATATTTTTACAATCTTCCGCAGTCAGGGCCGACACACTGGTCGGTGCTGACTCGCGTAACACACCACACGACCCTCTCTTGCCTAGCTGCGCTAGCACATGCGCTACCTTATTACACTCACGGTCTACTTTCTGAATTCTAATATCTGGGTGAAGTCTTAGAAGCTCGTTGATCTCCCTGTATAAACACCAAAGCGATGATCTAGCAGCTGACGCTGTTGCTATAGCAGTCACCACCCTAAGACAATCTGTTTCGATGGTAGCCGGCCAACACCGCAGATCAATAATCTGTTTCAGACCTTCAAGACATGCAAGAGCTTCCGATTGCTCCGCGCTAGCACACCCTGGTAGGTATTGCCTAGCAGAAAGTTTAACATCTCCTGTACTATCTCTCACGATTAGACCCTAGCCTGCTTTTTTGCTTTCCCAGTCCCAGCCACCATCTACATTAACTTTAGTGCAGCCAACATCAGGGGGTATCCAGACGGCTGAACTAGTGGCAGAACCATCTGGAATGAGGGGATCCGTCCGGAACAGTGTTTCCTTACCTTTCGAGCCACTTTGCTTGGCCGAAGCAGGCTTTAAAGTTTTAGCATAGTTTTGTAAAAATGGCACCAATGCTGAAATAGGAGCTTTCCCATCTCCATGGACTATGTTATTTCTGTGGTGCCATACTCGCCAAAAGAGGAACAAGATCTCGTTTCTGCATGTGCATTGGCGAGCTATTGCAAAAACCATTCTTCCCCTGTTTGATTAAAATCTTGCTCCGGTGGTAATGACCAAAACTGTCTTAGCTGATCTCGTTGAGCTCTTGCGGGAGTACAGAGAACCAGCGCATGATGTGCATCTTCAGTAGACGTTCCACACACTGTGCAGGTCGCAGGGACTGTTGTCAAACGCCGATGAACGTTCTCCATGACCGCCAAAGTATTTGTTGCTGCTTTCCATGCAAACACACAGATCTTAGGAGGTACAGCCGCCTTCCATACCACGTCCCAAATTGGTCGGTCACCTGACGGGGAAGAACTAGACTGTCCCGTGCTCAACCTCTGAACAGATGGTGCTAGACCGAGTCAATAGGCCGAACGCACCGTAAACATGCCATTTTCCTCACAATTCCATGCAACAAAATCATCGATAGCTCTAGCGGGAAACTTTATTGCTAGTACCGCTTCTGCATCATGATGAAAGCAAATTTTCCTTATAGTCTCCTCGTCCCAGGCCCGAGTTACTGGATTAATTAGATCAGACACCCATCGGAGGCATGAATGTTCACGCATACCAGAGATTTTGAGTGAATCAGAACGTGGTATCCAGCTATCCCTCCATATACGTACTTGTGAGCCTGAGCCAATCCTCCATATAGCTCCCCGCTTCAATAGTTCCAATCCATACATCACACCTTGCCATGATTGTGATGTGTTTTGCACAAAAGCCGTGTCCAACAAGTTGCCATTTGGATAATATTTAGCCCTCAATACTCGCGCACACAGACTCTCAGGATTCTGAATAAGCCTCCATGCTTGGTGAGCCAGCAAAGCTTGGTTGAACACCCTCAGATCACGAAAACCTATTCCCCCTTGCGATTTGGGTCGTACCATTTTCTCCCATGACATCCAGTGCATTCTCCGGCGGTCATGTTCGTCGCCCCACCAGAAGTTACGAACCACTTCACTTAGATCATCAACAAGTCCAACAGGGAATCTAAAAATGCCCATAGCATATGTTGGCAAAGATTGCAATACTGCTTTTATCAAGATTTCTTTTGTCGCCCCCGACATATATTTCTCCACCCAATCATTAGCTCTCTTCACGAACTTTGATTTTATAGGCTGGAACTTTCCTTTTTTTCATGCGCCCTTCCGGTACAGGTAAGCGAAGGTATTTTTCCTCAAAGGCCACCATTTCGTACCGTAGGATATCTTGTATCTCCACCTGCACATTATCATGGCATTTGTTCCCATACAATATGGAGCATTTTCCTAAGCTCACTAGTTGCCCCGTGCCTTTTTCATACCGATCAAGAATTGACTTTACAACACCAGCTTGTTGTGTTGTTCCCTCAAAAAACATGAGGCGGTCATCCGCAAACAACAAATGAGAAATTCCAGGGGCTCGACGACAAATTTTGAGTTCATGTAAGGCACCACTTTCCACTTCCTGTTTGATCAGATTCGATAGACCATCAGCAACAAAAAGAAAAAGATATGGTGACAAAGGATCACCTTGGCGCAGCCCACGGGATGGAGTAAAGGAGTCCAGTAAATGTCCATTGAAGCGAACCAAGTACCGTACAGTGGTCACACACGCCATAACCCACTGTATCCATTGACTTTGAAAGCCCAGTTTCACTAATACCCCTTCTAAGAATCTCCAGTCCACGCGATCATAAGCCTTGGCCATGTCCAACTTATATGCATAAAAACTACGGGCTGCTGATCCCGTTTGTATTGCATGAATACAAAAGCGATGAGTGCATTATCTGTGATTAACCGATCTGGAATAAAGGCACTCTGAAATGGTGCTATGATGTCCTGTAGCAAAGGCCTCAGCTGGTTCACAAGACACTTTGACACCACCTTATAAACCACATTACACAGGCTAATAGGTCGAAAATCTTTTAATTCCTCAGGTTCATTCTTTTTTGGGATAAGTACTATGGATGTATCATTTACCTCATCGGGCATAATTCCATCCGCAAAAAAATTCTGAACTGCCGCAATCACATCCTTCTTTAGAAAACCCCGGTTTCTTTGCAAAAATCTGGCTGGAAACCCATTGGGTCCGGGCGCTTTCAGCGGCCCAATCTGAAAAAGCGCATCACTAATCTCTTTTTCCGTGAATAGAGTTGTCAATTTTTCATTCATGTCTGCATCCACACACGCCTGCATAGTCTCTAAGATAATCTCAGGTTCGACCACATCATCACGAGTGTACAGATCTTTACTATTAAAGCAAAAAGCGGTGTCCGGTGTCACACTTTCAAATTCCGATTTTATCCTCATATAGAACACTAAATTACCCACCAATGCCACTAATAAGTGGGAAAATAACGGTTCAACCAAAAAAAAACAAGTCGCGTCGTCGTCGTCCTCTAATCTATTCTGCCTCGGGCTATCTCTTTTTTTGCGGGTGTTCTCAGGCCATCGGCCGTAGCGCCGCCGCCCCCACCACGGAGATGGTCGATTGTCCGCGCACGCACGATGCTTGCCATCAAGGCTGCGCTGCACACCGGACCTTGCACACCTACTCCCCCGACAAGGTCGTCCAGGTGGCCACCATACTCGCCGCCTCCGTCGACTTCCCGGTGGGCGGTGGCGCCAATCTCAAGATCTCAAGAGCTGCGCCGCCTCTCCGCCGTACGCTGAGGCGGATCCGTACGAATCCATGACTGGAAGCACCCGTTCCTCATTTGCTTCCGGTAGAACCATGGGGAGTTGGGCCTCCACTGCTGTCCAGCGCCACGGCTTTGCCATTCCCGTCGGCCATGTCGGATATGGAGGGGTGGCGTCTGGGATAGGTGGAGCAGGGATGAGGATATGGAGGGGAGGGGAAGGGAGGCGCCAAGAAGAGACTGAGCGGTCGGCTGATGCTTCCGAGAGGCGAACCAGTCGATGAATGAATCCCCGCTGCTGCTGCTGCTGTTGTTTAACTTAACACTGCTCTTCTTCTTGCAATTATGTTATTGGCACATCTTTGATGCCCCGATTGTTTCTCAGCTTGGCTTGAATTTTCAGCTTGATCTGAAAACCTGATTTTTCTGCAATTTTGCGCGCTTTTTTGTTGCCTTCTGTGTGGTTGATCTGAAAGCTGTATTTTTTATTGATGGATACCATATGTGAAGATGAGCATTGATACGTCTCAAACGTATCTATAATTTTTGATGCTCCATGCTTCGTTTTACACCATTTGCCTATTGTTTCGTTACACTTAGTGGCATTTTTATACACTTTCCGGAACTAACCTATTAACGAAGTGCCACAGTGCCAGTTTCCTGTTTTCTGCTATTTTTGTGTTTCAGAAGTGATACACAGGAAATATTCTCGAAATTGGACGAAACAAGTTCCTGAAGTCATATTTCACCGGGGAGCTCCCAAACATCCGAAGACCTGACGGAGGGGGGCCACGTGGCCCCCACACACAGGGGTGGCGCGGCCAGGCCCCTGGCCACGCCGGGCCTGTGTGAGGGGCCGTGGTCCCTCCTCTGACAGCTCCCTTTCGCCTATATTTACCCCCTGACGAGAAAAACCTAAATCCCCCGATCAGATTTCCAGAAAGAGTTCCGTAGCTCCGCCGCCGCCACCGACGAATTTCGGGGGATAGAAGTCTCTGTTCCGGCACCCTGCCGGGACGGGGAAGTGCCCCCAGAGCCATCTCCATCGATCTCCATCGCCGTCTCCGCCGTCTCCATCGACCTCACCGCCATCTCCATCAACCTTGCTGTCTCCTATGATGAGGAGGGAGTAGTTCATCCCCGGGGCTAAGGGCTCTACCGGTAGCTATGTGGTTCACCTCTCTCTCCCATGATGTGATCTTTATGTGATCGTGAGCTTTGTATCATGTTGAACAAGTACATGTTATTATTCAGATATTTTGTGTACTCTAGTGATGTTATTAAAGTAATCTATTCCTCCTGTTATGGTGTAACGGTGACAGTGCGTGCACCATGGTGGTACTTGGTTTAGGCTATGATTGTGATCCCTTGTGGATTATGAGAATAATTATTGCTATGATAGTTTGAGTGATTTATTCCTCCTTTCATGTTGTAAAGGTGAGAGTGTGTGCACCGTGTTAGTACTTGGTCTAAGTTGCAATGATTTCTATCTTGAATTGTGATCTGATTTGGATATCTCTATGAGTGGTGTTTGTCAAGTACTTGATGAACTTTAAGGGGTGCTTCTGTAGCCACTACACAATGATTAGTGTTATTCAATAGGAGAGTAGTTCAGAGTACCTTAGCAAGAGAAGTTACTTGTTCATTCATGTTACATTGTTGGGAGTGTGTCCACTAGTGAAAGTATGATCCCTAGGCCTTGTTTCCAAGCTTTGCATACCGTTTACTTGCTGTTTTGTTACTTGTTTGCTCGCAGCGATATTTATTTCACATCACGTTTGCTACTTATAATCATCTATACCACTTGTATTTCACTATCTCTTCGCCGAACTAGTGCACCTATACATCTGACAAGTGTATTGGGTGTGTTGGGGACACAAGAGACTTTCTGTATCGTAATTGCAGGGTTGCTTGAGAGGGATAGCTTTGACATCTAACCTCCCTGAGTTCGATAAACCTTGGGTGATCCACTTAAGGGAAACTTGCTGCTGTTCTACAAACCTCTGCACTTGGAGGCCCAACAAGTGTCTACAAGAATAGAAGTGCGTAGACATCAAGCTCTTTTCTGGCGCCGTTGCCGGGGAGGTAAGGTAAAAGGTACTCGCATCCTCCTGTGTGAGTGCTCGGAGTTATTTCCTTTAGATTTTGCAATTACATCTTTTTGTTTCTTGTTTTTATTTTCACTAGTTAGGCTTAATGGAAAATAAAGAGTTCTTTAGTCTTTTTTCTGAGTTTAGATTTGATGAGAAAATTGAAAAACCTTTGGAGCTTATTTCGCATAGCAATGTTATTAGTACGAATGCTTTGAATACTGTTACTAATGCTATAGAAAAGTCTAAGCTTGGGAAGCTGGTTTTGTTGAGTATGATATTTTTAGTCCCCTAGCTTTAGTGGAGAAAGTTTGCTCTGATGATATTTTATCTCCCATATGTGATGTTTCTAATGATGCTTGTGCTCCTCATCCTTTTGAAATACCTATGAAAATTGTTAGGCGTGTTATGGATAACTGCTATTTTGGAGATGGAACTGCCCATCCTGGTGATCATTTGCTTTTTATACATGAATTATGCGAGTTGTTCCAGTGTGCAGGTATTTCAATGAACCAAGTTAAGAAGAAGTTATTCTCTTTGTCACTGAAAGGCAGAGCTGAGGAATGGTATCGGCTGCTTGAAGATGGTCCATCTGTTGGCTGGGAGGAAATTGTACCTCTCTTTTATTCTAAATTCTATCCTCCAAGTGAGATTCATAAAGATCGTAATCAGATATATAATTTTTGGCCTCATGAGGGAGAAAGCATTGCCCAAGCGTGGGGAAGATTGAAGCTACTAATGCATAAATGTCCTATTCATGATCTTCCCCGTAATATTGTTATTAATAATTTTTATGCAAGGCTTTCAGGATATTACAAGGACTATCTAGATGCATGTTTTGATGGGTCTTTCACAAGCAAGGATGTCGACACCAAGTGGGGTCTGCTTGATACAATTCAAAACAATATTGAAGGTTGGGATAGCGACAAAGGTAAAGGATCAGGTATAAATTATGGGTTTGATTGCATTAAGTCTTTCGCTGAAACTGCTGATTTTCAAGAGCTTAGTGCTAAATATGGTCTTGATCCTCAAATTATGGTTGATTGCTTTAAAGCCTTTGCTTCCCATATGAATGTTCCTAAAGGAAATGGGGACGTGTATCATGAACCTTTTAAGGATACTTGCATAGAAAGTGATATTGTTGTTGATGATTGCAATAAACATGCTCAAACTTCTAAAAGTACTATTTCTTATAAGCATGTTAATTTTTGCGGAGTACATAGACCTTGTGAACAGAGTTACAACAAGGAAGATTATTGCATCACCCACGCAAATGAAGAAACTACTATGTGGTACAAGGATATAGGTGAGATCGGTAAAAAGGTTTGTGAGCTTTATCCTTTTCTTTGTAAACATTGCGATGACATAGGTCATTTTAATTTCCAATGCTCAAACCCTAATAGTTACTCTTCTAGTACCTTAAGTTTGTATTGTGACGACAAGATTACTCCCAATCAGCATGATGAGCTCACTTTGTTCTTGGCGTGTGACGAGATATCTAGAAAGATTGCTTTGATAGATATGCATGATGATGATATTAATAGCACCCTTCGTGGTTGTCGTCTCTATTGTGCTAAAGACTGCCTTGCTAATACTTACATTCAAAATCTTATAAAACTTGATATTTTGCCAAGCTATGACAGGACTGATAGATGTTTTTATCTTATTAATAGAGAGGAGGAATCCTCCAAAGTTTCTTCTATTGTTCCTGTTAGCAAACCAGATTATGTGGAGAAGATGCCCTTCAAGTCTCTCCCTCCTAAAGGAGAGAGTAAGAAGAGTAAGAAGAAGAAGAAGAAGAGGATTAAAAGGCGAGAGGACACGGTATCTTCCCCTAAGCGTTATGATCCTGCTATAGATTATGATAATTCTGATTGGGATGATGTTCCTATGCCTATTACTTATGTTAGTGATCATGATTGAGAAAAGCACTCTTGGGAGATAACTCATTATTTTATTTTTAGTACTTTTTCTTTTATTTGAGTCTTAGAAGTCATTACTACTGTAATGACCGCTCCTTATCCTTTTTATTTCGTTTTTGTGCCAAGAGAAGCCTCTAATTTGAGTGAGGTAAAGATTTGGGGATGTTGCTGTCCTGAAATAGTTTTCGGTGCTGCACCGTAAAAATTCGTAAAAATTCTCTGTTTATCTTTTGGACCTGCAATTTCTTGTGCATATGTCCCAGGTTATATCCAAACTTTCGTTAGTTGAACACTTTTTGATTTGAGCAACATAAAACCCCTTAAAATTCGACCTTTGTCAGCTGTTCAGTTTTGACAGATTTCTACCAATATTTGTGTTTGCCGCTTTATCGCTTTCTTTTGAGTTCTTTTGATTATGGAACTTTTAGGGAAGTTGCTACAGTAGTATATGCTATATATGTGGTGGTTTTAGGTTGAAACCTGAAGCAAAAAGAGGTTGAATATATGTTACGCTTACACTAATGTTGCTAATAGAATTGTGTTTAGTTTTGTATGAAGGAAGTTTTCAAGTGTAGGGATTGGAGAATGATGAGATGAGATGAAGAATGGACAAAAGCTCAAGCTTGGGGATGCCCATGCATCACCCCAAGAAATATCCAAGAAGTACAAGCGTCAAAGCTTGGGGATGCCCCCGAGGCACCCCTTCTTCATCGGCAAAAATCAGGTCACCTTTCAAGACACTATATTTTTATTGCTTCATGCACTATGTGTTTTTCTTGGAGCGTTAGTTGTTTTAGTTTTCTTAGTTAGCTTAGTTTTGTTTGCTGTAATAAATGGTTAGATCACATCATGTTTCTTTTGGAGGAGATGAACTCGCCTTTCATTTGCCAGGAACACTCTGTTTTTCACTCTTATCGTTTCAATGAGTGTTCTCTTTTTCTGCTACTGCTTTTGGTTTTCGTTTTCGCCTTGATTTACGTTCAGATCTTGTCATATCTTTTCATCAAGGTGTATTTTTGCCTCTGATCTTTATTGGTTTTCATCAAAAGAGGTATTTATAAAAAAATTTGAATGGTGTTGGAAAAGAGAAAAAGCTTTGTGCAAAATAGTGGTACAAGAAGGAGCTTGTGTAGACTGCGGCTTAGGCTTTTTCATGTCATGCTTGATGTCTTTTTGATAGTATGCTTAGTGGTTTTGCTGTAGCATGACTTGTCTCAAATAACTGAGATTGCTTAATGAGCCTTTGAAAAAATTATGCGTTTTTTTATTGTATGGAAGCATTATTTTGGTTTTCTCCTTGATGCTTTAATTGGGTTGACTTGGCGCATGCTTACACCATGTTGACTACAAAAATAAGTCACCTATAGCCTCTATGATCATTTAGTTTTTGACTTTTGATGCCATCTTATGCTTCTTTTAATGTTGCTTTGTCGCTTTGCATGATTATGGCCGTTATTGCTCTCTTAGTTGGTCGCTCCCAGTCTTTTGCTAGCCCTCGCCTTGTACTGAGTATGAGCTCTACTCGCACATCCAACTCCTAAAAGCTAAGTTTTCCGTTGTGTCCACCATACATACCTACTAGCAATTTGCTATTCCAAGTAAATTTGACTTGCTTTTATATTCTCTTCAAATTAAACTCTTACCAGTGTTATGCGAAATTCGGTCAGTAAAGCTCTCACGAACCGGAAGGCACACTTTACTTTTTCCTGTTCTTAAAAATTTGACATTGTGGTCTCTTATGCTGAGTTGTTATGCTTGCAAGTTGTAAGTTGGATTCTAGCCCAGCCATGCTGTCATGGGGCAAGCTTTCAACATTGCACTTCTATTTGAGTTGATATTGTGATCTTTTGTTTATGGATGCCCGCTATGGGAAATGAATTGGGAATCTTGTAGGGATCATGGAGTTTGTATATGTGTTAGGGAAACGCCGGGCCGCCAATCTAAGCCATGCATAATTCATGGTGGAAATTTGCAGCATACCCATGGTGAACATTCGACGACGCATCTCACAATAAAAAGCTAAACAATATAGCAAATAAAAGAGATGTCGAGGTGTTCATTGTCTGCTTGTCCTGTCATTTTGGTGTGGGCTTGTTCCATGTCATCGGGCACGGAGGTACCCCATTGGCGGTTCTCAATGATATGCATATACTTACAATGACAAGAGCCTTGCTTGGGACTCTAAGTAAAGTAGCATAGTTTGGGTACTCGTATTCACGGGACATGAGGTTTTCAACTTATGATTTGTCAAGCATATGCATCATAATTGTTCTCGCATTAACTTTAACCATTCAAGATGCTTATGATGGGGGCAATGAGAGCTCAAAGCCGGTAAGTACCATAATTTTTGAAGGTTATAAAACTTGCAATCACTGCTTCCCTCTGCGAAGGGCCTTTCTTTTACTTTTATGTTGAGTCACCACCTTCTTTCTTTATGCACCATTAAGAGAGCATAGTTGTCATTCTTAGTGTGATATGCATTGTCCCAAAGTTCATTGATTGATTCATATTGTTGGTTTCACTTGTTCTTAAATTATTTGTATCTAGTCGCCCTCTTAAACTTTGAGGTGTCCTATGCATTTATGTTTTGCTCTCCATGAAGGACAAGCTGAAAACCATTTGTATGTTTTTCCTTATGATTTGAACACACGTTTGACTTTCATTGTTTCATTATCATGATCTTTTGTTTGTGTTCATTTGCATGTTTACAACATGGTTGCTAAGTTCTTATTGTCATGATTATATCTTCATGCCCATGTTTTAAGTTCTATTGATCCCAGCTCACCAATGCTTACATATATGATCAAGTTTGTGATGGTGCATGTCACCTCAAAAATTATCTCTTTTGTTATCACTTACCTACTCGAGGACGAGCAGGAGTTAAGCTTGGGGATGCTGATACGTCTCAAACGTATCTATAATTTTTGATGCCCCATGCTTCGTTTTACACCATTTGCCTATTGTTTCGTTACACTTAGTGGCATTTTTATACACTTTCCGGAACTAACCTATTAACGAAGTGCCACAGTGCCAGTTTCCTGTTTTCTGCTATTTTTGTGTTTCAGAAGTGATACACAGGAAATATTCTCGGAATTGGACGAAACAAGTTCCTGAAGTCATATTTCACCGGGGAGCTCCCAAACATCCAAAGACCTGACGGAGGGGGGCCACGTGGCCCCCACACACAGGGGTGGCGCGGCCAGGCCCCTGGCCGCGCCGGGCCCGTGTGAGGGGCCGTGGTCCCTCCTCTGACAGCTCCCTTTCGCCTATATTTACCCCCTGACGAGAAAAACCTAAATCCCCCGATCAGATTTCCAGAAAGAGTTCCGTAGCTCCGCCGCCGCCACCGACGAATTTCGGGGGACAGAAGTCTCTGTTCCGGCACCCTGCCGGGACGGGGAAGTGCCCCCGGAGCCATCTCCATCGATCTCCATCGCCGTCTCCGCCGTCTCCATCGACCTCACCGCCATCTCCATCAACCTTGCTGTCTCCTATGATGAGGAGGGAGTAGTTCATCCCCGGGGCTAAGGGCTCTACCGGTAGCTATGTGGTTCACCTCTCTCTCCCATGATGTGATCTTTATGTGATCGTGAGCTTTGTATCATGTTGAACAAGTACATGTTATTATTCAGATATTTTGTGTACTCTAGTGATGTTATTAAAGTAATCTATTCCTCCTGTTATGGTGTAACGGTGACAGTGCGTGCACCATGGTGGTACTTAGTTTAGGCTATGATTGTGATCCCTTGTGGATTATGAGAATAATTATTGCTATGATAGTTTGAGTGATTTATTCCTCCTTTCATGGTGTAAAGGTGAGAGTGTGTGCACCGTGTTAGTACTTGGTCTAAGTTGCAATGATTTCTATCTTGAATTGTGATCTGATTTGGATATCTCTATGAGTGGTGTTTGTCAAGTACTTGATGAACTTTAAGGGGTGCTTCTGTAGCCACTACACAATGATTAGTGTTATTCAATATGAGAGTAGTTCAGAGTACCTTAGCAAGAGAAGTTACTTGTTCATTCATGTTACATTGTTGGGAGTGTGTCCACTAGTGAAAGTATGATCCCTAGGCCTTGTTTCCAAGCTTTGCATACCGTTTACTTGCTGTTTTGTTACTTGTTTGCTCGCAGCGATATTTATTTCACATCACGTTTGCTACTTATAATCATCTATACCACTTGTATTTCACTATCTCTTCGCCGAACTAGTGCACCTATACATCTGACAAGTGTATTGGGTGTGTTGGGGACACAAGAGACTTTCTGTATCGTAATTGCAGGGTTGCTTGAGAGGGATAGCTTTGACCTCTAACCTCCCTGAGTTCGATAAACCTTGGGTGATCCACTTAAGGGAAACTTGCTGCTGTTCTACAAACCTCTGCACTTGGAGGCCCAACAAGTGTCTACAAGAATAGAAGTGCGTAGACATCAAGCATCCTCATCGGCCCTCATGCCACTCCAGCTACCGCCACTACATGCCACTCCAGCCGCCGCGGTAGCCTACCCGCCAGATTCACCTCCAGTGAGCTGTTCTTGGTCGAAATCCGATCGGTCTTAGCAGGGAATCAACGCGGACAGCGGCGGGGAGGGTCTGGACATGAGGAACCGGTCTAGGGCGGAGCCGGCTTGGGCAAGTAGGGAGCCCCTTTGTAGGTGTGATTGATCAGATGCAATTAATTGGGACAAATCCTGCATGATGCAGCCACTCTGATTCCTACCTGAAATTGCCCAGCGTGGCGCCGCTTTGACCTTCTGATTACTATGCGAGGCCGCCTCACTCAACCCCGGGTAGCCACCATGCCAAGAACACAACGGCTACCAACAAGACGGCGGGCGGCGTCACCTCGCACGACAATGATGAGAGCTACTCCGCACCCCGCATCCGCTCTCCACGACGCTGCCCCATCGGGCGGGTGCTTGTCCGTTACTCCGTTGTGTGCTGCAGTAGGTGTTCTGGCTGGACGCTTGTCAACAGTTCCGTTTGGCGGTGTTCTGGTGGTTTGGATTGACCAGAACCATCGCACGGGGCTACGAACCTGGAAACACTATGCAAACCTCGCCGGCGATGACAAGACATTGCTTGGACACAACAGTAGAACCAGCTTCGACTTGTCATCTGCATCCATGCATTCGATTAAGGTAGCCGTATGCACAACAGTGTTGATCAGACTGCATGTCAGAAAGCCACAACACATTGATCAAATGTAAAATCGTATATATACAACGTGTAGCTACAATGCATTAACCGGGGCACGGTAGTTGTGCCCATTCATTTGAATGATACTACAACCGTCCGTACAACGTGTACCTATGATACATTAACATCGTTTAGAATCGCTCCATTGGTACTGGCCTCAAAATTCATTGGTTGTTTAGTACTACTCTCTCTCTTTCAACATAATCAATATCCTAGATTTGGTTTGTTCTAATTCAAACCTCTCTAAGTTTAACCAGAGTTACATAACTAAATTGGTGTTTCAGCAATAGATATATTTGTCTATAAACTTAGCCAAACTTAAAGTAGTTTAACTTAGAACAAAACTAGAACGCCGATTATTTTAAAACAGAGTGACAATTTGTAACGAGGGAACTAAACAGTTAGATATGTCTTATGAAGGTGCTTTCTTGTGGACACTGTTTTCTTTTTGTATAAATGTATGCTAGACCGACGAGGTGCACCCTGCACCGAGACCGCCCCGACCATATAAAGCCCTGCACTCCCTCTGGAGCTCTCCCCTGCTGTCCATTTGCTCCCTCTTCACTTCCTCTCGCACTGCAGAACCTCGCTGCCATGGAGACCAGCTCTTCTCGTCGTTGCTGAACGCCCGAGCTAGAGAAGATCGTCAGCAACGGTGAAGGTTACTGTCGATCAGGGAAATCATTTCCCTCTCCTTCTCTGTGCCCAAACCTCTCTCCCTCTCGAGATCTAGCTCACCCGCCCCTCGATCACTTGCAGGAATCACTGGCCATCGCCATCGCTGGCGACACCAGGAGCTAGCCAAGACCGCCACGACCGAGACCACCTGCACGCCCTCCTCCTTCACGCATTCGAGCACCAGACGCCTCGCCATCACCTCCGCCGCTAATCGCCACCCCTGCATCATGCTGAGACCGCCCTGCTACCCCTCGGTGAGCTCCACCGCCCGTAAACCCTAGCCGACGCTCTCTTCTCTCTCGCGCGCATGCAGGCCAGGGAGGAAGATGATGTTGCGCCGTCCGATCTAAATCGGACGGTGACTTACCACTTCAGCGAAGCTAGGCCTGAGCAGGCCGACAAATCTGGGCCGGCCTGGCTCAGATCCGCCGCCTCAGCCTGTTTTCTTTTTTTTCTGCAAATATGTTTAATCATTTTGCAAATACCAGCTAGATTCAAAAATTTGTAGAAATAAATCTATGAGTCCAAATTTGTGTTTCAAATTTCTATGTGCTCCTGAGGTTATTATCTACCTGGATGTACTACATGCATGATTTTTAGGAACTTAGGTATTATCTGTGAATTAATATTGGTAGATCTAGGGTTTTTCCATGTTAATTCCAATATAGGAGTTTGGTATTGTGAAATCTTGTGATTCCAATTTTCAGTGATACTCAATGATGTTGTGAAGCTTCAAAACCCAGTTTTGCTATTTTAGGGATATTATATTACCTACAGTAATTATTTTGGTCTTATTCAATAATTGCTTTGTTTTAATTATTGTGCACAATAGGATTATTATTTTCAGATGATTCCACCTCTGGTGTGTTCTACATTTCAGTAGCTTTCCAAAATGGTCTCTGGTAGGATTTTATTAGCTACAGAAAGATTTAGGGAAATACATTGCCTTTCTAGTGTTACGTGAGATTAGGAAATTCATTGTGATTCACCAAAAGCTTCTTTTGGATTGATTCCAATTGGAGTGGTTCTGTAATGTTGTTAACTACCTGAATGTGCGCTGGTTGCCATGTCTTGCTACATGTGGATGCCTGCAAGTGGTTTGCTTAAGAATAGGGTTTACTTGTCAATAGGAAATTGCTTTGCTATTATTTGGTTAATGATTTGTTTGTAGAAAATGTTATTGGTTCAGATATCTGAACATGTTTGTTTCTGATACTCAATGTTTGAGTTGTGTGTTGCATGTATTGGGTGTGAATCATGTATGCATGTGTGCTTATTGTATGATTGTTGCTTTTTTCGGCAATAGAATCTAACGATGTGTGTGCGGAGGAGGGGGAGGTCTTTGAGTATCAAGAGGAAGGAGACCAGGGACAAGCCACTCAAGGCAAGCCATCTACTTGTTGCATATCTAAATCCTACTATTACATCTTGCATTGCTTTACTCCTATTTTTCTTATCATGCATTGTTTTTCTATATTGCTATTATTCTCTAGATAGCAATAGTTGGCGACTTAGCTCCACAAGTCGGCTTGATATCATCCATATAGGTGACACCCCTTGTGACCTATTTAACACCCCCTCTCATTAGAGACTTGATGATTAGCACCAAAGTCTTTGGAAAACTTGTAGTGGAGCCAAAAACTCTAGGATTGGGAATACTCTCTGGAAAGATTTCGAAAATGTTTTCAAAAACCTTGGAGTAGTTGCTACTCCATTGAAATGTTTTCAAATGGTTTTATAAACATGGAGTTGGACATGGGAGATGAAGGAGTTAGTGGATTTCTAAAAAATGGCATTGTGTATAAGTGTTCGCCAA
Source organism: Dactylis glomerata (assembly GCA_007115705.1). NCBI lineage: Eukaryota > Viridiplantae > Streptophyta > Magnoliopsida > Poales > Poaceae > Dactylis > Dactylis glomerata. The sequence goes on along the minus strand of QXEO01000264.1, from coordinate 3,014,495 downwards.
ACCAATCACTCCCATGCAACCACATTACCCCGGTATGGGATGGGGCTTAGTTTGAAGTTTATTTGCTTTAGTGCAGGGAGCCTCACACTATATAAGGGTTTGTAGGACCCCGGAATCTGGGTTGCCGCTAGTATGTGGGCAATAGTAAATCGGAATCCTACGGGATTTATCCGGTCGGAAGACACTTGGGTTCTCCCGCCATGGCGTCGGAGTTACACTTGGGAGGAGGTACTGCTGGGGCATGTCGGGGAGGTGAACTCCATAGGGTAGGCACCCATACTAAGGTAGATAGATGGAGGGCATTGATCGATTATCCAAACCCCGCATACTTGTGTATGATGGTCCGTGGTGGTATCCCGGTGGATTATTGGATGGTGTGGGTAAAGTGTACAACCTCTGCAGAGTGTAATCTATTCGAATAGCTGAGTCCTCGGTCATGGACGGTTGGAATGGCCATACTTAACCTGTGTCAATTTTTGGTTTTACAAAGTGTTTTCGGAAAAATGGAGTTTGTGCCGGACGAAGTACTTGGAGGGTACTACCGTGGCACGGAAATAGGTTCGGAGTACTCGAAGGGTACTGCTGAGGAGATGGGAATGGTCATGTGTGATTGGCCATGATTGCCTCGGAGCAATCGATAACGGAGTTTCCCCCTTTCCTAGAGATTTTTCCTAAAAATGCTTTACAAAACTTTTTTTTAATAAGGATATAGAGATGTCGTATGACATGCTATATCAACAAGAGAAACTGTGATATAGAGATGTTGTATGACATGCTATATCGACAAGAGAAACTATGATATAGAGATGTCGTATGACATGCTATATCGACATGAGAATCTTACTAGCCTAGAGCTACCTCAAACCAAGCCAACCCTTGCTACAGCCAAATAGCATGTGATTACTTTTCTCTTAGATGGTTTGCAAGTACAATTCAAAATGTACTCACGGCTTTGTCCCTGGCTATTAACTTGGCCAGACTATGAAGATGACTATGAGGAGGACGATGGTGGTTACGACGACGCCGGTGCGAATTAGGATCATTTCCCGGTCAGTCGCCTGTAGGGTAGTAGGCCTGACCTAGGTCAGCTATGCTGTGTGTATCCTGCTATCTACTGAGTATGAGTGTGTCAGTTGAACTCGCCCTGTGTGGCATTTATATTCAGCCAAGCAGCCTATGTAAGATTTTAAGACTCGCTATGTAATGGATGATGTAATCTGAAATGCCAACTCTGTTATGTGGGTTCACGACGATCTCCTGGGATCATGAATTGTATGCATAACGGGAATCCCAGGTGGTAAGCCGGGGTCCCCACAAACCACCACCCCTCAGAGTGCATGGCCCTAAGCTTCTCCTAATTGTTGCTAGTCAAGTTTTAAAGCATTCAGAAAAGATGATGAGATTATTCCGATCATTCCATGGCTAGAGACTCAATTATCCATTCTGAGGACTCGGCTAATCGATTAGATTTTAACACCTTGCAAGGGTTGTGCACTTTCACCTTATCCTTCATTTTACGCCCATACATAAAATGAAACAAGACCTTTCAGAAAAAGCATTCAACCAAACTAGTCTGACCGTACCCCCTATATTTTGCTACCACCTGATGTTAGTACTCTTGGTTGAACCCTTAATCATACTCAATAAAGACAGAGCCCATAATGTCATAAGGCTGCACTGGAAGTACTTTAATCATGGAAGCCTTATTAATCTCTTGAATCCTGAGTGGCCATCCCGAGTAGCATCCTGAGCTACACATCTGTCCTAGCATGTGCCCTAGGACCCACCTACTTCACTTTGCATCACATACCACTCCACCCAGATAGTTCGTTTTAGTTGAAGTTGTTAATTTTATTCACAAAACAACTTTTCATATGATTCAAAGCTTAGCATCAATATTCAGGTATTTAGCATCCTACCAGGTGGGTTTGAGGGATAGCTACTCACTACTAGGATCTAGCACTTTGTAAACAGTTGAACATTCACCTATCATGCATACTACTAAAAATCACTAATGCATAATAAAAATAGGTAGAAGAATGTGTGTCACTTGCCTTTTTAAAGAATACGATCTTTCCACTTCTCTCAACTAAGCACGTAGCTCTTCGCACAAACTATAACAAATAAATAGAACAACATAAACATACCATACAAACACAATCAAACAAACAATTGAAAAGAGTTTGTTTAACAATTTAGATTTATTGAGATGTTATGAAAAGAAAGATATGGCAAAGGAATTGTGAACTGTGAGATATGAATTTGAGAGCTTAGTTGGGAAAGATCAACATGTTTTGAGGAAATTGAATTAGACAAGATGTAAGTGATGAAGTCTTTATGCTTTATTAAGGCATGAATGAAGCTTGGAATTACTCATGTGAATTTGATCACATAAGTGATAATTAGTGCAATAACTATACTATTGAATAAATGTGACAACAATTATTCATAAATAGTATGCATTACACTTAGGCTATGGGTAAATATTCATGAAGCATTGAAGTACTCAATTAACTCATTTGCTAATTGAATAGTTCAACACATGAGACCAAGATTAAGTAAGCAAAGGATTTAGTATAAGTAAATGTCATTTGAGATCATCATGGTTTAATGTTTCTATTGGGTACATGGAATATGATCATATGCCATGATGGTAGAACTAAATCAATACCATAATAGCAAAATAGAACCTAGGGTTGAGTTAATTCACACTTTACTCAAATTAACCATTTGCAATTGAATATGTGTGAATTAGACAAGTAGATTTCAATAGACGTGACATTGGATCAAAGTGATCTCAAGATGATATTTCATAACTAGCTATGAACATAGGGTTTACTAAAGTAGAAAGAAACACTAATTGAAAAAGAAATAGAATTAACCTATATAGAAAGTACTCAAATTCTCATATTATAATTTGAATAATTGTGAAGTGGTTCAATAAAATATGGAAGTGACATTAGTGAATAGCTTGCAGTAAAACAAAGCTATAGCAATTGGAATCATTCTAAAATCAATTTTAGAAAACAATTTATGTTCAAATTAATGATTTGAATAGATTTGCATGCACCAAGTGTGTGCATGTATCAACTTTGATATTTCTTGATCCTATGATGTTCTACATGATGAGAGGATTCCAATGTCTACAAATTTATAATTTTGGACACTTGGTTCAAAAGGTATGAATTTAACAAGTTAACAAAAGGGTTTGACTCAATTTGAATATGAATTCAAATTGGATACTGAACCTATGAAATATAAGTGCACTAATGGATTCTACATGTTCCAAGGATTCCGTTGATATATTATTTGTAATTTCTGGACTCATGGATCAAAAGATATAATTTTCCTAAGTTTCAATTGAAATCTGATTCAAAATTCTATTTGAATTCTATTTTAAACCGGAGGCAGACATGTGGCAGTCCCTGATTGGTCCATACCCATTCGGTTGGATCACGGGTTGGGGCCGTTAGATCTAAGTGAAGTTGGATGCATCAGATCACTCCATACCCTTTCGAATAAGTGATCTGTTTGGTCCATGTGATGCAGATCCGACGGTCGAGATCAAGTAGAGGAGGGGGTGCTCACCGGCTAGGGTTCCAACGAGGTATTCTGGCAAGGTGCGGCTCTGGTTGAACTCCGGCGAAGCTCCAGGGGGTTCTGTATGGCGGCAAGACCACAACGGCCATCAAGACGACACGGCGAACTTGACTGCTTGAACCCCCATGCTGATTACGTCCAGACGAAGAAGAGGGAGGCGGCTGGAGATTGGCGATGGCGCAAGTGCTCGATCTATCGCAGAGTAGTCCCAAGCAGAGGCGCCAGGAGGAGCGCCGGAGCAAGGGGAGTCGACTGGGAGAGGAAGTGGAGCTCGATGGCCACCGACAGTGGTGGAATCAACCGGAGATGCTCGCAGGGGCTGCGGGCTTCGATGAGAAATTTACGTCGATTCCGAGGATGATTCGGGCGAGAGAGAAAGGAAGGCGAGGGAAGATACGGAGGGGGTTTTATAGAGGGTCATGGCGTGCGTAGGGGGTTAGGGCTTCGGAGGCGAGATCGACGGCCAGGGACGCTCCCGTGCACGCCTAGGTCTCCTGGCCCAAGCTAGGTGATGACAAGCGGGGCCGGGCGGTCAGTGGCAGAGGGAATCTAACGGGCGGGGCCCAGCATCAGTCGCGAAGAGAGAGAAGGGGATACCCTTTCGGTAAGTTTCCCGGGTGGGCCGTGGGCCGATTTCGAGGCTGGGCCAAATCGGTCCCGTGGCCTCTTTACCCTTTTTTTGTTCTTTTATTTTTTTTTTCTTTTTCTGATTTCCTATTTCTTTTATAACTTTTGCAAAAATGCTTCAAAACACTTCAAATCACTTTCAGAAATTTTCTAAAATTCCTAGCATTGTTTTAAAACAGTAAGAAAACTATTTTTAGTACAAAACAAGTTTTCCAAATTAATTTCTAATTAAGCCAAAAGGGCTTTGCTTGCATAAAGAAAAATAGAATTAGGGTTTTAGGAACAAATCTTTTGAAAATAAAAGAATAACACTTTATAAAATAACAAATGGAAATCATTCTCAATCATAGTTTTTGAAAAACAAACTTTTATTAAAACACCCTTGTTATTCACTCTTTTGCAAGCCAGCTTGCATAAGTTTGGTTAAAAGAGAGAAAATAATATTCTGTTATTTGGCTTTCTCAAGGAAGTCCTTCAAGAAACATCAGGGGGTTTTGAAAAGTTTTTTATAATAAAGCTTTCAAATAAACTCAAAAAGTTTTAAATCCTTGTGAATTTCCAATCAACACATGCAAAACAAAAGCAAAAAAATTCCCCAAAATTTGATAAAATCTTGGGATGTTATAGACTACCACCCTTAAAAGAAATCTCGTCCCCGAGATTGGAGAGGCTAGAAAGAAGGAAGGATTTTAGGTTACCTAGGTGGCTACCACCCTTAATAGTTGTTCAAATAGGCACAAAATTAGTTTCATGTTGATAGCTTTATCTAAATCATGTTCCATTGTAACATCCCGACATATAGGACTCGGAGAAGGAGTAGTTTTAAATTATGATTTGCATTTTAGTCCTTTAAAAAGTGGATTTTCAAAAAACTTATTTTGTTAAGGTTCAAAGTGTGAAGTTTGACTAGAGGTCATATTTAGCAAGATCATGGTCTCTGGTTCAAAGTGTGAAGTTTGGTTTTGGTCTCTGGTTCATCTAAGGTGCTAATTACTTGCTAATCTTGTTTAGCAAGATCATGGTCTTATAAATACTGGATGATTTTCATTGAGTTTGTTTTATCAAGGAATCCTGGCTAGGGTGATTTTTTGATGCAAAGGTTTAATACTTAATATTTCCTGTTGGAGATATTCTGGCTGCTTTGTGATATTATCTTCTGTGATTACTTTGTCTGAAGTATTTCCTAGATTTAACTAGGTCATCGAGATGGCCTACTAGTTTGATTTACTGCAGCAACCATTTTGTTTCTAAGCTTTGAATTTTCTATTATTCCTATACTATTTATTTGAATTTGATCTCTGCCCTAGCTGATTAAATTCAGAACCAAGTTTCTAGATTTAATAAATATGGATTCCAAATAAAATGGTTGACCCTAGGTCAAACCAACATTCTAATCCTAACACTATTTTTGGCTTGCAGGTTGAAGAAGATCAGAAGAAGAAAAATCAAGATAGTAGATAGGCTAGTTAGGGTTTTCTTCTTTTTCTTTTTATTTTCAGATTTTTGTAATCTGACCACTATGTGGTATGTAACTATACATATGTATGATCCTATTGAATACATATTCTTTTTATCTTTCACATGCAATTGAGTTCATATTTTCTGATTTTTATTTGATTTGTTATGAATAATTGAATTTGGCCTTAATTATCTATTTATAAATAAATTTAAATCCAAAATTTGAATTTGGACTTACACACATAATTTGATGATCAATGTGGTTTAATGTAGTTATAAACTTCTTTTTGTTGATACTAATATTTATCCCCCATACTTTGCTAAGTTCAAAATATTTCAAATTTGAAATTTGATTCAAATTCTAGAGTTTAGATATTACCTCTAGTCAAACTTCACACTTTGAACCTTAACAAAATAAGTTTTTTGAGAATCCACTTTTTAAAGGACTAAAATGCAAATCATAATTTAAAACTACTCCTTCTCTGAGTCTTATATGTCGGGATGTTACAATGGAACACGATTTAGATAAAGCTGTCAATATGAAACTGATTTTGTGCCTATTTGAACAACTATCCGGCCTTAAGATCAACTTCCATAAGAGTGAGCTATTTTGCTTTGGGAAAGCAAAAGAATGTCAAGATGAATATAAACAAATGTTTGGATGTGCCGTGGGAGCACTTCCCTTTAAATACCTTGGTATTCCGATTCACTACAGAAAACTTCTTATTAGAGAATGGAAAGTTATTGAGGATAGATTTTAGAAGAAACTATCTTCTTGGATTGGCAAAATCCTTTCATACGGTGATAGATTAATCCTCATAAACTCAGTACTTCCTAGTCTGCCAATGTTCTTACTCTCCTTCTTCCAAATACCCATAGGGGTAAGGAAGAGGCTTGATTATTATCGTTTGCGTTTCTTTTGGCAAAATGACCAGAACAAAAAGAAGTATAGACTCTCAAAATGGAATATGATATGTCACCCAAAGGACCAAGGTGATCTGGGTATTGAGGTCCTGGACATCAAGAATAACTGCCTTCGAGCAAGTGGTTGTTCAAAATTATTAACAAGGAGGGCATGTGGCAAGAGCTACTTTGTAATTAATATCTAAAAAGCAAAACCTTATCCGATGAGCAAGCAAAACCTACAGACTCCCCTTTTTGGAAAGGGTTAATGCAGCAAAAAGATATGTTCTTCAAATATGGCTCGTTCATCGTTGGCAATGGAGAGGGGACGCGGTTCTGGGAGGACACTTGGCTGGGCGCTGAGCCTCTAGCCTCCCAATACCCGAGCCTCTATGCCATCATCAACCACAAAAATTTCACGGTGGCTAGTGCCATCAAAGAGGATGGGCTAAACATTTCTTTTAGGAGAAACTTAACAGGTGACCGGTGGTTGTCCTGGCTTGACTTGGCAGAGAGAATCATGGACGTCCACCTTAATGAAGAGAGAGACACCTTCAAATGGATTTTAACAGAATCTGGTCAATTCTCAGTCAAATCACTTTGCGCTGAATTGTTAAACGGAAACACAAAATTCCTTAGAAAATATCTATGGAAGCTAAAAGTACCACTGAAGATTAGGATCTTCATGTGGCTTCTTAATAAAAAAAGAGATTTTGACAAAAGACAACCTAGCCAAAAGAAACTGGACCGGGTGCATGAAATGTGCTTTCTGCGATGAGGAAGAGACTATAGAACACATCTTTCTTAAATGCAAGTTTGCTACTCTAATTTGGAGAGTTGTTCAATTTACTTTTAATATGCCGCCACCTGCCAATTTAAGAACATGTCTGGTAAATGGTTGAATGGGATAGACAAAGCATCCAAAGCACGAATAAGAATTGGTGTTTGTGCTCTGATTTGGGCAATTTGGAATTGCCATAACGATATTATTTTTAACAATGCAAACTGTTCACACTGGATCATTTGTTGGGCACACCTACTTCCAGAAGACCAGCGGGGACATATGGATTTTGGATGCACATGACTGATGGCGGTCATACAGGCTATCTACATCCAGGGTGGCTGGCGGCATTCTAATAGGATACAAAATGTTTAGTACTGCTTTGTATTCTATTTTCCATTGGCTGATTACCATATCATCCTTAACCGATGACTAAAGTTTGTATTATGACCTTGCGATGATCTAAACCAAATATTTCATTTCAATAAGAATCGGATGTGTGCATCAATTGATGCAGAGGCCAAGAAAACCCCATTTTTTTAAAAAAACTGAATAAAATCAAGCAGTCTAAGCTATATACCATGAGGCAACTAGAGCTGAACACTCATGTACCAGTGTCATGCCGCTCATCATTTTGTTGTCTGGAATTTGTTCTTTCCAAATCATCAAGATAGTTGCTCATCTTCTGTGATGTGGATTCACTTCTGTCTCTGAGATATGAAAAAGCGAGAGACGAGATAGGTTGAGTGCACAGGGCTGATGAAAACAAAGCCTTTCCGCCGAGTGTTGTGACCCTGTAGGCCTGTATGCTTACTTTCGTTGCTACGGGTCAGGCACTCGTTGCTGAAGGCGAATAACATCCTAGACAGTCAGCATACATTACCCCTCCAGGAGCGGGAGGAGTTACACCTATTTTGACAGAGCGGCACAAACCCAGCTTCACAAGCTCTATGGAGTGGAGCAGAGGAGAAATATTCCGAACACGCCCTAAACACGGTGTATTTTTGCTGACTTCATATGTTGAAATAATATATGAGATAAACTGAAATATATTTTAAGCATTGTCTTATTATGTTTACAATATATATCTATGTCTTTCTACACACTGAACGTTTTGATATATTATGTTACATGTGTAATAAAGATAAATTTTTATGGCCCGTAGCAATGTATGGGCGTTCAACTAGTCAGCATAGTATAGGGACACTGCCACAAATTGATTACGACCTCCACTGCTCCACATCGATCGCTGGCGACGGCCCTCCAATGCGCCATAGGCAGCTGAAAAGATGTGTTGCTGCTTCAGCAAAGAGCGCACGGAGCATCCAGGCGGTTCTGATTCCTTCCTCATCGCTGCAAACAGGAGGACCAGAGTTGAGAAACCGAGGATGCACTAAGGTGGCCTGAGCCCGTCGATGGAGTGTTCAAGGTGAAGGCCAATGTCGCGGACTCGCCTTAAGCAATCTCGCCAGCTGCTTTCGTTGGCCACCCGAGAGGTCCAAGGCGGCGTCCGAGTCGTCAGTCGCGACCTGCTCGGTGGCGGGGCCGGACTGGTCACCGGGGAAGCCGGCCGGGAAGCGCCCCGTCTCCGGTCCAACGGCATTCAGTCACGCGGCTGTCGGTCTGCCGCACTATGCTGTCCGTTCCTCGGTTGCTCGTGATGTCGTGAATCGATCTGCCTTTGTCCTGCAGCGCTGCCATCAGCCCATGACCAGTCCGGCCATTACATATATCACATCGTGCACGAGCGCGTATACCAGATCGGCTTCCAAATCATTATAAAATCCAGGTGTACCATGTTCCTCCTCGTGATCCACCATTACGCTCTATGTTAGACACCGCCTCCGGGCCTGTAGCTTTTAGATACTTATCTTCGAATATCATAGACTGGACCGAAGATCTACTGAAACCGAACATCACGCTATTTTATGATTTGTTGGAGATCTGTAGTGTAGTGGTGGCGGGGCAGTACTGACATCTAAGTGAATCTTATAGAACTAAGTTACAACAAGTTAGAGTTCAGTTATAAACTATAAAACTTACTCGCGCACAACACGTATTTTTATTTTTTTTATACAGGAATACACATATGTAGGCGTTCCCACCGCCTACATGCAAATTTTTTTTTTCAAATTTTTTAAAACTCAAAAATATATTTAAAAAAATATGTTGACTTTTCTCTATAGGATCCACCTTCCTACAACATGCACATCTTCCTATTGGCCAGCATATTCTGTTCAATGGAACATCATTTCTAAAAATTCTTGGAATACAGATACATGTATCGTGAGAGATTGTATCACTGTTTCTAGTGTGGAATCATTCACACTCCTCTCTGTAAAATGTTGTTAAATTAATAAAAACTTCTGATGTTCAAAAAAAAAAGCATGCGTAGTAGTAGGGCACGGACCTGCAGACGACTATTAAAAAATTGGCATATAGCTAGCATATACGGAAGGTTCTACGAGATTGTACGGTCCAGAAAATGAGCTCAATTGAGTTCGGGATCAAATCGACATTTTCCAAATCATATATAGTGATTCAGGGCAAACCGCTATCGCCCACCCACGCTCGCGAAAAGAGATCTAGGCGGCGATCCAATTGCCATCGCCGACTACATCGTCTGGCCGCGCTGGTCCCTGCCTCCTCCTCCGACGGTCGCTCCAGCGACGGGAGGGGGTGGGGACCCCGGTGCTTCGGCTTTGGTGTAGTTTGCGTCAGAATAATTTGCCTATACTTTTCCTCCATTTTGGCGTCACTCAAACTGGTGGTGCCGGGGGGCAGATGGCCCGATCATCTTCCCGATCTCTTGATCTGGTGAGATTCGTGTCTGGTGGTCAGTGGTCAGCACTCTCGTCGGTGGTTATCGTGTTGGCTGTTGTAGTTGTGTTTGGTGTTTTGCAGTTGGACGTGTGGATGATGGCAGGCGGCGATGTTTATCTTCTTCGACTGCATAGTTGACGGCGTCGAGATTTGGTGACCACGAGGAAGATTCTCGGTCGACGTGCCATAAAGTCTCGGTCTCATCGCTTACGACGGTCCGGTTCATCGGCTCAAAAAGCATCTTTCTATATGATGGTGCTCTCCTAGATCTTGGTATGGCGGCTGTTCGCCCCTTTTTTCGTTGCTGCCATGGTGGCGAAGGAGGACGAGGATTGATGATGTTCCAACGAGGCACAAGTTTCTCAAGGGTGAAATTGTTATTTTTCTTCTTTGTGTGACACGCATAATTGTCTCATGTGGTGACCATATGTGTAATCTTTGTAAAAGTATTGTCTAATGAAATATATGGTTATTTAAAAAAAAGCAACATTTTCCGCATCCAAGAGAGTAAATACACGTATATAAAGACAACAGATATATGCACATAATGTCATTCGTAATGATGAATCAAATTCGATGCATTGGGGCCAAGCAAATTCTCAAGAAAAAGTTTGCAAACTAAACATGCTTATACTATCTGATGCAACATCATTACATGTCTGCCATGGTACATGCCAATTTCAAAGAAGATAAAGCTTGGCATCCGGCGGGAGTCTCATAGAGAGGGCAGCTCTAACGACATCGATAGCAGAGCAACGGAGTGAATGGTATACTTCATCTCGATTCAACAGATCAGACAGTCCTTTGCCTGTATCTACAGTCACGATCTTTATTGCAGGGGCATGTTCCACCACGTGTAGAAGGAATTCAAGTTGGCCTTTCGCCGCTTTGAATCCTGTAACATGCATATTCTTTAGATTTACATATCCATATTTACACGGCGGAATCTCTTGCCTGGAAGGCCCATTATCTGCAAACCACAGTGTATCAATAGCACCAATCTGCAAAAGGAACGCTGAGATTAGTAGAGCCACATCGCGAACAGATTACCATAGAGGTGATATTTGACAATGATCCATCGTACTGTAACTTTTTAAATTTACTTAAGAGAACAACCACTGATATTCATGTCTCAAAACAAATAAGATAAGTAAAAGCTGCAAAAGACTGATACGGTGAAGAACCAACACTATGCATCCTGATAAACCAAATTCCGTCGATGGTAAAAGAAATAAGTTTGAAGCAAAACAAAAACCTCTGGTTGGTTTGGATGTTTGCTTTGAGCCTTGGTATTGGACATTCGGGGGCACTGAGGCCCGAATAACCCAATTATGTGTGTTTGGCTGGTCAATGTATTGAAGCTGGACATTCCGTCTCAATATCTAGCCCAGGTCCGAACGGCAAAAGAGGATGAGAGCAAATGTCCAGGGGTTGAGCTAGACATTGCGGTGTATTCGCTCAGTCGTACCGGTTCGACCTCTCTCGTCCTCCCTGCGCTCGTGAACTCTCACAAAAGCTGGGTCAGCAAAACCTAGTACGGGCGACAGTGGCGCAGGTACCTTGTCCTCCCTCCCTCCTTCTATGGCTAAGAACGGCGACGTCGACCTCCTGCCCACATCCAATCCCCGCGGCTCCTCTTCCTTGTGGTCTCTCTCTCTCTCTCTCTCTCTCTCTCTCTCTCTCTCTCTCTCTCTCTCTCTCTCTCTCTCTCTCTCTCTCTCTCTCTCTCTCTCTCTCTCTCTCTCTCTCTCTCTCTGCCCCTTTCATCTGTCTTTTATCTGGGCGCATGGAGGAGTCAGAGAGGGGCTGGTGGCCGGCGGCCTGGGACTTAAGGGGCGGCATCGCGGCTGGGTGTTGCTCCGGTGGTGGGGCTGGGCTGGGCTGGTCTGCTGGTGCATCAATGGAGATGGGGCAAGGTGGGATTCACGATGGGGGAGATGAGATCCTTTGCTCAGCGATGGAGAAGAGAAGAATAGCAAAAACAAAGTAGATGAGGTCGCTACTGTGTTGCTACTGCTTGTACGTGCGCCTTTTGCCTGCTATTTCGCTTCTTGTAGATAAAACAGAAAACACAGATCAACTTATTGCTGCTAGTACTGAATATTCGGCTGTTAGTACAAAAATATTATTTTTGGTGTTCTCAATATATTATTTGCTTTTTATTGCGATACAAAATTATTATGGCTGTTTGCGTATACTTTTTTACAGTACATAACACAGTATAATGATTGAAGTCTTGCAGAATTGCAGTTTATCACTTTTACCATCCAAACAACATTTGACATTCAAATTCAATATCTAGTTAGGGTTCCAAATATCTAACACATACAAACAGAAATACTGATATCCCCCCCCCCCCCCCCAATGTAAACATCCAAGCAAAGCATAAAATGATATTTAGAATTGCTAGTTACCTATAGACTGAAAGAACGTCAATCTATTCACAATAAGAATGCGACAAATCTACTTACATGAACTCCCAAGTTTTCAATAAACGGAGCAGCCCTCAAAAGAGAAACTAAGTAAAGAATCCTGTCATCATCTTCTTCAGATAAAACCATCTTCATCTGCACACTCCTGAGATGAGAAAATATTCCACGGCTATCTAACACCCATCTAGTCTGAAACAGTGACAAGAACAAAATTAGGTTACTACAAATATTAAAACCACGCAAATTAACTTGAATTCATCCAAGTTGCTCACATATACCTCTATAGATGCAACTGCATATTCCAATGTCAAGTTTTGTACTTTTGGAAGCCCATTGAGAAGGGCAGCTGTACGATGCTGAAAAGTTGAACCGTGGAAACAAACTTGTGCGTTTTCCAGCTCTGAAGCATGATGGAGTGTAATAGGTATGCTGTCTCCTTTATACACAAAGGTAGAGAGCTTGGGGGCATGAAACTCGAGCTTGGTGATTCCACAGTACATGACTTGCAGGTACTGCAGGTGGGAGAATGGTTGCCGAACCACCTTCAGTTCATCGTTCAGATGACATCTCACTAAGCTCAGCCACTCAAGACTGCAGCAGCTGCAAAGGACATTCTCGAGATCCTCACTGGTGGTTTTGAGCAGATGGATATCTAACTTTTTTAGGTTTGGAAAACCTACGAAATGGGACGGAGGTTGCTTGAAAGATACAAAGCTAAGCTGAAGAAACTGTAGACAGGATACTCTTTTGTTGTCTAAAAGTTCAAATGGGAATCTGTAATGATCCCCATGTCCCACAAAATTGGTCAGTGGTGCCAAATCAAAAGCTAGACTCTTAGTTTGGGATGACATGGCAAACTTAATCCAATTATCGAGATGACAAGTTAGTTTGTTCTCGAATAAAATTTTAATCTCAAGATCATCGACAACCTTGGCACGGTGCTTCCGCAAGACAGCATTAACATGGTTGATGAACATCTGGGTGTGTTCTTTCCCCCCATGCTTACACACATCATGGTGTTTTCCAATGAAACTCAGCTTGGGGCAAGTTTTCCATATAGATCTCCATTCACTAGACAAAACACTGGACCGTACAGCCTCTTCTGCAGGTAATTTTGATAAAATCGTGCGCAGCACATCCTTGGGTAAACGAAAGGAGAAGATAAGGCTTAGTTTAAAGAATTCGTCTAACCTGAAAGTTAACTGAGGAGGCGATTCGAACATACCTCCGGAAGGTCTTCAAGTTTAACTACTGGTCTTCCACTGCTAGTTCGTGATCTTCTTCTTGGTTTAACATGGATGTGATGCTTTTCTGCCGTCGTTGAACTCGTCAGATAGTTTCCCATTATATATATATTTTACTGCTGAAAAGAAGATGGACGCAACAGTGTGATGTTAGAGAAAGATGAGGACAGTGAGCATGCATGTGCAATAAATAATTCCATTTGTTTAGTCAAGGCTAATTCTAATTCCCTTTTCACATAGAACAATGAACTTGCTAGGGATCCAGAATGGGAAGCGACAATCCATAAAATTTGCATCATTTAGTCAGGACTAGTTGTAAATTTTCTCATACAACCATGAACTTGCTAAAATCGGAGACAAAAAATGTTAAAAATCGCACCTTTACTTGCTTAGCCGTAATCACATACACGCAACTAGGCGCTAAACATAATACTCGTAGTAAAGCAGAGGAATCGGAAGACAATACGACTAGAGAGCCGAGGAAAACCTGTGGTGGTGCCGGCGGCTCGTCCTGTTCCCCACTCGCTGGTCGGGACGATAGATTGGGGATCTGAGGCGACGAACGATTTAGGGTTTCCTTTGGGTGTATGTTGGGGGTGGGGGCATCACGCTTCCCTAGGAACTGAATTCCGGACGGGAGGGCAGTCAGGTGCGGCGGTGGGTTCCCCGGCGACGGTGGATGCTCGGCGCGAGCTTCTGAGATCCGAGGTGGAGAGTAGGGGGAAAGAGGGAGGCTTTTGAAGTACAGCGCGAGCAACCGATTCCGAGTTCGGCTCTGTCTGTCTATACTGGCCATCTAATCCTGTCCGGCACCGCCCGAGGCTAGGGGCGTTCGGTAGGTCGGGTCAACTTAGAAATTGTCACCTTATTATCTCTACTTTATTATTTAGAAACTATGAAAGAACCTTCATTGATATTTATAGGTTTATGGTTTGCTATCTATTTTGGGCTACCTTCAGAAAAGTACAAGATTGTGTTATGGAGGAAGAAAGAATTTGAAGACCTCGAAGATTTGCTAGTTTTCTTTAGACTTTATTTTGTAATCGTTAAAAAATAGCTCGTATATCTCTACCATGTACTATTTGTTGCTATAAATATATGTGGTATTGATTGTTAAAAAAAATTGTGTATTTAGTCCCCTAAGGACTAAGGTCATGTGGAATTACCCTGCGGTCTAAAATTGGACGTCTACCCCACTCCACGATGTACTCTTTAGAGCATCTCCAGCCATGATCCCGACGAGGTCCTCGGCAGCTTTTTTTTCATCCGAACGGCGAAAAAGGTCCAGTCGTGCCCCTGATTCCTCGTTTTCGTCCGGATTTGGGCCTTCATCCATCCGGCGAGCTTAGGCCATCCCCGCCCACCCGGGACGCGTTCGGGGACTCCGGACGAAACAAATACGCGCAAAACGGCGAGAAAAGTTCCCGCGCGTCTGGTGACCCCGACTTGTCGGTGAGAAAGAGCGGTCGTCGTCCTCATCGCATCGTCTTCCGCGCATCGTCGTCTTCCCGCGCATCGTCTTCCGCGTGCTGTAAAAGCTTGCCGCCGACGAACGTGTAGCCACGCGGCGAGGCGAGTTAATGCGCGGCCGCCTATTTATCGCGGCCTACCGTGCGTCTGGTCGCATTCACCTCCGGCGCTGGACAGTGGTCAAGCCATTGGACCTTCAGCCAGAGCAGCCAGCAGGCACCGCCGCATGACGATAGCGACGACTCCAGCGACGATGACGGCGGCGACTACACGCGTTTCTAACACCATTTCGGCATGTAAAACGTGTTTTTAGTTTAGGTTAAGCCGAATTCAAATATATTACGAATTCGGCCACTCGCCTATATATTAAATATCTCTAGATTTCGCCTAAGTTTGAATATTTTTGTCTAGTTCTGTTTGAATTTGAATTTTTCTCTGAACTCGCCGCTGGGAAAATGGACCTCTCACATTAAATTTTTTATTCATCTGACGCTAAATAGCGTCAGATTTCGGCGTGGGACCCAAACTGCTGGAGATGTCTTAGGCTGCCCGACCGCGCCGCCCCCTGGCCCCTTCCTCCACTGCGTCGCGCCTGCCACCTATCTCCACTGCGCTATCCCCCCATTCGATTGCTTTCGATTCGATGTTCGTTTGGATGGGATGAGTTGGGACTTGAGTCAGGCAATCAGGTACGGCGCATCCGTTCACACGCCGCCGCCGGTCATCCTGTCGATCGAATCCCTCGCAAGCACAGCCGTCCCTGTCCTCCTCCACCACATACCTCATCGTCCTGCAGTTCCCAGAGCTCGTGCCGATTCCGGCAACACCGCTGCTGCTGAGTTCACGCGCCGCTACCGGGAGACTCCCATCCTGGCGCACGGGCCCCGGCGGTGTGAGCCGCCCTAGATCCCCACCGCCTCCCTGCTTTTTTCACGCACTGCACGGGCGCAAGACATCGGCCTGATTCGTTTTGCCGTCGATCCCGTGCTCCCAGTCTGCGCATCAGCTCTCACCCCTCTGTTTCTTTCATTACAGAAAACGCGTGCAGCGATTGCGCATGTGTATCAAGGAGGTGAATGTGGTTCCACACTTTTTACCGGTTGCAATTTAGTTCTCGTTATCTTTCTTACCACGCAGTCCTAAATCACTTATGTCGTGCAAGCAAATCGTCCAACAAACTGAAGTGATCTTCATGCATTTGAATTTGAGCCATGCCAATTATAAGTTTCATGTTGAATTTACACCATGCCGATGATAAGTTTTATGCCATGAAAAAGCAAAAATGCTTTAAAAATGTCATGCACACCACCCCTACAAAAATACCATGATTTTTTTTGAACTGAAAAATACCATGATTAATGGAGTAAATTCCAAAAAAAGTGCCTCAATTGAGCGACAAGTACAATAAACCACCACAATTGAGCCGCGGCTCTGGATGCCGAACACGACATCGGTCTCGAGGTCGTGGGCGCGGCTAAAGTCGCCGGCCATGGGCCGTCTCTGGCCTCCCCTGCTCCACGTTTGCAGACCACCGACGGACTCTCGTGTGTATCACCGCCCCATCATCGACGTCGGCAGGGCATAGGTGGACGTGCGCCTGCCGATGACCCTGACTACAACCGCGCTATGCAAATTTCCCGCACCCACCGTCGAAGCCTCGTTTCGTGACCTCGACGCCGAGTCGATTGTCTACTACATCGCCTCCGTGTGTGGATGCTGCTTCGGGGAGCCAACCTCGCTCCAGAGAACTACACATAATTTCGATAGTCATAGTTGGAGGAACACAACACAACCAGAAAAGCAGCGGAGAGAGATATACATTGAGGAGTTCTTATGTGGATAGGAATACATGCAAGAAAGACTGCACACACATGAGAAATAGAGCAAATGATTTTCGGTTTAAATTTGTTGACCCGTGGCAGCGCACGAGTATTCAACTAATACTAATATTAACGTGTACATGCACGAACGTCATATTATTTATTTCTTCTCTCATCCAAGTTTGAAGTAATAATACTACACAAATATCAAATAACTACAAGGGGTCTACTAATTACTATCAAAAGTATTCATGTTAATTTTGAAAGTTGTGAAGACATCATATATATCTTCTGTTCTCCATACCTCAACAACTGAACATGGTGTCTCGGTGCATGTACCGTGTTCAATGTTCAAATTTAGCAAATACATCGATCAAATGGCCAATGTGTTAGAGATATGTTACATTATGTGATATGATTGCCAGAGATATGTCATATATCCTGATCCTCTAAATCGTTGATCTCCTATTTATTATTAGGATTGTAATTCTTGTATAAATACACATGCAATAAAAGGGTCCAAGTGTGGTCAATTTTCTCATATGGTATCAACCTAAACAATCATACACAACTTCCGCTCCTCCCTCTCTCCACCATAGCCGTCGTCGGCCTTTCTCCAACCCCAACCAACCGCCACCGCACAACCCCCTCCCTATTCTCTCTCCTTCCCACCATGGCTACTCTTCCTATGCAGCCGTCCTTCCTTGACCACGCTGCCCCCTACACCGCATCTTCGTGCGACGTTCCGCTCGGCACCATCCTCTACGTGGCTCTTCCTTACGCCGGCCATGTCGCCCCCTACGACGCGTCTTCGTACGGCACTCCTCTTGGCGCCACCCCCTACGCGGCTCTTCCCCATGCCGGCTGTGTTGCCCCCTACGCGGCTCTTCCCCATGCCGGCTATGTTGCCCCCTACGCGGCTCTTCCCCACGCCAGCTACGCCACCCCAACGCGGCTCCTACCCACGCTGGCCATGTTGCCCTCTATGGCTCGTCTTCGTACGGCGCTCCTCCTGGCGCCGTTCTATACGCGGATCTTCCCCACGCCGGCTACGCCGCCCCCAATGTGGCTCTTCCTCATGCGGGCCACGCCGCCTTCTATGCTGCACCACCGGCATCGGCGCAAATATGGGCTCCCTCATCCCCCACAGTGTGGGTCTTCGACAGCGGCGCCACCGCCCACCTATCCAAGGACGTCGGTATCCTTCACTCTCTTTCCCCACACCCTGTTTACAGTCATATCACTTCTTTCCCAATGTGAGCTTCTTCGATGCAATAGTACAGGGGAGCTTTATTCTTTCCAGCACCCGGCGCCCCGTGCTCTCACCACGACCACCACCTCTCACGATATTTGGCATTGTCGCCTCGGTCACCCAGGTCACGATGCGTATCATCGTATTTCACAATATATTTCTTTGCCTTCTAATAAACAAGTCTCTCATAGTTCTCTTTGTCATGCATGTCAACTTGGACACCATGTACGTTTGCCTTTTTCTTCTTTCACGACTAGAACCACTCGTTCTTTTGAGCTAATTCACTGCGATCTTTGGACATC
The DNA here is from genome assembly GCA_007115705.1 of Dactylis glomerata. Lineage (NCBI taxonomy): Eukaryota > Viridiplantae > Streptophyta > Magnoliopsida > Poales > Poaceae > Dactylis > Dactylis glomerata. The sequence continues at coordinate 2,995,783 of QXEO01000264.1, read as the reverse complement.
TTCGGTCTTGAGTACTTCTGGCTTTAAATATTTCTGAGTCATTTGATGATTTTACTTATTTTTTATGGAACATCCCTCTTCGCCTAAAATCCGATGCCTACGCCGCGCTCGCCTCTTTTCGCGTGTTTGCTCATACACAGTTTAATTTGCCTTTTGCGTCCATACAGTGTGACAACGGTGGTGAGTTCGATAATACCAAACTTCACTCCCTCGCCGCCACACATGGCATACACATTTGCTTCTCCTTTCCATACACCTCCAAACAAAACGGTAAAGCTGAGCGTATTATATGTACAGCCAATGACATTGTATGTCCTCTTATTTTAGGCCAGTTTACCGCCTCGTTTTTGGGTCAAAGATCTTCATCACGCCACTCACCTTTTTAATCGCCCCCCACCAAAACCATTAGTGTGCCCTCCCCATACTTTGCTCTTTATCACACGCACCCTGACTATTTGTCTCTTTGTTTTTTTGGTTTTCTTTGCTACCCCAACACCACATTCACTATGTATCATAAACTCGCGCTCCGGTCTAGTGCTTGTGTTTTTCTTGGTTATTCACCTCATCATAAGGGTTATCGCTGCATGGACCTTGCCACTTAGCGCGTCCTCATTTCTCGACATGTTGTTTTTGATATAACTCTAACATAATGCAATCACATAGCATGCACAACTGTAACAAATTAGAGGAGCATTTAGATGCTTCGTTGAAAGCAGTGAACAAGCACTGCAGGACGGTGCCACATCCGGGTGGAGATGGCAACCCCATAGAGGAAATTTGCACATGAAAGGAAGAGGAAGATGGCTTCACAACAACGACCGTCCCGCTCACTGCAGCAACGGCGAGAGAAGTGATGTGGTACGCAAATACGCAGACGTGGACGTCATGACGATGTTGGACGACTGTGGAGATCCTACTGGCCGCGATAGCCTTGAGAGGAGACAACTTGGACGTCTGGATGGCTCAGCAGGATAAGCCGTGGTGGGTAAATGGCCACGACGGCAGCGACGGCCGAGGATGGTTCTCCAGGAGGCGTGGGTGCATGAGATTGATTTGCGGTTGTCTTTTTGTTTCTCTGGATCATGTCGTTCACTTCATTAGTGACAGTTTTATCGGGAAATTTTTGTCTACCGGAGGTTGTTCTGTCATGTTAATTGCTAATCACACTCTGGCTTCCGATTGAGTCAATGACGAGGGTTAACTCGACAAATGCCCTAGATGAAGGACTTAGGATCGGGGAGATAGGGCGCTGGGTGAACTCGAAGGTAAAGGTTAGTCGAAATAAGTGCGTACTGAAAGTAAACTTGGGTGTTTAACCTGGCTTGCTTTCAATCTGCCCCTCACCGTCCCCTCCTGGCCCCTATATATAGGTGGCCAGGTCTCGAGGATCGGGTAGCGTACGATACGGATTACAAGTATCGACATACGGTAATAACTCGTATTCGACTACCATTACAATTGGGCCTAGCTTAACGGGCCTCAGGGGTACTCAACTAACAGGCTCTATTAACTATACCCTTGTCAGTAGCCCCTGAGATTCTACCAGAATTGTAGATTCGGGTTGAATCTCTAATCTCAAAATCTTCGACTTGATCAATTCTTCGACTTCATCTTCAAATCTTCGACTTGGTCTTTCGACTTATGATACTTTGTTTCGCAAGGGGTCTTGATGAACAAGCCTGACAACTCTGACGGATCAAGAGGTCAGTTAACTGCCGGAACAGATACTTGACACCTACTTCAAATTCAATCCCCTTGGACTTGAATTCGGGATACCGGTCAAATCCATTCTTTTGCCGCATTTAGGACTTATAAAGAATGAATCCCAGTGGTTCTCAAGGTACCCAGTGCGTCCACCGGGATTTTCTTCGCATCGTAGACACGGATACATACCAGCAGAGCGCATCCATGTGCGTATACCAGGCCACACAGGACGGATCCCGGGGTCTTACCTTCGTGACAAGTCACGGCATTCGAATTGCGTTGTGATAACGCAACTCGAGAATCTCATGTCGCAGTCAAATTTTGACTGAAAATATTCGGGTTTCTACAACCATAAAAACTCGCTCCCGATGGGAGTAACACTCTTTGCAATTCTCCAATCTCCAATGCTTGACTAATAAATATCGTCGGGTGCACGCTCAGCGCTCCCGATGGGAGTAGCCCCCGAGGCTATAGTCAAAAAAAAAGAGTTTTTCGAGTATAGGCTCGAGAGATAATGCAGCTCTTCATACTTCAACTCGAAACACTTCAACTTCGAGATACTTTCTTCTTCGAGGTTCTTCAACTTGAGATACTTTCACTTCGAGATCCTTCAATTTGAGATACTTTCTTCTTCGAGGTTCTTCAACTCGAAACACTTTTATTTTGAAAATAACAGCCCCCAAGGCTATAATCAAAGAATTCTTCATATATGATTCTTTTTATCACTTCTTCTTTTGTCGGCACCATCTTATTTCCTGTTATGACGTAAATGAAGACGTAATTCTGCACCAGTGCGGACCGTTTCATGGGTAATACTGTAACTTTCATGATTTTTTGACCGTTGGTGGGCTGCACGATTTTCGACCGTTAGTGGGCTGGCGTTTCCGATCTTTGCGCCACGTCTCAGCCCACTATCCTTCTCCCAGAAGATATATAAATGGCATAGTGGGGAATCATACTATTCACCAGCTCGTTCCCTCTGCCGCCACCATTGCTGATTTCCTCTGCCTCTTCCTCTCTTGCGGAGCCCCCAAGCGCACTCTTGTGCTGAATGCGCGTGAAGCATCTGGCCACCAAGAGCGATATGGCCAAATCCTCTGCCACCAACTGGGTTCGCTCCACCGTCACCAAGAAGGAGGTGGAGAAGGCCACGGCGGACGGCCTCATCGCCGCCCAGGACTCCATCAAATTCCCCTGTATTGAGCGGATCCCGAAGCCCCCGAGCGGTTATCGGGTAATTTTCCTTGCTTTCCTTCTTCGCGGCCTCTCTCTTCCTGCCCATGAGTTTCTCCGTGGGCTTCTATTTGTTTATGGTGTGCAGCTTCATCAGCTCACACCAAATTCACTTCTGCACATTGCTTGCTTCGTGACTCTTTGTGAGTCATTTTTGGGCATTGAACCCCACTTCACTCTCTGGAGATCGATCTTTTGACTCTGCCCTAATGTTTCTCTGGCAAGGAAACCTGAACTGGGCAGAGCCGTCGTTTCTGTGCGCCCTGAAGCGCAGTACCTTGAATTTTCCATGGCTGCATCTGTCCAAGGATGGAGGACAAAGTGGTTCTATATCAAGGACCGCAAGTCCTCTCCTGAAGATGAATTTGGCCTTCCTCCCTTTGACGCTTCTCAAGAGGTGAAGAAATTGAAGTCATGGGACTCGCTTCCCTCAGATGCAGAAGTTGCACAAATTCTTCCTGTGTTATCCCGCATTCAAACTCTGAAAACAGGCCTAGGAGGTGCTTTGTCGGGTATCCAACTTATGGCGTTTTTCATACAACGTCGAGTTCAACCCCTACAGCATCGCCTCACCAAGCTTTGGACTTACTCTGGTTTAGAAGACCCTACTCGTATATCTGAGGATCTCATGTCGAAAGAAGATGTCGACAGGCGAGTCAGGAATCTCACCAAGCTCACCAAGGAGCACTCAGTTGCTGACTTGAAGGCAGATTTCTTCGACTCCGTGCACCCTACTCCTGAGGTATACATCGCTGCACCTACTTTTTGTCAAATTTTTCTTAGTTTCGACTTGCATTATTCTTTGCCTCTGCACTCTGCTGATTTACTAATATGCAGGGTCACCAATTCCTTGTTTCTCGTCCTCCTCTTCCGGAGGAAGGTCCCCTTCCTGCTGATCTTTCCTCTCCTGCATCTGAAGCCCCCGAGGCTGACAAAAGCCAGGACGGAGACAATGTTGAAGATTCAGAAGAGGAAACCAGCTCATCGACATCGACTCCTCCTGCACTTGCTGAAAATATTGATGTCGACAAGAAAAGAAAATGTGTCGACGAAATTGCTTCATCGAGTTCCGCGGCGACTGGAAAAACCCCCGCTCTTGAAGAAGATATGGAGTACTTTGACATGCTTGCATCGTACGTATCGTAGTCGAACTTTTTAACTTCCTTGTTCTTTCCTGTTGTCTATAACTTATACTTTTCCTGTAGTGACGATGAAGAACCACCAACATGTGCGACGGCTGTTCCACCACCTTCTCCTGTGGTGGTTGATGAGCCCGTCGAACCAGATGTTGGGCCGAGGACTACCAGGGCCTCTGTAAAGAAAATTTCTCAAACGCAAGCCCGAAACCTCAAACGCGCGAAGAAGACCAAAGAACCCGAGGTTTCGCTGGAGGCCCATGCGTCTATAGTTTCTTCTGATGATGTGAGCGATTCTTCTTTCCCTTCTTTCCTTTTATGCACTTCTACTCTTACACTCTTTTGTTTTTATCAGGCTTTGATGAAGAGATTTATCGCCCTGGGCACGGAGTGTGCGGGGTACCTAAAGGTTGCCAAAGCTTCCGAAGGTACAATATTGTCATCCAATCACCACTTATCTTCTGTACTTTACCCTTTGTCATTTATCTGATTCTCTGTCGACTTTGTGTGCAGCTGCTTTAGCAGCCGCCAATGCTCGAATTGCTTCGCTGGAGGCAGAGCTCAAAGCTTCGCAAAAAGCTTACGACGCTGCGACCGCTGCTAAGGCCATTGCTGAGAAGTCGCAGAAATCTGCGCTTGCCAAGTCGAAGAAAGCGGAAAAATCTTTAGATGATGCCAAACAGGAAAATGCTCAATGAGAGCAGGCTGTGGCAGAACGTCTTCACACCATTTCCACTGCTGCCGAAAGTAAGCTCTTCGACTTGTCTTCTATTTTCGCCTCCTGTTGCACTGGTGTATTTATTGACACTTGTCCCTTCTTTTCTTTTCTATTGCTCTAGAATTCACAGGGGTATCTCCGTTGTCCATGCAAACGGACGATGATCCTCTTATGGATGCTGTTAACCTACTCGAAGAAAACTGGATATCTATCCAGGAAACTTTCGAGTTGGCTGGTCGCGTCCTATCACGGCTATTTGCCGGGTTGTGGCCGAAGAAAAGGATGACAATCCCGAAGGACAACCTGACTGAGCTTGCCAAGTGCTTTGACAGCGATGAAGAGCCTACTCTCCAGCTAAAGGCGCTGTCTATTAAGCGCGGCGCCAAAGGTGCCATTGCACTTTCCCTTGCGCATGGTACGGACTTTGACTGGGAGAAAGTTAGCTCCCCCCATGGCCACACTCGTGACGAGATGAAGGTGTTTTTCGAGAGGGCGAAGAAGTTGGCACCTGCACTGCTGACAACGATTTCTCCTTCGGCGGCCTCTGCTGTGCCTGCTGCACCACCTCCATCGCCGAAGGCTCCAGTGCCGCCGTCGATTTCCAGCGAGGAAACTGCCGCGCCCCCTTCTTCCACGGAGCATAATGCTGAGGTGGCGTAGACTCAGCTTTCTTGTAGCTTTTTAGTTTTCTCCTTTTGAATGTAAAGATTCCAATTTAGGTGCAACCCGAGAACCTTTAGCCATAGGGTTGTGCTCTTTATGTAAATATATCCTCTTTGTATGGAGTACTATGCTATCTTTCTGAAATTGTTTCTCCTTTCTTTTGTAGTCGATGCGTGACAGTGATCCTTCTTCTCATGTTCCTGCTCCTTCCTCTGCTCGCGGATTTAATTCTCAGATCTCGTCGACTCCTAGTCGATGTAATCACTGCGAAGGATACTCTTCCAGGATTTCCGACCTTGAAGCTCGCCTGTCCTTGGCTAAACGCCAAGCACAGATGGCTATTAAAAAGGCTAGCCAGGCCAGTGGCTATATGAAGAAAATTTCTTCCCTTGAGGAAAAGGTTTCCAGTTTGACGACGAAGGTTGTTCATAATGAAGAGTGCGAGTCTTTCATTCTTGGCATTGTCGAGTCTGCTTGCGAGCTGTTGCGATGTGAGTTTTCTTTTGACTCCTTCTTTGGCTGCTTGTGCACTTCTTTTGTGATATATTTGCCATTGTAGGTACTTGCTTGGATTTTGCTGCTGAAGAACGTCGAGTTGCTGAGCGAAATGCTGCTTTGGAGAAGATATCGACTGGCTACGAGACTCTGTGGTCTGATCCTTGACGCCGAAGCGCTATTGTACTGCTCCAAGACCGTGCCCAGCACATTGGCGAGTCAGTTGATGGTTGCCGACGAGCTCTCACAACTATGCACTCCATCATGCTTCCTCGTAATCCTTTACCTGCAACTTTCCCTCTTCTTCTTAATACTTTCAGATCAAGTCATCGTATTCATAGGCTGATAGAACTGAACTTAGTGGCAGGTGCCAATTTTGCTCTCGGGTGGATACGCAAGTGGCACCCGAGGTTGAATTATAGCACTATGTCCCTAAGTTTGGCTCCAGGTGGAGCTAGCCTTCGTGTACATATGGAGAACACGTTGCAGCCTGCTCGGAGACTCGTGGCTAGGCTCCTGGAAGCAGATGCTGCGTTTTTTCACGAGTACCATTATTTGGACCCCTTAGGCGTAGATGATTCTGACAACCCATTATTGTAATATTTTGTGTATATGGAACGCGAGAGTATCTTATTTTGCGACTATTGTGTCGAAGAGTTTTATTCTCAAAGCGTTGTTGTGTAGGTCGTGCGTTTGCCGCATTCTTCCTTTGGAAAGATTCGTAAACTCGAATATGAGGAACGACTTATCTTTGTTTACACTTGTAATATAAGATACATGGGGTTACCCAAGAGATCCGGCCGATGGCCTGTGTTCTGGATCTAGAGGGCATTGCCCCTGGTATAATTCGTGGCTCTTATAGCCTTTGTGTCCTTCTCTTCTCTATGTTTGCGACATTGCATTTTTCTCTTCTTCTCCTGATCAGTTGCCTTCTCCTGATGCTTCTACTCGTAGTTTCTTCGCTTCTGGCTCCGCAACGCATCCTTCGAGTAGCTTGACGCCCTCTGTAGTCGCGCTTTTCGCCTTTTCTGCATGGTTGGCTACTATGCCAAAATTTTGTGCCATCTTGTGGAATTCTCTGTCGCAGAGATCTGAAACTTCAAAACTTCCTTTCACTGTAATGATTCCTCTTGGTCCTGGCATTTTGAGTACCAAATATGTGTAGTGAGGCACTGCCATGAATCGCGAAAACGCGGGTCGTCCGAGGATCGCGTGATATTGCGATGGCCAGTCCATGACTTCGAAGTCTAGCTTTTCTCTTCTATAGTTTTGTTGGTTGCCGAAGCAAACATTGAGTGCTATTCGACCCAGCGGGTAGTTGGCACTTCTTGGTACGATTCCATGGAAGGAACAATCTGTTGGCTTTAGGAACTCTAGTGATATATGCATTGCTCGGAATGTTTTCGCATATATCAAGTTAATTCCACTCTCTGCATCCATGAATATTCTGTCGACATCGTATGCGCCGATTTGAGCTTTGAGTACCAAAGGCGCGTTTCCCGGCCGAGGTACTGTTATAGGGTGATCTTCTCTGTTGAACTCTATTGGTTGCTCTGACCAATGCAGATATTCTGTTGTAGCTGGAGGCGATAGGACTGCTAGATTGACTTGTCGAGTTATACTCTTTTCTTCTTTGTTCGTCTTGGGCACAGGTTGTATCATTGCTGTAATGTGTCCTTTTGATGGGACGTACCCTTCGTCGTCGTCGTCGTCGTGTCCCTTGTTTTGCTGGTCTTGTCCCTGAGGAGCTCCGTTGTTTCCTTGCTGGCTTGTCAGGGGATTGTTACTTCCTTCAAATCCTTGTCGCCTTGCTTCGGTTTGTTTGTTTATTACTGCTTCTTGTAGTTTTAGGAATGTCGTGCAGTCTTTCATTGCGTGCCTTGATACTCGCTTCCCATCGACGAACGCTGAGTGTATATGACAAGGCCCATTGAGCATCTCTTCTGGTGATGGGTTGTACTCTCTGGATTCTCTTGGTGGGAACTTCTTATAGTCCTCTTTCCCATAGCTTCGATATCCCGAGCTTCTGCGATCGTTTCCCTGATAACTGTTGTCTTTGTATCCTGCGGCGACTTGGCTATGAGAGCCGTAGGTATCGTAATTCCGGGCTCGTCTCCTTTGACTTCCATATCTATTTCTTCTGTCGTCCTCTGGAGATCGTGTCCGTTTGTTGTTGCACGCATCTTCTCCATCTGCAAATCTATTTGCTGTGTCCTTGAGGTCTGACACTGTTTTCGGTTTGATTCTACCCATCTCTTCGACTAGGTCTCTCCGCCTTAATCCAATGATGAATGCGTCTATTGCTCTTTCGTCTGAAACTTCGACTGCTGAATTTTTGATGAGGCTCCATCTTTGAATGTATGCCCGCAGTGTTTCGTCACGTTGCTGTACGCATGCTTTGACTTCTTCTATTGATGCTGGCCGTTTGTATGTCGACCTAAAATTACTTGTAAATTGCTTTGTGAGGTCTTCCCAGCTTCCAATGGATTCTTTCTCTAGTTTGCTCAGCCATGACCTTGCTGCGCCGGTGAGGTGTAGTTGCAAACTTTGCATTGCTGTTTCTTTGGTTCCTCCTAGTATTTGAACTGCTTGTAGGTAATCAGCGAGCCATGATTGTGGTTCCTGTGATCCGTCGTACTTTTGCTGATCATGAGGTAGCTTAAATCCCTTAGGAACTGGAGTGGTGCGAACCCTACGGGTAAAGCACGATGCCCCCATCTCCTTTTCGTCGTCTTCATAGTCGCGCCTTTCGTTTGGGGATCACGATCTTCGAGTTCCACCATGCTGTTTTGGTGATGGTGATCGAGATCGATGTTTGCTGCTTCTATGTCGAGGACTGTTATGGCGGCGAGGTGACCTTGCTTTGTGCACTTCCTTGTGGTGATGTGCTTCTTCTCCTTTTGCTGATAGCTTGTGGCCCACCATGTTGAGTCCGTTCAGTGCTGCTCTATGCATGTGTTCTCTGGGATCTCCTGGACTTGGTCGAGTTGTAAGTAGGTATGCTTGTGCTGCCACTAGTGCTGCTTCAGGAGTTTTTGGTAGGATGTTTCCCTGCTCGTCGACCGATAGGAAGGACGAGTCGAGGTTTTTCGAAATACTTTGCCTGTCGGAATACTCGAGATTGTCGTACCTTGAGCCATGCCGACGATTTTTCCTTGCGTTGCTGTATGATGCGTCGCTTCTTGCTTTACGAGCGGCTTCGCTGGCTGCTATGGCTGAATTTTTCCTTCTTTGTATCTCTATCTTCTCCTTTGCTAATTGCTTTGCTTGCTGCCTTAGAGCATAATGATACCCAAAGAGCATGTCTTTGCTAGAATTTGATGGTATTGGCGTGCCGTGCTCTACGGCTTCTCTTATTATTTTCCACTCGTCGACTGATAGTCGAAGTTTTTCCCTGGCTGTGAGGGATTCCACTGTTTGACCTTCTGCTAGGTGATTTGCTCCTCTATCGATATTTGCTGGGTTTATCACTGGGTTGTTATTTTCATCAAATTCTTCTGAGTTGTCACCTACAATGGCGAGTACCTGACACTGCTTGCCGATGCTGTTGTTGAAGCTTGAGAAGATCGAGTCGCCATCTTCAGAAAGCTCTAATCCTGTCTTCCATGTATCTGTTGACTTGTCTGTGGTATCGTCGAGGCAGATCGTGAGATCTTCGAATTGGACTTCCACGTCAAAAAAATTCTTTTCTTCGTTGTCTTCTGCGATCTTTCCTTTTTGCACTTCTTCTAGGCTGACCGGCGAGTTTACCTCGCTGGAGGAGCCGTCGGAATACTCCATTATTTCTGTTGCTTCAGGCTCTCTTGCCGATGGATCTTGTTTCGTCGGGTCCGAAAGACGGGACGAACCCGACGGCCCGATGAGGATGCTCAGACTTCCGATGGTTAGTTCCACCTCTTGACTTCCGTCGACTTCTGAACTGCTGTTGGCTAAAAGCGAAAAAGCCGTCGAATTCATGATTCCAACGCCCCAATCCCCACGGTCGGCGCCAATTAACGAGGGTTAACTCGACAAATGTCCTAGATGAAGGACTTAGGATCGGGGAGATAGGGCGCTGGGTGAACTCGAAGGTAAAGGTTAGTCCAAATAAGTGCGTACTGAAAGTAAACTTGGGTGTTTAACCTGGCTTGCTTTCAATCTGCCCCTCACCGTCCCCTCCTGGCCCCTATATATAGGTGGCCAGGTCTCGAGGATCGGGTAGGGTACGATACGGATTACAAGTATCGACATACGGTAATAACTCGTATTTGACTACCATTACAATTGGGCCTAGCTTAACGGGCCTCAGGGGTACTCAACTAACGGGCTCTATTAACTATACCCTTGTCAATCAATCTAGTGTATTATATCTGATTAAGTGGAATAATCTGATGGTGATTATAATGATGTGTAGACTTAATGGGGTGGACTTAAAAAATTATGTTTGGTTGTTTAATAGTAGTATACATATACATATAGATACAACTACTATTTGTTGTTTGTTAGGTCATCTCGGGTGAGTTGGGCACGACCTACCTCATATAAAAATAGGCCTTCAGTCATATCTAGTTTCGAAGCTCAGATCAAGCTTTGCAACTCAGCCTGGTCAGACCCGCCCAAAAAACTCCCCGCACTGGGCCTTGATGTCTCACAGGACCAGTTGGGAAACCCCAAGAGGAAGGTATGATGAGCACAGCAGTAAGTTTTCCCGTAGTATGAAACCAAGGTTTAATTGACCAGTAGGAGAAAGAAACCACTTCCGAAGGTTGTTGCTAGCTGACTTTGGCAACGGCGCCAGAAGAAGCCTTTGATGGCATGGTGTCTGTGCCAGCAGCAACGTGGAACCTGCACACAACACAACTAAAATACTTTGCCCCAACTTGTAGTGAGGTTGTCAATCTCACTGGTTTGCTACAAACAAAGGATTAAATATATCATGTGGAAGATGATATTTGTTTGCAGTAAAATAAAGTAATGCTTGCGGAAAGTAAATAGTGCTTGCAGTAGAAAGTAATATATGTAGAAGAATGGACCGGGGGTCCATAGTTCATTAGAGGTGTCTCTCCATAAAGATAAATAATATGTTGGGTAAACAAATTACAGTTGGGCAATTGACAAAATAAAGAATGCAAAGCAATGCATGTACATGTCATGAAGATCACTATGAGATTCACTTGGGCATTACAACATAATACATAGACCATAATCCAACTGCATCTATGACTAATAATCCACCCACCGGATATCATCCGAACAACCATTGGGTATTAAGTTGCAAGCAACAGATTATCGCCTTAAGCAAAGTATGTAATGTAAACAATACAAATGTCCTTGAACAAGAGATTGCCCTAGTAGCAACAACATATCTACAACCTTAGGATTTATTGTCACTCTCCCAGATTACTAGAGGCATAACCCACTATTGAGCATAAATATTCCCTCTTGGAGTCACTAGCATCTACTCGGCCAAGATATCTACTAGCAACGGAGAGCATGCAAGATCATAAATAGCATAGACATGATAAATCAAGAATCAACTTGATATAGTACTCAATATTCATCGAATCCCAACAAACGGAACATGTAGAATTACATAACGATGATCTTGATCATGATAGGCAGCTCACAAGATCTAAACATGAAGCACATGGAGGAGAAGACAACCATCTAGCTACTGCTATGGACCCGTAGTCCAAGGTAGACTACTCACGCATCACTCCAGAGGCTTGCATGGTGATAAAGAAGGCCTCCGCTGATGATTCCCCTCTCCAGCAGGGTGCCGGGAAGAGCTTCTAGACCCTCCCGATCTCAGGACGATGACAGCGGTGGCTTACAGTATGTTTCATGGAAAATTGTTTATCCCTTTAGGGTTTTCCCATCGAAGGGAATTTACAGAAGGGCGATGTCAGGAGGTAGACCAGGTGGTTACACCACCTGGTGGCATGGCCAAGGGGTGACCCGCGCCACCCTATGGTGCGTCTGCCCCTTGGTCCGTCTCCGTCTCTCCTCTGGACTCCGTGTTCATGTCAGGTAAATAGGAACTTTGGCTTTCGTTTCGTCCAATTCCGAGAATATTTTCTGTGTAACTTTTCTGAAACACAAAAATAGCAGAAAACAGGGAACTGGCACTATGGCATCTCGTTAATAGGTTAGTTCCTGAAAATGCATAAAAATGCCACGAAGTGTAAACAAAACACAAAGCAATTGGTTTAAAACAATCATGGAGCATCATAAACTATAGATACGTTTGAGACGTATCAAGCATCCCCAAGCTTAACTCCTGCTTGTCCTCGAGTAGGTAAGTGATAACAAAACAATAATTTTTGAGGTTACATGCACCAACACAATCTTGATCAACTTAAGGTAAAGCATTGCATGTTGAGATCAAAGTACTCTAAACATGGGCATAAGAGATATAATTCTAACCATAGAACTTAGCAACTATGTTTGTTTGAAGCATATAATGCATTGAAAGATCATGAGTAATAATGCATTGAAAGGTGTATGTTTGTTTGAAGCATATAGAAAACATATCAAAGTGGTATTTGATGGCGCCGGTGTTAATATATATCATCGACCAGTTGGGAACCCCAAGAGGAAGGTATGATGAGCACAGCAGCAGTTTTCCCTCAGTAAGAAACCAAGGTTTATCAAACCAGCAGGAGAAAGCCAAACTTAAGAACGTGATGCTTGCTAGCTTAGTGACTTCCAACAAGGGCGCCGTTAACGATACTTGTTAGCGTGTCTTCAACTAGTAGCAATGCGGAATCTGCACACAACACAACCAAATACTTTGCTCCCAACTTACGATGAGGTTGTCAATCTCACCGGTTTGTTGTAAACAAAGGTATGAGCGTATTGAGTGGAAAGCAATAGTAGTATGCGAGAAAGTAAATAGTGCGAGTAAAGTAAACATATGATAGCAATGTAAAGGAAATTGACCAGGGTCCACAGTTCACTAGTGGTGTCTCTCCATAAAATAAATAACAACATGCTGGGTAAACAAATTACAGTTGGGCAATTGACAGAATAAAGATAACGTTCATATGTCGCGAGGATCACTATGAGACTTACTCTGGGCATTACAACAAGATACATAGACCGCCATCCAACTGCATCTATGACTAATAATCCACTCACGGGGAATCATCCGAGGACCCCGAAAGTATTAAGTTGCGAACAACAGATAACTGCATTAAGCAAAGTGTGTAATGTAAACAAAGCATATGTCCTTAGACATAAGAATGTTGTTTTCTCCCTAGTGGCAACAGCACATCTACAACCTTAGAGGTTTCTGTCACTTCCCTAGATTAAATAGAGGCATGAACCCAACTATCGAGCATAAATACTCCCTCTTGGAGTCACTAGTATCTACTTGGCCAAGATAGCTACTAACAATGGAGAGCATGCAAGATCATAAACAACATAGAGATAACATAAGATATATTATTCAGCACATCAACTCAACATAACACCAATATTCATCGGATCCCAACAAACACAACATGTAGAATTACATAATGGTGATCTCGATCATGTAAGGCAGCTCATGAGATCTAAACATGAAGCACATGGTGGAGAAGACAACCATCTAGCTACTGCTATGGACCCATAGTCCAAGGTAGACTACTTACTTATCGCGCCGAAGGCAAGCATGACAATGAAGAAGACCTCCGGTGGCGATTCCCCTCTTTGGCATGGTGCCGGGAAGAGCTTCTGGACCCTCCCGATCTCAGGTCAACGACGATGGTGGATCGCGATGTGTTTCTGGAAAATTGATCGGGTCCTTAGGTTTTTCCCATCGAGGGGTCTCTATAGGCGAAGGGGAAGCGTCAGAAGTGGACCAGGACGGTCACACACATAGGGGGCGTGGCCAGGGGATAGGCCGTGCCGCCCTACTGTGTGGCCGGCCCGTGGCCCCTCTCTGTCTCCTCTTCGAACTTCTGGAAGCTTCGGTAAATTTCTGGATGTTTGGCTTTTATTTCGTCCAATTCCGAGAATATTTCCCGTGTAACATTTCTGAAACACAAAAACAACAAAAATAGGGAACTGGCATTGTGGCATCTTGTTAATAGGTTAGTTCCGGAAAATGCATAAAAATGCCACGAAGTGTAACGAAACACTAAGCAAATGGTGTAAAAACAAGCATGGAGCATAAAAAATCATAGATACATTTGAGACGTATCAGCATCCCCAAGCTTAACTCCTGCTCGTCCTCAAGTAGGTAAGTGATAACAAAGAAATAATTTTTGAGGTGGCATGCACCTACCCAATCTTGATCATCTATGTAAAGCATTGAGTGTTGGGATCAAAAAGAACTTAAAATATGGGCATGAAAGACATAATCTTGATAATAGAAACTTAGCAACCATGTTATAACATGAAGAGAAACACAAACGAAAGATCATGAATAATGAAACAATGAAAGTCAAATGTGTGTTCAAATCATATAGAAAAACATACAAATGGTTTTCAGCTTGTCCTTCATGAGAGAGCAAAACATAAATGCATAGGACACCTTCAAGTTTAAGAGGGCGACTAGATACAAATAGTTTAAGAACAAGTGAAACCAAAATCATGAATCAATCAATGAAAACTTTGGGACAATGCATATTATACTCAGAATGACAACTATGCTCTCTTAGATGGTGCATAAAGGTAGAAGGTGGAGACTCAACATAAAAGTAAAAGAAAGGCCCTTCGTAGAGGGAAGCAGTGATTGCATGTTTTATAAACCTTCAAAAATTATGGTACTTACTAGCTTTGAGCTCTCATTGCCCCCATCATAGGCATCTTGAATGGTTAAAGTTAATATGAGTAAAATTATGAAGCATATGCTTGACAAATCATAAGTTGAAAACCTCGTGTCCCGTGAAGTACAAATACCCAAACCTCATGCTACTCGACTTAGAGTCCCAAGCAAGCTCTTGTCATTCTAAGTATACACGTATCATCGAGAACCACCAACGGGGTACCTCCGTGCCCGATGACATGGAACAAGCCCACATCAAAATAACAGGACAAACAGACAATGAACAGCTTGGCATCTCTTTTATTTACCATTGGTATAGCTTTTTATTTTGAGATGCATCGTCGAATGTTCACTATGGGCATGCTATAAATTTCCACCATGAATTATGCATGGCTTAGATTAGCGGCCCAGGCATTTCTCTAACATGTATACGAACTCCATGATCCTGCAAGATTCCCAAATTATTTCACATCATGAGTATCCATAAACAAAAGATCACGATATCATCTCAATAAGAAGTGCAATGTTGAAAGCTTACCCCATGACGACATGGTTTGGCTAATTTCCAACTTACAAGTTGCAAGCATAACAACTCAACATAAGAGAGCCACAATGTCAAATTTTTAAGACTGAGAAAAGTAAAGTGTGCCATCAGGTTCGTGAGAGCTTTACTGACCAATTTTTGCATAACACCAAAAAGAGTTTAATTTGAAGGATAGATAAAAGCAAGTCAAATGTACTTTGGAATAGCAAATTGCTAATAGGTATGTATGGTGGACACATTGGAACAACTTAGTTTTTAGGAGTTGGATGCATGAGTAGAGCTCATACTCAGTACAAAATGAGGGCTAGCAAAAGACTGGGAGCGACCAACTAAGAGAGCAATAACGGCCATAATCATGCAAAGCGATAAAGCAACATTAAAAGAAGCATAAGATAGCATCAAAAGTCAAAACTAAATGATCATAGAGGCTTATGGCGACTTTGTATGAGTCTAACATGTGTGAGCATGCGCCAAGTCAACCCAAATAAAGCATCAAGGAGAAAACCAAATTAATGCTTCCAATAATTAAAACAACGCATGATTTTTTCAAAGGCTCATTAAGCAATCTCAGTCATTTGAGACAAGTCATGCTACAGCAAAACCACAAAGCATACTATCAAAACGATACCAAGCATGACATGAAAAGTCTAAGCCGCAGTCTAAACAAGCTCCTTTTTGTACCACTTTTTTGCATAAATTTTTTCTCTTTTCCAACACCATTCGAACTTTTTTGAAACAACTCTTTTGATGAAAACCAACATGGAGCAGAGTTCAAAATACACCTTGATGCAAAGATATAAAAAGATCTGAACAAAAATCAATGCGAAAAACAAAAGCTAAACGCAGTTCTAGAAAAAGAAGAACACTCATTGAACGATAAGAGTGAAAAACGGAGTGTTCTTGGCAAATGAAAAGTAAGGAAACTTCTCCAAAAGAAATTTGTTGGGGTCCAACCATTTATTGCAGCAAACAAAACTAAACAAAACTGAAAACAAAAACAACTGGTGCTCCAAGAAAAATGCATAGTGCATGAAGCAATAAAAATATAGTGTGTTGAAAGGTGACCTAATTTTTGCCGATGAAGAAGGGGTGCCTCCGGGGCATCCCCAAGCTTTGACGCTTGTACCTCTTGGATATTTCTTGGGGTGCATGGGCATCCCCAAGCTTGAGCTTTTGTCCATTCTTCAACTCATCTCATCATTCTCCAATCCCTACACTTGAAAACTTCCTTCATACAAAACTAAACACAATTCTATTAGCAACATTAGTGTAAACATAATAATGAATCAACTCCTTTTTGCTTCAGATTTCAACTCAAAACCACCACATATAAAGCATATACTATTGTAGCAACTTCCCCAAAAGTTTCGTGATCAAAAGAACTCAAAAAGAAAGCGATAACGAGGCAAACACAAATAGTGGCAGAAATCTGTCAAAACAGAATAGCTGACAAAGGTCGATTTTTTCGAGGGTTTTCTATTGCTCAAATCAAAAAGTGTATATCTAATGAAAGTTTGGATATAACCTGGGGCATACGCACAAGAAATTGCAGGTCAAAAAGATATTCTGAGAATTTTTACAGTGCAGCACCGAAATCTGTTTCAGGACAGTAACATCCCCAAATCTTACCTCACTCAAATTAGAGGCTTCTCTTGGCACAAAAATGAAATAAAAAAGGATAAAGAGCAGTTATTACAGTAGTAATAACTTCCAAGACTCAAATAAAAGAAAAAGTACTAAAAGTAAAATAATGGGTTATCTCCCAAGAGTGCTTTTCTTTAACGCCTTTAAGCTAGGCGCAAAAAGTGCAAATCAAGTAATATCAAGTGATGAAGCATCAAGTTCATAATTTTCTCTAAGAATAGAGTCAAAAAGTAATTTCTTTCTCTTCCTAGGGAAGTGTTCCATACCTTTCTTGAGTGGGAATTGATATTTGATGGTGCCTTCCCTCATATCAATGATGGCACCTACAGTTCGAAGAAAGGGTCTTCCCAAAATAATAGAACATGGAGCATTGCATTCAATATCCATAACAAGAAAATCAACGGGAATAAGGTTATTGTTAACCATAATAAGAACATCATTAATCCTTCCCAAAGGTTTCTTCTTAGCAACATCAGCAATAGGAACATCATAATAGCACTTTTCAAGCGGTGGTAAATTAAGCATATCATAAATCTTTCTAGGCATGATAGAAATACTAGCACCTAGATCACATAAAGCATGGCAATCAAAACCATTGACATGCATATCAATGATGGGTTCACAACCATCTTCTAACTTCTTGGGAATAGAAGCTTTTTGCTTCAACTTTTCATCCCTAATTTTCATAAGAGCATTAGTAATATGCTTAGTAAAAGCAACATTTATAGGACTAGCATTAGGAGTCAAAGCAAGATTTTGCAAGAACAAAATAACTTCAGATATATTGCTGCCATCAACATCGAAATTATTAAATGAAATAGAGCTATCATCTCCTATACTCTGAAAAATTTCAGCACTCTTTTGAGAAAAAGTTTTTGCTGTTTTGGGCTTTTTAACGCAAGGAGTAGGAGTTTTCTCTACACCAATCAAAGTAAGAGGATTGCTAGAATTAGGAACAACATCATTAGAGGTAGTAATGGTACATACCTTCATCTTTCTAGCCATCTCATCTTCTCTTTCCCACCAGGCATGCAATTCTGCTAACATCCTAACATTTTTATCAATTCTAACTTGGATAGCATTAGCAGTGGCAAAAGTATTGTTCTCCTTCACATCATTAGGCAACACTTTTAGTTTCAGAAGTTCAACATCAAGAGCAAGGCTATCAACCTTAGAAGCAAGAATATCAATTTTGCCTAACTTTTCCTCAACAGACTTGTTAAAAGCAGTTTGCTTACCGATGAAGCTTCAAGCTTAGAGGGCGCAGCCCTAGTGTTGTTGGAGGAATTACCATAAGAGTTACCATAACCATTACCATTGGTAGAAGTATACGGCCTGTAATTGTTACTAGCAAAATTGTTCCTATAAGCATTGTTGTTAAAATTATTATTTGTAATGAAGTTTACATCAACATGCTCTTCTTGAGCAACCAAAGAGGCTAAAGGAACATTATTAGGATCAACATGAGTCCTATCATTAGAAAGCATAAGCATTATAGCATCAATCTTATCACTCAAGGAAGAGGTTTCCTCAACAGAATTTACCTTCTTACCTTGTGGATCTCTCTCGGTGAGCCATTCAGAATAATTTACCATCATATTGTTGAGAAGCTTGGTTGCGGCGCCCAAGGCAAGGGACATAAAAGTGCCTCCAGTAGCTGAATCCAATAGGTTCCTTGAAGAAAAAATTCAGTCCTGCATAAAAAGTTTGGACACTCATCTAAGTAGTCAGTCCATGAGTAGGGCAATTCTTTATCATAGATTTCATTCTTTCCCAAGCCTGAGCAACATGTTCATTATCAAACTGGCTAAACTTCATAATATTTCTACACAAAGCTATAATCTTAGCAGGAGGATAGTATCTTCCAATATAAGCATCCTTACACTTAGCCCATGAATCAATACTATTTTTTAGGCAAAGACAGCAACCAATCTTTAGCTTTTCCTCTCAAAGAAAAAGGAAACAACTTAAGCTTAATAATATCACTCTCTACATCCTTATATTTCTGCATCTCACATAGCTCAACAAAATTGTTGAGATGATCTGCAGCATCATCAGTACTAGCACCAGAAAATTGCTCTTTCATAACAAGGTTCAATAAAGCAGGTTTAATTTCACAAAAATCAGCAGCAGGAGCAGGTGGCGCAATAGGAGTGCAGATAAAATCACTATTATTAGTGCTAGTAAAATCACATAACTTGGTGTTCTCATGAGTACCCATACTAGCAAAGCTAAAAGCAGACAAGTAAAAACAACTATAAAGGAAACTAATTTTTTTGTGTTTTTGATAAAAACAATGCAAGCAAAAAATAAAGTAAAGCAAAACAAAAAACAAAGTAAAAGATGTGCGTGCGAAACTCCCCTTGCAGAAGCCTTCTTCCTCCCTGGCAACGGTGCTAGAAAATAGCTTGATGGCGCCGGTGTTAATATATATCACCAACCAGTTGGGAACCCCAAGAGGAAGGTATGATGAGCATAGCAGTAGTTTTCCCTCAGTAAGAAACCAAGGTTTATCGAACCAGTAGGAGAAAGCCAAACTTAAGAAGGTGATGCTTGCTAGCTTAGTGACTTCCAACAAGGGCGCCGTTAACGATACTTGTTAGCGTGTCTTCAACTAGTAGCAACGCGGAACCTGAACACAACACAACCAAATACTTTGCTCCCAACTTATGATGAGGTTGTCAATCTCACCGATTTGCTGTAAACAAAGGTATGAGCGTATCGAGTGGAAAGCAATAGTAGTATGCGAGAAAGTAAATAGTGCGAGTAAAGTAAACTGGTGATAGCAATGCAAAGGAAATTGGACCGGGGTCCATAGTTCACTAGTGGTGTCTCTCCATAAAATAAATAACAACATGCTGGGTAAACAAATTACAGTTGGGCAATTGATAGAATAAAAATAACATGCATATGTCGCGAGGATCACTATGAGATTTACTCTGGGCATTACAACAAGATACATAGACCGCCATCCAACTGCATCTATGACTAATAATCCACTCATGGGGAATCATCTGAGGACCCCAAAAGTATTAAGTTGCGAACAATAGATAACTATATTAAGCAAAGTGTGTAATGTAAACAAAACATATGTCCTTGGATATAAGAATGTTGTTTTCTCCCTAGTGGCAACAACACATCTACAACCTTAGAGGTTTCTGTCACTCCCCCAGATTAAATAGAGGCATGAACCCAACTATCGAACATAAATACCCCCTCTTGGAGTCACTAGTATCTACTTGGCCAAGATAGCCACTAACAACGGAGAGCATGCAAGATCATAAACAACATAGAGATAACATAAGATAATATTTAGCACATCAACTTAATCATAACACCAATATTCATCGGATCCCAATAAACACAATATGTAGAATTACATAATGGTGATCTCGATCATGTAAGGCAGCTCACGAGATCTAAACATGAAGCGCATGGTGGAGAAGACAACCATCTAGCTACTGCTATGGACCCATAGTCCAAGGTAGACTACTCACTCATCGCGCCGGAGGTAAGCATGGCGATGAAGAAGACATCTGGTGGCAATTCCCCTCTTTGGTAGGGTGCGGAAAGAGCTTCTGGACCCTCCCGATCTTGGGTCGACAACGATGGCGGATCGCGATGTATTTTCTGGAAAATTGATCGGGTTCTTAGGTTTTTCCCGTCAGGGGGTCTTTATAGGGGAAGGGGCAGCGTCGGAGGTGGACCAGGGCGGTCTCACACATAGGGGGCACGGCCAGGGGCTGGGCTGCGCCGCCCTGTTGTGTGGCTGGCCCGTGGCCCCTCTCCGTCTCCTCTTCAGACTTCTGGAAGCTTCATTAAATAATAGGAGGTTCCGCTTTTGTTTCGCCCAATTCAGAGAATATTTCTTGTGTAAGTTTTCTGAAACATAAAAACAGCAGAAAATAGGGAACTGGCACTATGGCATCTTGTTAATAGGTTAGTTCCAGAAAATGCATAAAAATGCCACGAAGTGTAACAAAACACTAAGCAAATAGTGTAAAAACAAGCATGGAGCATCAAAAATTATAGATACGTTTGAGACGTATCAGTATCCCCAAGCTTAACTCATGCTCGTCCTCAAGTAGGTAAGTGATAACAAAAGAATAATTTTTGAGGTGATATGCACCAACACAATCTTGATCATCTATGTAAGCATTGAGTGCTGGGATCAAAAGAACTTAAAACATGGGCATGAAAGACATAATCTTGATAGAAGAAACTTAGCAACCATGTTATAACATGAAAAGAAACACAGACAAAAGATCATGAAAATGAAACAATGAAAGTCAAACGTGTGTTCAAATCATATGGAAAAACATAGCAAATGGTTTTTAGCTTGTCCTTCATGAGAGAGCAAAACATAAATGTATAGGACACCTTCAAGTTTAAGAGGGCGACTAGATACAAATAATTTAAGAACAAGTGAAACCAAAATCATGAATCAATCAATGAAAACTTTGGGACAATGCACATTATACTAAGAATGACAACTATGCTCTCTTAGACGGTGCATAAAGGTAGAAGGTGGTGACTCAACATAAAAGTAAAAGAAAGGCCCTTCGTAGAGGGAAGCAGTAATTACGAGTTTTATAAACCTTCAAAAATTATGGTACTTACTAGCTTTGAGCTCTCATTGCCCCCATCATAAGCATCTTGAATGGTTAAAGTTAATGCGAGTACAATTATGAAGCATATGCTTGACAAATCATAAGTTGAAAACCTCGTGTCCCATGAAGTACGAATACCCAAACCTCATGCTACTCGACTTAGAGTCCCAAGCAAGCTCTTGTCATTGTAAATATATGCGTATCATCGAGAATCGCCAACGGGGTACCTCCTGCCCGCTGACATGGAACAAGCCCACATCAAAATGACAAGCCAAACAGACAATGAACACCTTGACATCTCTTTTATTTACCATTGGTATAGCTTTTTATTTTGAGATGCATCGTCGAATGTCCACTATGGGCATGCTGTAAATTTCCACCATGAATTATGCATGGCTTAGATTAGCGGCCTAGGCATTTCCCTAACACATATAAGAACTCCATGATCCCGCAAGATTCCCAACTTGTTTCACATAGCGAGTATCCATAAATAAAAGATCACGATATCAACTCAAATAAGAAGTGCAATGTTGAAAGCTTACCCCATGATGGCATGGTTTAGCTAATTTCCAACTTACAACTTGCAAGCATAACAACTCAACATAAGAGAGCCACAATGTCAAATTTTAAGAATGAGAAAAGTAAAGTGTGCCATCAGGTTCGTGAGAGCTTTACTGACCAATTTTCACATAACACCAAAAAGAGTTTAATTTGAAGGATAGATAAAAGCAAGTCAAATGTACTTTGGAATAGCAAATTGCTAATAGGTATGTATGGTGGACACATTGGAACAACTTGGTTTTTAGGAGTTGGATGCATGAGTAGAGCTCATACTCAGTACAAAATGAGGGCTAGCAAAAGACTGGGAGCGACCAACTAAGAGAGCAATAACGGCCATAATCATGCAAAGCGACAAAGCAACATTAAAAGAAGCATAAGATGGCATCAAAAGTCAAAAACTAAATGATCATAGAGGCTTATGGTGACTTTGTATGAGTCAAACATGTGTGAGCATGTGCCAAGTCAACCCAAATAAAGCATCAAGGAGAAAACCAAATTAATGCTTCCAAGTAATAAAAACAACGCATGATTTTCTCAAAGGCTCATTAAGCAATCTCAGTCATTTGAGACAAGTCATGCTACAGAAAAAATCACTAAGCATACTATCAAAATAACATCAAGGATGACATGAAAATATCTAAGCCGCAGTCTAAACAAGCTCCTTTTTGTACCACTTTTTGCATAAAACTTTTTCTCTTTCCAAAACCATTTGAACCTTTTTGAAACAACTCTTTTGATGAAAACCACCATGGACCAGAGGTCAAAATACACCTTGATGCAAATATATAAGAAGATCTGAACACAAATCAAGGCGAAAATTGAAAGCTAAACGCAATTCTAGAAAAAGAGAACACTCATTGAACGATAAGAGCGAAAAATGGAGTGTTCTTGGCAAATGAAATGCAAGACAACTTCTCCAATAGAAATTTGTTGGGGTCCAACCATTTATTGCAGTAAACAAAACTGAAAACTAAAGACAAGATGCTCCAAGAAAAACACATAGTGCATGAAGCAATAAAAATATAATGTGTTGAAAGGTGACCTGATTTTTGCCGATGAAGAAGGGATGCCTCGGGGGCATCCCCAAGCTTTGATGCTTGTACCTCTTGGATATTTCTTGGGGTGCATGGGCATCCCCAAGCTTGAGCTTTTGTCCATTCTTCAACTCATCTCATCATTCTCCAATCCCTACACTTGAAAACTTCCTTCATACAAAACTCAACACAATTCTATTAGCAACATTAGTGTAAGCATAATAATGAATCAACCCCTTTTTGCTTCAGATTTCAACTCAAAACCACCACATATAAAGCATATACTACTATAGCAACTTCCCCAAAAGTTCTGTGATCAAAAGAACTCAAAAAGAAAGCGATAGAGAGGCAAACACAAACAGTGGCAGAAATCTGTCAAAACAGAACAGCTGACAAAGGTCGATTTTTTAGAGGGTTTTCTGTTACTCAAATCAAAAAGTGTTAAACTAATGAAAGTTTGGATATAACCTGGGGAATATGCATAAGAAATCACAGGTCAAAAAGATATTCTGAGAAGTTTCACAAATTTTTACGGTGCAGCACCGAAATCTGTTTCAGGACAACAACATCCCCAAATCTTACCTCACTCAAATTAGAGGATTCTCTTGGCACAAAAACGAAATAAAAATGATAAGGAGAGGTTATTATAGTATTAATAACTTCCAAGACTCAAATAAAAGAAAAGGAACTGAAAATAAAACAATGGGTTATCTCCCAAGAGTACTTTTCTTTAACGCCTTTGAGCTAGGCGCAGAAAGGTGCATATCAAGTATTTTCAAATGAGGCATTAAGATCAATTGCAGAAGTCTTTTCAACAATAAATTGAATTGTGTCCAAATGAGTTTTTGAAGATCCTTTATGATCACACTTTGGTATACTACTTTCATCAAAAAGATTTTTAGGACAAATCCAATTGAAATTCTTTTCCAAAGCTTCATGCATTCCTACAAGTTTGCAAGGTATTGGTACTTTGAAATCTTCTTTGGTTGTACCAACAACATTAACATGCAAGCCAAGCATATTAAAATGCTCAAAAACTTTCCTAACTTCAAGAGCAACATCTCTAAATTCTATACGCAAAGTCTCCAAGATAAAATCTTTCTTTTCGGAGTCCTCAATATCATGAAGCTTAAGAAACATTTGTTGCATAAAAGGATTAAGGTTAACAAACCTAGCTTTCAGCATGTGAACTAAATAAGCAGAAGCAACTTCATAACTAGGAGCAAGCTCAACCAAAGATTTATCCTCAACATCTTTATGCATGCTAATATGATTAAAGAACTCCTCAATGTTACTTTTCCCAATAATAGAACCACTGCCTACAGAGAGGTCCTCCAAAACGTACTTAGGGAATAACATAATGAACTAAGAGTAATAAAGTAACAACTATAAAGGATACTAATTTTTTTAGATCCGATCTAGATAACTTGGAAAGTTCCAGATCAGATGATTCCTCCTCCGTATCCAGCTCGAAAGCGGTCCATTTGGGGGTTTCAGCCATACCAATCCGCCGGAAATTGGTTTCCGTGGCAGGGGTAAGGTCCGTTTCTCCGATGAAGATGTGGATGTCTCCAACCAAAATGACAGTAAATTGGGTAGGGTCTTCTCTAGCTGGCACCTAGAGGTTATCCGCTGGGACGATGGGAAAGCCGAAATTGTAGAGGACACGCCCGATGGCGATGGTGTCGCCGATGCCTGCGAAGGCGAATCCCTCCTGGATCCGCGCTCCTGACGCGTTATGCTCCACGGTGGGCGCCAACTGTCGTGGTTTCATCAACAGATCTGCCATAGGGGTAGGTGTATGGCGGTTTGTGGAAGGGCATGAACACGGCGGAGCGATCCGGGACGGTGGTAGCACGAGTTTACCCAGCTTCAGATCCTGCAATGGTGGCGAGACCCTACGTGCTGCTATAATTCACTATATGGCAATAAGTGCTTGGTTACAATGATGAGGTTGGCTGTTTTGCTATGCGATTGGTCGTATGTCTAAGTTGTGCCTCAAGGGCTCCTCCACGCCGGCTTATAAAGGCGCCTAGCGTGGGCAACACGATGGTACTAGAGCGGATACAACTTGGAGTCCTAGACTAAGTCCTATGCGTGTACTACAAGGCAACCCGCCATGGGCTTGTCTCTGGATCCGCCATGAGCTCCTGCGTCCAATACCGCCATGGTCTTTCCAGCAACTAGGCCGCCCGGTAGGCAATCCGCCATACCACCCTGATAGGCCACCCTGGCTTGCTGGTTTAGGACTACGTTGCTGGTATACCTATTTGGTATATCCCCAACATTGTATTTTTGATAAAACGATACAAGCAAAAATAAAGTAAAGCAAAACTAAAACAAAGTAAAGGATGTGCGTGCGAAACTCCCCTTGTAGAAGTCTTCTTTTTCCTCGGCAACGGCGCCAGAAAATTGTTGCTTGTTGCGGCACGATGTTGATGTAAATCACCATCCAGTTGGGAACCCTAAGAGGAAGGTATGATGAGCACATCAGCAAATTTTCCCTCAGTAAGAAACCAAGGTTTATCAGTCCAGTAGGAAAAATCCAAACTCCAGAAGGTGATGCTTGCTAGCTTCGTGACACTCCAGCAAGGGAGCCGTTTACGACACTTGTTGGTGCATCTTCAACTAGTAGCAACACAGAACCTGCACACAACATAACCAAGTACTTTCCTCCCAACTTACAATGAGGTTGTCAATCTCACCAGTTTGCTGTAAACAAAGGAATGAGCGTATCGAGTGGAAAGCAATAGTAGTATGCAAAAAAGTAAACAGTGCGAGTAAAGTAAACAGGTGATAGCATTGTAAAGGAAATTGGACCGGGGTCCATAGTTCACTAGTGGTGTCTCTCCATATGATAAATAACAATATGCTGGGTAAACAAATTACAATTGGGCAATTGATAGAATAAAGATAACGTGCATATGTCAAGAGGATCACTATGAGATTTACGCTGGGCATTACAACAAAATACATAGACCGCCATCCAACTGCATCTATGACTAATAATTCACTCACAGGGAATCATTCGAGGACCCCAAAAGTATTAAGTTACAAACAACAGATAATTACATTAAGCAAAGTGTATAATGTAAACAAAACAAATGTCCTTAGACACACGAATGTTGTTTTCTCCCTAGTAGCAACAACACATCTACAACCTTAGAGGTTTTTGTCACTCCCCCAGATTAAATAGAGGCATGAACCCAACTATCGAGCATAAGTATCCCCTCTTGGAGTCACTAGTATCTACTTGGCCAAGATAGCTACTAACAACGGAGAGCATGCAAGATCATAAACAACATAGAGATAACATAAGATAATATTCAGCACATCAACTTAATCATAACACCAATATTCATCGGATCCCAACAAACACAACATGTAGAATTACATAACGGTGATCTCGATCATGTAAGGCAGCTCACAAGATCTAAACATGAAGCACATGGTGGAGAAGACAACCATCTAGCTACTGCTATGGACCCATAGTCCAAGGTAGACTACTCACTCATCACATCGGAGGCAAGCATGGACATGAAGAAGACCTGTGGTAGTGATTCCCCTCTCCGACAGGGTGCTGGGAAGAGCTTCTAGACCCTCCTGATCTTGGGTCGACGATGGTGGCAGATCGCGATGTGTTTCTGGAAAATTGATTGGGTTCTTAGGTTTTTCCCATCGGGGGGGTCTTTATAGGTGAAGGGGCAGCGTTAGAGGTAGACCAGGGCGGTCTCACACATAGGGGGCGCAGCCAGGGGCTAGGCCGTGCCACCCTGTTGTGTGGCCGGCCCGTGGCCCCTCTCCGTCTCCTCTTTGGACTTCTGGAAGCTTCGTTAATTAATAGGAGGTTTCGCTTTTGTTTCATCCAATTCTGAAGATATTTCCTGTGTAACTTTTCTAAAACACAAAAATAGCAGAAAATAGGGAACTAGCACTGTGGCATCTTGTTAATAGGTTAGTTCTGGAAAATGCATAAAAATGCCACGAAGTGTAACAAAACACTAAGCAAATGGTGTAAAAACAAGCATGGAGCATCAAAAATTATAGATACGTTTGAGACGTATCAGCGAAGTCTATATATGATCCCCCTGGGTCTTAGGTTTTTTAGGAGACGATATACGCGAGGGGGTGCTGGCAGAGGTGGGCCTGGGCGGCCACACCATAGGGTGGCGCGGCCTAGGGCTGGCCTGCGCCACAAGGTGGTGTGGGCCCCTGGTGGCTCACCTCACCCTCTCCTTCTAGCTTCTTCCGTCTTTCAATGAAATATGAATTTCTGGGTATTTTCCTAGAATTGCTAGTCTTCATAAATATGGTGTCTTGACGGTCCTTTTTCCAGCAGAATCCTGACTCCGGCAGTGAATTCTCCAATAATCATCAAACATGCAAAATAGAGGAAAATGACATAAGTATCATCTCTAAATATGAAATATATCAATGAATAATAACAAATTATGATATAACATAGTGATGCAAAATGGACGTATCAACCCCCCCAAGCTTAGGCCTCGCTTGTCCCCAAGCGAAAACTGAACTCGGTAAACATGATCACAGGTTTATGGAGTGAAGTGTTGATGACGTGTAGTTGATCGCCCAGTTGAGAACCCCAAGAGTAAGGTATGATGAGCACAACATCAAGTCTTCCCTCAGTATGAAACCAAGGTTTATCGAACCAGTAGGAGAAAGAACCAACTTCTGAAGGTTGATGCTTGCTAGCTTCGCGACAGCTCCGGACAATTTATATATGGCGCCTTGTCCAGGGCATAGCTTTGCACCAGCAGCAACATGGAACCTGCACACAACACGACCAAGTACTTTGCCCCAACTTACAGTGAGGTTGTCAATCTCACCGGTTTGCTGTGAACAAAGGATTAAGCGTATCGAGTGGTAAAAGATAGTAGTTTGCAAGAATGTAAATAAAGCGAGTAAATGGTAAACGGTAATAACAGTGTAAAAGAATGGACCGGGGTCCACAGTGCACCAGTGGTGTCTCTCCATAAGATAAATAACATGCTGGGTAAACAAATTACAGTTGGGCAATTGATAGAATAAAGCAAGCATACAAATGTCATGAGGATCACTATGAGATTCACTTGGGCATTACAACATAGTACATAGACCATAATCCAACTGCATCTATGACTAATAATCCACCCACCGGATGTCATCCGAGAAACCGTTGGGTATTAAGTTGCAAGCAACAGATTATTGCCTTAAGCAAAGTGTGTAATTTAAACAATACAAATGTCCTTGAACACAAGATTGTTGTTTTCTCCCTAGTAGCAACAACACATTTATAACCTTAGAGGTTTCTGTCACTCCCCCGGATTACTAGAGGCATGAGCCCACTATTGAGCATAAATACTCCCTCTTGGAGCCACTAGCATCTACTCGGCCAAGATATCTCTAGCAATGGAGAGCATGCAAGAACATAAACAACATAGAGATAACATAAAGATAATAATTCAGCAAATCAACTTGACAAAGTATCAATATTCATCGGATCCCAATAAACACAACATATAGAATTACA
This sequence comes from Dactylis glomerata, assembly GCA_007115705.1. Lineage (NCBI taxonomy): Eukaryota > Viridiplantae > Streptophyta > Magnoliopsida > Poales > Poaceae > Dactylis > Dactylis glomerata. The sequence goes on along the minus strand of QXEO01000264.1, from coordinate 2,967,180 downwards.
CAACGATGATCTTGATCATGACAGGCAGCCCACAAGATCTAAACATGAAGCACATGGAGGAGATGACAACCATCTAGCTACTGCTATGGACCCACAGTCCAAGGTAGACTACTCACACATCACTCCGGAGGCAGGCATTTTGATAAAGAAGGCCTCCGGAGGTGATTCCCCGCCAGGAAGAGCTTCTGAACCCTTCCGATCTCGCATCGACGATGGTGGTGGCTTGCAGTATGTTTCATGGAAAATTGATTGGGGCTTTTAGGTTTTCCATCGAGGGAAATATATAGGCAGAAGGGCAGCGTCAGAAGGTGGGCCAGGGGTCCACACCATAGCCCGGTGTGACCAGGGGTGGCCCGCACCATGGCATGGTGCGGCTGACCTCTGGCACCCCTCCGTCTCTACTTTGGACTTCATCTCGTGTCGGGAAAAATAGGAACTTTGGCTTTTGTTTCGTCCACTTCCGAGAATATTTCTTGTGTAGCGTTTCTGAAACACAAAAATAGCAGAAAACAGGGAACTGGCACTATGGCATCTCGTTAGTAGGTTAGTTCTGGAAAATGCATAAAAACGCCACAAAGTGTAACAAAACACAAAGCAAATGGTGTATAAACAAGCATGGAGCATCAAAAATTATAGATACGTTTGAGACGTATCAAGTGTCGATAAACAAAATACAGACAAGAAGCATCACACTTACCAAGGCATAAGTCAAAATAGACATCAACTTCCCTTTATATAACTTGACTTGCAATGAGCTAAGGGAATCACAATAAAGGTGCACAAGGTAAATCGTGATTGGTGATGGCAAACCTTCGTTCTTGGTCAGAGAATAATGAACAGATTGTACTTATATTTTGACCAGAGCCTTTTATATCAGAGCTTATATATATAGCAAAAATCACATGCTCAATCATAACAATCTCTTTACAGTCATAGATAGCTTTCAAAGGTATATTCTTTCAGATAAAAAATGTCATACTAAATAAAGGAAGACATGAAACATGATTGAACAAATCAACATATGGATGGCTGGAACACAACAACTCAAATGCTTGCTTTAGATAGAGGGGAATAGGTTGACTCAACATAAAAGTAAAAGATAGGCCATTCGCAGAGGGAAGCAGGGATTAAACATGTGCTAGAGCTTTTCATTCGTAAAACAGAGATAAAAATATTTTGAGAGGTGGTTTTTCCTATCAACGACTGGCAATGGAGTTCTTGCTATCTTCCATACTAAACAAGTGAGAGCGGTTCTAATTGTTGTAAGAGGCATTTATATGCTCTTTTATAGTTTGGCACTCCTCCCCACTTTTCCTTTCACAAACCATGGCTAACCGATTCCATCGGGTGCCCACCAACTTTCACAAACCATGGAGGAGTGTCTTTTTCTTTTCTTTTTCTTTTTTTTTGTTATAATGGTCTGACCAACTCCCTTGCAAAATTAGTGATGAGCAGATGAAGCATGCAAGTCGAGGGGTACTAAATTTAGTATGGAAGATAACAAACTCAACCACTACGTCCTCATGAGCTAAAAATAGTGTCGCAAAATAAGAAGTATTGGAAGGTTTTTGAAAGGTGGCACATGAAAATTTACTTCGAATGGCTTGAAATACCATGCATAGGAATTTATAGTGGACTCTTTGGAAGTAACATGGTTTTTGGGAATTGGATGCACGAGAAGTATTCCCTCTCAGTACAGGTTTTTGGCTAGCAAGGCTGGGTAGTGATACGTCTCAAACATATCTATAATTTTGATGCTCCATGCTTGTTTATACACCATCCGCTTTGTGTTTTGTTACACTTCGTGGTGTTTTTATGCATTTTCTAGAACTAACCTACTAACGAGATGCCATAGTGCTAGTTCCCTGTTTTTGCTATTTTTTTGTTTCAGAAAAGCTACATAGGAAATATTCTCAGAATTGGATGAAACAAAAGCCAAAGTTTCTATTTTTCTCGAAGTGTGACGGAGTCCAAAGATGAGACAGAGGGGAGCCAGAGGGCGGCCACGCCACCCCATGGCGCGGGCCACCCCTAGGCCATGCCAGGGATAGGTGTGGTCCCCTGGTCCACTTCCTGATGCTGCCCTTTCGCCTATATATTCCCCTCGATGGGAAAACCTAAAGGCCCCGATCAATTTCCACGAAATATACTGCAAGCCGCCGTCATCATCGACGCGAGATCAGGAGGGTCCATAAGCTCTTCCCGGCACCCTGCCGGAGAGGGGAATCACCGCTGGAGGCCTTCTTCATCACCATGCCTGCCTCCAGAGTGATGCGTGAGTAGTATACCTTGGACTATGGATCCATAGCAGTAGCTAGATGGTTGTCATCTCCTCTATGTGCTTCATGTTCAGATCTTGTGAGCTGCCTATCATGATCAAGATCATCATTGTGTAATTCTACATGTTGTATTTGTTGGGATCCGATGAATATTAATACTATGTCAAGTTGAATTGCTGAATTATTATCTTTATGTTATCTCTATGTTGTTTATGATCTTGCATGCTCTCCGTTGCTAGTAGATATCTTGGCCGAGTAGATGCTAGTGACTCCAAGAGGGAGTAGTTATGCTCGATAGTGGGTTCATGCCTCTAGTAATCTGGGGGAGTGACAGAAACCTCTAAGGTTGTAGATGTGCTGTTGCTACTAGGGAGAAAACAACAATCTTGTGTTCAAGGACATTTGTATTGTTTACATTAGGCACTTTGCTTAAGGCGATAATATATTGCTTGCAACTTAATACCCAATGGTTGCCCGGATGACATCCGAAGGGTGGATTATTAGTCATAGATGCAGTTGGATTACGGTCTATGTATTATGTTGTAATGCCTTAGTGAATCTCATAGTGATCCTCATGACATTTGTATGCTTGCTTTATTCTATCAATTGCCCAACTGTAATTTGTTTACCCATAATGTTATTTATCTTATGGAGAGACACCACTAGTGAACTGTGGACCCCGGTCCATTCTTTTACATTGCTATTATTGTTTACCATTTACTTGCTTTATTTACATTCTTGCAAACTACTATCTTTTACCACTCGATACGCTTAATTCTTTGTTCACAGCAAACCGGTGAGATTGACAACCTCACTGTAAGTTGGGACAAAGTACTTGGTTGTGTTGTGTGCAGGTTCCACGCTGCTGCTGGTGCAAAGCTACACCCTGGACAAGGTGCCATTGTCCAGAGCTGTCGCAAAGCTAGCGAGCATCAACCTTCAGAAGTTGGTTCTTTCTCCTACTGGTTCGATAAACCTAGGTTTCACACTGAGGGAAGACTTACTGTTGTGCTCATCATAACCTTCTCTTGGGGTTTCCAACTGGGCGGTCATCTACAAAACTCCTACATCAACACCGCACCATCAATAAGTTTTCTGGCGCTGTTGCCGGGGAGAAAGGGGATTTCTGCAAGGGGAGTCTCTCGCTTCCAATCTTTTACTTTGTTATTGTTTTGCTTTATTTTATTTTTGCTTGCATTTTTTATATAAAAAATACAAAAAAATTAGTTCCTTTATAGTTATTATTTTTGCTTGTCTGCTTTTTAGTCTTGCTAGAATGAGTAATCCTGAAGTTGAAGTTTGTACCTTTAAGCAACAAGGGGGAGAAAGTTTGAAAGATGCTTGGTACCGAATTAGTAATGCTCATCATAGGTGTACAAAAAAGCATTCTACCATGATCCTCCTTAGGAATTTTTATGTTGGTATATCTAGTTGGAATAGGTATGTTCTTGATACTCTCGCAGGAGGTAATTTTCTGGGTACTCCCGCTTTGGAAGCATGCACTTTAATTGAAAGTTTAGTGGGAGTACCACCTATTAATGTTGTTAAAACTGAGATCACTTTGGAAGAAGTTTTGGAAAAACTTAGCTCTTTAAAAAAAAGTTTGCCAAATATCCTTGATAACGCTAGCCAGGTTAATGAATCGATAGAAAGTATCGGGAAGAGAATCACTATTTTAGAGGCTAGTACTACTCATGATAGTCAAAACTTTAGGATTGGTAAACTAGAGGAGTCTATGGAAACTTTAAGTTCAATGTTCTCTTCTCTTAAATTTAAGAAGGAGAAAGCTTTTGTTGTAAAGGAGCAAAAATTTATGTATGTTTCCAAGGTATATGTGCCAAAACCGCAGCATGTTTTTAAGATTGGTAAGACTTTTAGTTCAACTAAGAGTGACTTGCAGGTTGAATCATCTTCAGAGGCTTCTAAAGTGCCTAGTGTGGTAAGTGGTGCTTGATGTCTACGCACTTCTATTCTTGTAGACACTTGTTGGGCCTCCAAGTGCAGAGGTTTGTAGAACAGCAGCAAGTTTCCCTTAAGTGGATCACCCAAGGTTTATCGAACTCAGGGAGGTTAGAGGTCAAAGCTATCCCTCTCAAGCAACCCTGCAATTACGATACAGAAAGTCTCTTGTGTCCCCAACACACCCAATACACTTGTCAGATGTATAGGTGCACTAGTTCGGCGAAGAGATAGTGAAATACAAGCGGTATATATGATTATAAGTAGCAAACGTGATGTGAAATAAATATCGCTGCGAGCAAACAAGTAATAAAATAGCAAGTAAACGGTATGCAAAGCTTGGAAACAAGGCCTAGGGATCATACTTTCACTAGTGGACACACTCCCAACAATGTAACATGAATGAACAAGTAACTTCTCTTGCTAAGGTACTCTGAACTACTCTCCTATTGAATAACACTAATCACTGTGTAGTGGCTACAGAAGCACCCCTTAAAGTTCATCAAGTACTTGACAAACACCACTCATAGAGATATCCAAATCAGATCACAATTCAAGATAGAAATCATTGCAACTTAGACCAAGTACTAACACGGTGCACACACTCTCACCTTTACACCATGAAAGGAGGAATAAATCACTCAAACTATCATAGCAATAATTATTCTCATAATCCACAAGGGATCACAATCATAGCCTAAACCAAGTACCACCATGGTGCACGCACTGTCACCGTTACACCATAACAGGAGGAATAGATTACTTTAATAATATCACTAGAGTACACAAAATATCTGAATAATAACATGTACTTGTTCAACATGATACAAAGCTCACGATCACATAAAGATCACATCATGGGAGAGAGAGGTGAACCACATAGCTACCGGTAGAGCCCTCAGCCCCGGGGATGAACTACTCCCTCCTCATCATAGGAGACAGCAAGGTTGATGGAGATGGCGGTGAGGTCGATGGAGACGGCGAAGACGGCGATGGAGACCGATGGAGATGGCTCCGGGGGCACTTCCCCGTCCCGGCAGGGTGCCGGAACAGAGACTTCTGTCCCCCGAAATTCAACGACGGCGGCGGCGGAGCTGCGGAACTCTTTCTGGAAAATTTGCCGAATCCCCTAGGGTTTTCCATCCTGAGGCTTCTTATAGGCGAAGGGGCGATGTCAGAGGAGGGCCAGGGCCTCCTCACACATGGGTGGCCTCTGGCCCCTCTCCTTCCTCTCTTCGGATGTTTGGATGCTCCCGGGAAAAATAAGACTTCTAGCTTTTGTTTCGTCCAATTCCGAGAATATTTCCTGTGTATCACTTCTGAAACACAAAAACAGCAGAAAACAGGAAACTGGCACTGTGGCACTTCGTTAATAGGTTAGTTCCGGAAAATGCATAAAAGTGCCACTAAGTGTAACGAAACAATAGGCAAATGGTGTAAAAACAAGCATGGAGCATCAAAAATTATAGATATGTTTGAGACGTATCAGCATCCCCAAGCTTAACTCCTGCTCGTCCTTGAGTAGGTAAGTGATAACAAAAGAATAATTTTTGAGGTGACATGCACCTACACAATCTTGATCATATATGTAAGCATTTGTGAGCTGGGATCATAAGAACTTAAAACATGGGCATGAAAGATATAATCTTGACAATAGAACTTAGCAACCATGTTGTAAACATGCAAATGAACACAAACAAAAGATCATGAATAATGAAACAATGAAAATCAAACGTGTGTTCAAATCATAAGGAAAAACATACAAGTGGTTTTCAGCTTGTCCTTCATGGAGAGCAAAACATAAATGCATAGGACACCTCAAAGTTTAAGAGGGCGACTAGATACAAATAATTTAAGAACAAGTGAAACCAACAATATGAATCAATCAATGAACTTTGGGACAATGCATATCACACTAAGAATGACAACTATGCTCTCTTAATGGTGCATAAAGAAAGAAGGTGGTGACTCAACATAAAAGTAAAAGAAAGGCCCTTCGCAGAGGGAAGCAGTGATTGCAAGTTTTATAACCTTCAAAAAATTATGGTACTTATCGGCTTTGAGCTCTCATTGCCCCCATCATAAGAATCTTGAATGGTTAAAGTTAATGCGAGAACAATTATGATGCATATGCTTGACAAATCATAAGTTGAAAACCTCGTGTCCCTTGAATACGAGTACCCAAACTATGCTACTTTACTTAGAGTCCCAAGCAAGGCTCTTGTCATTGTAAGTATATGCATATCATTGAGAACCGCCAATGGGGTACCTCCGTGCCCGATGACATGGAACAAGCCCACACCAAAATGACAGGACAAGCAGACAATGAACACCTCGACATCTCTTTTATTTGCTATATTGTTTAGCTTTTTATTGTGAGATGCGTCGTCGAATGTTCACCATGGGTATGCTGCAAATTTCCACCATGAATTATGCATGGCTTAGATTGGCGGCCTGGCATTTCCCTAACACATATACAAACTCCATGATCCCTACAAGATTCCCAATTCATTTCCCATAGCGGGCATCCATAAACAAAAGATCACAATATCAACTCAAATAGAAGTGCAATGTTGAAAGCTTGCCCCATGACAGCATGGCTGGGCTAGAATCCAACTTACAACTTGCAAGCATAACAACTCAGCATAAGAGACCACAATGTCAAAATTTTAAGAACAGGAAAAAGTAAAGTGTGCCTTCCGGTTCGTGAGAGCTTTACTGACCGAATTTCGCATAACACTGGTAAGAGTTTAATTTGAAGAGAATATAAAAGCAAGTCAAATTTACTTGGAATAGCAAATTGCTAGTAGGTATGTATGGTGGACACTTTGGAAAACTTTGGCTTTTAGGAGTTGGATGCACGAGTAGAACTCATACTCAGTACAAGGTGAGGGCTAGCAAAAGACTGGGAGCGACCAACTAAGAGAGCAATAATGGCCATAATCATGCAAAGCGACAAAGCGACATTAAAAAAAGCATACGATGGCATCAAAAGTCAAAAACTAAATGATCATGAAGGCTATTGGCGACTTTGTAAGAGTCTAACATGTGTGAGCATGCGCCAAGTCAACCCAAATAAAGCATCAAGGAGAAAACCAAAATAATGCTTCCATACAATAAAAACAATGCATGATTTTTCAAAGGCTCATTAAGCAATCTCAGTTATTTGAGACAAGTCATGCTACAGCAAAACCACTAAGCATACTATCAAAAAGACATCAAGCATGACATGAAAAAGCCTAAGCCGCAGTCTACACAAGCTCCTTCTTGTACCACTATTTTGCACAAAGCTTTTTCTCTTTTCCAACACCATTTGAAAATTTTAAAGATACCTCTTTTGATGAAAACCAATGAAGATCAGAGGCAAAAATACACCTTGATGAAAAGATATGAAAAGATCTGAACGCAAATCAAGGCGAAAAGGAAAACCAAAAGCAGTAGCAGAAAAAGAGAACGCTCGTTTTTAAATAAGAGTGAAAACTAGAGCGTTCTTTGCAAATGAAAACGAGTACATCTCCTCCAAAGGAAACATGATGTGATCTAACCATTTATTGCAGCAAACTAAATTAACTAAGAAAACTAAAACAACTGATGCTCCAAGAAAAACACATAGTGCATGAAGCAATAAAAAATATAGTGTCTTGAAAGGTGACCTGATTTTTGCCGATGAAGAAGGGGTGCCTCGGGGGCATCCCCAAGCTTTGACGCTTGTACTTCTTGGATATTTCTTGGGGTGATGCATGGGCATCCCCAAGCTTGAGCTTTTGTCCATTCTTCAACTCATCTCATCATTCTCCAATCCCTACACTTGAAAACTTCCTTCATACAAAACTAAACACAATTCTATTAGCAACATTAGTGCAAGCATAACATATATTCAACCTCTTTTTGCTTCAGGTTTCAACCTAAAACCACCACATATATAGCATATACTACTGTAGCAACTTCCCTAAAAGTTCCATAATCAAAAGAACTCAAAAGAAAGCGATAAAGTGGCAAACACAAATATTGGCAGAAATCTGTCAAAACTGAACAGCTGAAAAAGGTCGAATTTTTGAGGGGTTTTCTGTTGCTCAAATCAAAAAGTGTTCAACTAAGAAAAGTTTGGATATAACCTGGGGCATATGCACAAGAAATTGCAGGTCTAAAAGATAAACAGAGAATTTATACGAATTTTTACGGTGCAGCACCGAAAACAGTTTCAGGACAGCAATATCCCCAAATCTTTACCTCACTCAAATTAGAGGCTTCTCTTGGCACAAAAACGAGATAAAAAGATAAGGAGTGGTTATTACAGTAGTAATAACTTCCAAGACTCAAATAAAAGAAAAAGTACTGAAAATAAAACAATGGGTTATCTCCCAAGAGTGCTTTTCTTTAACGCCTTTGAGCTAGGCGCAGTAATTTGCAAAGATGCTCATGTGGGCGCCATATAAGAGCTTGAGGCAAAGGCACCATATAAAAACTTAAAGCAATAGAGAGCATCAAAAAGCAAGTGTGGAACACATTTAAATCTAAACCACTTCCTATGAAAAATAGTCTTGTAAAGAGACAAGTCATAAAAGCGCAAAGCAAAAAGCATAGGAAGGCAAAACAAGTACGACTTTAAGAATTGCATCATAAAGAGGGGAAACTCAATATTGTTGAGATCCATCAAACCATATTTTCCTCTCTCATAATAACTTTTAGTAGCATCATGAATAGAATTAACAACATAACTATCACATAAAGCATCCCTATCATGAGCCACATGCATAAAAGAATTAATACTCCCCACATGAACAATTGTAGTAGAAGCAGATTCAACAAAATAATTATTCTCATCACCATAATCATCAAAAACAGGAGGCATATTGTAATCATAACTAATTTCATCCTCAAGAGTAGGTGAACTGAAAACATTATACTGATCATCATAAATGAGAGGCTTAGTATCATCAAGAGATAGAGAACTACTATGTCGCAAAGCATATTCATCAAACATATCATCATAAGAAGGAACATGGATAGCACTAATGGTACAACAATTGTTAACCTTAGAATTGGTACCAAAAAGATTTTCAATATCAAAAGTAGAGTGCTTTTCCCAATCATGATCACTAACATAGGTAACAGGCATAGGAACATCATCCCAATCAGAATTATCATAATCTATAGCAGGATCATAAAGCTTAAGGGAAGATACCGTGTCCTCTCGCCTCTTACTCCTCTTCTTCTTCTTCTTCTTCTTGTTCTTCTTCATACTCTTCTTACTCTCTCCTTTAGGAGGGAGAGACTTGAAGGGCATCTTCTCCACATATTCTCTAGGAGGGAAAGGCATCTTCTCCACATAATCTGGTTTGCTGACAGAAACAACAGAAGAAACTTTGGAGGATTCCTCCTCTCTATTAATAAGATAAAAACATCTATCAGTCCTGTCATAGCTTGGCAAAATATCAAGTTTTATAAGATTTTGAATGTAAGTATTTGCAAGGCAATCTTTAGCACAATAGAGACGACAACCACGAAGGGTGCTATCGATATCAACATCATTCATATCTATCAAAGCAATCTTTCTAGATATCTCTTCACACGCCAAGAACAAAGTGAGCTCATCATGCTGATTGGGAGTAATCTTGTCATCACAATACAAACTTAAGGTACTAGAAGAATAACTATTAGGGCTTGAGCATTGGAAATTAAAATGACCTATGTCATCGCAATGTTTACAAAGAAAAGGATAAAGCTCACAAACCTTTTTACCGATCTCACCTATATCCTTGTACCACATACTGGTTTCTTCATTTGCGTGGGTGATGCAATAATCTTCCTTGTTGTAACTCTGTTCACAAGGTCTATGTAATCCACAAAAATTAACATGCTTATAAGAAATAGGACTTTTAGAAGTTTGAGCATGTTTATTGCAATCATCAATAACAATATCACTTTCTATGCAAGTGTCCTTAAAAGGTTCATGATACACGTCCCCATTTCCTTTAGGAACATTCATATGGGAAGCAAAGGCTTTAAAGCAATCAACCATAACTTGAGGATCAAGACCATATTTAGCACTAAGCTCTTGAAAATTAGCAGTTTCAGCAAAAGACTTAATGCAATCAAACTCGTAATTCATACCTGATCCTTTACCTTTGTCGCTATCCCAACCTTTAATATTGTTTTGGATTGTCTCAAGTAGACCCCACTTGGTGTCGACATCCTTGCTTGTGAAAGACCCATCAAAGCATGCATCTAGATAGTCCTTGTAATGTCCTGAAAGCCTTGCATAAAAATTATTAATAATAATATTATGGGGAAGATCATGAATAGGACATTTATGCATTAGTAACTTCAATCTTCCCCACGCTTGGGCAATGCTTTCTCCCTCATGAGGCCAAAAGTTATATATCTGATTACGATCTTTATGAATTTCACTTGGAGGATAAAACTTGGAATAAAAGAGAGACACAATTTCCTCCCATGCAATAGATGGACCATCATCAAGCAGCCGATACCATTCCTCAGCTCTGCCTTTCAGTGACAAAGAGAATAGCTTCTTCTTAACTTGGTTCATTGAAATACCTGCACACTGGAACAACTCGCATAATTCATGTATAAAAAGCAAATGATCACCAGGATGGACAGTTCCATCTCCTAAATAGCAGTTATCCCTAACACGTTCAACAATCTTCGTAGGTATTTTAAAAGGATGAGGAGCACAAGCATCATTAGAAACATCACATATGGGAGATAAAATATCATCAGAGCAAACTTTCTCCACTAAAGCTGGGGGACTAAAAATATCATACTCAACAAAACCAGCTTCCCCAAGCTTAGACTTTTCTATAGCATTAGCATTAACAGTATTCAAAGCATTCGTACTAATAACATTGCTATGCGAAATAAGCTCCAAAGGATTTTCAATTTTCTCTTCAAATCTCAAATCAGGAAAAAGACTAAAGAACTCTTTGTTTTCCATTAAGCCTAACTAGTGAAAATAAAAACAAGAAACAAAAGGATATAATTGCAGAATCTAAAGGAAATAACTCCGAGCACTCACACAGGAGGATGCGAGTACCTTTTACCTTACCTCCCCGGCAACGGCGCCAGAAAAGAGCTTGATGTCTACGCACTTCTATTCTTGTAGACACTTGTTGGGCCTCCAAGTGCAGAGGTTTGTAGAACAGCAGCAAGTTTCCCTTAAGTGGATCACCCAAGGTTTATCGAACTCAGGGAGGTTAGAGGTCAAAGCTATCCCTCTCAAGCAACCCTGCAATTACGATACAGAAAGTCTCTTGTGTCCCCAACACACCCAATACACTTGTCAGATGTATAGGTGCACTAGTTCGGCGAAGAGATAGTGAAATACAAGCGGTATATATGATTATAAGTAGCAAACGTGATGTGAAATAAATATCGCTGCGAGCAAACAAGTAATAAAATAGCAAGTAAACGGTATGCAAAGCTTGGAAACAAGGCCTAGGGATCATACTTTCACTAGTGGACACACTCCCAACAATGTAACATGAATGAATAAGTAACTTCTCTTGCTAAGGTACTCTGAACTACTCTCCTATTGAATAACACTAATCACTGTGTAGTGGCTACAGAAGCACCCCTTAAAGTTCATCAAGTACTTGACAAACACCACTCATAGAGATATCCAAATCAGATCACAATTCAAGATAGAAATCATTGCAACTTAGACCAAGTACTAACACGGTGCACACACTCTCACCTTTACACCATGAAAGGAGGAATAAATCACTCAAACTATCATAGCAATAATTATTCTCATAATCCACAAGGGATCACAATCATAGCCTAAACCAAGTACCACCATGGTGCACGCACTGTCACCGTTACACCATAACAGGAGGAATAGATTACTTTAATAATATCACTAGAGTACACAAAATATCTGAATAATAACATGTACTTGTTCAACATGATACAAAGCTCACGATCACATAAAGATCACATCATGGGAGAGAGAGGTGAACCACATAGCTACCGGTAGAGCCCTCAGCCCCGGGGATGAACTACTCCCTCCTCATCATAGGAGACAGCAAGGTTGATGGAGATGGCGGTGAGGTCGATGGAGACGGCGAAGACCGCGATGGAGACCGATGGAGATGGCTCCGGGGGCACTTCCCCGTCCCGGCAGGGTGCCGGAACAGAGACTTCTGTCCCCCGAAATTCGACGACGGCGGCGGCGGAGCTGCGGAACTCTTTCGGGAAAATTTGCCGAATCCCCTAGGGTTTTCCGTCCCGAGGCTTCTTATAGGCGAAGGGGCGATGTCAGAGGAGGGCCAGGGCCTCCTCACACATGGGTGGCCTCTGGCCCCTCTCCTTCCTCTCTTTGGATGTTTGGATGCTCCCGGGAAAAATAAGACTTCTGGCTTTTGTTTCGTCCAATTCCGAGAATATTTCCTGTGTATGACTTCTGAAACACAAAAACAGCAGAAAACAGGAAACTGGCACTGTGGCACTTCGTTAATAGGTTAGTTCCGGAAAATGCATAAAAGTGCCACTAAGTGTAACGAAACAATAGGCAAATGGTGTAAAAACAAGCATGGAGCATAAAAAATTATAGATATGTTTGAGACGTATCAGTGCTCTTGAGGAAACAATTGATCTTAATTCCTCATTTGAAAATACTTGATTTCCACTTTCTGCGCCTAGCTCAAAGGTGTTAAAAAAGCACTCTTGGGAGATAACCCAATGTTTTCTTTTCAGTACTTTTTCTTTTATTTGAGTCTTGGAAGTTATTACTACTGTAATGAACTCTCCTTATCATTTTTATTTCGGTTTTGTTCCAATAAGAACCTCTAATTTGAGGAAGGTAAGATTTGGGGATGTTGCTGTCCTGAAACAGATTTCTGTGCCGCACCGTAAAAATTTGTGAAAATTGTCAGCATATCTTTTTGATCTGAGATTGCTTGCACATATGCCCCAGGTTATTTCCAAACTTTTATTATTTTTGCACTTTTCAATTTGAGGAACATAAGGTCCTCCTAAAAATTGATCTTTGTCAGCTGTTCTATTTTGATAGATTTCTGCCACTATTTGTGTTTGCCTCTCGATCGCTTTCTTTTTGAGTTCTTTTGATCACGAAACTTTTGAGGAAGTTGCTACATTAGCTTATGCTTTAATGGATGGTATATTTGAGTTTGAAACTGAACCAAAAGAGTAGATTTATTATCATGCTTACACTAATGTTGCTAATAGAATTGTGTGAAGTTTTGTATGAAGGAAGTTTTCAAGTGTAGGAAAAGGAGAGTGATGAGATGAGATGAAGTATGGACAAAAGCTCAAGCTTGGGGATTCCCATGTCACCCCAAGAAATATCCAAGAGTTGCAAGCGTCAAAGCTTGGGGATGCCCCCGAGGCACCCCTTCTTCATCGGCAAAAATCAGGTCACCTTTCAAGACACTATATTTTTATTGCTTCATGTACTATGCGTTTTTCTTGGAGCATCTTTACTTTTGCTTTCAGTTTTCTTCTGTTTAGTTTGCTGCAATAAATGGTTGGACCCCAAAAAATTTCTTTTGGAGAAGACACACTCCATTTTTCATTGCCAAGAACACTCCAGTTTTCACTCTTATCGTTGAACGAGTGTTCTCTTTTTCTAGAACTGCGTTTAGCTTTCGTTTTTTGCCTTAAATTTTTTTCAGATCTTGTTATATCTTTGCATCAAGGTGTATTTATACCACTGGTCTATGTTGGTTTTCATCAAAAGAGTTGTTTCAAAAAGGTTTGAATGGGGTTGGAAAAGAGAAAAAAGTTTCATGCCTATAGTGGTAAAATGGGAGCTTGTTTAGACCGCGGCTTACACTTTTGCATGTCATGCTTGATGTCGTTTTGATAGTATGCTTAGTACTTTTTGCTGTAGGATGACTTGTCTCAAATGACTTAGATTGCTTAATGAGCCTTTGAAAAAATAATGCGTTGTTTTTATTATATGGGAGCATATTATTGTGGTTTTCTGCTTTGATGCTTTATTTGGGTTGACTGATACGTCTCAAACGTATCTATAATTTTTGATGCTCCATGCTTGTTTTTACACCATTTGCCTATTGTTTCGTTACACTTAGTGGCACTTTTATGCATTTTCTGGAACTAACCTATTAATAAGTTGCCACAGTGCCAGTTTCCTGTTTTCTGCTATTTTTGTGTTTCAGAAGTGATACACAGGAAATATTCTCGGAATTGGACGAAACAAGTTTCTGGAGTCTTATTTTACCCGGAAGCTTCTAGAGATCCAAAGGAGAGTAGGAGGCGAGGCACCAGGGGCCCACACACAGGGGTGGCGCGGCCACCCCCTGGCCCGCGCCACCACCGCGTGAGGCCACCTGGCCCCTCCTCTGACATCGCCCCTTCGCCTATAAAGACCCCCCGACGGAAAAAACCTAAGTACCCGATCAATTTTCCAGAACACATCGCGATCCGCCACCACCGTCGACCCGAAGATTGGGAGGGTCCAGAAGCTCTTCCCGGCACCCTGCCGGAGAGGGGAATCACCACCGGAGGTCTTCTTCATCGCCATGCTTGCCTCTGGAGCGATGAGTGAGTAGTCTAACTTGGACTATGGGTCCATAGCAGTAGCTACATGGTTGTCTCCTCCACCATGTGCTTCATGTTTAGATCTCATGAGCTGCCCTACATGATTGAGATCACCGTTATGTAATTCTACATGTTTGGTTTGTTGGGATCCGATGAATATTGGTTTTTATGATTAAGTTGTTGTACTGAATATTATCTTTTGTTATCTCTATGTTATTTATGATCTTGCATGCTCTCCATTGTTAGTGGCTATCTTGGCCGAGTAGTTGCTAGTGACTCCAAGAGGGGGTATTTATGCTCGATAGTGGGTTCATGCCTCTATTTCACCTGGGGGAGTGACAGAAACTTCTAAGGTGGTAGATGTGCTATTGCTACTAGGGAGAAAACAACATTCATATGCTCAAGGGCATATGCTTTGTTTACATTACACACTTTGCTTAATGCAATTATCTGTTGTTCGCAACTTAATACTTTTGGGGTGTTCGGATTGATATCCCCGGGAGTAGATTATTAGTCATAGATGCAGTTGGATGGCGGTCTATGTATTTTGTTGTAATGCCCAGATTAAATCTCATAGTGATCTTCTTGATATATCACGTTTATCTTTATTCTATCAATTGCCCAACTGTAATTTGTTTACCCAGCATGTGTTATTTTATCTATGGAGAGACACCACTAGTGTACTGTGGACCCCGTTCCTATTTACATCATATTGCTATCACCTATTTACTATACTCGTACTATTTATTTTACTCACATACTATATTGTTTTCCACTCGATACGCTCATAACCTTTGTTTCAAGCAAACCGGTGAGATTGACAACATCATCGCAAGTTGGGAGCAAAGTATTTGTTTGTGTTGTGTGCAGGTTCCGCGTTGCTATTGGCCGAAGATGAGTCAACAAGTATCGTTAAACGGCGCCCTTGTTGGAGTGTTATTAAGCCAGTCTGCATCACCTTCAGTCGTCATTGTCTCTCCTCTCCCGACCGACATTAAACCTTGGTATCTTAACTGAGGGAAAACTAGCTGCTATATACATCATACCTTCCTCTTGGGGTTCCCAACGGGCTGGTCATTCACCACGCACAAGGACGGTTGCTGGGGGATGAAGAAGAATAATCTCCTTCATCAACTAGCCATCAGCTATTTTTCAGGCGCCGTTGCCGGGGAGGAAGAGAAGACTTTTGCGAGGGGAGTTTTTCGCACACACATCCTTTACTTTGTTATTGCTTTGCTTTACTTTATTTATTTTACTTGCATCATTTTTTATCAAAAACCCAAAAAAATTAGAATCCTTGGTAATTGTTTTTACTTGTTTACTTTTGTTTTGCTGAAATGGCCAATCCTGAAAACACCAAGTTGTGTGACTTTACTAGCACAAACAATGGTGATTTTATCTGCACTCCTATTGCACCACCTGCTACTGCTGCAAACTTTTATGAGATTAAGCCTGCTTTATTGAACCTTGTTATGAAAGAGCAATTCTCTGGTGCTAGTACTGAAGATGCTGCAGCTCATCTCAACAATTTTGTTGAGCTATGTGAGATGCAGAAATATAAGGATGTTGATAGTGATATTATAATGAACATGTTGCTCAAGCTTGGGAAAGAATGAAATCTATGATAAAGAATTGCCCCACTCATGGACTGACTACTTGGATGATTATCCAAACTTTTTATGCAGGACTGAATTTTTCTTCAAGGAACCTACTTGATTCAACTGCTGGAGGCACTTTTATGTCCCTTACCTTGGGCGGCGCATCAAAGCTACTCGACAACATGATGGTAAATTATTCTGAATGGCACACCGAGAGAGCTCCACAAGGTAAGAAGGTAAATTCTGTTGAGGAAAGCTCTTCCTTAAATGATAAGATTGATACCATTATGGCTATGCTTGCTAATGATAGGACTCATGTTGATCCTAATAATGTTCCTTTGGCCTCTCTGGTTGCTCAAGAAGAGCAAGTTGATGTGAATTTCATTAGAAACAATAATTTTAACAACAATGCTTATAGGAACAATTTTGCTAGTAACAATTATAGGCCATATCCTTCTACCAATGGTAATGGTTATGGTAACTCTTATGGTAATTCCTACAACAACGCTAGGGCCGCGCCCTCCGAGCTTGAGGTAATGCTCAAGGACTTCATCGGTAAGCAAACTGCTTTTAACAAGTCTGTTGAGGAAAAGTTAGGCAAAATTGATATCCTTGCTTCTAAAGTTGATAGCCTTGCTCATGACGTTGAAATTCTGAAATTAAAAGTGTTGCCTAATGATGTGAAAGAGAACAATGTTTTTGCTACCGCTAATGCTATCCAAGTTGGAATTGATGAAAATATTAGATTGTTAGCGGAATTGCATGGCAGGTGGGAAAGAGAAGATGAGATGACTAGAGAGATAAAGGTATGTACCATTACTACCTCTAATGATGTTGCTCCTAATGCTAGCAATCCTCTTACTTTGATTGGTGTAGAGAAAACTCCCACTCCTTGTGTTAAAAAGCCTAAAACTGCCAAAACTTTTTCTCAAAAGAGTGCTGATTTTTTTTGGAGTGTAGGAGATGATAGCTCTATTTCTTTTAATGATTTTGATATTGATGGCTACAATATATCTGAAGTTATTTTGTTCTTGCAAAAGCTTGCTTTGACTCCCAATGCTAGTTCTTTAAATATTGCTTTTACTAAGCATATTACCAATGCTCTCATAAAGATTAGGGATGAAAAGTTGAAGCAAAAAGCCTCTGTTCCCAAGAAGTTAGAAGATGGTTGGGAACCCATCATTGATATGCATGTTAATGGTTATGATTGCCATGCTTTATGTGATCTAGGTGCTAGTATTTCTATCATGCCTAGAAAGATTTATGACATGCTTGATTTACCACCGCTTGAAAAGTGTTATTTTGATGTTCCTATTGCTGATGTTGCTAAGAAGAAACCTTTGGGAAGGATTAATGATGTTCTTATTGTGGTTAACAATAACCTTGTTCCTGTTGATTTTCTTGTTATGGACGTTGAATGCCATGCTTCATGTCCTATTATTTTGGGAAGACCCTTTCTTCGAACTGTAGGTGCTATCATTGATATGAGGGAAGGCACTATCAAGTATCAATTCCCACTAAAGAAAGGTATGGAACACTTCCCTAGGAAAAGAAAGAAATTACTTTTTGACTCTATTCTTAGAGCAAATTATGAGCTTGATGCTTCATCACTTGATATTACTTGATTCGCAATTTTCTGCGCCTAGCTCAAAGGCGTTAAAGAAAAGCACTCTTGGGAGATAACCCAATGTTTTCTTTTCAGTACTTTTTCTTTTATTTGAGTCTTCATTACTACTGTAATGACCGCTCCTTATCTTGTTTATTTCGTTTTTGTGCCAAGAGAAGCCTCTAATTTGAGTGAGGTAAAGATCTGGGGATGTTGCTATCCTGAAACTATTTTCGGTGCTGCACCGTAAAGATTTGTATAAATTCTCTGTTTATCTTTTGGACCTGAAATTTCTTGTGCATATGCCCCAGGTTATATCCAAACTTTTGTTAGTTGAACACTTTTTGATTTGAGCAACAGAAAATCCCTCAAAAATTCGACCTTTGTCAGCTGTTCAGTTTTGACGGATTTCTGCCAATATTTGTGTTTGCCACTTTATCGCTTTCTTTTGAGTTCTTTTGATCACGGAACTTTTGGGGAGGTTGCTACAGTAGTATTTGCTACATATGTGGTGGTTTTGAGTTGAAACCTGAAGCAAATAGAGGATTAATTATATGTTATGCTTGCACTAATGTTGCTAATAGATTTGTGTTTAGTTTTGTATGAAGGAAGTTTTCAAGTGTAGGGATTGGAGAATGATGAGATGAGTTGAAGAATGGACAAAAGCTCAAGCTTGGGGATTCCCATGCATCACCCCAAGAAATATCCAAGAAGTACAAGCGTCAAAGCTTGGGGATGCCCCCGAGGCACCCCTTCTTCATCGGCAAAAATCAGGTCACCTTTCAAAACACTATATTTTTATTACTTCATGCACTATGTGTTTTTCTTGGAGCGTCAGTTGTTTTAGTTTTATTAGTTGGTTTAGTTTGTTTGTTTGCTGCAATAAATGGTTGGACCCCAACAAATTTCTTTTGGAGAAGTTGCCTTGCTTTTCATTTGCCAAGAACGCTCTAGTTTTCACTCTTATTAAAAATCGAGTGTTCTTCTTTTTCTGCTTCTGCTTTTGGTTTTTGTTTTCGCCTTGATTTGCATTCAGATCTTGTCATATCTTTTCATCAAGGTGTATTTTTGCCTCTGATCTCTATTGGTTTTCATCAAAAGAGGTGTTTATAAAAATTTCAAATGGTGTTGGAAAAGAGAAGGTTTGTGCAAAATAGTGGTACAAGAAGGAGCGTGTGTAGACTGCGGCTTAGGCTTTTTAATGTCATGCTTGATGTCTTTTTGATAGTATGCTTAGTGGTTTTGCTGTAGCATGACTTGTCTCAAATAACTGAGATTGCTTAATGAGCCTTTGAAAAAATCTTGCGTTGTTTTTATTGTATGGAAGCATTATTTTGGTTTTCTCCTTGATGCTTTATTTGGGTTGACTTGGCGCATGCTCACACATGTTAGACTCTTACAAAGTCGCCAATAGCCTTCATGATCATTTAGTTTTTGACTTTTGATGCCATCGTATGCTTCTTTTAATGTCGCTTTGTCGATTTGCATGATTATGGCCATTATTGCTCTCTTAGTTGGTCGCTCCCAGTCTTTTGCTAGCCCTCGCCTTGTACTAAGTATGAGCTCTACTCGTGCATCCAACTCCTAAAAGCCAAAGTTTTCCAAAGTGTCCACCATACATACCTACTAGCAATTTGCTATTCCAAGTAAATTTGACTTGCTTTTATTTTCTCTTAAAATTAAACTCTTACCAGTGTTATGAGAAATTCGGTCAGTAAAGCTCTCACGAATCGGAAGGCACACTTTACTTTTTCCTGTTCTTAAAAATTTGACATTGTGGTCTCTTATGTTGAGTTATTATGCTTGCAAGTTGTAAGTTGGATTCTAGCCCATCCATGCTGTCATGGGGCAAGCTTTCAACATTGCACTTCTTATTTGAGTTGATATCGTGATCTTTTGTTTATGGATGCCCGCGGTGTGAAATGAATTGGGAATCTTGTGGGGATCATGGAGTTTGTATATGTGTTAGGGAAACGTCGGGCCGCCAATCTAAGCCATGCATAATTCATGGTGGAAATTTGCAGCATACCCATGGTGAACATTCGACGACGCATCTCACAATAAAAAGCTAAACAAAAGGCAAATAAAAGAGATGTCGAGGTGTTCATTGTCTGCTTGTCCTGTCATTTTGGTGTGGGCTTGTTCCATGTCATCGGGCACGAAGGTACCCCATTGGCGGTTCTCAATGATATGCATATACTTACAATGACAAGAGCCTTGCTTGGGACTCTAAGTAAAGTAGCATGAGGTTTGGGTACTCGTATTCACGGGGCATGAGGTTTTTAACTTATGATTTGTCAAGCATATGCATCATAATTGTTCTTGCATTAACTTTAACCATTCAAGATGCTTATGATGGGGGCAATGAGAGCTCAAAGCCAGTAAGTACCATAATTTTTGAAGGTTATAAAACTTGCAATCACTGCTTCCCTCTGCGAAGGGCCTTTCTTTTACTTTTATGTTGAGTCACCACCTTCTTTCTTTATGCACCATTAAGAGAGCATAGTTGTCATTCTTAGTGTGATATGCATTGTCCCAAAGTTCATTGATTGACTCATATTGTTGGTTTCACTTGTTCTTAAATTATTTGTATCTAGTTGCCCTCTTAAACTTGAAGGTGTCCTATGCATTTATGTTTTGCTCTCTTTGAAGGACAAGCTGAAAACCATTTGTATGTTTTTCCTTATGATGTGAACACATGTTTGACTTTCATTGTTTCATTATCATGATCTTTTGTTTGTGTTCATTTACATGTTTACAACATGGTTGCTAAGTTCTTATTATCATGATTATATCTTCATGCCCATGTTTTAAGTTCTAATGATCCCAGCTCACCAATGCTTACATATATGATCAAGATTGTGTAGGTGCATGTCACCTCAAAAATTATTCTTTTGTTATCACTTACCTACTCGAGGACGAGTAGGAGTTAAGCTTGGGGATGCTTGATACGTCTCAAACGTATCTATAATTTTTGATGCTCCATGCTTGTTTTTACACCATTTGCCTATTGTTTCGTTACACTTAGTGGCACTTTTATGCATTTTCCGGAACTAACCTATTAACAAGTTACACAGTGCCAGTTTCCTGTTTTCTGCTGTTTTTGTGTTTCAGAAGTGATACACAGGAAATATTCTCAGAATTGGATGAAACAAGTTCCTGAAGTCTTATTTTACCCGGAAGCTTCCAGAGATCCAAAGGAGAGTAGGAGGCGAGGCACCAGGGGCCCACACACAGGGGTGACACAGCCAGCCCCTGGCCCGCGCCACCACCGCGTGAGGCCACCTGGCCCCTCCTCTGACATCGCCCCTTCGCCTATGAAGACCCCCCGATGGAAAAAACCTAAGTACCCGATCAATTTTCCAGAACACATCGCAATCTGCCGCCACCGTCGACCCGAAGATCGGGAGGGTCCAGAAGCTCTTCCCAGCACCCTGCCGGAGAGGGGAATCGCCACCGGAGGTCTTCTTCATCACCATGCTTGCCTCCGGAGTGATGAGTGAGTAGTCTATCTTGGACTATGGGTCCATAGCAGTAGCTAGATGGTTGTCTCCTCCACCATGTGCTTCATGTTTAGATCTCATGAGCTGCCCTACATGATTGAGATCACCGTTATGTAATTCTACATGTTTGGTTTGTTGGGATCCGATGAATATTGGTGTTTATGATTAAGTTGTTGTACTGAATATTATCTTTTGTTATCTCTATGTTGTTTATGATCTTGCATGCTCTCTGTTGTTAGTGGCTATCTTGGCCGAGTAGTTGCTAGTGACTCCAAGAGGGGGTATTTATGCTCGATAGTGGGTTCATGCCTCTATTTCACCTGGGGGAGTGATAAAAACCTCTAAGGTGGTAGATGTGCTATTGCTACTAGGGAGAAAACAACATTCATATGCTCAAGGGCATATGCTTTGTTTACATTACACACTTTGCTTAATGCAATTATCTGTTGTTCTCAACTTAATACTTTTGGGGTGTTCGGATTGATATCCCCGGGAGTGGATTATTAGTCATAGATGCAGTTGGATGGCGGTCTATGTATTTTGTTGTAATGCCCAGAGTAAATCTCATAGTGATCTTCTTGACATATCACGTTTATCTTTATTCTATCAATTGCCCAACTGTAATTTGTTTACCCAGCATGTGTTATTTTATCTATGGAGAGACACCACTAGTGAACTATGGACCCCGGTCCTATTTACATCATATTGCTATCACCTATTTACTTTACTCGTACTGTTTATTTTACTCACATACTATATTGTTTTCCACTCGATACGCTCATAACCTTTGTTTCAAGCAAACCGGTGAGATTGACAACCTCATCGCAAGTTGGGAGCAAAGTATTTGTTTGTGTTGTGTGCAGGTTCCGCGTTGCTATTGGCCGAAGATGAGTCAACAAGTATCGTTAAATGGCGCCCTTGTTGGAGTGTTATTAAGCCAGTCTGCATCACCTTCAGTCATCATTGTCTCTCCTCTCCTGACCGACATTAAACCTTGGTATCTTAACTGAGGGAAAATTAGCTGCTATATACATCATACCTTCCTCTTGGGGTTCCCAACGGGCTGGTCATTCACCACGCACAAGGACTGTTGCTGGGGGACGAAGAAGAATAATCTCCTTCATCAACTAGCCATCATTGACTTGGCGCATGCTTACAACATCTTTGACTCTAACAAGTCGCCATATAGCCTCTATGATCATTTGGTTTTTAACTTGTGATACCACTTTATGCTTTGGTTAATGATGATTTGTCGCTATGCATGATTATGGCCGTTATTGCTCTCTTAGTTAGTCGCTCCCAGTCTTTTGCTAGCCTTCATTTTGTACTGAGAGGGAATACTTCTCGTGCATCCAACTCCCAAAAACCAAGTTTTCCAATGAGTCCACCATAAATTCCTATGCATGGTATTTGCAAGCCATTCCAAGTAAATTTTCATGTGCTACCTTTCAAAAAACCTTCAAAATACTTCTCATTTTGTGACACTGTTTTCAGCTCATGGGGACATAGTGGTTGGATTTGCTATCTTTCATATTGTTTTATTCCAAAAAACAAAACAAAAAAGAAAAAAGAAAAGAAAAAAAGCCACTCCTCAATGGTATGTGAAAGTTGGTGGGCACCCGATGGAATCGGTTAGCCATAGTTTGTGAAAGGAAAAGTTGGGAGGAGTGCCAAGCTTTATAAAAGATCACCAAAGTGCCAATCTCTCTCTCAAAAACTTGCTTAGTATGGAAGATAGTAAGAACCCCATTGCCAGTCGTTGACAAGAACAACCACCTCTCAAAACAATTTTTTTTTGAAAGGAAAGCAGTGGGGGAGACCCCCACAGCAAGTTTTTTAATAAATAATAAGAACCCAAATTCGCATCCGTGGGGATTTGAACCTGGGTGCCTGGGTTGTACATCCACTCCCATAGCCAATTGAGCTAGGCTCACTTCTTCTCAAAACAAATTTTTATCTCTCTGTTTTACAAATGAAAAGCTCTAGCACATGTTTAATCACTACTTCACTCTGTGAAGGGCCTTTCTTTTACATTTATGTTGACTCTCTGATGGTGCATATTAGGCACCCAGTTGGGAACCCTAAGAGGAAGGTATGATGAGCACAGCAGCAAGTTTGCCTCAGTTGTGAAACCAACGTTTATCGGACCAGTAGGAGAAAGCCAAACTTCAGAAGGTTGATGCTCGCTAGCTTCGTGACACTCCAGACAAGGGCGCTAGACAACTGCTTGTCGGCGTGTAGCTTTTCACCAGCAGCAACGTGGAACCTGCACACAACACAACCAAGTACTTTGCCCCAACTTATGATGAGGTTGTCAATCTCACCGGTTTGCTGTAAACAAAGGATTAAGCGTATCGAGTGGTAAAAGGGAATAGTATGCAAGAATGTAAATAGAGCAATTAAAAGTAAAACGGTAATAGCAATGTAAAGGAATTGGACCGGGGTCCACAGTTCATTAGTGGTGTCTCTCCATAGGATAAATAACAACATGCTGGGTAAACAAATTATAGTTGGGCAATTGATAGAGTAAAGATAACGTACATATGTCATGAGGATCACTATGAGATTCACCCTAGGCATTACGACAAAATACATAGACTGTAATCCAACTGCATCTATGACTAATAATCCACCCTCCGAATGTCGTCCGAGCAAACATCGGGTATTAAGTTGCGAACAATAGATTATCTCCTTAAGCAAAGTGCATAATGTAAAAAATGCAAATGTCCTTGGACACAAGAATGTTGTTTTTCTCCCTAGTGGCAACAGCACATCTACAACCTTGGAGGTTTCTGTCACTCCCCCAGATTACTAGAGGGATGAACCCAACTATCGAGCATAAATACTCCCTCTTGGAGTCACTAGCATCTACTCGGCCAAGATATCTACTAGCAACGGAGAGCATGCAAGATCATAAACAACATAGAGATAAAATTTAGCGCATCAACTTGACATAGTACCAATACTCATCGGATCCGAATGAACACAGCATGTAGAATTACACAAAGATGATCTTGATCATGATAGGCAGCTCATAAGATCTAAACATGAAGCACATGGTAGAGAAGATGACCATCTAGCTACTTCTATGGACCCGTAGTCCAAGGTAGACTACTCACACATCACTCCGGAGGCGACCATGGTGGTGGAGAAGGCCTCTGGCAGGGATTCCCCTCTCCGGCAGGGTGCCGGGAAGAGCTCCTAGATCCTCCCGATCTCGCATCGACGACGGCGGTGGCTTGCAATATGTTTCGAGGAAAATTGATCGGGCTTTAGGTTTTTCCCGTTGAGGGGAATATATAGGCGGAAGGGCGGCGTCAGGAGGTGGACCAGGTGGTCTCACCCCCTGGTGGCACTGCCAGGTCCTGGGCTGCGCCACCCTAGGGTGAGGCTGTGTAACATCCCATGTTTTTAATAAAGTGTTTTGCATCATAAGCATCATCTAAAAATGCACTCTGAAATTTTTTCCATTTGAAATTGTAATGGAAACCCAAACATTTGACCAACTTCAAATTCTTTTCAAATGTTTTCAAAATGAGTCCAATTGTTTCAAGGTGTCAGAGTAAACACTTGTTGACCTTCTAATAATTACAGGAAGGTCCCTATCCTTTTTCTAAATTTCTAGAACAAGTTTTAATCATCAAATCATAAAATAGGGGTTCTGTTTTGCATTTCCCTAGAAAACTCCCCAAAGCCAGGGGATTTTTGCAAAGAAGACATGTCTTCTTCGCTGGGACACCGGGAGCAGGTGCGTGGAGGCACCTTGGACCTCCCCGATGCCACCTCCTGCTTCCTGCCACTTCGAGCCGACGAGAAGACCCCCCCTGGAGCGGCACCTGGACGCCCCCTACCTCTCTCTCTCGCCCGTCCTTGCTCTCCCTTCCTCCCCGTTCTTCTCCCAGTAGCCAAGCACGGCCACCATGGCCGTTGCCCTCTGCCGCTGCTAGACGTCTCCCCGCGCTCCTCTAAGGTGCTGAGGAGCTCCGCCTCGCCGTCCTCTTCTTTCCCGCCACCAGAATCGAGCTGAGACGCCCGGAAATTCCACCGCTCGCCGCCGATTCCCTCGCAGGTCCTGACCTCCGCCGCCTCTAATTCACCGCCGGTAGCCCTCCTCCGGCCAAGACGACATCACCGGTGAGCTCCTGGTGAGGCCCTGGTCCGGCCGAAACCTTTCTTCCTCTTCCTCTCGTGCCGGAGTGCCGCCCCTCTTTGGTCCCTGCAGGTGCCGCCATGGCCATGGCCGTTCTGGCCAATGTGGCCTAGCTGTGGGCCTCGGGCCCCAGCAGTCAGTTGCCCTGGGTCAAACAGACCCCGGTGCAAAAAGTCCTCCGCATGTATTCTATTTTCCAGAAAAATTGCTACAAGGTTCTAAATCTCGTAAAAATCATAGAAAAATATCTGCTTGTCAGAAAAATGCAAATGACCTATCAAAATGATCCTAAAATTGTGATCTACATTTTTGTATCAGAATCATGCATGCTTATACAACTCTGAACCCTGCTTATATTAGAAGAACTAATCGGAACCCTAATTGCAAACTAGGGTTTGTTGGATTGCAATCCCAAGGCATTTGAACCCTCCTAACTTGTTCCTTATGTCGTAGGGTTTATCTTGTGCATTCTCAACTTGTCATATCATCATGCTTGATTGCGCATCGATGCATTGTATTGAATGTATTGTTTCCTTTCTAGTGTTTGTTCCTCTCGGTAGAATCTGAGACCGCGTCTGAGATCAACGCCGAAACTATTCAGATCAACTACATCGAAGCACAAGGCAAGCGTAATCCCTTTTGATGCATTTCTAATCCTATGGTTTACAAATGTTTTGAGCCTCCACCATATCTGCATGCGTTCAACTGTCATTTGCTAAAACATAGAGTAACCTATTCTGATGCATGCCCTGCTATTGTCAACTATATATCTATGATCCACTGCTCCTAGCATGACTAGGTTATGCTTTAGCGTCACCGGAAACTTACTATTCTATGCTTAGCCATGCTTAGTATTTACTGTTGCAATTCCGGTATCTGGGTTTGAAGCTTATATGAATCTAGCATGATAGATTGTCGTGGTACTGTGGAGAATTGATAAAACTTGACAATAGGCATGGATGAGCCGCCACGCGAGTTGTGGTTATTTGACTCATTCTTGCAGCCCTAGGACCCGAGTTCTTGTCTCTTGATCCAAGACGAGCGTACAACCGCACGTGGAGGTATGGGACTCCTGTCGACTGACTAACTTGCTTAGACTTATCCATGAGTTACCTAGTCTGGGCTTTCTATTCGACATACGCATCGAAAATGTTTTGAAATGAGATGGTGGAGAAGGTGCATACATATAGGGACGTGGCCGAGGTTGATTGAGGTGGATTCCTCTGGCAAACCAATCTCGACTCACAACAAAAGGTTCCACGTCAGAGAAAGGCCGTCTTGCGATGGAGGACTTAGACCTTTTGGCGTGGCTCATGGAATAGGTCGATGTAAGGTAAAGGTTGTAGGCAATCATCACCCCGCTAAGATTCTTTGCGAGGGTCCAGGGGACGATCGTCCCGTGTGGGCAAAGTTGTGCACCCCTGCAGGGTTAAATCTTTTCGAAAAGCCGTGTCCACGGTTATGGACAACTTGGAGATAGATACTAGATCATAGACAACTTGAACCTAATCTTAAAAGTGCCAAACTAAGAGCGAGGCTCTGGATCACTTCCTCGGGGTCGAGGGGGTGATATGAGATGAGATGTTCTGAAGGAAATGACCTGGTGGATGCTCCATGATTAAAAGAGTTTGCGAGACGCTCTCTTATCCCCTTTATAAATTCTGAGTAGTCCTCACCTTGTGTCATTTTCACAAAGAAAACTTGCTTTCTGCAAAGAGTTACACAAAAAGACCTTGAGGCCATTCATATAGTGTAGCAGGTCAGCTTGCTGAGTACGCCCTCGTACTCACCCTTGTTTAATGTTGTTTTTTCCACAGAAGAGACCGCCGCAGGCAATGAAGGTGGTTTCTATGCCGATATCGACTTTGATGACTAGTTTGGGGTTCCCAGGCAGCAGCCTGAGATCTACGGGTTGGGACGTCGCTTATGTTCAGGGCCTCTTAGGCCATTTGCTATCTTGTTATGTAGCATAACATATTTGCTTTCCGTTGCTTGTTGAAATGTTGGTCAGTGACCTCTGCGTGTAATAAGTTGGATCTTTACTCTGTTAAGAGTTGAACTACTACTACTACTACTACTTTGAGTCGTCGAGTCACTGTTGTGTTACCAGTTGTGGTTACCCATCTCGTGCATTATGCGTGTATGGATATAAAGTGCACGAGAGGGGTTTAAGGCTCTCGAGCTCTGTGTTATGCAGTCTTGGTTATGATTAGTTTGACGGCGCTTCGAGATGTGTAGAGCCGATGTTTAATTCTGGCCTGCCTACCGATGGTGTTCCGGCCTGGGACTGGTAACCCCAGTATCACTCGTTGCTAGCGTGACTAATACACATAACATCTCTGTATAGCTTAGAACCCGGGGTCCGACAGTTTTGGTATCAGAGCAGGACTGTCTGTAGTAAACCCTTACCATTGGTCGAAGTTGAGTCTAGTGTTTGTGAAAACTATTTGAAAGACAAAATGAATTGAGAAAACTCTGACTAGGATTCTTTTTACTCCTTATCTGGTGTCACTCTAATTCTGAGTCACCTTACCTTGATTTGATTGTAAAGGTTTTCTTCCTCATCTATCATTTCAAACCTCTAGGATCTCGGGGTTTGGGTTCTCCTTTAGTACTACGTGTCAGGTTGCATCAACTACTTTGAAGCATTGTCTATCTATAATGCTTCAAATGTTCAGAATTCAATCAAACTTGTTTCTGGTTATCCTTTGTTAAGTGATGTATTGGAAATGACTTGGTGGTGTTGTATCATCCTGGCATTCCATAGTCATGGTTTGTGAATCGACTGGTTAGTGTATACGTCTTGTATGCCTTCCTACTACCATGCTTGATTGGATGATATTACTTGTACCACATGTCTTGTTTTCCCTTACATTATGTCAATCTCTTCATTTCCTTTTGATTCCTATCGCTGAATCCTTTGTTATCCTCCAGGATGTCAGGTGGTACTTGTGGTGGTGGTGGTCGTCGTGGCAGTGGGAATGATCAGGAGGGTGACAATGTCAATCTTTCGCCTCCACCGTCCATGGTCCAGCTTATGGCCATGTATGAAGCCAATCGCGCTGACAACATTAGGCTCCTGGAAAGGATTGAACAAAATACCGCTCGTCGTCAAGATGACCGAGTCGGCATGAGAGACTTCATCCGCCTTACACCTCCAGTTTTCAGCTATTCCACTGAGCCACTTGATGCTGATTACTGGCTCCGCACTATTGAGAGCAAACTTCAGGCTGCTCATGTCGCCCAAGCGGATTGGGTGACCTTCGCCGCATATCACCTTGAAGGTGCTGCTGGTTCCTGGTGGGAGAATTTCCTTGCTATGCAGACTGCCGAGCACGTTGTGACTTGGCAGGAGTTCAAAACTGCCTTCCGAGGGTATCACATTCTGGAAGGTCTAATGGAGCTTAAAAGGGAGGAATTCCTAAAGCTAAAGCAGGGCTATGGTTCTGTTTGCGACTACCAGGGCAACTTCAACCGCCTTGCCTGCTATGCTCCTGAAGAGGTGTCTACGGATGCCAAGAAGCAGGCCTTGTTCCGCAAGGGACTAGACCCTGAGCTTCGTCGTGATCTTCATCTTCTGGATTTCAACACTTTCCAAGACCTTATGAATAAAGCTATGAAGGCTGAAAGGGGAAAGGTTGAGTATGAAGAAACTCGCAAGCGCCCTCGAGAAGATGCTCAGTCATCCGGCTCAGGTACAAAGCGTCGCCGTGTCTAGATTCCTTATGGTGCTGTTCCACGTGCCCCCTATCAGCCAAGGCCAGATGCGTTTCGTCCACCTTAGCCACCTGTAGCGCAGAAGTACCCAAGCGCTCAGCCAAACTCGGCTGGTTCTGGTATCATTTGCTACAAATGTCATCAGCCTGGCCACATTTCCAGGGTTTGTCCTCAGAATCTTGGTTATCAGCCTCCACCTACTCTAGGCTCTGTTGTTGGTTGTGGAGTCCCTCTTCCTAATAAGGGGCTAAGCCTTCAGTTTCAGGACGTGGTCGTCTGACCCATGTTTCCATTGAAAAGGCTAAAGAAGACCAAGGTGTCATACTTGGTACGCTTTATGTCAACTCAATCCTAGCTACAGTTCTTTTTGATTCTGGAGCATCGCATACATTCATGCCTCAAGAGTTTGCTCAATTGCATGGGATAGCTTTTGAACAATTGCCTACTCCATTAATGGTCCATTCTCCTGGTTCTAGTTGGTGTACCACAATGGTTAGCCATGGGAACATCATCGATATTGGTTATAATCTGTTTCCAATATCTTTCATTGCCTTGAAGTCAACTGACATTGATGTCATCTTGGGCATGGATTGGCTGACAAAAGCTCAAGCCATCATTGATTGTGCGGCCAGATCTATTGAAATGACCTCTCCTGCTGGTAGAAATTTCATATGGTGGTCTCCATCATCAATACCTCCCTCCGCGGTGTCTATGTCAGAAGCAAATTTCTATGCCATTGATGTCCTTCCACCTCTTGAAATACATGATGTACCGGTGGTATGTGACTTCCCCGATGTCTTCCCAAAAGAATTACCTGGCATGCCACCTAATCGAGATGTGGAGTTTGTCATAGAGTTGGTTCCTGGAACCGCTCCTATTTCTAAAAGACCTTATCGTATGCCTCCTGAAGAGTTGGTTGAATTAAAGAAGCAAATAGAAGAGTTGGAAAACAAAGGCTTCATTCAACATAGCACTTCCTCTTGGGGTTGTCCCAGACTCTTTGTCAAGAAAAGGGACACCACTGTTCCACGTCTAGTCGTTGACTATCGTCCCTTGAATGCAGCAACAATCAAGAATAAATATCCTCTTCCTAGAATCATTGATCTCTTAGATCAATTGAGCGGTGCAACCGTCTTCTCCAAGATGGATTTAAGATCAGGTTATCACCAAATTAAAATCCGAGCCGAGGACATTCCAAAGATGGCGTTCACAACTCGTTATGGTCTTTATGAGTACACTGTCATGTCCTTCGGACTCACAAATGCTCCAGCCACATTTATGAGGCTCATGAACTCTATGTTCATGGAGTATCTTGACAAGTTTGTCGTGGTCTACATTGATGATATTCTAATCTACTCCAAGACCGAAGAAGAACATGCCGAACATCTACGTCTAGCTTTGACAAAACTTCGTGAACATCGGCTTTACGCCAAGTTCTCTAAATGTGAGTTCTGGTTGAACGAGCTCATCTTTCTTGGCCATGTGCTCTCTACTAATGGCATTGCGGTCATCCCTGATAAAGTTCAATCTGTTCTGGACTGGGTGACCCCTTCCTCAGTCAAGGATGTGCGGAGTTTTCTCGGGTTGGCAGGTTATTACTGCCGTTTCATTGAGAATTTCTCCAAGATTGCCAAACCTATGACTGAACTTCTGAAGAAAAATAAGAAGTTTGAGTGGTCAGAGAAAGCCGAAGAAGCTTTCCAGTTACTAAAAACTAAGCTGACGACTGCTCCTGTGCTTGCCCTTCCGGACACGAGCAAGGAATTTGTTATCTATTGTGATGCCTCACTCCAAGGACTCGGTTGTGTGTTGATGCAAGATGGTCATGTGGTTGCTTATGCCTCTCGGCAATTAAAACCGCATGAACTCAATTATCCAACCCATGACTTGGAGCTTGCAGCGGTTGTACATGCCTTAAAGCAATGGCGGCATTACCTGCTTGGTAATCGCTGTGAGCTATATTCCGATCATCAAAGTCTAAAGTATCTCTTTACCCAACCGGATCTGAATCTCAGACAGAGACGATGGTTGGAACTCATCAAAGATTATGATGTGGGTCTTAACTATCAACCCGGCAAAGCCAACATCGTGGCTGACGCGCTAAGTCGGAAGTCCTACTGCAATAATCTAATGCTTAAGCAAGCCCAACCTCCTCTTCATGAAGAGTTTGCACGGCTTAATCTTGAAGTTGTTCCTTCTGGTTTTCTGTCAAACTTGGAAATCAAACCTTCCCTTGAAGAGCAAATCAAAGATGCTCAAAATAAAGATTCTGACATTGCCATGATCAGAAAGAACATTGCTAGCAGGGATGCTAAGTGTTTCTCTCTTGATCATCAAGATACCGTTTATTTCGGTAAACGTCTTGTTGTACCAAACCATCGAGACCTGAAAGAGCAAATCCTTAAGGAAGCTCATGACTCACCCCTTTCCATCCATCCTGGAAGCACCAAGATGTATCAGGATCTTCGCCAAAGGTTCTGGTGGACTGGGATGAAGCGAGAAATCACTCAGTATGTTGCTGAATGCGACATTTGTTGTCATGTGAAAGCTGAACATCAAAGACCTGCTAGAGTTCTTCAACCTTTATCTATTCCTGAGTGGAAATGGGGTGAAATTGGCATGGATTTCATCACTGGATTTCCCAAAACTCAAAAGGGCAACAATGCAATATGGGTGGTTGTTGATCGTCTATCCAAAGTTGCTCATTTCGTACCTATCCGCGAGGATGTCACTGCTACTCAACTGGCAGAGCTTTATATTTCTCGGATAGTCACTCTTCACGGTGTTCCAAAGAAGATTATCTCTGACTGCGGAAGCCTTTTCACCTCCAGGTTCTGGAAAAGCTTTCAAGAAGCTATGGGAACTCATATTTCCTTTAGCACTACCTATCATCCTCAAACCGGAGGTCAAACTGAAAGAGTGAATTAAATTCTTGAGGACATGCTCCGAGCTTGTGCTATCTCTTTCGGGAAGAATTGGGAGAAGTGTCTTCCCTTTGCTGAATTCTCCTATAACATCAGCTTTCAATCCAGCTTGGGCATGGCACCTTTTTAAGCTCTATATGGAAGAAAATGTCGAACACCGCTAAATTGGTCTGAAACTGGAGAAAGACAATTCTTTGGCCCGGACATGATCAAAGAAGCAGAAGATCAAGTTCGCATAATCCGAGAGCGTTTGAAAACTGCTCAGCCTCGTCAAAAGAGCTATTATGATCGTCATCATCAAGATGTGAGCTATGAAATTAGCGAGAAAGCTTATCTCTGAGTCACTCCTCTAAAAGGAGTTCACCGCTTTGGTATTAAAGGCAAATTGGCTCCTCGCTATGTTGGTCCTTTCCCTATTCTCGCTAAGCGTGGAGAGCTCGCCTATCAGTTGGAACTTCCTTCAACATTCCCGGATGTTCATGATGTGTTTCACGTCTCTCAACTCAAGCGTTGCTTCAAAGATCCAATCCGTGGAGTTGATCATACCACTCTTGATCTTCAGGAAGATCTCACCTATTGGGAGTATCCTGTTCTTATCCTTGATGAAGCTGAAAGAAAAACTTGAGGCCGAACCATCAGGTTCCTTAAAGTTCAATGGTCGCATCATTCTGAACAAGAAGCAACTTGGGAACGAGAGGATCATCTTCGATCCGAGTACCCTTCCTTTTTCTCTAGTTCTTAGGAATCTCGGGATGAGATTCTTGTAAGGGGGGTAGACTTGTAACATCCCATGTTTTTAATAAAGTGTTTTGCATCATAAGCATCATCTAAAAATGCACTCTAAAATTTTTGCATTTGAAATTGTAATGGAAACCCAAACATTTGACCAACTTCAAATTCTTTTCAAATGTTTTCAAAATGAGTCCAATTGTTTCAAGGTGTCAAAGTAAACACTTGTTCGCCTTCTAATAATTACAGGAAGGTCCCTGTCCTTTTTCTAAATTTCTAGAACAAATTTTAATCATCAAATCATAAAATAGGGGTTCTGTTTTGCATTTCCCTGGAAAACTCCCCAAAGCCAGGGGGCTTTTTGCAAAGAAGACTTGTCTTCTTCGCTGGGACACCGGGAGCAGGTGCGTGGAGGCACCTTGGACCTCCCCGATGCCACCTCCTGCTTCCTGCCGCTTCGAGCCGATGAGAAGACCCCCCTGGAGCGGCACCTGGATGCCCCCTACCTCTCTCTCTCGCCCGTCCTTGCTCTCCCTTCCTCCCCGTTCTTCTCCCAGTAGCCAAGAACGGCCACCATGGCCGTCGCCCTCCGCCACTGCTAGATGTCTCCCCGCGCTCCTCTGAGGTGCTGAGGTGCTCCGCCTCGCTGTCCTCTTCTTCCCCGCCACCGGAATCGAGCTGAGATGCCCGGAAACGCCGCCGCTCACCGCCGATTCCCTCGCAAGTCCCGACCTCCGCCGCCTCAAATTCGCCACCGGTAGCCCTCCTCCGGCCAAGACAACATCACCGGTGAGCTCCTGGTGAGGCCCTGGTCCGACCGGAACTTTCTTCCTCTTCCTCTCGCGCCGGAGTGCCGCCCCTCTTCGGTCCCTGCAGGTGCCGCCATGGCCATGGCCATGGCCGTTCTGGCCAACGTGGCCTGGCTGTGGGCCTCGGGCCCCAGCAGTCAGTTGCCCTGGGTCAAACAGACCCCGGTGCAAAAAGTCCTCCACATGTATTCTATTTTCCAGAAAAATTGCTGCAAGGTTCTAAATCTCGTAAAAATCATAGAAAAATATCTGCTTGTCGGAAAAATGCAACTGACCTATCAAAATGATCCTAAAATTGTGATCTACATTTTTGTATCAGAATCATGCATGCTTATACAACTCTGAACCCTGCTTATATTAGAAGAACTAATTGGAACCCTAATTGCAAACTAGGGTTTGTCAGATTGCAATCCCAAGGCATCCGAACCCTCCTAACTTGTTCCTTATGTCATAGGGTTTATCTTGTGCATTCTCAACTTGTCATATCATCATGCTTGATTGCCCATCGATGCATTGTATTGAATGTATTGTTTCCTTTCTGGTGTTTCTTCCTCTCGGTAGAATTCGAGACCGCGTTCGAGATCAACGCCGAAACTATTCAGATCAACTACATCGAAGCACAAGGCAAGCATAATCCCTTTTGATGCATTTCTAATCCTATGGTTTACAAATGTTTTGAGCCTCCACCATATCTGCATGCGTTCAACTGTCATTTGCCAAAACATAGAGTAACCTATTCTGATGCATGCCCTGCTATTGTCAACTATATATCTATGATCCACTGCTCCTAGCATGACTAGGTTATGCTTTAGCGTCACCGGAAACTTACTATTCTATGCTTAGCCATGCTTAGTATTTACTGTTGCAATTCCGGTATCTGGGTTTGAAGCTTATATGAATCTAGCATGATAGATTGTCGTGGTACTGTGGAGAATTGATAAAACTTGACAATAGGCATGGATGAGCCGCCACGCGAGTTGTGGTTATTTGACTCATTCTTGCAGCCCTAGGACCCGAGTTCTTGTCTCTTGATCCAAGACGAGCGTACAACCGCACGTGGAGGTATGGGACTCCTGTCGACTGACTAACTTGCTTAGACTTATCCATGAGTTACCTAGTCCGGGCTTTCTATTCGACACACGCATCGAAAATGTTTTGAAACGAGATGGTGGAGAAGGTGCATACATATAGGGACGTGGCCGAGGTTGATTGAGGTGGATTCCTCTGGCAAACCAATCTCGACTCACAACAAAAGGTTCCACATCAGAGAAAGGCCGTCTTGCGATGGAGGACTTAGACCTTTTGGCGTGGCTCATGGAATAGGTCGATGTAAGGTAAAGGTTGTAGGCGATCATCACCCCGCTAAGATTCTTCGCGAGGGTCCAGGGGACGGTCGTCATGTGTGGGCAAAGTTGTGCACCCCTGCAGGGTTAAATCTTTTCAAAAAGCCGTGTCCATGGTTATGGACAACTTGGAGACAGATACTAGATCATAGACAACTTGAACCTAATCTTAAAAGTGCCAAACTAAGAGCGAGGCTCTGGATCACTTCCTCAAGGTCGAGGGGGTGATATGAGATGAGATGTTCTGAAGGAAATGACCTGGTGGATGCTCCATGATTAAAAGAGTATGTGAGATGCTCTCTTATCCCCTTTATAAATTCTGAGTAGTCCTCGCCTTGTGTCATTTTCACAAAGAAAACTTGCTTTCTGCAAAGAGTTACACAAAAATACCTTGAGGCCATTCATATAGTGTAGCAGGTCAGCTTGCTGAGTACACCCTCGTACTCACCCTTGTTTAATGTTGTTTTTTCCACAGAAGAGACTGCCGCAGGCAACGAAGGTGGTTTCTATGCCGATATCGACTTCGACGACTAGTTTGGGGTTCCCAGGCAGCAGCCTGAGATCTACGGGTTGGGACGTCGCTTATGTTCAAGGCCTCTTAGGCCATTTGCTATCTTGTTATGTAGCATAACATATTTGCTTTCCTTTGCTTGTTGAAATGTTGGTCAGTGACCTCTGCGTGTAATAAGTTGGATCTTTACTCTGTTAAGAGTTGAACTACTACTACTTTGAGTCGTAGAGTCACTGTTGTGTTACCAGTTGTGGTTACCCATCTCGTGCATGATGCGTGTATGGATATAAAGTGCACGAGAGGGGTTTAAGGCTCTCGAGCTCTGTTATGCAGTCTTGGTTATGATTAGTTTCATGGCGCTTCGAGATGTGTAGAGCCGATGTTTAATTCCGGCCTGCCTGCCCATGGTGTTCCGGCCTGGGACTGGTAACCCCAGTATCACTCGTTGCTAGCATGACTAATACACATAACATCTCTGTATAGTTTAGAACCCGGGGTCCGACAGGCTGGCCTCTGGCCCCCCTCCGTCTTATCTTCGGACTTCGCGATGCTTTGGGAAAAATAGGAGGTTTGGGTTTTGTTTCGTCCAATTCTGAGAATATTTCCTGTGTAGCTTTTCTAAAACACAAAAATAGCAGAAAACAGGGAACTGGCACTATGGCATCTCGTTAGTAGGTTAGTTCCAGAAAATGCATAAAAAAGCCATGAAGTGTAACAAAACACAAAGCAAATGGTGTATAAACAAGCATGGAGCATTAAAAATTATAGATATGTTTGAGACGTATCAAGCATCCCCAAGCTTAACTCCTGCTCGTCCTTGAGTAGGTAAGTGATAACAAAGAATAATTTTTGAGTTGACATGCACCATCACAATCTTGATCAACGATGTAAAGCATTGAGTGCTGGGATCAAAGAACTTAAAACATGGGCATAAGAGACATAATCTTGACAATAAAACTTAGCAACCATGTTGTAACATGAAAAGTAACACAAACGAAAGATCATAAATAATGAAACAATGAAAGTCAAACATGTGTTCAAATCATATAAAAAACATATCAAAGTGGTTTTCAGCTTGTCCTTCATGGAATAGCAAAACATAAATGCATGGGACACCTTCAAGTTTAAGAGGGCGACTAGATACAAATAATTTAAGAACAAGCAAAACCATAAACATTTATCAGTCAATGATAAACTTTGGGACTATGCACATTAAACTCAGAATGGCAACTATGCTCTCTTAGAAGGTGCATAAAGGTAGAAGGTGGAGACTCAACATAAAAGTAAAAGAAAGGCCCTTCGCAGAGGAAAGACAGGGATTGCAAGTTTTATAAACCTCCAAAAATTATGATACTTACTAGCTTTGAGCTCTCATTGCCCCCATCATAGGCATCTTGAATGGTTAAAGTTAATGCGAGTATAATTATGATTCATATGCTTAACAAATCATAAGTTGAAAACCTCGTGTCCCGTGAAGTACAAATACCCAAACCTCATGCTACTTGACTTAGGTCCCAAGCAAGCTCTTGTTATTATAAGCATACATGTATCATTGAGAACCGCCAATGGGGTACCTCCTGCCCGATGACATGGAACAAGCCCATATCAAAATGACAAGACAAACAGACAATAAACACCTCAGCATCTCTTTTATTTACCATTGGTATAGCTTTTTATTGTGAGATGCATCGTCGAATGTCCACTATGGGATGCCATAAATTTCCACCATGAATGATGCATGGCTTCGATTAGCAGCCCAAGCGTTTCTCTAACACATATACAAACTCCATGACCTCACAAGATCCCAACTTATTTCACATCGCGAGTATCCATAAACAAAAGATCACGATATCAACTCAAATGAGAGAAAGTGCAATG
This sequence comes from Dactylis glomerata, assembly GCA_007115705.1. Classification (NCBI taxonomy): domain Eukaryota; kingdom Viridiplantae; phylum Streptophyta; class Magnoliopsida; order Poales; family Poaceae; genus Dactylis; species Dactylis glomerata. The sequence continues at coordinate 2,929,632 of QXEO01000264.1, read as the reverse complement.
TTGAAAGCTTACCCCATGATGGCATGGTTGGGCTAATCTTCAACTTACAACTTGCAAGCATAACATCAACATAAGAGAGCCACAATGTCAAAATTTTAAAAGCGAGAAAAGTAAAGTTTGCCTCCAGGTTCGTGAGAGCTTTACTGACTAATTTTCACATAACACCAAAAAGAGTTTAATTTGAAGGATAGATAAAAGCAAGTCAAATGTACTTGGAATAGCAAATTGCTAATAGGTATGTATGGTGGACATATTGGAATAACTTAGTTTTTGGGAGTTGGATGCATGAGTAGAGCTCATACTCAGTACAAAATGAAGGCTAGCAAAAGACTAGGAGCGACCAACTAAGAGAGCAATAACGGCCATAATCATGCATAGCGACAAAACATCATAAACCAAAGCATAAATTGGTATCACAAGTCAAAAACCAAATGATCATAGAGGCTTATGGTGACTTTGTAAGAGTCAAACATGTTGTAAGCATGCGGTAAGTCAACCCAAATAAAGCATCAAGGAGAAATCCACAATAAATGCTTCCATATAATAAAAACAACGCATGTTTTTTTTCAAAGGCTCATTAAGAAATCTCAGTCATTTGAGACAACTCATGCTACAACAAAAACTACTAAGCATACTGATCCCTACACTTGTGAACGGTTGATGGCGCCAGAAAATTAGCTGATGCCAAGTTGACGTGGGAACAGATGTCCTTGTGCGTGGTGCTTGACCAGCCTGTTGGGAACCCCAAGAGGAAGGTATGATGAGTGTAGCGGCTAGTTTTCCCTCAGTTAAGAAACCAAGGTTTAATGTCGATCTTGAAGAAGAGAGACGGTGATGACTGAAGGTGATGCTTGCTAGCTTGCGACAGCAGCGGACAATTTATATGTGGCGCCTCGTCCAAGCTTTGCTTGCTAGCTGCAACGTGGAACCTGCACACACACAAACAAATACTTTGTTCCCAACTTGCGATGAGGTTGTCAATCTCACCGGTTTGCTTGAAACAAAGGTTATGAGTGTATCGAGTGGAAAACAGTAGTAATATGCTAGTAAAGTAAACAGTGCGGGAATAGTAAACAGTTGATTGCAATATGATTAAAATAGGACCGGGGTCCACAGTTCACTAGTGGTGTCTCTCCATAGATAAAATAACATGCTGGGTAAACAAATTACAGTTGGGCAATTGATAGAATAGAGCTAACGTGATATGTCAAGAAGATCACTATGAGATTTACTCTGGGCATTACAACAAAATACATAGACCGCCATCCAGCTGCATCTATGACTAATAATCCACCCCCGGGGATATCATCCGAACACCCTAGAAGTATTAAGTTGCGAACAACAGATAATTGCATTAAGCAAAGTGTGTAATGTAAACAAAGCATATGCCCTTGAGCATATGAATGTAGTTTTCTCCCTAGTAGCAACAGCACATCTACCACCTTAGAGGTTTCTGTCACTCCCCCAGGTGAAATAGAGGCATGAACCCACTATCGAGCATAAATACCCCCTCTTGGAGTCACTAGCAACTACTCGGCCAAGATAGCTACTAACAACGGAGAGCATGCAAGATCATAAACAACATAGAGATAACAAAAGATATAATTCAGTACAGCAACTTAATCATAAACACCAATATTCATCGGATCCCAACAAACCAACATCATAGAATTACATAACAGTGATCTCAATCATGTAAGGCAGCTCATGAGATCTAAACATGAAGCACATGGTGGAGAAGACAACCATCTAGCTACTGCTATGGACCCATAGTCCAAGGTAGACTACTCACTCATCGCTCCGGAGGCAATCATGGCGATGAAGGAGACCTCCGGTGGCGATTCCCCTCTCCGGCAGGGTGCCGGGAAGAGCTTCTGGACCCTCCCGATCTTCGGGTCGACGGCGGTGGCGGATCGCGATGTATTCTAGAAAACTGATCGGGCCCTTAGGTTTTTCTCGTCGGGGGGTAAATATAGGCGAAGGGGCGATGTCAGAGGGTGGACCACGTGGCCTCACAAGGGGGTGGCGCGGCCAGGGGCCAGGCCGCGCCGCCCCTGTGTGTGGGGGCCTCGTGGCCCCCCTCCGTCAGGTCTTCAGATGTTTGAGGGCTCCCCGGTGAAATATGACTTCAGGAACTTGTTTCGTCCAATTCCGAGAATATTTCCTGTGTATCACTTCTGAAACACAAAAACAGCAGAAAACAGGAAACTGGCACTGTGGCACTTCGTTAATAGGTTAGTTCCGGAAAGTGTATAAAAATGCCACTAAGTGTAACGAAACAGTAGGCAAATGGTGTAAAACGAAGCATGGAGCATCAAAAATTATAGATACGTTTGAGACGTATCAAGCATCCCCAAGCTTAACTCCTGCTCGTCCTCGAGTAGGTAAGTGATAACAAAAGAATAATTTTTGAGGTGACATGCACCTACACAATCTTGATCATATATGTAAGCATTGGTGAGCTGGGATCAATAGAACTTAAAACATGGCATGAAGATATAATCATGACAATAAGAACCTAGCAACCATGTTGTAAACATGCAAATGAACACAAACAAAAGATCATGATAATGAAACTATGAAAGTCAAACGTGTGTTCAAATCATAAGGAAAAACATACAAGTGGTTTTCAGCTTGTCCTTCAAAGAGAGCAAAACATAAATGCATAGGACACCTCAAAGTTTAAGAGGGCGACTAGATACAAATAATTTAAGAACAAGTGAAACCAACAATATGAGTCAATCAATGAACCTTGGGACAATGCATATCACACTAAGAATGACAACTATGCTCTCTTAATGGTGCATAAAGAAAGAAGGTGGTGACTCAACATAAAAGTAAAAGAAAGGCCCTTCGCAGAGGGAAGCAGTGATTGCAAGTTTTATAACCTTCAAAAATTATGGTACTTACCGGCTTTGAGCTCTCATTGCCCCCATCATAAGCATCTTGAATGGTTAAAGTTAATGCGAGAACAATTATGATGCATATGCTTGACAAATCATAAGTTGAAAACCCCGTGTCCCATGAATACGAGTACCCAAACTATGCTACTTTACTTAGAGTCCCAAGCAAGGCTCTTGTCATTGTAAGTATATGCATATCATTGAGAACCGCCAATGGGGTACCTCCGTGCCCGATGACATGGAACAAGCCCACACCAAAATGACAGGACAAGCAGACAATGAACACCTCGACATCTCTTTTATTTGCTATATTGTTTAGCTTTTTATTGTGAGATGCGTCGTCGAATGTTCACCATGGGTATGCTGCAAATTTCCACCATGAATTATGCAGGGCTTAGATTGGCGGCCCGACGTTTCCCTAACACATATACAAACTCCATGATCCCTACAAGATTCCCAATTCATTTCCCATAGCGGGCATCCATAAACAAAAGATCACAATATCAACTCAAATAGAAGTGCAATGTTGAAAGCTTGCCCCATGACAGCATGGCTGGGCTAGAATCCAACTTACAACTTGCAAGCATAACAACTCAGCATAAAAGACCACAATGTCAAAATTTTAAGAACAGGAAAAAGTAAAGTGTGCCTTCTGGTTCGTGAGAGCTTTACTGACCGAATTTCGCATAACACTGGTAAGAGTTTAATTTGAAGAGAATATAAAAGCAAGTCAAATTTACTTGGAATAGCAAATTGCTAGTAGGTATGTATGGTGGACACAACGGAAAACTTGGCTTTTAGGAGTTGGATGCACGAGTAGAGCTCATACTCAGTACAAGGTGAGGGCTAGCAAAAGACTGGGAGCGACCAACTAAGAGAGCAATAATGGCCATAATCATGCAAAGCGACAAAGCGACATTAAAAGAAGCATACGATGGCATCAAAAGTCAAAAACTAAATGATCATGAAGGCTATTGGCGACTTTGTAAGAGTCTAACATGTGTGAGCATGCGCCAAGTCAACCCAAATAAAGCATCAAGGAGAAAACCAAAATAATGCTTCCATACAATAAAAACAACGCATGATTTTTTTCAAAGGCTCATTAAGCAATCTCAGTTATTTGAGACAAGTCATGCTACAGCAAAACCACTAAGCATACTATCAAAAAGACATCTAGCATGACATGAAAAAGCCTAAGCCGTAGTCTACACAAGCTCCTTCTTGTACCACTATTTTGCACAAAGCTTTTTTCTCTTTTCCAACACCATTTGAAATTTTTAAAGATACCTCTTTTGATGAAAACCAATAAAGTCCAGAGGCAAAAATACACCTTGATGAAAAGATAGGAAAAGATCTGAACGCAAATCAAGGCGAAAACGAAAACCAAAAGCAGTAGCAGAAAAAGTAGAACGCTCGATTTTAAATAAGAGTGAAAACTAGAGTGTTCTTTGCAAATGAAAACGAGTACATCTCCTCCAAAGGGAATTTGTTGGGGTCCAACCATTTATTGCAGCAAACAAACTAAACAAACCAACTAAGAAAACTAAAACAACTGACGCTCCAAGAAAAACACATAGTGCATGAAGCAATAAAAATATAGTGTTTTGAAAGGTGACCTGATTTTTGCCGATGAAGAAGGGGTGCCTCGGGGGCATCCCCAAGCTTTGACGCTTGTACTTCTTGGATATTTCTTGGGGTGCTGGGCATCCCCAAGCTTGAGCTTTTGTCCATTCTTCAACTCATCTCATCATTCTCCAATCCCTACACTTGAAAACTTCCTTCATACAAAACTAAACACAATTCTATTAGCAACATTAGTGTAAGCATAAAATATATTCAACCCTCTTTTAGCTTCAGGTTTCAACCCAAAACCACCACATATAAAGTATATACTACTGTAGCAACTTCCACAAGAGTTCCATGATCAAAAAGAACTCAAAAGAAAGCGATAAAGTGGCAAAAACGAATATTGGCAGAAATCTGTCAAAACTGAACAGCTGACAAAGGACGAATTTTTGAGGGATTTTCTGTTGCTCAAATCAAAAAGTGTTCAACTAAGAAAAGTTTGGATATAACCTGGGGCATATGCACAAGAAATCGTAGGTCCAAAAGATAAACAGAGAATTTTCACGAATTTTTACGGTGCAGCACCGAAAACAGTTTCAGGACAGCAATAACCCCAAATCTTTACCTCACTCAAATTAGAGGCTTCTCTTGGCACAAAAACGAAATAAACAAGATAAGGAGCGGTCATTACAGTAGTAATGACTTCCAAGACTCAAATAAAAGAAAAAGTACTGAAAATAAAACATTGGGTTATCTCCCAAGAGTGCTTTTCTTTAACGCCTTTGAGCTAGGCGCAGAAAAGTGCGAATCAAGTAATATCAAGAGATGAAGCATTAAGATCAACAGCAGAGGTCTTGTCAATAAGGCATTGTATTTCATCCACATAAGTTTTTGAAGACCCTTTGTGATCATGCTTTGGTATACTATTCTCATCAAAAAGATTTTCAGGACAAATCCAGGCAAAATTATTTTCGAAAGCGTCATTCAATCCCAAAAGCTTGCAAGGTATAGGTATCTCGGTCCCCTCATCATTAGTATCAATAACCTCTATAGGTGAACCGAGTTTATCAAAACGTTTAAGAACTTTCCTAGCTTCAACAACAACATCCTTAAATTCTATGCACAAAGTTTCCAAGATAAAAGCTTTCTTTTCGGGATCCTCAATTTCATGAAGCTTAAGGAACATGTATTGCATAAAAGGATTAAGACTAGCAAACCTAGTTTCCAACATATCAATTAATAGAAAAGAAGCAACTTCAATACTAGGAGCAAGCTCAATCAAAGACTTTTCCTCAACTTCCTCATGCATACTAATGTGATTAAAGAACTCCTCAATGTTACTTTTACCAATAATAGAACCACTACCTACTAAGAGGTCCTCCAGAACGAACTTAGGGATAGACATGATAAACTAAAGTAAAGAAATAACAACTACCAAGGATTCTAATTTTTTTGGGTTTTTGATATAAAAGCAATGCAGGTAAAATAAAATAAAGTAAAGCAAACAAATAACAAAGCAAAGAATGTGTGTGCGAAGAACTCCCCTCGCAGAAGTCTTCTCTCTTCCCCGGCAACGGCGCCAGAAAATTAGCTGATCCCTACACTTGTGAACGGTTGATGGCGCCAGAAAATTAGCTGATGCCAAGTTGACGTGGGAACAGATGTCCTTGTGCGTGGTGCTTGACCAGCCCGTTGGGAACCCCAAGAGGAAGGTATGATGAGTGTAGCGGCTAGTTTTCCCTCAGTTAAGAAACCAAGGTTTAATGTCGATCTTGAAGAAGAGAGACGGTGACGACTGAAGGTGATGCTTGCTAGCTTGCGACATCAGTAGACAATTTATATGTGGCACCTCGTCCAAGGTTTGCTTGCTAGCTGCAACGTGGAACCTGCACACACACAAACAAATACTTTGTTCCCAACTTGCGATGAGGTTGTCAATCTCACCGGTTTGCTTGAAACAAAGGTTATGAGTGTATCGAGTGGAAAACAGTAGTAATATGCTAGTAAAGTAAACAGTGCGGGAATAGTAAACAGTTGATTGCAATATGATTAAAATAGGACCGGGGTCCACAGTTCACTAGTGGTGTCTCTCCATAGATAAAATAACATGCTGGGTAAACAAATTACAGTTGGGCAATTGATAGAATAGAGCTAACGTGATATGTCAAGAAGATCACTATGAGATTTACTCTGGGCATTACAACAAAATACATAGACCGCCATCCAGCTGCATCTATGACTAATAATCCACCCCCGGGGATATCATCCGAACACCCTAGAAGTATTAAGTTGCGAATAACAGATAATTGCATTAAGCAAAGTGTGTAATGTAAACAAAGCATATGCCCTTGAGCATATGAATGTAGTTTTCTCCCTAGTAGCAACAGCACATCTACCACCTTAGAGGTTTCTGTCACTCCCCCAGGTGAAATAGAGGCATGAACCCACTATCGAGCATAAATACCCCCTCTTGGAGTCACTAGCAACTACTCGGCCAAGATAGCTACTAACAACGGAGAGCATGCAAGATCATAAACAACATAGAGATAACAAAAGATATAATTCAGTACAGCAACTTAATCATAAACACCAATATTCATCGGATCCCAACAAACCAACATCATAGAATTACATAACAGTGATCTCAATCATGTAAGGCAGCTCATGAGATCTAAACATGAAGCACATGGTGGAGAAGACAACCATCTAGCTACTGCTATGGACCCATAGTCCAAGGTAGACTACTCACTCATCGCTCCGGAGGCAATCATGGCGATGAAGGAGACCTCCGGTGGCGATTCCCCTCTCCGGCAGGGTGCCGGGAAGAGCTTCTGGACCCTCCCGATCTTCGGGTCGACGGCGGCGGCGGATCGCGATGTATTCTGGAAAACTGATCGGGCCCTTAGGTTTTTCTCGTCGGGGGGTAAATATAGGCGAAGGGGCGATGTCAGAGGGTGGACCACGTGGCCTCACAAGGGGGTGGCGCGGCCAGGGGCCAGGGCGCGCCGCCCCTGTGTGTGGGGGCCTCGTGGCCCCCCTCCGTCAGGTCTTCAGATGTTTGAGGGCTCCCCGGTGAAATATGACTTCAGGAACTTGTTTCGTCCAATTCTGAGAATATTTCCTGTGTATCACTTCTGAAACACAAAAACAGCAGAAAACAGGAAACTGGCACTGTGGCACTTCGTTAATAGGTTAGTTCCGGAAAGTGTATAAAAATGCCACTAAGTGTAACGAAACAGTAGGCAAATGGTGTAAAACGAAGCATGGAGCATCAAAAATTATAGATACATTTGAGACGTATCACATACTATCAAAACAACATCAAGCATGGCATGCAAAAGTCTAAGCCGCAGTCTAAACAACTTCCTTTTTATACCATTTTTTGCATGAAACTTTTTTCTCTTTTCCAACACCATTCAAACCTTTTTGAAACAACTCTTTTGATGAAAACCAACATATACCAGTGGTCTAAATACACCTTGATGCAAAGATAAAACAAGATGAACAAAAATCAAGATGAAAAACGAAAGCTAAATGCAATTCTAGAAAAAGAGAACACTCGTTGAACGATAAGAGTGAAAAATAGAATGTTCTTGGCAAATGAAAAACAGAGTGCGTCTTCTCCAAAAGAAATTTTTTGGGGTCCAACCATTTATTGCATCAAAAAAACAAAAGAAAACTGAAAGCAAAAGTAAAGATGCTCCAAGAAAAAGGCATAGAATATGAAGCAATAAAAATATAGTGTGTTGAAAGGTGACTGGATTTTTGCTGATGAAGAACGGGTGCCTCGGGGGCATCCCCAAGCTTTGATGCTTATACCTCTTGGATATTTCTTGGGGTGATATGGGCATCCCCAAGCTTAAGCTTTTGTCCATAGTTCATCTCATCTCATCACTCTCCATTCCCTACACTTGAAAACTTCCTTCATACAAAACTTCATACAATTCTATTAGCAACATTAGCATAAACATGATAGTAAATCAACCCTTTTGGTTTAGTTTCAAACTCAAACACACCACATATAAATCATATAATACTATCGCAACTTCCTCAAAAGTTCCGTGATCAAAAGAACTCAACAAGAAAGCGATCGAGAGGCAAACACAAATAGTGGCAGAAATCTGTCAAAATAGAATAGCTGAAAAAGGTTGATTTTTTTGAGGACCTTCTGTTGCTCAAATCGAAAAGTTCAAAACTAATTAAAGTTTGGATATAACCTGGGGCATATGCACAAGAAATCTCGTATCAAAAATATATCCTGATAATTTTCACAAATTTCTACGGTGCAGCACAGAAATTGGTTTTAGGACAACAACTTCCCCAAATCTTACCTCCCTCAAATTAGAGGTTCTTCTTGGCACAACAATGAAATAAAAATGATATGGAGAGGTAATTACAGTAGTAATAACTTCCAAGACTCAAATAAAAGAAAAAGTACTGAAAAGAAAACATTGGGTTATCTCCCAAGAGTGCTTTTCTTTAACGCCTTTGAGCTAGGCGTAGAAAGTGGAAATCAAGTAATATCAAGCGATGAAGCATCAAGTTCATAATTTGCTCTAAGAATAGAGTAAAAAAGTAATTTCTTCCTCTTTCTACGGAAGTGTTCCATACATTTCTTGAATAGGAATTAATATTTAATGGTGCCTTCCTTCATATCAATGATGGCACCTACAGTTCAAATAAAAGGTCTTCCCAAAATAATAGGACATGAAGCATTGCATTCAACATCCATAACAAGGAAATCAACATGAACAAGGTTATTATTAACCATAATAAGAATGTCATTAATCCTTCCCAAAGGTTTCTTCTTAGCAACATCAGGAAGAGTAACATCAAATAACACTTTTCAAACGGTGGTAAACCAAGCATATCATAAATCTTTCTAGGCATAATAGAAATACTAGCACCTAGATCACATAAAGCATGGCAATCAAAACCATTAACATGCATATCAATGATGAGCTCCCAACCATATTCTAACTTCTTGGGAATAGAAGCCTTTTGTTTCAACTTTTCCTCCCTAATTTTCATGAGAGCATTTGTAATATGATTTGTAAAAGCAACATTCAAAGAACTAGCATTAGGACTCAAAGCAAGCTTTTGCAAGAACAAAATAACTTCAGATATATTGCAGCCATCAACATCAAAATCATTGAAAGAAATAGAGCTATCATCTCCCATACTCTGAAAAATTTCAGCACTTTTTATAGAAAAAGTTTTTGCAGTTTTGGGCTTTTTCGCACAAGGAGTAGAAGATTTCTCTATACCAATCAAAGTAAGAGGATTTCTAGCATTTGGAGCAACATCATTAGAGGTGGTAATAGTACATACCTTCATCTTTCTAGCCATCTCATCTTCTGTTTCCCACCTGGCATGCAATTCTGCTAACATCCTGACATTTTCATCAATTCTAACCTGGATGGCATTCAAAGTAGTGCTTTATTTCACATCATTAGGCAACACTTTTAGTTTCAGAAGTTCAACATCAAGAGCAAGGCTATCAACTTTATAAGCAAGAATATCAATTTTACCCAACTATTCCTCAACAGACTTGTTAAAAGTAGTTTGCTTACCGATGAAGTCCTTGAGCATGACTTCAAGCTTAGAGGGCGCGCCCCTAGTGTTGTTGGAGGAATTACCATAAGAGTTGCCATAACCATTACCATTGGTAGAAGGATACGGCCTATAATTGTTGCTAGCATAATTGTTCCTATAAGCACTGTTGTTGAAATTATTATTTCTAATGAAGTTTACATCAACATGCTCTTCTTGAGCAACCAAAGATGCCAAAGGAACATTACTAGGATCAACATGAGCTCTATCATTAGAAAGCATAAGCATAATAGCATCAATATTATCACTCAAGGAAGATGTTTCCTCAAAAAAAATTACCTTCTTACCTTGGGGAGCTCTCTCGGTGTGCCACTAAGAATAATTTACCATCATGTTGTCAAGAAGCTTCGTTGCGGCGCCCTAGGTAAGGGACATAAAAGTGCCTCCAGTAGCTGAATCCAATAGATTTCTTGAAGAAAAATTCAGTCCTGCATTAAAGGTTTGGACAATCATCCAAGTAGGCAGTCCATGAGTGGGACAATTCTTTATCATAGATTTCATTCTTTCCCAAGCTTGAGCAACATGTTCATTATCAAACTGTCTAAACTTCATAATATCACTACGCAAAGCTATAATCTTAGCAGGAGGATAGTATTTTCCAATAAAAGCATCCTTACACTTATCACAAGAATCAATACTATTTCTAGGCAAAGATAGCAACCAATCCTTAGCTCTTCCTCTTAAAGAGAAAGGAAACAACTTAAGCTAAATATACCATCTACATCCTTATACTTTTGCATCTCACATAGCTCAACAAAATTGTTGAGATGAGCTACAGCATCATTAGAACTGGCACCGGAAAATTGCTCTTTCATAACAAGATTCAACAAAGCAGGTTTGATCTCATAAAAGTTTGCCTCAGGAGCGGGTGGCGCAATAGGAGTGTACATAAAATCATTGTTTTTGGTGCTAGTAAAATCACACAACTTGGTATTCCCAGGAGTACCCATTCTAGCAAAACTAAAAGCAAGCAAGTAAAAGTAACAACTATAAAGGAACTAATTTTTTTTGTATTTTTGATAAAATGGTGCAAGCAAAAATAAAATAAAGCAAAACAATAACAAAGTAAAAAGATTGAGCGTGAGAGACTCCCCTTGCAGAAATCGTCTTTCTCCCCGGCAACGGCGCCAGAAAAATTGCTTGATGGTGCGTAGTAGGCACCCAGTTGGGAACCCCAAGAGTAAGGTATGATGAGCACAGCAGCAAGTTTCCCTCAGTTGTGAAACCAAGGTTTATCGGACCAGTAGGAGAAAGCCAAACTTCAGAAGGTTGATGCTCGCTAGCTTTGCGACACTCCGGACAAGGGTGCCAGACAACTACTTGTCGGCGTGTAGCTTTTCACCAATAGCAATATGGAACCTGCACACAACACAACCAAGTACTTTGCCCCAACTTACGATGAGGTTGTCAATCTCACCGGTTTGCTGTAAACAAAGGATTAAGCGTATCGAGTGGTAAATGGTAATAGTATTCAAGAATGTAAATAAAGCAAGTAAAAGTAAAATAGTAATAGCAATGTAAAGTAATTGGATCGGGGTCCACAGTTCACTAGTGGTGTCTCTTCATTGGATAAATAACAAAATGCTGGGTAAACAAATTACAGTTGGGCAATTGATAGAGTAAAGATAACGTACATATGTCATGAGGATCACTATGAGATTCACTCTAGGCATTACAACAAAATACATCGACCGTAATCCAACTGCATCTATGACTAATAATCCAGCCTCCGGATGTCATCCGAGCAAACATCGGGTATTAAGTTGCGAACAACAGATTATCGCCTTAAGCAAAGTGCGTAATGTAAACAATGCAAATGTCCTTGGACACAAGAATGTTGTTTTTCTCCCTAGTGGCAATAGCACATCTACAACCTTAGAGGTTTCTGTCACTCCCCCTGATTACTAGAGGCATGAACCCAACTATCGAGCATAAATACTCCCTCTTGGAGTCACTAGCATCTACTCGGCCAAGATATCTACTAGCAACGGAGAGCATGCAAGATCATAAATAACATAAAGATAAAATTCAGCACATCAACTTGACATAGTACCAATACTCATCGGATCCCAACAAACACAACATGTAGAATTACACAAAGATGATCTTGATCATGATAGGCAGCTCACAAGATCTAAACATGAAGCACATGGTGGAGAAGACAACCATCTAGCTACTACTATGGACCCGTAGTCCTAGGTAGACTACTCAAACATCACTCTAGAGGTGACCATGGTGGTGGAGAAGGCCTCCGGCAGGGTGCCTGGAAGAGCTCCTGGATCCTCCCAATCTCGGGTCGACGACAGCAGCGGCTTGCAGTATGTTTCGAGGAAAATTGATCGGGCTGTAGGTTTTTCCCATCGAGGGGAATATATAGGCGAAAAGGTGACAGCAGGAGGTGGACTAGGTGGTCTCACCCTTGGTGGCGCGGCCAGGGCCTGGGCCGCGCCACCCTAGGGTGAGGCTGGCCTCTGTCCCCCCTCCATCTCATCTTCGGACTTCACGATGCTTCGGGAAAAATAGGAGGTTCGGCTTTTGTTTTGTCCAATTCCGAGAATATTTCTTGTGTAGCTTTTCTAAAACACAAAAACATCAGAAAATAGGGAACTGGCACTGTGGCATCTCGTTAGAAGGTTAGTTGCATAAAATGCATAAAAACGCCACAAATGTAGTAAAACACAAAGCAAATGGTGTATAAACAAGCATGGAGCATCAAAAATTATAGATACATTTGAGACGTATCAGTCTCCACCTTCTACCTTTATGCACCGTCTAAGAGAGCATAGTTGTCATTCTGAGTTTAATGTGCATAGTCCCAAAATTTATTATTGATTGATTCATGATTATGGTTTTGCTTGTTCTTAAATTATTTGTATCTAGTCGCCCTCTTAAACTTGAATGTGTCCTATGCATTTATGTTTTGCTATTCCATGAAGGACAAGCTGAAAACCACTTTGCTATGTTTTTCTATATGGTTGAAACACACAATTGATTTTCATTGCTTCATTACTCATGATCTTTTGTTTGTGTTACTTTTCATGTTATAACATAGTTGCTAAGTTTTAATGTCAAGATTATGTCTTTTATGCCCATGTTTTAAGTACTTTGATCTCAGCACTCAATGCTTTACATCGTTGATCAAGATTGTGATGGTGCATGTCACCTCAAAAATTATTGTTTTGTTATCACTTACCTACTCGAGGACGAATAGGAGTTAAGCTTGGGGATGCTTGCTTCGTCTCAAATGTATTTATAATTTTTGATGCTCTATGCTTGTTTATACACCATTTGCTTTGTGTTTTGTTACACTTCATGGCATTTTTATGCATTTTCTAGAACTAATCTACTAATGAGATGCCATAGTGCCAGTTCCCTATTTTTGCTATTTTTGTGTTTCAGAAAAGCTACACAGGAAATATTTTCGAAATTGGTCGAAACAAAAGCCAAAGTTCCTATTTTTCCCCAAGCGTGACAGAGTCCAAAGATGAGACGGAGGGAAGCCAGAGGGCGGCCACGCCACCCCATGGCGTGGGCCATCCCCAGGCCATGCCAGGGGCAGATGTGGGCCCCTGGTTCACTTCCTGACGCCGCCCTTCGGCCTATATATTCCCCTATATGGGAAAACCTAAAGGCCCCGATCAATTTCCACAAAACATACTGTAAGCTGCCGCCGTCATCGACGTGAGATTGGGAGGGTCCAGAAGCTCTTCCCGGCACCCTGCCAGAGAGGGGAATCACCGCCGGAGGCCTTCTTCATCACCATGCCTGCCTCCAGAGTGATGCATGAGTAGTCTACCTTGGACTACGGGTCCATAGCAGTAGCTAGATGGTTGTCATCTCCTCCATGTGCTTCATGTTTAGATCTTGTGAGCTGCCTATCATGATCAAGATCATCGTTGTGTAATTCTACATGTTGTGTTTGTTGGGATCCGATGAATGTTGATACAATGTCAAGTTCAATTGCTGAATTATTATCTTTATGTTATATCTATGTTTTTTATGACCTTGTATGCTCTCCGTTGCTTGTAGATATCTTGGCCGAGTAGATGCTAGTGACTCCAAGAGGGAGTATTTATGCTCGATAGTGGGTTCATGCCTCTAGTAATCTAGAGGAGTGACAAAAACCTGTAAGGTTGTAGATGTGTTGTGTAACATCCTAAATTTTGGCTAAAAATTTGAAACTTGCATGCATGCATGCATTCATTTATTTATCATAGCATTGCACCAAAAAATCCTTTAAATTTTCATACTGTTATCCCAATCAAAACCTCTTCCCAACATGTCTCTGATGACAAGGAAATTTTTTCACAAACTTTGGTTTTTGGTTTAAATCAAATCAGAGTTTAAAATGCCAAAGTTTTCAAACAAATTTCAGAAAAAAGAGAGAAGAGAAAAGGGAAAAAAATAGAAAAGGCCGCCGGGCACCGTTCGGGCCCAAGCCGCAAAGCAGCCGCGGCCCATCTCTCCCTCTCTCCCGAATTGGTACGTTCTTCTTTTCCTTTTCTCACTGACAGGTGGGTCCCATGCCGTGTCAGCAGTGACGACCATCTTTTTCCCCGATTCTCCCGGGATAAACATCGACGCCGAGAAAATCTCTTTGAGTTCAATCCGGTCGATCCCTTCTGAATCCGTCGTCGTCTCCTTGCCTATAAAAAGGGCCTCAACCCGCTCTGTAACCCTGGCCCTCTCCCTCAACCTCTCTGCCACTAGGCTGCCTGAGATAGAAGCCGCAGCACCGCCACTATTAATCAAGAGCGTCACCAATTAACAGTAAGCTCCGGCCTCCCCTTGATCTCTCTCTGCACCACTCCTTCTCGCCTTGACTTAGTGATACATCTCAAACGTATCTATAATTTTGGATGCTCCATGCTTGTTTTTACACCATTTGCCCGATGTTTCATTACACTTCGTGGCACTTTTATGCATTTTCCAGAACTAACCTATTGACAAGATGCCACAGTGCCTGTTCCCTGTTTTCTGCTGTTTTTGTGTTTCAGAAGTGATACACAGGAAATATTCTCAGAATTGGACGAAACAAGTTCCTGAAGTCTTATTTTACCCGGAAGCTTCCAGAGATCCGAAGAGGAGTAGGAGGTGGGCCACAGGGGCCCCACACACCATGGTGGCGCGGCCAGGCCCCTGGTCGCGCTAGCCATGTGTGAGGGCACCTGGTGGCCGCGCCAGCCATGTGTGAGGGCACCTGGTCCCACTCCTGACATCGCCCCTTCGCCTATAAGAAGCCTCGGGACGGAAAACCCTAGGGGATTTGGCAATTTTCCAGAAAGAGTTCCGTAGCTCCTATAACACCCCACTTTTTGTAACCCTGATTAAGTCATGTTTAGTGAGCCAAAAGTGAGGGCCAACAAAAACTTTTTGAGCAAACCTCTAGAAGTACTGCTTCTTGCTTGTTTGTCCTGGTTGTTATGTTAGTGATGTCTGCTTGAGTTGCTTATTGAACACCTTTGTGAGCCAACACAATCCTTGTGCCCTTGTGATCATGCTCTTATTTATGCTTCTAGTTATTTTCCAAAACCATTATCTTGGCAAACTCTCCTTTTCTATTCAAATTATTTTATTTATCCAAATAAGCGCCAAGATTTATTTTTGAGACAAAGCTTTTATCAAACCTAAGTATTTACAAAAATATCTGGACCTACAAAGTAGAGTGGTCCAACTATTTTACAAACTTTTATGTTGTTGATATTTATAAAAGGATTTCAAACACCTTTGAGAAGACTTTACAAAGGAGATGTTTATGTCTCCATTTGTTTCTAAAACTATCTACCAAAGCCTTACTCCTTTATTTGAAAATCTTCTCTACTTGACCATGGCATGATCATTGGGCACTGGTTCAATCATTGTTTCTGATAATGCTAGATTAGCTGCAACTGATTGACCTTGTGTGGTGAGTTGACTTTGTGTGACTTTTTGACTTTGATGAGTTGCTTGTGTGTACATATACTCCTCATATAGGCCTGTGGCCTAACCTTTTCAAATCTCCTCAATTTATATCTTGTCCCATGTAAGTTAATTCCACTCTATATTTCAAATTAAACCTATCTTGTTATTTTCATCTCAATCCTAAATTCCTAACTCTAATGTCTTAGTCTTATCATGAGGCATTAGGAGCTCCATTTTGTGGGATCTTAAGACAATTCAAACTAGCCCAAGGAAAGCGCCCCTGGTGTTAGTATAATCATCTACATCCCATCTTAGAAGGCTCCTCTCAGTTTTCACAAAATATTTTCTTGCAGTAATTTTATCAAACACCTAGTGTGTAGACCATCTTAGTGTATGTTAACAGATTCAATTTTCCAACACCTATATTAAGCTCATCCTTTCTATCCATGGCAATGTACCTTCATAGAACTCATATTTGACATGTGATCTTCCATTCCTTCCATTGCCACCTGGTCATTTGAAGTCATCTGGTACTTGCTTTAATCCTGTTTCTGACCCTAATCAAATTACTGACCATTTAACTATTATCATATGCACTTTTGCTCCTACCTCTAGAATTCGAAATTAATGGTTCAGAGGCCATTCTTTGACCTATTCCCCTTCCTCTTGATCTACCCTAACTATCTATGCACTTGCATGTACATCTTGACGTATGTCTCCTATCTATGTGACTAGGTTTTGAACCCTAGTAAAAAAAACTGAATTCACCGTCTAGTTTTCCTTGATCCTCTTGATAACTAGTCAACACTCATCATAAAATCTCTCCATAAATACATTTCCTCTCTTCTAGCATTTGGAAATGTTATTCTTGCAAAATATCACTTCTCCTCCATCAAGAATAGCTATTTCTCTATCTCATCTTTCTTGCATAATAAAATGCATATGAATGGTACCTTGTTATTTCATGCACCTTTTTATTCTCATCGAATATTTTATAATCTCCTACCATGTTCTTCTATCCCAATAAGACCCTATGGACCCAAAGCCCTAGTGTTTCATCTTCAAAAATTTCAAAGTCTTGTCTCAAGTAGAATAGGGCAAATCTCCACTTTCCAATTTTGGTGATCTTGCCTAACCTCAAATGAACTCCTCCAATTGGGCAATATGGTTAATCTCACCAAACCACACTCATCTAATCCATCTATGCATGCCTACTTCTATGAACACCCAAAGCCTTTGTTGCTTATCCTCCAATAATTTCAAAATCTTTTTCAAATTGTATTTTGGCCAAAATTTTCAAAATACAAAATTTTGGTGATCCTGCTTGGTTTAAAACTAATTCCAACCGAGGCATTTTTAGCCAATATCTCATCTGCTACCTATCTGATCTATCCATGCATGCCCTTGCTCGCTATAACTTGAAACTTTAAAATTAAGGGACTAGTGTATGCATACTCTTTTATCTCAAACTCTATCTCTTTAAATCATCTTAGATCATCACAAAACTCTAGCTCTGACTACCCCAGCACCCTCTTCCCTCTCTGGTCGAATTTTACTGTAGCACTGTTCCCTCTTTGTCCTCTTGTGTTTGGCAAAGAGGAAGGGTGGCTATGGCGTGGTATATGGTGCATGTGTGCCATATATATTCCTCTCTCTCTCATATCTTTTCCACCCAGCTAGCTGCAGCAACCCTGGACACAACCTGCACCCCTCTCTGTCGACCTACTGCTGTAGCTGTACAGTGTTCCCTCTTGCTGATTGGTTTTGGGGAAGGAGGGAGAGCAACACAGCAAGCTTGCTGCAGCCCCTCCTTATCCCTCCAACGCGTACCAATGCTTGAACCATGACTTCACACACCCTAGCAACCCTCACTCCTCCCCCTTGCTCTTGTTTAAAACTGAAAACGCAGCATGCGTGCTGCTAGTGCATGCGTTAGACATGGATATCATGCCAAAACTTCCCTGCAGCCCTCCTTTACTCCTACTAGTCAAGCTAATGGTTGTTACCATTTATATTCATCCCATCCCGACCATTATCGCGTGCCCAGTGCACCGTCTCATTGTTGTCCAGCCGTGCCGACCAGACGACGAGCACCTTGCGTGCGTCCGCGGCCTCGAGCCAACCAGCAGGCACCGGCCTCCTCCTGCCATGTCCTCTCACCAGCGACAAAGACCCGCGCTCATCTGCTCTCTGGCGCAGCCCCATCAGCTCTACTTGTCCCCTTCCTGCTGGCCGCTCTCGCCGCGCTCCGCGGCCAGACAACAGCTGCCACGTCGTGCCGCCCACTAGATAAAATGCCACCCCGAGCCTCCCTGGGCCAGCAAACCATCTCCATACAACTCCACTCACTCGCCTCTCCATATCAGAACCACCAGGGGAGAGACCCTGCTTCGTTCTCCTCTCTGGCCGAAATCGAGCTGGAGCTCGTCGTTCTACGACTTGCCTCGAGCGAGCCTGCTACCTCTCTCCCTCACTCCTCTCTGATCTCTCTCTCGGTCGCCTTGTATTGAAATCTATCTGGCCGACCTAACTTTGCCCCTTATCTTGACCAGGAGGAGCTCGCTAGGGAGGCCAGCCATTGCTGTCAAGTTCGTCCGCATCATGGCGTGGAGCTCGTCTCCGACCATGTCAGCGACCAAGATTGTCCCCAGCATGAGCGCGTCTCTGCCCGAGCCTGCGCGCCACTCCACATCTCCCTCGCGTCGCCCCCGTGACCTCCACGCCATCCCTCGGTGAGCTTTCCTCAGATGCCATCGTCTCCGATCGAAACCGAGCTAGCCAGGCATCGTTCATGTGTTGATGCCTGTAGCACGATTCTTAAAGCAGTCTCTTTGTTTTTAGTCGCAGCGCATAGCTTATAGGGCCGGCCCGGCACAGATCTGACCAGATCTTCCGAATTCGGCCCAAACCTGTTTTTTTTTAGGGAATCCTGAAATCTTTCATTTAAATCTGCAACTTGTAAATTCAATAGAAAAAGATCTAGGAATCCTTTTGACCTGATTCAAAATTCCATGGATTCCTTATTAAAATATCTATCTAATGGCACTGGTTCCATGCATATTAGATCAATATAGATGAAATGGTATTTTGTTTGGCAAGATTAGTCACGTTTCAATCTAAAATCCAAATTCTGAGTTTTGTATACTGTATTGTTGTGTTTCCAATTTTTAGAGATGCTCTGATGTGTTAGTTTGCGTGTCCCAGTGGTTTTGGTATTTTAGGACCTGTAGGTTTGCAGTAGTAACTAATATGGCTGATTGTATATTTAGTCTTAGTTGAATTCTCATTTGCATTAGGATAGTAATTTTAGTGTGAATCCAATTTCTTTGGATTGTGTTCAGGAAGAGCTTTCCTAAACACTTCAGTTCATATTTTTCTGATACTCAGAGAATATCTGTGAATTATTTTGGTGTTCTAGTGATAATCCCTATTGATTAATTCATAGGAAATAAACCCTAACTTGTTTTGGGGTGAGACCAACTTTGTTGACTTCTTAAGATTGTTGTCAACCTGCAAGGTTGAGAGGTGTGTTGTTTGATTCACTAGATGCCTGCATGCTTGGTTGGTTGCTAAGAGGTGGTGTTCACATCAACTTAAGAAACCCTAGTTTCTAGTAGGCTTAATTTGTTAATTAAGAACCTTTAAAACTTTGTCTATTTTCTAAACTTGTTTGCTTCTGATACTCTTTGATAAGATGGTATGAAGTGCTGCATTGCTTGTGACTTGTGTATGCTTGTTTATTCATTTGTGCGTTGTTATATTTTTCCGGCGATAGAATCGAACGAGGAGTGTACCGAAGAAGGTGAAGTGTATGAGTATCAGGAAGAGGAGGACCAGGGACAAGCCACCCAAAGCAAGCCATCTAACTTGATGCATATCTGAACCATAATTACACATTTGCATGTCTCCTTCTATTTTATTCAAGTGCATGGATTTATGTTGCTATAGTTCCTGTAGCAATTCATTGTTGACTCAAGCTCCGCGAGTCAAGTTGGTATCATCCCTCGGGATGACCCCTTGTTTACCTATTCCATTATCCCTGAAGTAGTGGCTTGTTGGTTAGCAACAATGCCCTTGATAACCCTCTAGTGGAGCTAAAACTCTAGGACTGGGAACACTCAAAGAAAGTTTACAAAATGTTTTCCGAAAACCTTGGGGTAGCATCTACCCCACTGAAGTGATTTCAAAAAATGGTTTTTGTATCAAACTGGAGGACAAGGAGATGGTGGTTTTCAAATGACATTGGTGATCACTAGGCGTTCGCTCAGAACAATTAACCCGTGCAACCACATTACCCTGGTATGGGACGGGGCTTAGTCGGAAGTTTATCTGCCTTAGTGCGGGGAGCCTCATACTATATACGGGTCTGGAGGACCCCGGAATCCGGATTGCTGCCAGATTATGGGCAATAGTAAATCGGGATCCATCGGGATTTATCCGGCCAGAAGACACTTGGGTTTCTCCCGCCATGGCACTGGAACTACACTCGACGGAGGTAGACGGCCAGGGTTTGCCGGGGATGTATACTCCACAGGGTAGGCGCCCGTATTAAGGTGGATGGATGGAAGGCTCTGATCGATTATCCGAACCCCGCATACTTGTGTATGATGGTCCGTGGTGGAATCCCGGCGGATTTATCGGATGGTGTGGGTAAAGTGTACAACCTCTGCAGAGTGAAATTCTATTAGCCGAGTCCTCGGTCATGGACGGTTGGGACGACCGTTGCCTAGCCCAATGTCGGTTTTGGTTTCTCAAGGTGGATTTCAGAAAGAAAAGAAGATAATGCCGGACGGAGTACTCGGAGGGTACTGCCGTGGCACGTGCTTGGTTTCGGAGTACTTGGAGGGTACTGCCGAAGGTGGAAAGTGGTCATGTGTGAATGACCGGAATTAATAAGGAGGGTGGTCATGTTTGATTGACCCCCAGCTCTTCTCTTGAAAATGAGTTCCCCCTTCCCTAGAGCTTTTACTAAAGATGCTTACAAAGATTCTTCTTTAACAAGGATATAGAGATGTCGTATGACATGCTATATCGACACGAGAATTTGACTAGATAGGAAAAACTAGACCAGAGCCTTTCTCCTTGCTACAGCCAAACTGCATATTTGTCCTTTCCCCTTTAGATGGTTTGCGAGTACAATTCAAATGTACTCACGGCTTTGTCCCTGGCTATTAACTTGGCCAGATTATGAAGACTTTGAGGACGATGGTGAGGAGTTCGACGACGCGTGTGCGAACTAGGAACGTCTCCCAGTCAGTTGCCTGTAGGGTAGTAGGCATGACGTGGGTCATCAACGCTGCTTGGTATCCGCTGCTCATTTGTAGACTTGCCCTGCGTGGCATTATCAGTCTTGGTCATGTGACCAATTGTAAAACTTTATATTCGGTACTGTAATGGATGATGTAACTTTGATATCAGCTCGGTTAAGTGGACTCACGACATACTGATCATGGGATCGTGAGTTGTATGCATAACGGGAATTCCGGATGGGTAATCCGGGGTCCCCACAGCTCCGCCGCCACCGCCGACGAATTTCGGGGGACAGAAGTCTCTGTTTCAGCACCCTGCCAGGACGGGGAAGTGCCCCCGGAGCCATCTCCATCGATCTCCATCGCCTTCTCCGCTGTCTCCATCCACCTCACCGCCATCTCCATCAACCTTGCTGTCTCCTATGATGAGGAGGGAGTAGTTCATCCCCGGGGCTGAGGGCTCTACCGGTAGCTATGTGGTTCACCTCTCTCTCCCATGATGCGATCTTTATGTGATCGTGAGCTTTGTATCATGTTGAACAAATAGATGTTATTATTCAGATATTATGTGTACTCTAGTGGTGATTGTTAAAGTAATCTATTCCTCCTGCCATGGTGTAACGGTGACAGTGAGTGCATCATGGTGGTACTTGGTTTAGGCTATGATTGTGATCTCTTGTGGATTATGAGAATAATTATTGCTATGATAGTTTGATTGATCTATTCCTCCTTTCATGGTGTAATGGTGACAGTGTGTGCACCGTGTTAGTACTTGGTCTAAGTTGCAATGATATCTATCTTGAGTTGTGATCTGATTTGGATATCTCTATGAGTGGTGTTTGTCAAGTACTTGATGAACTTTAAGGGGTGCTTCTGTAGCCACTACACAATGATTAGTGTTATTCAATAGGAGAGTAATTCAGAGTACCATAGTGAAGAGGGTTATTTTATTTGTTCAATCATGTTATATTGTTGAGAGTGTGTCCACTAGTGAAAGTATGATCCCTAGGCCTTGTTTCCAAGCATTGCACACCGTTTACTTACTATTTTGTTACATGTTTGCTCGCAGCGATATTTACTTCAAGTCACATTTGCTACTTATAATCATCCATACCACTTGTATTTCACTATCTCTTCGCCGAACTAGTGCACCTATACATCTGACAAGTGTATTGGGTGTGTTGGGGACACAAGAGACTTTCTGTATCGTAATTGCAGGGTTGCTTGAGAGGGATATCTTTGACCTCTAACCTCCCTGAGTTCGATAAACCTTGGGTGATCCACTTAAGGGAAACTTACTACTGGTCTACAAACCTCTGCACTTGGAGGCCCAACAAGTGTCTACAAGAATAGAAGTGCGTAGACATCAAGCCCTTTTCTGGCGCTGTTGCTGGGGAGGTAAGGTAAAAGGTACTCACATCCTCCTGTGTGAGTGCTCGGAGTTATTTCCTTTAGATTCTGTAATTACATCTTTTTGTTTCTTGTTTTTATTTTCACTAGTTAGGCTTAATGGAAAATAAAGAGTTCTTTAGTCTTTTTCCTGATTTTAGATTTGATGAGAAAATTAAAAATCCTTTGGAGCTTATTTCGCATAGCAATGTTATTAGTACGAATGCTTTGAATACTATTAATGCTAATGCTATAGAAAAGTCTAAGCTTGGGGAAGCTGGTTTTGTTAAGTATGATATTTTCAGTCCCCCAGCTTTAGTGGAGAAAGTTCGTTCTGATAATATTTTATCTCCCATATGTGATGTTTCTAGTGATGCTTGTGCTCCTCATCCTTTTAAAATACCTATGAAAATTATTGATCATGTTAAGAATAACTGCTATTTAGGAGATGGAACTGTCCATCCTGGTGATCATTTGTGTTTTATACATGAATTATGCAAGTTGTTCCAGTGTGCAGGTATTTCAATGAACCAAGTTAAGAAGAAGCTATTCTCTTTGTCACTGAAAGGCAGAGCTGAGGAATGGTATCGGCTGCTTGATGATGGTCCATCTATTGTATGGGAGGAAATTGTGTCTCTCTTTTATTCTAAGTTTTATCCTCCAAGTGAAATTCATAAAGATCGTAATTGGATATATAACTTTTGGCCTCATGTGGGAGAAAGCATTGCCCAAGCGTGGGGAAGATTGAAGTTACTAATGCATAAATGTCCTATTCATGATCTTCCCCATAATATTGTTATTAATAATTATTATGCAAGGCTTTCAGGACATTACAAGGACTATCTAGATGCATGCTTTGATGGGTCTTTCACAAGCAAGGATGTCGACACCAAATGGGGTCTGCTTGAGATAATTCAAAACAATATTGAAGGTTGGGATAGCGACAAAGGTAAAGGATCAGGTATGAATTATGAGTTTGATTGCATTAAGTCTTTCGCTGAAACTGCTAATTTTCAAGAGCTTGGTGCTAAATATGGTCTTGATCCTCAAATTATGGTTGATTGCTTTAAAGCTGTTGCTTCCCATATGAATGTTCCTAAAGGAAATGGGGATGTGTATCATGAACCTTTTAAGGATACTTGCATAGAAAGTGATATTGTTGTTGATGATTGCAATAAACATGCTCAAACTTCTAAAAGTACTATTTCTTATAAGCATGTTAATTTTTGTGGAATGCATAGACCTTGTGAACAGAGTTACAATAAGGAAGATTATTGCATCACCCACGCAAATGACGAAACCAGTATGTGGCTCAAGGATCTAGATGTGCTTGGTGAATGGGTTTGTGAGCTTTATCCTTTTCTTTGTGAATTTTGCGGTGAAAAGGGGCACTTTAATTTTCAATGCCCAATTAATCAAACGAGTACCGCAGATTTGTATTGTGATGATAAGATTACTTTCAATCAGTATGATGAGATTACTTTGTTTTTGAATTGTGAAGAGATATCTAGAAAGATTGCTTTGGTAGACATGAATGATGTTGATATTAATAGCACCCTTCTTGGTTGTCATCTCTATTGTGCTAAAGATTGCCTCGCAAATACTTACTTACAAGATCTTATAAAACATGATGTTTTGCCAAGCTATGACAAGACTAATAGATGTTTCAATATTATTAATAGAGAGGAGGAATCCTCGAAAGTTTCTTCTGTTGTTTCTATCGGCAAACCAGATTATGTGGAGAAGATGTCTTTCCCTCCTAAAGAATATGTGGAGAAGATGCCCTTCAAGTCTCTCCCTCCTAAAGGAAAGAGTAAGAAGAGTAAGAAGAAGAAGAAGAAGAAGAGGAGTAAAAGGTGAGAGGACACGGTATCTTCCCCTAAGCATTATGATCCTGCTATTGATTATGATAATTCTGATTGGGATGATGTTCCTATGCCTGTTACCTATGTTAGTGATCATGATTGGGAAAAGCACTCTACTTTTGATATTGAAAATCTTTTTGGTACCAATTCTAAGGTTAATAATTGTTGTACCATTAGTGCTATCCATGTTCCTTCTTATGATGATATGTTTGATGAATATGCTTTGCGACATAGTAGTTCTCTATCTTGTGATGATACTAAGCCTCTAGTTTATGATGATGATTATAATGTTTTCAATTCACCTACTTTTGGGGAGAAAAATTGTTATGATTACAATATCCCACCTGTCTTTGATGATTATGGTGATGAGAATAATTATTCCGTTGAATCTGCTCCTACTACTATTGTTCATGTGGGGAGTATTAATCCTTTTATGCATGTGGCTCATGATAGGGATGCTTTATGTGATAGTTATATTGTTAATTCTATTCATGATGCTACTAAAAGTTATTATGAGAGAGGGAAACATGGTTTGATGGATCTCAACAATATTGAGTTTCTCCTCTTTATGTTGCAATTCTTGAAGTTGTACTTGTTTCGCCTTCCTATGCTTTTTGCTTTGCGCTTTTATGACTTGTCTCTCTACAAGACTATTTTTCATAGGAAGTGGTTTAGATTTAAATGTGTTCCATACTTGCTTTTTGATGCTCCCTATTGCTTCAAGTTCTTATATGGCACCTTTGCCTCAAGCTTTTATATGGCGCCCACATGAGCATCTTTGCAAATTGCTGCGCCTAGCTCAAAGGCGTTAAAGAAAAGCACTCTTGGGAGACAACCCATTTTTTATTTTCAGTAATTTTTATTTTATTTGATTCTTGGAAGTCATTACTACTGTAATGACCGCTCCTTATCCTTTTTATTTCGTTTTTGTGCCAAGAGAAGCCTCTAATTTGAGTGAGGTAAGATTTGGGGATGTTGCTGTCCTGAAACAGTTTTCGGTGCTGCACCGTAAAAATTCGTGAAAATTCTCTCTATATCTTTTGGACCTGCGATTTGTTGTGCATATGCCCCAGGTTATATCCAAACTTTTGTTAGTTTAACACTTTTTGATTTGAGCAACAGAAAACCCCTCAAAAATTCGACCTTTGTCAGCTGTTCAGTTTTGACAGATTTCTGCCAATATTTGTGTTTGCCACTTTATCACTTTCTTTTGAGTTCTTTTGATCATGGAACTTTTTGGAAAAGTTGCTACAGTAGTATGTGCTATATATGTGGTGGTTTTGAGTTGAAACCTGAAGCAAAAAAGAGGTTGATTATATGTTATGCTTACACTAATGTTGCTAATAGAATTGTGTTTAGTTTTGCATGAAGGAAGTTTTCAAGTGTAGGGATTGGAGAATGATGAGATGAGTTGAAGAATGGACAAAAGCTCAAGCTTGGGGATGCCCATGCATAACCCTAAGAAATATCCAAGAGGTACAAGCGTCAAAGCTTGGGGATGCCCCCGAGGCCCCCTTCTTCATCGGCAAAAATCAGGTCACCTTTCAAGACACTATATTTTTATTGCTTCATGCACTATGCATTTTTCTTGGAGCGTCAGTTGTTTTAGTTTTCATTATTAGTTTTGTTTTGTTTGCTGCAATAAATGTTTGGATCACATCATGTGTTTGGAGAGAGACATGCTCCGTTTTTCAATTGCCAAGAACACTCTAGTTTTCACTCTTATCAAAAACCGAGTGTTCTTCTTTTTCTGCTACTGCTTTTGGTTTTCATTTTCGCCTTGATTTGCGTTCAGATATTCTTATATTTATTCATCAAGGTGTATTTTTGCCTCTGATCTTTATTGGTTTTCATCAAAAGAGGTGTTTATGAAAAGTTTGAATGGTGTTGGAAAAGAGAAAAAGCTTTATGCAAAAAAGTGGTACAAGAAGGAGCTTGTGTAGACTGCGGCTTAGGCTTTTTCATGTCATGCTTGATGTCTTTTTGATAGTATGCTTAGTGGTTTTGCTGTAGCATGACTTGTCTCAAATAACTGAGATTGCTTAATGAGCCTTTGAAAGAATCATGCGTTGTTTTATCGTTTGGAAGCATTATTTTGGTTTTCTCCTTTGATGCTTTATTTGGGTTGACTTGGCACATGCTTACACCATGTTGACTACAAAATAAGTCACCTATAGCCTCTATGATCATTTAGTTTTTGACTTTTGATGCCATCTTATGCTTCTTTTAATGTTGCTTTGTCGCTTTGCATGATTATGGCCATTATTGCTCTCTTAGTTGGTCGCTCCCAGTCTTTTGCTAGCCCTCACTTTGTACTGAGTATGAGCTCTACTCGTGCATCCAACTCCCAAAAACCAAGTTTGCCATTGTGTCCACTATAAATTCCTATGCATGGTATTTTTAAGCCATTCCAAAGTAAATTTTCATGTGCTATCTTTCAAAACCTTCAAAACACTTCTCGTTTTGTGACACTGTTTTCAGCTCATGGGGACGTAGTGGTCGGATTTGCTATCTTCCATATTGCTTATTCCAAAAAGAAAAAAAAGAAAAAAAAAGAAAAAAGGCACTCCTCCATGGAAAGTGAATGTTGGTGGGCACCCGATGGAATCGGTTAGCCATGGTTTGTGAAAGGAAAAAAGGTGGGTGCTACTCCAAGTTGATGTGGGAGCAAACTGTCCTTGTGCGTGGTGAATGACCAGCCCGTTGGGAACCCCAAGAGGAAGGTATGATGAGTGTAGCAGCAAGTTTTCCCTCAATTAAGAAACCGAGGTTTATCGAACAGGAGAAGGAGAGACGATGACGACTGAAGGTGTTTGTGGAACCTGCACACACACAAACAAATACTTTGTTCCCAACTTGCGATGAGGTTGTCAATCTCACCGGTTTGCTTGAAACAAAGGTTATGAGTGTATCGAGTGGAAAACAGTAGTAATGTGCGAGTAAAGTAAACAGTGCGGGAAAAGTAAACAGGTGATTGCAATATGATTAAAATAGGACCGAGGTCCACAGTTCACTAGTGTTGTCTCTCCATAGATAAAATAACATGCTGGGTAAACAAATTACAGTTGGGCAATTGATAGAATAAAGATAACGTGATATGTCAAGAAGATCACTATGAGATTTACTCTGGGCATTACAACAAAATACATAGACCGCCATCCAACTGCATCTATGACTAATAATCCACCCCCGGGGATATCATCCGAACACCCTAGAAGTATTAAGTTGCGAACAACAGATAATTGCATTAAGCAAAGTGTGTAATGTAAACAAAGCATATGCCCTTGAGCATATGAATGTTGTTTTCTCCCTAGTAGCAACAGCACATCTACCACCTTAGAGGTTTCTGTCACTCCCCCAGGTGAAATAGAGACATGAACCCACTATCGAGCAAAAATACCCCCTCTTGGAGTCACTAGCAACTACTCGGCCAAGATAGCTACTAACAACGGAGAGCATGCAAGATCATAAACAACATAGAGATAAAAAAAGATATAATTCAGTACAGCAACTTAATCATAAACACCAATATTCATCGGATCCCAACAAACCAACATCATAGAATTACATAACGGTGATCTCAATCATGTAGGGCAGCTCATGAGATCTAAACATGAAGCACATGGTGGAGAAGACAACCATCTAGCTACTGCTATGGACCCATAGTCCAAGGTAGACTACTCACTCATCGCTCCGGAGGTAAGCATGGCGATGAAGAAGACCTCCGGTGACGATTCCCCTCTCCGGCAGGGTGCCGGGAAGAGCTTCTGGACCCTCCCGATCTTCGGGTCGACGGCGGCGGCGGATCGCGATGTATTCTGGAAAAATGATTAGGCCCTTAGGTTTTTCTCGTTGGGGGGTACTTATAGGCGAAGGGGCGATGTCAGAGGTGGAGCCAGGGGCTCTCACACAGGGGTGGCGCGGCCAGGGGCCAGGTCGCGCCGCCCCCTTGTGTGGGGCCCTGGTGGCCCCCCTCCGACACTTCTTCGGATGTCTAGAAGCTTCCGGGTAAAATATGACTTCAGGAACTTGTTTTGTCCAATTCCGAGAATATTTCCTGTGTATCACTTCTGAAACACAAAAACAGCAGAAAACAGGAAACTGGCACTGTGGCACTTCGTTAATAGGTTAGTTCCGGAAAATGTATAAAAGTGCCACTAAGTGTAACGAAACAATAGGCAAATGGTGTAAAACAAGCATGGAGCATCAAAAATTATAGATACGTTTGAGACGTATCAGTGGGGAGGAGTGCCAAGCTTTATAAAAGAGCACAAAAGTGCCAATATTTCTCTCAAAAACTTGCTTCATTTTTGTATGGAAGATAGTAAGAACCCCATTGCCAGTCGTTGACAAAGACAACCACCTCTCAAAACCAATTTTTATCTCTCTGTTTTACAAATGAAAAGCTCTAGCACATGTTTAATCACTGCTTCCCTCTGCGAAGGGCCTTTCTTTTACTTTTATGTTGAGTCACCACCTTCTACCTTTATGCACCATTAAGAGAGCATAGTTGTCATTCTTAGTGTGATATGCATTGTCCCAAAGTTCATTGATTGATTCATATTGTTGGTTTCACTTGCTCTTAAATTATTTGTATCTAGTCGCCCTCTTAAACTTGAAGGTGTCCTATGCATTTATATTTTGCTCTCCATGAAGGACAAGCTAAAAACCATTTGTATGTTTTTCCTTATGATTTGAACACACGTTTGACTTTCATTGTTTCATTTTCATGATCTTTTGTTTGTGTTCATTTTCATGTTATAACATGGTTGCTAAGTTTCTATTGTCAAGATTATATCTTTCATGCCCATGTTTTAAGTTCTTATGATCCCAGCTCACCATGCTTACATATATGATCAAGGTTGTGTAGGTGCATGTCACCTCAAAAATTATTTCTTTTGTTATCACTTACCTACTCGAGGACAAGCATGAGTTAAGCTTGGGGATGCTGATACGTCTCAAACGTATATATAATTTTTGATGCTCCATGCTTGTTTTTACACCATTTGCCCGATGTTTCATTACACTTCGTGGCACTTTTATGCATTTTCTGGAACTAACCTATTGACAAGATGCCACAGTGCCAGTTCCCTGTTTTCTGCTGTTTTTGTGTTTCAGAAGTGATACACAGGAAATATTCTCGGAATTGGACGAAACAAGTTCCTGAAGTCTTATTTTACCCGGAAGCTTCCATAGATCCGAAGAGGAGTAGGAGGTGGGCCACAGGGGCCCCACACACCATGGTGGTGCGGCCAGGCCCCTGGCCGCGCCAGCCATGTGTGAGGGCGCCTGGTCCCACTCCTGACATCGCCCCTTCGCCTATAAGAAGCCTCGGGATGGAAAACCCTAGGGGATTCGGCAATTTTCCAGAAAGAGTTTCGTAGCTCCGCCGCCGCCGCCGACGAATTTCGGGGGACAGAAGTCTCTGTTCCGGCACCCTGCCGGGACGGGGAAGTGCCCCCGGAGCCATCTCCATCGATCTCCATCGCCGTCTCCGCCGTCTCCATCGACCTCACCGCCATCTCCATCAACCTTGCTGTCTCCTATGACTTAGCACAACTCCCTGACATTGTTTCATAAATTCTTGCACACCAGATCGAAGTAAACGACCTTGACCAGATCTTACCGTCCACGACAAGATCTCCGACAAGGAATTGCTGGCGAGCCAGAGCACCCCCACCCTACCTGCTTCGCCATCAGAACTGTCTCGTCAGCCTGAACGTCGTGGTAAGATCGCCACCTCCCAGATCTCTCTATGCTTGCCGCACTCCTCCGTGTCCAACGCACCACCGTCGGGTCATCTAACTCTAGCCGTGCACCGTCACCATTGTAGGGAACTCCCAAGATCGATGACCACACCTTTAGCTTCACCGTGATCTCCTAAACACCGTCATCACCTTCTCGAAGCTCAACGATCGCCGGAACTGCCTCACCGTCGGACTCCAGTACCGCCAGGACCATGCCATCGACGTTTTCTGGTGAGCCCCTCCCCTTCCTTCTTCTGACCGTCCGATTTAAATCTTGCGGATGAGATCAAATCACTTACCAAATTGTTACGAATCAATCTAGTCCATATGATCCTACTTAAATCCTATGGCTCGAATCGGTGATCCGCATGAACCGGTACGGGCTAATCAGGAGCCTCCACGTGGCCGCTTCTGGTTAAACCCGATTCAAATTTTGTTTTAATTTATCAGATTGTTATTTAAACTTCAGAAATTCATATCTTGAGTTCTGTGCATCCAAATTTAGCAAACTTTGCGTCTCTGGATTCAGGAAAATGAGTAGAATCTATTTCTAGTATAAAATTACTTTCGCATCTGTTTTATACACTGAATTACTGCAAGCTTTATTTTAGTGTTTTGGCTATTAAAAATAGTTGTAAAATTCATTTTTCAGCATATCCTTTTGATTTTGGTCTATATGAAACCTCTCAGTATTGTAGCACGTCCAGAATACTTTCAGTACCTTTAATTTTACTTTTGTAGTTTTAGCTTGTTTAAATTGTTCTATGTGTGTTAAAAATGTTTTTGAGCCTTATAAATAACTTTAAAATTTTGATCATGGCATCATGCATATAGTTAACAACCAGGGAACTTGTTAAGTGTCTTTGTGGTGTTTAAATCACATGTTGCATGCATATTTCTTCTCATGAGTGTGAATGCTATGTGCTTATGATTGCAATATTTCATGTGTAGATTGTGCTGAGTGCAACGAGTGCCTTTGTGATGAGTGCACCAACTCTTCTCCTCACCAAGGCAAGTGTCACTAGGACTTGTTTTACACTTGTTATGGGAGTTTATATCACATGTTTTTGGCTAAGTGTTGAAAATCAAGTTTTTGGAAAACAAAAAAACAACTAAGTTAATGAACCACCTGGGTGGATGTGGCTTTGAATGGGTTATGTTGAGTGGTTCCCTGGGGTCATGTCGTCGAACCTCTGAACCACCAGGTGTATCTCACTTGTGGATGGCCACCCAGGAGCAAAGAGATTGGAGACATTCAAGTCATGAACCTTCCAGTGCAACCACAAGACATATGGGCTCTGTCTTGGCCAACTAAGCTGCAAGAACTCAATCCAGTCGGACAGAGGGTGGTAGATGTTGATAGGATAGAACGCGTCCGTTTTGGTCTGAGGGAATGCTTCTGAAAAGCCTCATCTTAGTTTTCACTTGGCCATTTGAGGCAAAATGAGTCTCATGGCAAAATGGGTTAACTAAGTCCTGTGGGAAAAGTGCACCACCTCTGCAGAGTGTTTTAAACTAAGTACTTAGCCATATCCCCGGTTACGGACAATTCTGAGTGACATGATATTGAAGTTGTTCAAGAATCTCCTCACCCCAATTTCTCTAAGTTAAAACTTGATGGGTAACTTTGGGTAGTAAAATTTTCTTCTTGTCAAAATTTTGCTAAGGAAAACTTGAGTTTTACAAAAGTTAGGATTGAATCTTGCTTTTGCAAAGTCAAACTCCACCTAGCCAAATAGCATATAAGTGTAGGTGCCATTGAGTCCACCAAAGTGACATCTTGCCAATACATTCAAAGTATTGACCCTCCATGGCTGCAACGTATCATGTTGCAGGTGGCTACTATGAAGATTGAAGATTGCTGTGCTTCGGTCACGAGTCTTTGTCCAACACGCCTGCCTGTGGAGCTATGAAGAAAAGAAGACTTGCAGTTTCATTTACTTAGTCATTTCTAGAGTTGTAATAAGTTTGTGGCTTTGTGCCTTTCGAGTTGTAAAAGAACTATGTTATTTGTGGATCAAGCATTGTAATAAAGACCTTTGTATTCTTGATATTTCATCTTGTAACTATGTGTGCTAGTAGTTGATCCGGGACTAGCACAAATAAAGCACAGGTATGCTACAGAATGGTATCAGAACAAAGTGTTGCCCTTAGGTTCGTGACCCTAGGATTGGACAAAAACCCTTAGGAAGAATTTAGGAGTTGTTCTTGTCCTCTTTGTTGCTAACACTTCGAAATAGTTTGATCTCTCTAAGTTAGAAGTCTGTTTTACTTTTGTTTAGCACTTTTGTTAAGTTTTTCTTACTTTAGCTTACTAACTAGTCATGTTCCAATGTAAAGATGTCAACCTTCCATATCACCAAGCCCGATAGTTTCAATGACTTCAGCTTTGGAGAGCGCCTCATCAACATCGTCACTGCCTTGTCCCTGCCTACCCCGTTCATCAATGGGAGCAAGATGACCAAGTTTCACAAGAAGGGCGTCTGGGTCATCCACATCATGTAGCCAGGGCACGAGACAGAGCCGAAGACTGAAAAGATCAAGTTCAAGACCTTCCACACCGACAAAGAAGCGGGCGCCCATCTCCTCATGCAAGAACTGATAGCACGCCTCTGCGGACGTCACTTCTCCAAACTCCAGAACCACTACTCCCACCCCTACGGCCGACGTGATGAGAAGGGCATGGTCATTGGGCTATCTGATAGCGAGCAAGACCCCATGTGCATCCACCTCGCCGAGTTAGAGTACCTCGTCAGGGACATCGATGTTGAGAGGTACAATGAGTTGTTTAACAATGATGAGTGAAAGGATCGTATGAGCGACTAGAGGGGGGGGTGAATAGGAGCTACCCAAATTTTTACTTCTTTTCAAGTTAAGGCTAGACAAGAAGGTAAATTCTCTAGATGTGCTTCTAAGCGAATTTACCTAGAGTGACAAGCAAGCTAGCAATAACAATATAAGTAAAGGTACGAGTAAAGGATAGAGGTAACCGCAATGGAGACACGAAGACACAAGGATGTATTCCCGTAGTTCCTTCCTTGTTACGGGAAGTACGTCTACGTTGGAGAGGTGTGGTGCCACAAAGGCCACCAACGCCACAAAGGCTCACCCTATTCTCCGGTGAACAAGCCACAAAGGCGAGTCCACGCTCCACTAAGCGATGCCCTTGAAGGCGGCACGACACCTTTACACAAAGTATTGGGGCAAGCTCCACAACTCAATTGGAGGCTCCCAATAGGCCCACCAAGCTCTTACACACAAAGTTAAGCTTGGAGGATGGCTTCTTCCGGCTAGAAATCCGATGAACACATGAGTTACAAGCCCCTCAACAAAACAAGGGGGGAAATCAAATTGCCTTGGTGGAGGTGTAGATCTAGGTCATCTCCCTCTAATCCCAAAAGGGCTTTGAGTTCTATTGGCTAGGGAGAGAGATCTAGTGCTTTGAAGCTTAGCAACAATGAAGGAGAGAGAGTGGAAGCCGCAGCCTCTTCTTGAGGTAGAAGAAGGCTTTATATAGTCCTCCATGAAATGTAGCCATTGCTGGATGATTAGGGCCGGAGTCTCCGGCCTGGAGGGCCAGAGTCTCTGCCCTAAGTGACTCCAGGGCCGGAGTCTCTGGCCAGAGACAAAAGTCTCTGGCCCAACTCCGGCCTGGCATCTGACTCATCCGAGCCAGTTTGCAACCCTCGATCCGCCAGACAGACCGGAGTCTCTGGCCCCTGGGGACCGGAGTCTCCGGCCTCAGCCTGCCGACCCAGAGTCTCCGACCAGAGACAGAAAGTCTCCGGCCCAACTCTGGGAGGGCATCTGAATAGTCCGACTTTGAGGATTGCCTGGGCGAGTCCCCTAGGCCAGAGTCTCCGGCCACCTGGGCCGAAGTCTTCGCCCTAGAAGAAGCAACAGCAGTATTTTGTGGATCCCCTCTCCACCATTTCCACCTTCGCGAAGCACCCTACAAGACAACTAAGCCCTAACTCCACTACTGGACTACGGGCTCTGATCTTTTCTTCCTTTTTGGGGTGCACCTCCGCGAGATCCTGAATCAACCTAGAAAATCTGCAGAACTTTAATAGCAGGTTAATTCACCAAATGTTGTTAACAAACACCAAAATACATTTATTAGGGAAATGCTCTTTCAATCTCCCCCTTTTTGGTGTTTGATGACAACATACGGATTTGCAAGATATAAGCACAATAAAATAAAATATATAGCCAAAGCTCCCCCTACTTGTGTGCACAACACCATTTACATTTGAACATGAGTCCACACAAGTAAGGATCATCACCCCCCCTATATATTTCACAATTATACCAAGAGCAAGAATAATATATGAGACTAACCACAAGCATAGAAGTAAGACTAACAAGATAGCACACATTAATAATAGTCTTACTAGCAATAGAGGAACTTAAGTCTCACAATAATACCATACCACACAAGCGATAGTTCAACACTAAGATAGATGAGACACAACATGAAAGTCCATGAAGTTGTGTCTCGACCAAAGCGAATGAAAGGCAAATCCAAATAAACCCCATCCCATGGCAAATCCCACGAAGACAACCTAGTAGAGTTACTTCTCCCCCTTTGGCATCGAGACACCAAAAAGGGAAAAGAGCGATGCTACATGCCCATGAGATCACTCATCGTCTTCATCCTCGGGCTCGACCTCGGAACCAGCATTGAAGTCCTCATCTCCTTCTTCAATATCATCAGAAGCCATGGGCTTCTTGCCATGATGCACATTGGAGGTGCCAGAGGTGACCTCCTCAAAGGCTTGCCAGTCAGTCAGACCCTTGCTCCACTTGCCATAGGAGTGAGTGTCGGATGATGAAGAGGAAGGAGGTGATTCCACATAGCCCAGTTGAGAAGCCTGAAACGCCTTGTGAAGAGCATGTTGATTGTCATTCAGGTGCTTTTGAGTGATGTAGCCCTCATATTGCTTATGACGGATGTCCACATTCATGCATAGCACATTCCTTTGAAACCAATTGAGCTTCTTGAATTCTTGCCCAAATTCATTGTTGGAGCTAGAGCCGGCATTGCTAGCATGCTTCATCCTTGGGCCCCTTCTAGTTGAAACCCCTTCGGCAAAGGCATCATCATCTTCACCTCTCACCAGAGCAAATGGTTCCTTGGAGTGACTGGTGGGTTCTTTGCTTTGAAGCTTCACAACCTTGTGATTTACAAGGTTTGCCTTGAGAAGAGGAAGGTTGAGTTGTTGAGCATGAATGAGCTTCATGACAAAGGGGGCATAAAGAGGAGTCTTCTTGTTGAGAATGCAATCATTGATTTCCTTGTGAATGAAATCCATCACATCAAGTGGTTCAACATGTGCGGTCTCCCCTTTGCAATAGACTTCATGTGAGTAGGCCAAGAGATTCACTAAGGCCCCACGAATAGCATCAAAGTTACCGGCTTGAGGGGCAATGGAGGCCCGGAATATGCGAAGCAAAATATTGGACCGTTTAGATAGCCCAAGGGTGCCTCCAATGACAATCTTCTTATCATCCCTGGTGTAGAGAGGAGCAAGCTTCTTCTTCTCATAGTACTCACCGTCCACATGCATCCTCATGCCACTAGGAGTAGTAGCACCACGAAACTCATAACCAAGGAGAGCGGCAAAGTCCATGAAGTTGGAGTGACAAACCTCTTCTCCGGTCATCCAAGTCATGGGGATCTCCTCACCATCTCCAAGTACCAAAGTAGCAAAGAACTGATGGACCAATGTGATGTTGTAAGGCTCTTGAATCCTCATGAGTGTATGGAGCCCAAGCAAAATGGGAGAAGTCCATGACCGTCTGAGGGCAAACCGGATACTTCTTGAGAGAAGCAAAGAACTCCTTCATAATCAGCTCTTGTTCTTTGCGGACAAGGCAACGGTCACGAGAGTTGCGCGGGGGAGCATACATGTCCCTCTTCCTCATCTCAACATATTCAGATGATGACAGCCCTTCCAAAGTCACAAGGCTATCGAACTTGACCTTTTTAGCTGCCTTAGCACATTCCTCCTCAACCATCCTAGTCTTGAGTTTCTTAGCATCCCTAGCTTGCTGAGCAATGACAGACCTCTGAGCAAGAGCCCCTGTGGCGGGATTGACAACCAACTTGTCCTTGCTGTGAGCGGCCGGTTTCCGAGAACCACCTGCACCTGTGAATGAGTGAGGAAGATAGCAAGGTTGAGGTGACATGTCCTTGAGTCAAAAAGTAAGCAACTATGCTGTGACTAGTGCACTCAGAGCAGATCTAGCTGGAGTCTCCGGGGGATTGGACCGGAGTCTCCAGCTAGAGCCGGAGACTTTGTGTCCAGGCCGGAGTCTCTGGCCACAAGGGCTGGAGTCTCCGGTTGGACGCAGGGGCCCGAGCCTAGGAGACCTCAAAGATCAAATCAAGGGCAAATAATCACAATAAAGTTGCTAAGATGATGAAAGATAGCCACAAGAAGGTAGTGCACCATAGCAAACTAAGGGAAACATGCACATCTCATAGATCTAGGGAGAACTAGATGGAGGAGATAGAGGGCAAGTTTACCGGAGTCCATGGCATGAAAACAAACGGTGCGAATGATCCCACACCTCCAAGAACTTGATTTGCCGGTGGCACGGCAGATCCCAAAGCTTGGAGAGGCTCCAGGGGGCGATCTATGGCAATGGGGGCGGCAGCGGGAGAGCAGGGGCATGGGGGTGGATGGGGAAGAATGAACCGTTCTTCCCCAGGTTCATTCTTCCCCACCCCGTGCCCTAGTTATTTGGTTCGAAACTGCCCGGCCGGAGTCTCCGGTACTTACCCCGGAGTCTCCGGCCCCATTGACAAGATCAACATTTATGGTATAAAAGGACATGTCATTTAGAGTTTAAGTATGTTTGAGGATGAGATAGGCTTGGGATAGAAACATTGTCACTGTGTGGTACAAAATGCTCATGTTTGCAAACATGCAAATAAAATCAAATAAGACCAAACATGAGCATGTTCCCATAGAAAAAGAATAAGATAATAAAATCAAATGGGAAACTCCTCCACTAAGGAGGTCGGTGGCCAAAGGCCACCATGTATGAGTATATAGGTATGGCACCGCGAAGATATATCTTGGGCCCAAAACCTAGACTCATCAATTAAGCTCAAAATTATCACAAATGACAAGATAGAACAATACGCTTACTATTGGCATAATGGGTTGAGGGATAGTCCAATCAATTAGGACCGCACTCCCCTATTTCCATGCCCACATCTAGAACAACACACAAGTTAGAGTATGGGAGTAAATGCACCTAGCTCAAGCCACATTGCTTGAATCAATGATATTTAGTTCATGCCTCAATTCTCGGAATCTTGCTTCATCAAGAGGCTTCGTGAATATATCGGCAAGTTGCTCATTAGTGCCAACATAAGATAGATCAATATCTCCACGGTTGACATGATCCCGAATGAAATGATGATGAATCTCAATATGCTTCGTCTTGTTGTGTTGCACCAGGTTGTGAGCAATCTTGATTGCACTTTTATTATCACATAAAAGAGGCACTTTGTCAAAAATGACACCGTAATTCTTCAAAGTTTGCCTCATCCATAAGAGTTGTGCACAACAACTTGCCGCGGCTACATATTCGGCTTCGGTGGTAGAGAGAGACACACAATTTTGTTTCTTAGATGACCAACACACCAAAGACCTACCAAGAAATTGGCAAGCCCTGGAGGTTGATTTTCATTCCACTTTGTCTCCCGCCCAATCCGAATCCGAGTAACCTACAAGATCAAAACTTGCTCCCTTTGGATACCAAAGACCAAAGTTAGGGGTATTCACTAAATATCGAAAGATTCTCTTGACCGCCACTAAGTGGCTTTCTTTTGGTGCGGCTTGAAAACGTGCACAAACTCCCACACTTAACATAATGTCCGGTCTAGATGCACAAAGGTAAAGCAAAGAACCAATCATAGATCTATAAAGTTTTTGATCCACTTCTTTACCATTAGGATCGAGATCAAGATTAACCTTTGTTGGCATGGGAGTCTTTGCACCTTTGAATCCTATCATCTCGAACCTCTTGAGCATGTCTTGGGTATATTTGGCTTGGTTAACAAAAGTCCCTCCCTTCAATTGTTTGACTTCAAATCAAAGGAAGAACTCTAACTCCCCCATCATAGACATCTCAAACTTGTCGGTCATGAGCTTAGCAAACTCATCATTGAAAGCTTTGTTAGTAGACCCAAATATAATATCATCAACATATAATTGGCAAATGAAAAGCTCCCCATTGACCTTCTTAGTAAAAAAAGTGGGATCGATCACCCCAATTTCAAAACCACGATCAACCAACAACTCTTTAAGGTGCTCGTACCATGCATGTGGGGCTTGTTTGAGGCCATAGAGCGCCTTATCAAGTTTGTAAACATGGTTAGGAAACTTAGGGTTTTTGAAGCCCGGGGGTTGCTTCACAAAAACCAATTCATTTAAGGGACCATTGAGAAATGCACTTTCAGCATCCATTTGTTGAAGTTTAAAGTTATGATGAAATGCATATGCAAGTAAGATGCGAATGGATTCAAGACGGGCAACGGGAGCGAAAGTTTCATCAAAGTCAATACCCTCAACTTGGGAGAAACCTTGAGCCACCAATCTTTCCTTGTTACGAATGACAATGCCATTTGCATCTTGCTTCTTCTTGAAGATCCACTTGGTCCCAATGACATTATGGCAATCTTTGGGCCGTTCTACTAGAGTCCAAACTTTGTTGCACTCGAAGTTGTTGAGTTCATCATGCATGGCATCAAGCCAATCCTGATCCTCAAGCGCCTCATAAACTTTCTTGGGTTCTACACAAGAGACAAAAGCATGATGAGAGCTAAAGTTAGAAAGTTGCCTCCTTGTGGAGACACCTTTACAAACACTCCCAACAACATTTTCCAAGGATATGCTTCTTCGTTGAATAATGGACTCAAGCTTCTTCTCACGGCGAGTGCGAGCCTCAAGAGGAGATTCTTGAGAGACTACTTGATCATCTTCATGATCGCTGTTCTGGTCCTCGCCTTGACCAGTTGGATTGCCTTGATCATCAAGTGGCCCATAGCCACGGAATTCTGAAGGATCTTCATCAAGGCCTTGATCACCCCCGAAGACTCCGGTATCCAAACCCGGAGACTCCGGTATAGGCCGGAGAGTCCGGACCGCAGGGGCCGGAGACTCCGGGCAAGATTGCTCGGTGGGATGATCTTGAGGTTGAGGGTGCGCAGCTTGTCTTTGGTCAATGTACTGTGGGTGTTCAGCAGGTGAAGGCTCCACTTGTGTAGAGCATTGTCCTTCTCCTTCGGCCAAAAGGTGTCCCTCAATGGGCCGAAAGAATCCGACACCCATTCTTCTTATGGCTTGGGGAGGAATTTCATCACCTACATCACGAACACCACTTTGTCCCACAAAGGAACCATTATCTTCATCAAACCTCACATTACAAGTCTCTATAACATGCCCGGTGGACTTGCTATAGATCCTATAGGAATGTGAGTCCGTGGAGTAACCAACAAAGATACCCTCTATAGCTTTAGAATCAAATTTTGACAAACGAACACC
The DNA here is from genome assembly GCA_007115705.1 of Dactylis glomerata. Lineage (NCBI taxonomy): Eukaryota > Viridiplantae > Streptophyta > Magnoliopsida > Poales > Poaceae > Dactylis > Dactylis glomerata. The sequence continues at coordinate 2,889,836 of QXEO01000264.1, read as the reverse complement.
TTTCTTGAGATAGAAACACTTACAACCAAATACCCGGAAGTACATGATGTTGGGCTTTTGCCCGGTAAGAATTTCATATGGAGTCTTGTTCAAGTTCTTGCGGAGATAAAGCCGGTTGGTGGCATGGCATGCGGTATTAATAGCTTTGTCCCAAAAGTTGTATGGAGACTTGAACTCCGCCAACATAGTTCTTGCCGCATCCATAAGAGTCCGATTCTTCCTCTCGGCAACTCCATTTTGTTGCGGGGTATATGCAGCGGAATATTGATGTTTGATACCCGCATCACTAAGAAACTCATTTAGGGAGTAGTTCTTGAACTCGGTGCCATTGTCACTTCTTATAGTCAATATGGTGGTATTGAATTGATGCTCAACTTCGGTGGCAAAGTCTTTGACGGTTTGTTGGGTCTCACTCTTGAACTCAAAGAAATAAACCCAAGTGTATCTTGAATAGTCATCGACAATCACCAAGCAATACTTCTTGCCACCAAGACTTGCATAAGTGGGAGGTCCAAAGAGATACATGTGAAGGAGCTCCAAGCACCTCTTGGAAGAGATAATAGTCTTGCTCGGATGGCTTGTTTCATGCATCTTCCCTTCAATACATGCCCTACAAACACGATCTTTGGCAAAAGAAACATCCTTTAGTCCGAGTATGTGGCCGCCGGTGTAGAGATTTTGCAAAGCTCTCATATTGACGTGGGCTAACCGGCAATGCCAAAGCCATCCCACGTCGGCCTTAGCAATTAGGCATATCGCGGCCGTAGTGGGTTTCTCCGAGAAATCCACCACATACAAGCCATTTTGGACATAGCCAACAAAGGCAACCTTGAGAGACTTACTCCACATGACGACCACAATATCAACATCAAAATATGTGGCATAGCCCATAGTAGCAAGTTGATGAACGGAAAGTAAATTATAACCAATCGTTACGACAAGCATGACATTCACTAGGGATACGTCTGGAGTGATCACCACCTTACCGAAACCAAGTACCTTAGAGGATGACTTATCACCATATGAGACCGTGACATTTGATGTATTTGGCTTTAGATCTTCCACAATATTTTTGCTTCCGGTCATGTGGCTTGTGGCACCACTATCAATAATCCATTTTCCTCCTTCGGAAGCAATGTCCTACAAGAGATCAATTCTTGGTTTTAGGTCCCCATTTTTGGATGGGTCCTCTTTTGTTAGTCACAAGAATCTTAGGTATCCAAATAGCATATTCAATGTAATCATCATAGGGACCAACATATTTAGCATAGACATTACCATAATAATCCCTAAGAAGAACATAATGAGGGTTATATTTTCCTGCAAAATCATTGTGAGTAGGGCCGGAGACTCCGGCCTTTGGGAGCGGAGACTCCGGGCTAGATGAACTAGCCGGAGACTCCGGCACTACAAGAAATGCGTTGACTAGCGACCCTCTATTTTCGTCACTAGATCGTCACAATGGTTGATCTATGACGATTTTATGATGAAAAAATGATCGTCAAAAACGGGGCGTCGTTGATTACCGAACGTGACGAATTCACTGAAATCGTTATAACCGTATATGACGATATTGGACCGTCATAACGGTTATGACGATTCAGTATCGTCATGGGCAGTTTGAGGAGACCACATCAGCAATCCAACGTGGCAGCCACGTGGCAGGCATTATGACGATTTTGAATTGGTTGTAAATCAAAATCAGCCCAGTCCATTTCGACTATCTACATGGGCCAAGCCCAACAATTCAGCTTATTTTATGATTATTTTTTCTCAGTTCTAAACAGCTAAATGGGCTAAGCCCAATAATCGGTCTTTTTGCTTTTGCAGGCCTTGGCCTTTAACAACATTTCTTTTTATTTTTGTCAAATTTATTCAGAACCTAGTCCCACTTATCAGATGGGTCCTACTCATCAGATGGGTCCTACTCGTCATGCTTATCGCATAAAATGGTCCACACGTCAGATAATTTCGAACTGCAAATTACTCATCACATCACAAGTGGGTCCCTATTGTCAGATTTCCATTTCACACAGTTTTAAAGCACATACATGATCCGTATTTCAAATATTTCAAACAAAACAGAGGAAATGCAATCCATGAAATAACACTGAAATTCGTCTATTACAATCTTTACAGTCTATTTATAGCCCAACTATTCCTGCTATTACAAATATGCTACTCAGTTGATTGGGGCTTCACGGCTGCTTCAAATATCTCATGTACGCAACTCCTGTAGAAGAGGAACCACCACATTTTTAGTCTCAATGAAATGAGAAAATGACAAAAAACTACCACATTTGCGCCGAACGTGTCAGCTAGCTACCACTTTTGGATTTTTGGACACATAAATACCATTTTTGTGGTTCGACCGTGACAAATAGCCCTAATTCATCCGGTTTATAAGTTTAACAGCGTTTCTGACAAGGAGGGCCCACCTGTCAGGCTGACGTGGCAGGCTATAACTAAACTGCTAGCTTCCTATTACAAAAGAGCACTTAAATCTTATTTTTTATCACACACAGGTCCCCATCATCAATCCGCTGTCTCCCTCGTGTCTGGTTCGTCTTGCCCCGCCGGCGCCGCGGCGGACAGCACCCCGACCACCGCGAGGCGGCAGCTGCACCAGCCCTTTGTCCCGGACTAGTCCACCGCGCCGCCGTCCCAGACCCCGTCGGTGCCGGCCCCACCCTTATTCCTCACATTCCAGACCGGGCCGCCTCCTCCCCCAGGCCGCCTCCTCCCCCAGGCCCGCCGACCTCGCCGGAGCAGTCGGCGTACCCCGCACCCGGAGCGGGCCAGCCTCTTCGCGCGCGACGAGTTCAGCAGGAGCAGCAGGGGCGCGCACGCCACAGACGTCCGCTTCGGCGGCGACCACCGCGTCTTCGGCCGAGTTCCTGTACATGGGGCCGCTGGCGGGAAGAGACGACGGGAAGAGCAGCGACGAGCTTGGGCGGGTCCTGGTGACACCCTCCGTCCTCGAGCCACCGCAGTTGGTCGCCCGAAGAGGCATGGCTGGCAGAGGGAAGCAGGCGGCCGGCATAGGAAGGCGTGGGTGACCGACCTAGGGAGACGCCGGCGACCTCGGCCTGTACCTATGGAGGCGCGGGCGGCCAGGGAGATGCGGCGTCCTCGACCTAGACCTCGTTGCCGTCGCATAGGGAGACGCGGCGTCCGTCTCTCCCCTGCTCGCGCAGCTCGCCTACATGGGGCCGCCGGCGGGATCCTGAACACGATCGCAGTTAAAGAAGGTCAAGGAGGGTTTTCTTTTTTCTTTATTTATTTATTAGGTGGGGGATTGAGAAGGATCATTGTGTAGTAAAAATTAAGATTTTGGGGGTTTTTTGCAAAATAAAATATGACATTAGGGTTTCACCTGCCACGTCATCCTGACATGTGGGCCATACTAGTCAGAAACGCTGTTAAAATGCTAAACAGAACGAATTAGGGCTATTTGTCACGGTCGAACCACAAAAATGGTATTTATGTATCCAAAAATCCAAAAGTGGTAGCTAGCTGACACGTTTGGCACAAATGTGGTAGTTTTTTTGTCATTTTCTCCAATGAAATAACACCTAAAATACAACAAATCAAGTTGGCAATTCAATTATAAAAAGTACATGCAATATCCTATAGTATATCTAAACTACGATTCTGTGCATGCAAGCCAAACAAGATTTCAGGATATAATTGATGCCGAGAGAAATAGTTAGGGAGTGAATGCCCATATGGTATTAACAAGAAAATACTTTCACTTTTAATTGTGTCTTATGTTTGGGAACAAATTGATGCAAACAGTCCATTGGAATCAGTACAGCAGAAAATTGATTTTAATTCTGATGCCCCTGATAAGCATGCAAAAGGAAGAATATATTCATATAGTGTTCAAAATTTGCTGGGAGAAAGAAAATTAAAAAAGTACGAGAAACATCAACATACCAGTTTTTTCAATGAGAACTGCACCCAACAGATCCTACATCCTTGAATGGATAAGCCAAGATCCTACTTTTTGGTCAGATGGGTTGTAAGTTGAAGATTCCATAGACTAATAAGCAACAAAGACAATGAATAAGGTTCAAATTTCATGTATGTGCAAGTAAGATGAGATCAAATAGTCATAATATGTTCACTAAAGCATCACGGTTCTAATGTGAGATCTCAATATAGGTATCCGAAAACATATTACCATGGTTTTAAGGCGTCAAGGCGTCCAGGGGGGGCGCTCTGACGCCTAGGCGGATGCCTTAGGCGCCTAGGCGCCCAAGGCGGGCAGTTTTGCAAGGCGGAGGTCCAGCACTTTGACGCCTAGGCGACGCTTTAAGGACGCCTTTAAAACCATGCATATTACTGCTTCTCAATATCATTTTATGAAGAGTCAACTAGAGAGGGAACGACATACTTAAACAGGCATCAGAAATTGTAAAATAAGCAGAAAGCTATCATGTGTTAAAGTTAACATGCTTAAACCATCTCCTGTATGAAAATCAACAAGTGACAAAACGATCAAGACAAATACTATCAGGTCCTCTCCCAGGTGCTCATGGGGTCTTCGTCAACAAACAGCTCCTCACAGTTGCTCACCCTGATATCTGGCAAGCAACTGTCCAGCAATCACCGCCGCGGAAGAGCGTCTCAATGTCACATCGCCATCCGAGGATCATCAAGAACAATACTCAGACATTGTTTGACCTTAATTTCACTCCACCACCTGAAGAAGAGGATAATCAGAATCAAGATGCAGGTGTACTCATACAAGCAATACGTAGAGATGCATGAATTTACTGCAATTTGACAGTAGACAGTATACAAAGTATTGACAGCAATATTTGAATCAACAAGCAAGTATACGGTCTTATATTAAATCAAATCATCAGACCATGCATCATAAGAGTAATCTTTAGAACAACTTCACCATATTATGAACTGAATTCACTATTCAGTTCATAATATTGTGTGAGTTTCAAATAAACACCCAGCATGAATTTATTTCCACAAGTAATTAAGCCACTGAAGTTAACTGAACTTGACATCTAACAGAAGATAACTTCAGTTTTAACAGGAGGTGGTGCTACAAGTATCATTCCAGTGATAACAAAACATTTTTCAAACAAAGCGGTGGCTAGAAGGAAGGGAGAAGATAATTCCCTTTTTTATTTCTTGAAAATTCTTGTCACATATGGAATACTATAGTGTTTCAAGTTGAACATAATCAGATACTAGTATTACTTCACTGTGCGGTCATTCATTAACCTAATCAGGCACTCGAGCGTATCGCCACATATTAGATTCAGTAGCGTCTCGGGCGTATCGCCACATACCAGATTCAGTAGCGTCCGTTGTCAGAGTAATTTCAGAATGACTGATCGGTTGGCAAGATAGTATGGATCATTACAGAATCCAATATAAATGCAAAGTTAAAAGGTGTAAAGTAACAAAAATAGTCAATCATTAAATCAAGTGGCTAGCTATAACAAGCTGAACACTTTATCAGTAGTGCCAGTACCGTCCAAAAAGATCAAAGATGCATGCGGAAAACATATGGCAGAACTTGCGGCATGAGGAAACACTAACATGATTGAATGATGGCGAAATAGCCAAAATATCAGGACAAAGCAATGGGATGGTTACATCAGATTCAGAAATACGCTGGAACATGTAGCACTACGTCAAAAATAGGCACAGTGATCAATTGGGTACCAAACATAATTAACTACTCAATGTCCAGTATGATCAGCCTACTTATTGTCCATGTCTAAAATTCATATGATGTGGTCCGAAATCTGAAACCATTATTCTCAACAAATGCTCAAGCTTTAAATAACAATCTGCAACAAATCAAAAAATTGAGCCACCAGGATGTGTAAAATCTCCACGACTTGGACTGAACCGTGACCTGAATCTCCTTAGACCGAACATGGAAAATCTCACACTATTGGAGGCGGATTGGGGATTTTGTTATGGATGATTCAGGTACTGGATGAAGACAACTCTGTCGGGAATCTTCGATTCCGAACAAACAACCCTCACCTGAGGCTCGAGCTTGCCCGTGTGACTCGCACTATGCCGGAGATCTCGCCGCACCATCGTGCCGGTCGGTCGCCGTCGCCACGTTCACTGCATACGATTTACAGTACAGGGCATGTAAGGCCTAGGAATCAACGAAAACCTGCCGAGACACCGAAACAAGCAGCGATATGGCCTTGGAATCAACGAAAACCACGCTGAGATCCGGGGAGCCGACGGGGGACGCGGGGGATTAGGTAGAGCGGGAGATCAGCGGGGGATTTGGGGACAGAGGCTGGGCTTACCCCGAGGATTGGGTCCTCTTGGCCCTAGGCGACGACGGCGTAGCGGATGTTGTCGAAGTCGAGGAGGGTGCCACAGAACAGGAAGTCGCGTGATGGCGTGAGCGGATACCGAAAGGAGCAGATCCAGAGGCGGCCATTTCGGGGATGAAGCGGGACAGGTCACCACGGTCATGACGAAGCAGATCTCGGAGCCATGGATCCGGCGAAGCAGGCACCGCCTCAGGCCGCCCTGACCATGGACAAGGCGAAGATTATGGGTTTGAGGCCGTGGAGGACGCGCGCTAGCTCGATGGCGGTAGAGGCGAAGCTGCCGATGAAGTTGAAGATCCGAATGGCAAACCGTGGGTCGTCCTCAACGGCACCGGCGAGGCTGGTGACACGAGGCCCCATGGACACGCGCCTAGACGGATTTGTGTGGATCTGACGTGACAGGAGGAAGGAGAGGAGGGTGTTCTGGAGTTGTTGGTGGCGGCGGTGGGGAAAGAGAGGAGGGGTTGAATGGTTAGGGTTTCGGTGGGATCTGGCTCGGGACCGTGGGGAGGGTCGGGCGGGAGGAAATGACAAAAAACTACCACATATCTGCCAAAGGTGTCGGCTTGCTACCACTTTTGGTTTTTGTGACACATAAATATCAGTTTTGTTGTTTAACTTCGACAGATTGCCCTGATCTGCTTGTTTTAGTGTTTTAACAGCGAAACTGACTAGTATGGCCCACCTGTCTATATGACATGGCGTGGCGAGACAGTGGACAAGTCACGCCCGTTAGGTTATCGTTTGGAGGGGCAGATCGGGCAGTCCAGGTATTCTCCCGCGCCTCTCCTTTCACTGTGAGGAAGATGGACAGAGACGGCGGCAATGGCGGTGATTCGGCCGGAGCTGGTGATGGAGGCGGCGGCGGTGGTGGTGGCGGCGGCAGCAACGACGGCCATTTCGTCCAGCAAGTGTTGTTTGGCCCCGGATTCAACATGGGCTGCATCGACTTGTCCCTCCCAGAAGATGGCGAGCAGGATTTCTCCGAGCCTGATCCCGATGAAGCTCCAGCCCCTTCTTGCACCCAGATGACGGCGACGAGCGTCTTCACCGGCGACCCGCTCAGCCACTACATCTCGGACTGCGGGTAAATTTTCTATCTCATTATCTCTGTAAATTAGATTGGGAAAAAGGGGGAAAACAGAGAATTCATTTTGATTAGTTGCTTGACATTCAATCTAGGGAGAATGCAGAGATGTGGGATCTATACATTCAATTCGATGGAGCAAAATGTGTGCAGACAACTATGCGTAGGTGTGATATTAGGTATCTGTCACTTCTAGGATTGATGGAGAAGGAAGGTTATGGGCTGTGTGATTCAATGTACTATGTGAAAGAAGAAGGAGAGGGACTGCAAGGTCTGGAAATTGTAGACAGTAACTATAAGGTGGAAGAAATGCTCAGGAAATATGACAGCTCCAGGAAATTGGTGTTGACTGTTATGAGGGATAAGAGGAAGCAAGTCATTGTTGTCTCTCCACAGAAGAGAGCCATTGTTGTCTCTCCACAGAAAAAAAAACCCACCTAGAGGACTTTGAAGTTCCTTTGCAGACCCAGAAGAGTGTGAATTTTGATCCTTGGGACACACATATTGGTGAGGAAGGTAATTCTAAAAAAGAAGATGCATCAGATGGTAGTGATGGCTGGATGTTTCCATGCCAGTATGACCCAGTTAAAGCAGATGCCATGAGGAAGCAAGAGGAGGAGGAAATGAAGAAACATGTTGCAGAGAAGAAGAAGAAGAAGAAGAAGAAGGTTCAGATGGAAGATCCAACTGAGAGGTATGAGGGAGACAGTGATGTGGAGGACCTTTTCACCACTCCATGTGATGAGAATGAGAATTCTGAAGCAGAGGAACCAGTGAAGAAGAAGGTAAAGAAGCAGGCCCCAACTCTCAGATCACATTCATAGATTGAGCAAGAAGTAAAGCTAGATTGGGCACCATCTGATGATGAAGGTGAAGAAGGGTTTCTGCCAGAGGAAGATGATGATGGACATGAGCCACTGCCATTTTCACTGTCCAAAGGAAGGAAGAGCAGAGCAAAGAAACATTTACCAAGGGTATGGTATGATGAAAATAGAGAGAATCCTGAGGGACAGTTTCAGATTAGACTATGCTTCAGAGATGTGTACCAGTTCAGGCAGGCATTGTGCAGGCTGCATATTGTACAGACAAGAAATTTTCATTATCATAGGAACAGCCCTGAAAGAATTATTGTCTGGTGTGAGGAGGAGAAGAAAGATAAGTACAATTGTAAGTTCTACATGACTGCTTCCAGGATAAAGCATGAGGAGACTTTCTGCATTAAGAAAATGCAACTAGTGCACTCATGCCCTACAGAGCCAGCAAGCAGTAGGGTGAACTGTAAATGGCTTAGCAATGCCTATGTCCAAGAGTTCAAGTCTGATCCCAACACAGGCATTACTTCTCTGCAGGACAAAGCTAAGGTTGACTTTGGTGTTGATGTTCCAAAGAGAATGGCCTACAGGGCAAGAACTAAAGCCATCTAGATGGTTCTATGTGATCACAAGAAGCAGTACCACAGGATTAGAGACTATTTGCAAACAGTTATAGATAAAAACCCTGGCTCTAGGTGTATTGTCACAACTGTCACTGGACCAACAGAGGAAGAGCAAGAAGCAATCAATAGAGGACAACAAGTTTTCATCTCTGACAAGCCAAGGTTTCATGGCCTATTCTTCTGTGTCAATGCAGCAAAGCAGGGATTTTTAGATGGATGTAGACCATTCATTGGCCTGGATAGCTGCTTTATCAAACTCACAACTGGTGCACAAATTTTGGCAGCTACTGGAAGAGATGGCAACAATAACATCTTTCCTATTGCCTGGGCTGTTGTTGCTAAAGAGGATACAGAGAATTGGAAGTGGTTTCTGACTCAGCTGAAGGAAGCTTTGGGTGGAGAGCAGGGGAAGTTTGGGTACTATACCATGATGTCTGACAGGCAAAAAGGCCTCCTTAAAGCTGTTAGCACAATTTTCCCTAACAGTCCCCACAGGTTTTGCCTCAGGCATATATATGCCAACTTCCAGACTGCAGGTTTTAGAGGAGAAGATCTGAAAAAATGCTTAGACAATGCCTCCTATGCCTACACAAAGGATAGGTTTGACCTAGCCATGGAGGAGATGAAGAAACAGTGTGAGCTAGCTTGGGCATGGTTATCCAAAATCCCTGTGAGTTCATGGGCAAGATGGGCAATGGACACCAATTGCAAGACAAATTTAGTGGTGAACAATTTAAGTGAGGTTTTCAACAGGTATATTCTGGATGTGAGAAACAAGCCCATAGTAACCATGCTTGTTGGCATATATGACAAGCAATTGATGAGGTTTGATTCTAAGAGAGAGGGAGGCAGAAGTTCTAGCTGGGAAATCACTCCATATTATGCAGAAAAGCTAGAACTCATGAAACTTTATGCAAGGAGATGTATATCCAGTAGAGCAGATGTTGGTTTGTGGCAAGTCAAGAGTGGTGAAAAAAGTTATGAAGTTAACTTGGATAATAGGACATGTTCTTGTAGGAAATGGGATCTCACTGGACTGCCTTGCAATCATGCAGTTAGTGCTATCTACAAAGCCAAAGGCCAGCCAGAGGATTTTGTCTCTGATTTCTTCAAGAAACCAATGTACATGGACAACTACAACCATGTTTTCTCTCCTATGCCAGGCCAGCATGGCTGGACAAAGACAAACACTGAGGACATCATGCCACCAAGCTTTAAAGATCATCAGAAGGGTAGGAAGCAGGAGAATAGGAGGAGAGGGAAATTTGAACCACCAAAGCCTAAAGAAACATCAAGGATGGCCACTATCACCTGTGGTAACTGCAAAGTGCAAGGCCACAGATATACAAACAGCTCTCAGCCATTGAGGCCTGATCTTGCCATCAGGAAAAACAGCCACAAAGTATTTCATTTACTTTATGATTGAAATTTAGATTTGCTTCCAATGCACTATAAGAATCCCAATTAACATTTGATGCACGCAAGAAGAACCATGCCCTCTGAAGCAGGGCCTTCCTCTGCTGCCAGTGCACCTCCTGCTTCAGAGGCACCACCAAGAGGACCTGCTGCCAGTACACCACCTGCTTCCAGTCCACCATCTACTTCTGCAACAGGGGCAGCTGCAACTGGATTTTGGTCCTATGTAACTGCAGGTGCCAATGCTTCTGTGGGAAGGGATGCAAATGTTCCACCTCTTGCACATTTTGCAGGTGGTTGCTGTCAAGAAGAATCATTGTAGGTTAACTAGATGTAGCTTGACCTGTAGTTGTAATGCAGCACAAACTTTGGTACTAAATCTCTGATCATTTTGGGGTACAATGACAAGAATCTGTTGTCATTTTGGTGTAATATGACTACAATATGTTATCTGGCCGACTTTATGCAAACCTGATGCTATCTGCATGTTGTCTATGCAAACCTGATGATATTTGGATGTTATTTATGGAAACCTGATGCAAACCTAATGCAAACCCTTATTTATGGAATCCTGATGCAAACCTGATGATATTTCAAGGTCTTTATGCAAACCTGATGATATTTCAAGGTCTTTATGCAAACCTGATGATGTCTTATTTATTTTAACCTAGAGGTCTCGACAATCGAGTGTCGAAACCATTGGTATCATTTATATTGTAAACTAAAGGTCTCGACATCGAGTGTCGAGACCATTGCTATCATTTATATTGTAACCTAAAGGTCTCGACATCGAGTGTCGAGACCAATCCTATCTTATTTATTCTAAACAAAAGGTCTCGACATCGAGTGTTGATACCATTGCTATCATTTATATTGTAACCTAAAGGTCTCGACATCGAGTGTCGAGACCAATCCTATCTTATTTATTCTAAACAAAAGGTCACAACATCGAGTGTCGATACCATTGCTATCATTTATATTGTAACCTAAAGGTCTCGACATCGAGTGTCGAGACCAATCCTATCTTATTTATTCTAAACAAAAGGTCCATAATAAGCATCAACTTAGCATCCATTCAACATCAACTTTGCAAAATTATTGATACCATCCAGCACACATATCAAACAAGCAACAAATGGTCCAAAATAAATGGAAAGCATCCAGCACACATAGCAAACATTCAACATATTACCTAATAATTTAGATCAACAGTACTCTGCAAGCATCAATAATTCATTACAACTCATAGCTACAAATTCAGAGTGCACCATTACAACTAAATGTGCATATAGCACAAGTTCAACATCATAGATACATAGAGGCCTACTGATACATGATTAAGGCTTCTAGGGTTCAACAACACAGTGCACCCTACATCTCTCCACAAAGGTCAATGATCTGCTTCAGCCTTGACCTGTTCTTTTCCTTCTGCTTCATGAAGTCCACAATGATGTATTCCAGCTTCTTCTTATCCCCCTTCAACTTGTCTCTATCTTTCTCAGCTTTAATTCTCAGAACCTTGTGCATGTTAGAATGGTGTGCATCTGTGATCTTCTTCTGCTCAATCTCAGCTCTTGCTTCCAGGAGTGCTTGTTCTGCCTTTGCCTTCAATGCCAGTGCCAGCCGCTTCTCCTCCACAACTCTCTTCAGTTCATCTTGAGTCCTCCTGAGATCCTTGTGCAGCCTGCCTATCTCATCTTGCAGATTGAATTTCTGTTCCATGAACTTAAGTGAATCACTGGTTCTGCCTCTCTTCTGATCTCCATGCATCTGCCAGAGTGTTCTCAAAGCTTTCTTCAAGCTTGATGGCCACTCTGGATCTATCCAGTGCACATAGTCACACCTATCTCCTTCCTATCAAAAAAAGTGATAAATCAATGCCAAGTTGGATATTAACACATTTCAGAAACTATTATTGCTTTACTATAACCATACACACCTCCACATCGCATCCAAGAAACCTTCTGCCTGTGTAATAGCCTTCAAATGCTACAAATTTTCCAGTTACAGATCTATGCTTGCATCATTTAGCTGGAACTCCATCATCAGACCCGCAGTAGTCCGAGTCATAGATTTTGTGCATGACCTAGATTTAGTAGTACTAGGGACATCAGGGAAGCTCTCCTAACACTCAAAAATTTCCCAAATCTTGAGCTAACAGGGGAGATTCGGAGGGGCAGGCCACTTACCTCGGTGTCAGTGTCATCAGAGCTGATCTTGGTGGTCGATTCTTCACCATCACCCCAAGAAACCATGGCGCCCAGGGCAGATCTCCGGTGAGACGGCGGTGACGGCAGCGATTTGGCGATAGCAGGAGAGGGGAATGACTGAGCCGACCGGGGCGAACGGCTATTATATTGCCCTAATGGTGGTGGGCCCTATTCGTCAGACGCGGCGACCTAACGGGCGTGACTCGTCCACCATCTCGCCACGCCACGTCATACAGACAGGTGGGCCATACTAGTCAGTTTCGCTGTTAAAACACTAAAACAAGCAGATCAGGGCAATCTGTCAAAGCTGAACCACAAAACTGGTATTTATGTGTCATAAAAACCAAAAGTGGTAGCAAGCCGACACCTTTGGCAGATATGTGGTAGTTTTTTGTCATTTCCTCGTAGGGCGGCGAGGGGACAAAGTTGTTAGGGTGCGTTAGATCCGCGCAGCGTGTACGGTGCAGATGAGAATCTAGGGGCGATCCGGGGGAGGCAGTACCCTACTCTCTGATTGGCTACTAGGGTGGCTGTTTGTCCTTTTTTTTGTTATTTTGATGCAAACCTTTTCCATTTTCATGTCATGTGACCACATTTGACAGCATAGTTTGATAAATGATCCCATATTGTGCATATGTCTGCATCTTAGTATGGAAAATAATATTAATTTGGGAAGATCAAATTTTCTTTGCACAAAAAATTCAGTTTTCATTTTTGTAGCACTAAAAATGGGTTTTTTTGTGAATCACCTACCAAAAATATGTTTCAAAAATTGACAAATCCAATTTTAAAAATAGTATACCATATTTTTTGCAAATTTCACAAGTTTTTTTCATACAAAAAGTTTTCTAGGCACCCCTACAAATATAAACAAATATCTTTTGATTCAGCAGAAAGGGGGTCAAATTTGTACTACAGGTGCTTAATAGTTTGCTCATGTTTTTTTTCAAAAAATCATTTTTAGATACATAAGTATCTATTTTATCAGAGATCAATAAAGAGTTTCACAATATTCTTAGTGCAAAAAATGGGTATTTTGTGAAGAATCTACCAAAAATATATTACAAAAATGGACCAACATAATTTTAAATGATATTATGCCATGTTGTATGCTCAATTCACCAGTTGTTTGCATGGAAAAAGTTTTATAGCCCCCTTCAAGAAATTGACAAATATCTGCTGATTTAGTTGGAATCGAGTCAAATTTAAACTACAGGTGCTTCATAGTTTGCTCATGTGTTTTTTCAAAAAATCTTTTTAGGTATAAAAGTATCTATTTTATCATATATCCATAAATAGTTCTGCAAGATTGTATCCCGACCTAGGAACAGTCACGCCCACCGTTTTGGCCGCATTTTGAAATCGGCGTAGGAAATTCAAAAAAATGAAAAAAAATAAAACTTTCCCGTTGTGTCAAGTTATGTGACCTAGTTGCCAAAAAAATAATAAACTTAGAATATTGCAACCATTTTGAAAAAGTGTTCACAAAAAGAGTTACCGTGTACAAACTTACATGGCTAGTTATGACCATAATCATAGCATAGTCTGTTCAAGTAACCCCATATTGTACACATGTGTGTCTATTGGGAAGTCAAACAATGTTGATTTGGGAAGTTTAAATTTTCATTACACAAAAAAATATTTTTCATTTTCTTAGTGCAAAAAATGAAGTTTTTATGAAGCATCTACCAAAAATATGTTACAAAACTGGACCAACATAATTTTAAATGATGTTATGCCATGTTGTATGCTAAGAAGGGTCATGTCCGCCATTTTGACCACATTTTAAATGCACCAAAATGGCATTTTAGTGATTAAATTTTGTTTTCTAAAAGTTTTTTGCAGAGAAAAAGATTTAATGTTATTATATTTGTAATAAAAAGAATTTGAAAAGTTTGTTTGAATTCATTTTACCTTGTCTTGAATCTTCTTCATATCTTTTATATTACATTTTTAAAAGAAATGAAAAAGACAAAGAAAAAAAGATATTATCATGCGCCTTACTGCACAGCGGCCCATGTTATGGCCACAGAGGCCCAGGCCCAACATGCGATAGATATATAGTTAAAAAGAGTCAGCGTGGCCTTGTTTCACAACAGGAGCTTTACCAAGGTGGTTAGGTGAGTCACGCTGGATTTGGTCGTGGGTTTGATCCCCGGATTAGGCGTTCTGCAAATTATTTTGCCAGTCCGCCACGGGACCCGCCTATCAGCAAGCTGGACCCGCCTGTCAGGCCTGATCGTGGGACCCGCTCATGCGACCCACCTGTGAGGTCCACTGGACCCTTTTGTGGGTCCCGTTGTCAGGATCGATTCATGGACTCGTTTGCTAGGTCGACCGGTTGCTGGGACCTATATGTCATGTCCATTGGACTCCCAAGTCGGACTTGTTGTCAGGAGTTGGTGGGACTCACGTCGCCCGTGGAACATGGCTGTCAGGCTAATATTTGTCAATTTAAATGGCCACATAGACATGACACATAGAAGAACTGTTGAGGTGTCACTCTAGTCAATCTGTTCCATAAATAAACATGATGATAACAGCAATATAACGATCTAAATTTGTCGTAAATGGCTCTAGATAAGGTTCTAAATTGTATGGGATAGGTTATGACGATTCGATGCCTATTGGATTATGATGATTCTGGTTTAAATTGTCATAATGTTTAGGGCTGCTGGCCTCCCCAATCAGTCCATGACGATCTGATACAAAATCGTCACTACTTTATGACACTTTTCTCTAGGGTCATGAAGAAAAGGTCACTAGTCAACACATTTGTTGTAGTGCGGTCTCTTTGACCCGGAGACTCCGGTCTCCTCGATTTTCTTCTTTCCATTCAGCTCCTCCCACTCCTCCTCTGTGTAACAAATATCAAAAGGGACATGAGGAGTAGGAGTAGCAGCAGGCTTTGACTTCTTCTTGTTCTTGTTCTTCTTCTTCTTCTTTAAGGGCTTGGCCACCAAACCAAGATCCCCTTTCTTTGAGGACTCGGCAACAAATCTGAGGCCCTCCTTACCCTTGAACATTCTTTGATTGTTCAAGAGATCATTGAGATTCTTCTCTCCTTGAATGCGAGTAGCAAGACCCTTAGCAAGATCGGCCTTCAACCTATTGTTCTCCTCAATGATATCACTATGATCACAAATAGAGTTAGAAGAACAAGGAACTTCAATAACTTGCATTGGTGGGACTTTAGATTGTTCAATAGTTAGTTAAATTTGAAGTTGTTCACGAATCTTGGTGAGATGAGAGAATTTGCTTTCCAAAGCCTTGTGGGATTCTTCAAGCTTCTTAAACTTCTCACGAAGATCATTATGACCAACGTCAAATTCAACTTTCTCCTTTTTAAGCAACTTGACCATAGCAAGAGCATGGTCACGTTCTTTAGTGAGTTTTGACAAGATTAGATTATGAGACTCTTCTAGTCCCAACAATTTCTCCTCTAAAGATACTCTCAAGTTTTGCTCTTCTTCGAGCTCAATTGATAGAGAGCCGATATCATCGGCGGCTAATCTTTCCAACTCCTCCTTTTCCTTGATAGTGTCATGGGCATCACCAATTTCGTACATTAGTGTCTCAAAATATATCTTGGTTGGCCCCTTCATGTTAGCAATAAATTCATCACAAGAAACTAGTTCTTTCTTAATCTTAAGACTACTCACATCATCCATAGAGGTAGAATCAGAATGAGATGATGAAGGAGTAGGTGATGAGGTTACCTCTGAGGCCTTGGCCATAAGACACTTGTGGGTGGTGATGATGGCGTTCTCATTTTGTGAGTTGAAGAGGGATGTAGGTGGAGTGGAGACAATGGCAATGGCGGCCATTTCTGCATTCTCTTCATCAATGGAGTCATCATCATCGGACCCGGAGTCATACTCCTCATGAACCACCAACACCCTTTCTCCTTTCTTCTTGTTGTCCTTGTTCCCATGCTTCTTGGATGGGTAAAACTTTGATGACCGGCGCTTGGGGATGAGCCGGTCATCATTGTCCTCCTTGTTCTCATAAGGACATTCGGCGATGAAGCGCTTGATTCCTCCACAATTGTAGCAATGCCTCACTTTAGGGTCACCACCCTTCCTTGGAGAAGACTTGAACTTGAATCCCTTTGTCTTGTGCTTGTTGGCATCCCAAAAAGCATTTGCATTGAGAGCCAAGTGTTCATGGAGTGCAAACTTGAGATCTTCAGGAGACCAACACTCTTCTTCATATATTTCTTCTTCTCCTTCACCTTGCTTGGACACCACCTTGGCCTTGAGAGCAAGATTGTGAACTCCTTGTCCGGCAAGAACACGAGCTCTAGTCTCTTCCGCGTTCTTCTTCAAAATAGACAAGGCGGTGAACTCGCAAAGAACTTCATTTGAGGTCATACTCCCAAAATCCGGTCTTGAACGGATTATCTCAGACCGCATGGGTTCTCTTGGGTTGATGGAGGTAATGAACATATGCTTGACATAGTCATCACCATTGTCTTTGCACCCGAACCTGGTCAAGGCCATTGCAAGAGCCAAGATCCTTTGGTACATCTCATCAGGAGTCTCATTGTCACGCATAATGAAATCCCTCTCTTCACTCTTGAGCTCATCAAACTTGGAGGACCGAATACTCTCATTCCTAATGAAGAGCATAGTGAGATAGTCCCATACTTCCTTGGCGGTGCTCAAGTTGTTGATGTGTGCCGCATGAGTATCCGGTACGGCTTGTTGAAGGAGATGCTTGGCGGTGGCATTGAGTTGCTCATCAACTTCTTCCCTTCCGATCAAGTTGAGAGGATCATGAGGTGCAAAGCCATTTTGTATGACCCTCCACAAATGAGTAGAAGAGCTAGAAATATGAGATTTCATTAGACCTTGCCATTTAATAAAATTGTGAGAATCAAGCTTAGAAGGAGATCCCATGTTATTAATGTGTGGCATAGGATAATGGACCGGCGGTGGGGAGTAAGTGTTAGGAGGTGGAATGGAAGCACCCTTTGCCGGACCATCATTTTCCTTAGGAGGGGCACCTTTATTCTCGGCGGAGGTGGAGCCATTGTTAGGTGGCTTCACCTTAGCCAAGGAGAGTTCCACACTAGGTGAGGTGTTTGGGTCGGTGGGCCCGGAGGGTTTCTTTCCAAAATATTCCTCAAACATAGCCTTCATCTCCAATCTCATAGAGGTTTGCATTGTGTCCAAGGATGCCAAATGCTCCTCACGAGAGATTGAAGAGGAAGGCAAAGATGGAGGAGTATCTTTGGGAGGATTACCTTCGGGAGGAGTTTCTTTACCCTTATCCTCACCCATATTGTTGCCCATACTCTTAGGCGGTTAAGCCCGAATAAGAGACCACGCTCTGATACCAATTAAAAGGATCGTATGAGCGACTAGAGGGAGGGTGAATAGGAGCTACCCAAATTTTTACTTCTTTTCAAGTTAAGGCTAGACAAGAAGGTAAATTCTCTAGATGTGCTACTAAGCGAATTTACCTAGAGTGACAAGCAAGCTAGCAATAACAATATAAGTAAAGGTACGAGTAAAGGATAGAGGTAACCGCAATGGAGACACGAAGACACAAGGATGTATTCCTGTAGTTCCTTCCTTGTTACGGGAAGTACGTCTACATTGGAGAGGTGTGGTGCCACAAAGGCCACCAACGCCACAAAGGCTCACCCTATTCTCCGGTGAACAAGCCATAAAGGCGAGTCCACGCTCCACTAAGCGATGCCCTTGAAGGCGGCACGACACCTTTACACAAAGTATTGGGGCAAGCTCCACAACTCAATTGGAGGCTCCCAATAGGCCCACCAAGCTCTTACACACAAAGTTAAGCTTGGAGGACAGCTTCTTCTAGCTAGAAATCCGATGAACACATGAGTTACAAGCCCCTCAACAAAACGAGGGGGGAAATCAAATCGCCTTGGTGGAGGTGTAGATCTAGGTCATCTCCCTCTAATCCCAAAAGGGCTTTGAGTTCTATTGGCTAGGGAGAGAGATCTAGTGCTTTGAAGCTTAGCAACAATGGAGGATGGAGAGTGGAAGCCGCAGCCTCTTTTTGAGGTAGAAGAAGGCTTTATATAGTCCTCCATGAAATGTAGCTATTGCTTGATGATTAGGGCCGGAGTCTCCGGCCTGGAGGGCCGGAGTCTTCGCCCTAAGTGACTCTAGGGCCGGTGACGAGGGTTAACTCGACAAATGTCCTGAATAAAGGACTTAGGATCGGGGAGATAGGGCGTCGAATGAACTCGAAGGTAAAGTTAATCGAAATAGGTGTATGTCAAAAGTAAACTTGGGTGTTCAACCTGGCTTGCTTTCAATCTGGCCTACACCGTCCCCTCCTGGCCCCTATATATAGATGGCCAGGTCTCGAGGATCGGGTAGGGTCCGATACAGATTACAATATCGACATACGGTAAGAACTCGTATTCGACTATCATTACAATTGGGTCTAGCTTAACGGGCCTCAGGGGTACTCAACTAACGGGCTCTATTAGCTATACCCTTGTCAGTAGCCCCTGAGATTCTATTAGAATTGTAGATTCGGGTTGAATCTCTAATCTTCAAATCTTCGACTTGATCTATTCTTCGACTTCTTCATATCTTCAAATCTTCGATTCGGTCTTTCGACTTATTTTCATGATAATTTGCTCGCAAGGGGTTTTGATGAACAAGCCTGACAACTCTGACGGATCAAGAGGTCAGTTAACTGCCAGAACAGATACTTGTCACCTACTTCAAATTCAATCCCCTTGGACTTGAATTCAGGATACCGGTCAAACCCACTATTCTGCCGCATTTAGGACTTACAAAGAATGAATCCCAGTGATTCTCAGGGTACCCAGTGCATCCACCAGGATTTTCTTCGCGTCATAGACACGGATACATACCAACAGAGCGCATCCATGTGCGTATACCAGGCCACACAGGACGGATCCTGGGGTCTTACCTTCGTGACAAGTCACGGCATTCGAGTTGCGTTGCGATAACGCAACTCGAGAATCTCATGTCGCAGTCAAATTTTGACTGAAAATATTCGGGTTTCTACAACCATAAAACTCACTCCCGATGGGAGTAACACTCCTGCACTTTTCCAACTTTAATGCTTTTACCAAGAAATATCGTCGGGTATGCGCTCAGCGCTCCCGATGGGAGTAGCCCCCGAGGCTATAGTCGAAAAAGACTTTTTCGAGTATAGGCTCAAAATATAGTGTAGTCCATCATACTTCAACTCGAGATACTTTCAATATCTTTGATAATAGTAGCCCCTAAGGCTATAATTGAAAATCCTTCACATATAATTTTGTCTATAAATTTTGTACCTATCGGCGCCATCCTTCTTCTTTCTTATATCATCGTCTTTATGACGTCAATGAACACGTCACTTTGTATGAGTGCGAACCGTTTTATGGGCAGCACTGTAATTTTCGTGATTTTTGACCGTTAGTGGGCTGCCGTTTCCGCTCTTTGCGCTACGTCTCAGCCCACGATCCTTCTCCCAGAAGGTATATAAGGGGCGTGGTGGGGGATTTTACTATTTACCAGCTCATTCCCTCCGCCGCCTCCATTGCCGATCTCTTCTCCTCTCTCCGTTCGTGCATAGCCCCCAAGTGCGGTGCGATAGATGCGCGTGAAGCACCTAGCCACCAAGAACATCATGACCAAGAACTCCTCTGCCACCAACTTTGTACGCTCTGCCATCATGCCGAAGGAGGTGGAGAAGGCCAGGGCAGATGGCCTCATCTTCGCCCAGGATTCCATCAAGTTTCCCAGTACTGAGCAGATCCCGTAGCCCCCGAGCGGTTATCGGGTAATGTTCTTTGCTTTCCTCCTCTGCGGCCTTTCTCTTCCTGCCCACGAGTTCCTCTGTGGGCTCCTCTTTGTTTATGGTGTGCAGCTTCACCAGCTCACACCAAATTCCATTCTTCACATTGCTTGCTTCGTGACTCTTTGCAAGTCGTTCCTGGGCATCAAGCCCTATTTTCTCCTCTGGAGGTCGATCTTCCGGCTCTGCCCCAATGTTGCTTTACGCAGAAAACCCGAACTGGGCGGAGCCGTTGTTTCAGTGTGTCCTGAGGCACAATATCTTGAATTTTCCATGGCCACGTCTGTCCAAGGGTGGAGAACCAAGTGGTTCTATATCAAAGATAGCAAGGCCTCCCCTGAAGACCAATATGGGTTAGCCCCTTTCGAAGCCTCCAGGGAAGTGAAGAAATTGGTGTCGTGGGATGCGCTTTCCTCAGATGCGGAAATAGCACAAGTTCTTCCTCTTCTGTCTCGCATTCAAGCTTTGAAAGGAGGCCAAGGAGGAGCTTTGTCGGGTATTCAACTCATGGCGTTCTTCATACAACGTCGAGTTCAACCCCTGCAGCACCGCCTCACTAAGCTCTGGAATTACTCTGGCTTGGAAGATCCTACTCGCGTCTCTGAAGATTTGATAGAGAAAAAAGATGTCGACAAGTGAGTTAGGAGCCTTACCAAGCTCACCAAGGATCATGCGGTTGCTGACTTGACCGCTGACTACTTCGACTCCGTGCACCCTTTGCCCGAGGTATGCATCTTTGTGTTCGCTTGTTGTCGAATTTTGTTTGCTTTGACTTACGCTATTATTTGCCTTTGTACTCTGCTGACTTATTTTATATGCAGGGTCACCAACTCCTTGTTTCGCACCCTCCTCTTCCAGAGGCAGGGCCTCTTCCAGCTGATCTTGCCTCATCTATATCTGATGCCCCCGAGGCTGACGATAATCAGGACGGAGATGATGCCGAAGAGTCAGAAGAGGAAACGAGCTCGTCGACATCGTCTCCCTCCGTGCCTGCTGAAGATGCTGGTGTCGACAAGAAAAGGAAGCGAGTTGAAGAATTTGCTTCTTCGAGTTCTGCAGTGGCTGATAAGGCCTCTGTTTCTGCAGAAGATGAGGAGTACTTCGACCTCCTAGCATCGTAAGTGTTTTTTATTCGAGTTCTTCAATTGCATTTCTCTTGCCTTGTTTTCGTCGTGTTACTCATAAGTTTTTTGCTTCATGTAGAGATGACGAAGAGCCATCAAAAGCTGCTACAGCTACTCCTTCAATTCCTCCTGCTATTGACGATGAGCCCCCGGCCCAAGAAGTTGCGCCTAGGGTTACCAGGGCCTTTGTAAAGAAGGTTCATGTGCCCCGAAACCCCAAGCGCTTGAAGAAGGCTAAAGAACCCAAAGTTTCTCTGGAAGCCCACGAATCCTCGGCTTCCCCCCATGATATGAGCAATTTCTCCTGACTTATCTCCCTTGCATACACTCGTGCTTCTTACACACTTTTTCTCTCAGGCTTTATTGAAGAGATTTGTCGCCTTGGGCACCAAATGCGCTGAGTACCTAAAGGTTGCGAAAGCTTCCGAAGGTATGTTCTATATCCATTCATGATTTTTCCTTCATGCATATCTTTTGCTGTTTATCTGACTTCCTTTCTTCTACTGTAGCTGCTCTAGCAACAGCCAATGCCCGAATCGCATCATTGGAGGCTGAGCTAAGTGCCTCGCAGGAGGCATATGATATTGCGGCCACTGCCAAAGCAAGTGCTGAGAAGTCACAGAAATTAGTGCTTAGTAAGGCGAAAAAGGCTAAAAAAGCTTTAGCCGATGCCAACAGGGAGCACGCTCAGCGAGAGCAGGCCATAATAGAGCGCCTTCACACAATGTCTACTTCTGCTGAAAGTAAGTGTTTTGTCTTGCCTTCTTTTTCGACTTCTTGTTGTACTATTGATCTTTGCTAATTCTTCCTCTTACTTCTTTCTTTCCGACTTTCTTTGTCGTGCAGGATTTACCAAGGTGTCTTCTTCATCTTTGCCATCGGGCGATGATCCTTTGCTGACCGCAGTTAACCTCCTCGAGGCAAACTGGATATCTATCCAGGAGACTTTTGAGTTGGTTAGCCACGTTCTGTCGCGGTTGTTTGTTGGGTTGTGGCCAAAGAAGAAGGCAGAAGTCCCGAAGGATAACTTGGAGAATCTTGCCAAGTCCTTCGATACAATTGAGGACCCGATCCTCCAGCTGAAGGGGCTCTCTCTGAAGCGTGGCACTGAGGGTGCCATTGCACTTTCTTTTGCTCACGGCGCGGACTTCGACTGGGAGAAGGTGAGCTCTCCCCATGGCCGCACCCTGATACGTCTCCGACGTATCCATAATTTTTGATGCTCCATGCTTGTTTTTACACCATTTGCCTACTGTTTTGTTACACTTAGTGGCACTTTTATGCATTTTCCAGAACTAACCTATTGACAAGATGCCACAGTGCCAGTTCCCTGTTTTCTGCTATTTTTGTGTTTCAGAAGTGATACACAGGAAATATTCTCGGAGTTGGACGAAACAAGTTCCCGAAGTCTTATTTTACCCGGAAGCTTCCAGAGATCCGAAGGAGAGTAGGAGAGGGGCCACCAGGCCCCCTCACACGTTGCTTGCACGGCCAGGGGCCTGGCCGTGCCACCATGGCGTGAGGGCCCCTGGCCCCATCCCTGACGACGCCCCTTCACCTATAAAAAGCCTCGGGATGGAAAACCCTACAGGAGTCGGCAATTTTCCAGAAACAGTTCTGCAGCTCCGCCACCGTTGTCGACAAATTTTGGGGGACAGAAGTCTCTATTCCGGCACCCTGCCAGGACGGGGAAGTGCCCCCGGAGCCATCTTCATCGGTCTCCATCGCCGTCTCCGCCGTCTCCATCGACCTCACCGCCATCTCCATCAACCTTGCTGTCTCCTATGATGAGGAGGGAGTAGTTCATCCCCGGGGCTGAGGGCTCTACCGGTAGCTATGTGGTTCACCTCTCTCTCCCATGATGTGATCTTTATGTGATCGTGAGCTTTGTATCATGTTGAACAAGTAGATGTTATTATTCAGATATTTTGTGTACTCTAGTGGTGTTATTAAAGTAATCTATTCCTCCTGCCATGGTGTAACGGTGACAGTGCGTGCATCATGGTGGTACTTGGTCTAGGCTACGATTGTGATCTTTTATGGATTATGAGAATAATTATCGCTATGATAGTATTGAAGTGATCTATTCCTCCTTTCATGGTGTAATATTGACAGTGTGTGCACCATGTTAGTACTTGGTCTAAGTTGCAATAATATCTATCTTGAGTTGTGATTTGATTTGGATATCTCTATGAGTGGTGTTTGTCAAGTCCTTGATGAACTTTAAGGGGTGCTTCTGTAGCCACTACACAATGATTAGTGTTATTCAATAGGAGAGTAATTCAGAGTACCATAGTGGAGTGAAGTTGTTTATTTGTTCAATCATGTTATATTATTGGGAGTGTGTCCACTAGTGAAAGTATGATCCCTAGGCCTTGTTTCCAAGCTTTGCACACTGTTTACTTGCTGTTTTGTTACTTGTTTGCTCACAGCGATATTTATTTCAGAACACATTTGCTACTTATAATCATCATAACTACTTGTATTTCACTATATCTTCGCCGAACCAGTGCACCTATACATCTGACAAGTGTATTGGGTGTGTTGGGGACACAAGAGACTTTCTGTATCGTAATTGCAGGGTTGCTTGAGAGGGATAGCTTTGACCTCTTCCTCCCTGAGTTCGATAAACCTTGGGTGATCCACTTAAGGGAAACTTGCTGCTGTTCTACAAACCTCTGCACTTGGAGGCCCAACACTGTCTACAAGAACAGACGCGTGTGTAGACATCAAGCTCTTTTCTGGCGCCGTTGCCGGGGAGGTAAGGTAAAAGGAACTCACATCCTTTGGCTACTAAGTCTTTTAGTTGCTAGTGAGTGCTCGAAGTTATTTCCTTTAGATTCTGCAATTACATCTTTTTGTTTCTTGTTTTTATTTTCACTAGTTAGGCTTAATGGAAAACAAAGAGTTCTCTAGTCTTTTTCCTGAGTTTAGATATGAAGTGTTTGAAGAGAAAATTGAAAAACCTTTGGAGCTTAATTTGCATGCTAATAGTGTTGTTAGTATGAATGCTTTGAACACCGTTATTACTAATGCTATAGAAAAGTCTAAGCTTGGGGAAGCTGGTTTTGTTAAGCATAATATTTTTAGTTCCCCAGCTTTAGTGGAGAAAGTTTGTTCTGACAATATTTTATCTCCCATATGTGATGTTTCTAATGATGCTTGTGATCCTCATCCTTGTAAAATACCTATGAAAATTGTTGATCATGTTAAGAATAACTGCTATTTAGGAGATGGAACTGTCCATCCTGGTGATCATTTGCTTTTTATACATGAATTATGCGAGTTGTTCTAGTGTGCAGGTATTTCAATGAACCAAGTTAAGAAGAAGCTATTCTCTTTGTCACTGAAAGGTAGAGGTGAGGAATGGTATCGGCTGCTTGAAGATGGTCCATCTATTGCATGGGAGGAAATTGTGTCTCTCTTTTATTCCAAGTTTTATCCTCCAAGTGAAATTCATAAAGATCGTAATCGGATATATAACTTTTGGCCTCATGAGGGAGAAAGCATTGCCCAAGCATGGGGAAGATTGAAGTTACTAATGCATAAATGTCCTATTCATGATCTTCCCCGTAATATTATTATTAATAATTTTTATGCAAGGCTTTCAGGACATTACAAGGACTATCTGGATGCATGCTTTGATGGGTCTTTCACAAGCAAGGATGTCGACACCAAGTGGGGTCTGCTTGAGATAATTCAAAACAATATTGAAGGTTGGGATAGCGACAAAGGTAAAGGATCAGGTATGAATCATGAGTTTGATTGCATTAAGTCTTTCGCTGAAACTACTGATTTTCAAGAGCTTAGTGCTAAATATGGTCTTGATCCTCAAATTATGGTTGATTGCTTTAAAGTCTTTGCTTCCCATATGAATGATCCTAAAGGAAATGGGGACGTGTATCATGAACCTTTTAAGGATACTTGCATAGAAAGTGATATTGTTGTTGATGATTGCAATAAACATGCTCAAACTTCTAAAAGTACTATCTCTTATAAGCATGTTAATTTTTGTGGAATACATAGACCTTGTGAACAGAGTTACAATAAGGAAGATTATTGCATCACCCACGCAAATGAAGAAACCAGTATGTGGCTCAAGGATCTAGATGTGCTTGGTGAATGGGTTTGTGAGCTTTATCCTTTTCTTTGTGAATTTTGCGGTGAAAAGGGGCACTTTAATTTTCAATGCCCAATTAATCGAATGAGTACTGCAGATTTGTATTGTGATGATAAGATTACTTTCAATCAGTATGATGAGCTTACTTTGTTTTTGAATTGTGAAGAGATATCTAGAAAAATTGCTTTGGTAGACATGAATGATGTTGATATTAATAGCACCCTTCTTGGTTGTCATCTCTATTGTGCTAAAGACTGCCTCGCAAATACTTACTTACAAGATCTTATAAAACATGATGTTTTGCCTAGCTATGATAGGACTAATAGATGTTTCGATATTATTAATAGAGAGGAGGAATCCTCCAATGTTTCTTCTGTTATTTCTGTCAGCAAACCAGATTATGTGGAAAAGATGCCTTTCCCTCCTAGAGAATATGTGGAGAAGATGCCCTTCAAGTCTCTCCCTCCTAAAGGAGAGAGTAAGAAGAAGAAGAAGAAGAAGAAGAGGAGTAAAAGGCGAGAGGACACGGTATCTTCCCCTAAGCATTATGATCCTGCTATAGATTATGATAATTCTGATTGGGATGATGTTCCTATGCCTATTACTTATGTTAGTGATCATGATTGGGAAAAGCACTCTACTTTTGATATTGAATTTTTTTTGGTACCAATTCTAAGGTTAATAATTGTTGTACCATTAGTGCTATCCATGTTCCTTCTTATGATGATATGTTTGATGAATATGCTTTGCGACATAGTAGTTCTCTATCTTGTGATGATACTAAGCCTCTAGTTTATGATGATGATTATAATGTTTTCAATTCACCTACTTTTGAGGAGCAAAATACTTATGATTACAATATGCCTCCTATCTTTGATGATTATGGTGATGAGAATAATTATTTTGTTGAATCTGCTCCTACTACTATTGTTCATGTGGGGAGTATTAATCCTTTTATGCATGTAGCTCATGATAGGGATGCTTTAAATGATAGTTATATTGTTAGTTCTATTCATGATGCTACTGAAAGTTATTATGAGAGAGGGGAACATGGTTTGATGGATCTCAACAATATTGAGTTTCCCCTCTTTATGTTGCAATTTTTGAAGGTGTACTTGTTTTGCCTTCCTATGCTTTTTGCTTTGCGCTTTTATAACTTGTCTCTTTACAAGACTATTTTTCATGGGAAGTGGTTTAGATTTAAATGTGTTCCACATTTTATTTTTGATGCTCTCTATTGCTTTAAGTTCCTATATGGCGCCTTTGCCTCAAGCTCTTATATGGCGCCCACATGAGCATCTTTGCAAATTACTGCGCCTAGCTCAAAGGCGTTAAAGAAAAGCACTCTTGGGAGATAACCCATTGTTTTATTTTCAGTCCTTTTTCTTTTATTTGAGTCTTGGAAGTTATTACTACTGTAATAACTGCTCCTTATCCTTTTTATTTTGTTGTTGTGCCAAGAGAAGCCTCTAATTTGAGTGAGGTAAAGATTTGGGGATGTTAATGTCCTGAAACAGTTTTTGGTGCTGCACCGTAAAAATTCGTGAAAATTCTCTTTATATCTTTTGGACCTGCGATTTCTTGTGCATATGCCTCAGGTTATATACAAACTTTAGTTAGTTGAACACTTTTTGATTTGAGCAACAGAAACCCCTTAAAAAATCGGCCTTTATTAGCTGTTCTGTTTTGACAGATTTCTGCCACTATTTGTTTTTGCCGCTTTATCGCTTTCTTTTCGAGTTCTTTTGATCACGGAACTTTTGGGGAAGTTGCTACAGTAGTATATGCTTAATATGTGGTGGTTTTAGGTTGAAACCTGAAGCAAAAAAGGGTTAATTATATGTTATGCTACACTAATGTTGCTAATAGAATTGTGTTTAGTTTTGTATGAAGGAAGTTTTCAAGTGTAGGGATTGGAGAATGATGAGATGAGTTGAAGAATGGACAAAAGCTCAAGCTTGGGGATGCTCATGCATCACCCCAAGAAATATCCAAGAAGTACAAGCGTCAAAGCTTGGGGATGCCCCCGAGGCACCCCTTCTTCATCGGCAAAAATCAGGTCACCTTTCAAGACACTATATTTTTATTGCTTCATGCACTATGTGTTTTTCTTAGAGCGTCAGTTGTTTTAGTTTTCTTTATTAGTTTAGTTTGTTTTCTACAATAAATGGTTAGATCACATCATGTTTCTTTTGGAGGAGATGAACTCGCTTTTCATTTGCCAAGAACGCTCTAGTTTTCACTCTTATAAAAAACCGAGTGTTCTTCTTTTTCTGCTACTGCTTTTGGTTTTTGTTTTCACCTTGATTTGCGTTCAGATCTTCTTATATCTATTTATCAAGGTGTATTTTTTCCTCTAGACCATCTTGGTTTTCCTCAAAAGAGTTTCCTCAAAAAGGTTTGAATGGTGTTGGAAAAGAGAAAAGTTTCATGCAAAAAAGTGGTACAAAAAGGAGCTTGTGTAGACTGCGGCCTAGGCTTTTTCATGTCATGCTTGATGTCTTTTTGATAATATGCTTAGTGGTTTTGCTATAGCATGAATTGTCTCAAATAACTGAGATTGCTTAATGAGCCTTTGAAAAAATCATGCGTTGTTTTTATTATATGGAAGCATTTATTTGGTTTTCTCCTTTGATGCTTTATTTGGGTTGACTTGGCGCATGCTTACACCATGTTGACTACAAAAATAAGTTGCCTAAAGCCTCTATGATCATTTAGTTTTTTGACTTTTGATGCCATCTTATGCTTCTTTTAATGTTGCTTTGTCGCTTTGCATGATTATGGCCGTTATTGCTCTCTTAGTTGGTCGCTCCCAGTCTTTTGCTAGCCCTCGCCTTGTACTGAGTATGAGCTCTACTCGTGCATCCAACTCCCAAAAACCAAGTTTGCCATTGTGTCCACTATAAACTCCTATGCATGGTATTTGTAAGCCATTCCAAAGTAAATTTTCATGTGCTACCTTTCAAAAACCTTCAAAATACTTCTCGTTTTGTGACACTATTTTCAGCTCATGGGGACGTAGTGGTCGGATTTGCTATCTTCCATATTGCTTATTCCAAAAAGAAAAAATAATAGAAAAAAGAAAGAAAAAAGGCACTCCTCCATGGAATGTGAATGTTGGTGGGCACCCGATGGAATCGGTTAGCCATGGTTTGAGAAAGGAAAAAAGGTGGGGAGGAGTGCCAAGCTTTATAAAAGAGCACAAAGTGCCAATCTCTCTCTCAAAAACTTGCTTCATTTTTGTATGGAAGATAGTAAGAACCCCATTGCTAGTCGTTGACAAAAGCAACGACCTCTCAAAACCCAAGTTTTATCTCTCTGTTTTACAAATGAAAAGATCTAGCACATGTTTAATCACTGCTTCCCTCTGCGAAGGGCCTTTCTTTTACTTTTATGTTGAGTCACCACCTTCTACCTTTATGCACCATTAAGAGAGCATAGTTGTCATTATGAGTATAATGTGCATTGTCCCAAAGTTTATCATTGATTGATTCATGACTATGGTTTCACTTGTTCTTAAATTACTTGTATCTAGTCACCCTCTTAAACTTGAAGGTGTCCTATGCATTTATGTTTTGCTCTCCATGAAGGACAAGCTGAAAACCATTTGTATGTTTTTCCTTATGATTTGAACACACGTTTGACTTTCATTGTTTCATTATTCATGATCTTTTGTTTGTGTTCATTTGCATGTTTATAACATGGTTGCTAAGTTTCTATTGTCAAGATTATATCTTTCATGCCCATGTTTTAAGTTCTTTTGATCCCAGCTCACAAATGCTTATGTATATGATCAAGATTGTGTAGGTGCATGTCACCTCAAAAATTATTTCTTTCGTTATCACTTACCTACTCGAGGACGAGCAGGAGTTAAGCTTGCGGATGCTGATACGTCTCCGACGTATCCATAATTTTTGATGCTCCATGCTTGTTTTTACACCATTTGCCTACTGTTTCGTTACACTTAGTGGCACTTTTATGCATTTTCCGGTACTAACCTATTGACAAGATGCCACAGTGCCAGTTCCCTGTTTTCTGCTGTTTTTGTGTTTCAGAAGTGATACACTGGAAATATTCTCGGAATTGGACGAAACAAGTTCCTGAAGTCTTATTTTACCCGGAAGCTTCCAGAGATCCGAAGGAGAGTAGGAGAGGGGCCACCAGGCCCCCTCACACGTTGCTCATGCGGCCAGGGG
The DNA here is from genome assembly GCA_007115705.1 of Dactylis glomerata. Taxonomy (NCBI): domain Eukaryota; kingdom Viridiplantae; phylum Streptophyta; class Magnoliopsida; order Poales; family Poaceae; genus Dactylis; species Dactylis glomerata. The sequence goes on along the minus strand of QXEO01000264.1, from coordinate 2,860,110 downwards.
CCTGGCCGAGCCACCATGGCATGAGGGCCCCTGGCCCCACCCCTGACGACGCCCCTTCGCCTATAAAAAGCCTCAGGACGGAAAACCCTACAGGATTCGGCAATTTTCTAGAAACAGTTCCGCAGCTCCGCCGCCGTCGTCGACAAATTTTGAGGGACAGAAGTCTCTGTTCCGGCACCCTGTCGGGATGGGGAAGTGCCCCCGGAGCCATCTCCATCGGTCTCCATCGCCGTCTCCGCCGTCTCCATCGACCTCACCGCCATCTCCATCAACCTTGTTGTCTCCTATGATGAGGAGGGAGTAGTTCATCCCCGGGGCTGAGGGCTCTACCAGTAGCTATGTGGTTCACCTCTCTCTCCCATGATGTGATCTTTATATGATCGTGAGCTTTGTATCATGTTGAACAAGTAGATGTTATTATTCAGATATATTGTGTACTCTAGTGGTGTTATTAAAGTAATCTATTCCTCCTGCCATGGTGTAACGGTGACAGTGCGTGCATCATGGTGGTACTTGGTCTAGGCTACGATTGTGATCTTTTATGGATTATGGGAATAATTATCGCTATGATAGTATTGAAGTGATCTATTCCTCCTTTCATGGTGTAATGTTGACAGTGTGTGCACCGTGTTAGTACTTGGTCTAAGTTGCAATAATATCTATCTTGAGTTGTGCTTTGATTTGGATATCTCTATGAGTGGTGTTTGTCAAGTACTTGATGAACTTTAAGGGGTGCTTCTGTAGCCACTACACAATGATTAGTGTTATTCAATAGGAGAGTAATTCAGAGTACCATAGTGGAGAGAAGTTGTCTATTTGTTCAATCATGTTATATTGTTGGGAGTGTGTCCACTAGTGAAAGTATGATCCCTAGGCCTTGTTTCCAAGCTTTGCACACTGTTTACTTGCTGTTTTGTTACTTGTTTGCTCGCAGCGATATTTATTTCAGAACACATTTGCTACTTATAATCATCACAACTACTTGTATTTCACTATATCTTCGCTGAACTAGTGCACCTATACATCTTACTAGTGTATTGGGTGTGTTGGGGACACAAGAGACTTTCTGTATCGTAATTGCAGGGTTGCTTGAGAGGGATAGCTTTGACCTCTTCCTCCCTGAGTTCGATAAACCTTGGGTGATCCACTTAAGGGAAACTTGCTGCTGTTCTACAAACCTCTGCACTTGGAGGCCCAACACTGTCTACAAGAACAGACGCGTGTGTAGACATCACACCCGCGATGAAATGAAGGTTTTCATCGAGAAGGCGAAGAAGTTGGCGCCTGCACTGGTGGCAATTATTTCTCCTTCTACAGCCTCCACGGCATCTACTACACCGGCTCCAACGATGGAAGAGCCTGTACCTCCATCGACTTCTGGCGATGGATTTGCCATGCCCTCTTCTGCCACGGAGCAAAATGCTGAGGTGGCGTAGACTTTGGCTCCTCTGTAGCTTTTAGTTTTCTCCTTTTGAATGTAAAAAACTTTAGTTGTGTGCAACCCGAGAACCTTAGTCATAGGGTTTTGCACTTATGTAAGTATATTTCCTTCGTATGAAGTATTATGCTATCTCTCTGAAATTGCTTCTCCTTTCTTTTCCTTTTTGGCTTGTAGTCGATGTGCGTCAATGATCCTTTGACTCACGGTCCTGCTCCTTCCTTTGCCCATGTGTTCGGTTCTCAGGTTTCGTCAACTCCTAGTTGATGCAGTCGATGCGCAGAATACTCTTCCAGGGTTTTCGATCTTAAGGCTCGCCTAACTTTTAGCCAAGCGTCGGGCACATATGGCTATTGACAAAGCTAGCAAAGCCAGTGGTTATATGAAGCAGATATCTTCTCTTGAGGAAAAAGTCTCCAGCTTGACGACGAAGATTGTTCATAATGAAGAGTGCGAATCTTTTATTCTTGGCATTGTCGAGTCTGCCTGCAAGATGTTGTGATGTATGTTTTCTTTCGACTCCTCCTTTTCCTGTTTCTTCACTGCTATTTTTTGTGATGTCCTTTGCTATTATAGGTACTTGTCTGGATTTCACTGCGGAAGATCGTCAGGTTACCGAGCGAAATGCAGCTTTAGAGAGAATGTCGGCAGGCTGTGAGACTTTGTGGTCTGATCCTCATCGCCGAAGTGCCATTGTCCTGCTTCAGGACCGTGCCCAACATATTGGCGAATCAGTTGATGGTTGCCGACGTGCTCTGATGACTATGCACTCTGTCATGCTTCCTCGCAATCCTCTGCCTGCAACTTTTCCACTTCTTCTTGATACCTTTAGTTCCAGCCATCGTATTCATAGATTGATAGAGCTGAACTTGGTGGCTGGTGCCAATTTTGCTCTCAGGTGGATACGTAAGTGGCACCCGAGGCTTAATTATAGCTCTATGTCCCTAAGTTTAGCTCCAGGTAGGACTAGCCTTCGTGTGCATATGGAGAGCACGCTGCAACCTGCTCGAAGACTTATAGCTAGGCTGCTGGAAGCGGATGCTGCGTTTTTTCACGAGTACCACTATTTGGACCCGTTAGGCGTAGATGATTCTGACAACCCATTATTGTAATACATTTTTGTATGTGTGCAACGCGAGAGTATTTTATTTCGCGACTTCATGACGAAAATTTGTTCTCAGAGCGTTATTGTATGATTCGTGCGTTTGCCGCATTTTCTCTTTGAAAGACTCGTAAACTCAAATATGAGGAACGTTTCGTCTTTATTATACTTGTAATGTAAGATACATGGGGTGACCCAAGAGATCCGGCCTGTGACCTGTGTTTTGGATCTAGAGGGCATTGCCCCTGGTATAACTCGTGGCTTTTACAGCCTTACTGTTCTACTCTACTTTATTATCTTTTGATGTTTATGCCGTCATGGCTTTCCCTTCTTCTTCTTCTGCGTCTTTGTCTTCTCCTGATGCTCCTACTCGTGGTTTCTTCGTTTCGGGCTCCGCAACGCGTCCTTCGAGTAGCTTGACGCCCTCTGTAGTTGTGATTTTTGCCTTCTCTGCATAGTTGGCTATCATGCCAAAGTTTTGTGCCATCTTGTGAAACTCCCTGTCGCAGAGATCTAAAACTTCGAAACTTCCCTTTACTGTAATTACTCCTCTTGGTCCTGGTATTTTAAGTACCAGATATGTATAATGGGGGACTGCCATGAATCGCGAAAATGCGGGTCGTCCGAGGATCACGTGATATTGAGATGGCCAGTCCATGACTTCAAAATCTAGCTTTTCTCTTCTGTAGTTTTGTCGGTTGCCGAAGCAAACGTTGAGTGCTATTCGACCCAGTGGGTAATTGGCACTTCCTGGTACAATTCCGTGGAAGGAACAGTCTGTTGGCTTCAAGAACTCTAGTGATATATGCATTGCTTTGAGTGTTTTTGCATATATCAGATTAATTCCACTTCCTGCATCCATGAATATCCTGTCGACATCATATGCGCCGATTTGAGCTTTGAGTACCAGAGGCGTGTTTCCTGGCCGAGGTACTGTTATGGGGTGATCCTCTCTGTTGAACTCGATTGGTTGTTCTGACCAATGCAGATACTCCGTTGCGGCTGGCAGTGAGATGACTGCTAAGTTGACTTGTCGAGTGATACTTTTTTCTTCTTTGTTCGACTTGGGCACAGGTTGTATCATTGCTGTGATGTGTCCTTTGGATGGAACGTACCCTTCGTCGTCGTCGTGCCCCTGATTCTGTTGGTCTTGTCCTTGAGGAACTCCGTTGTTTCCTTGTTGTTTGGTCGGATGATTGTTGCTTCCTTCAAATCCTTGTCGCCTTGCTTATGTTTGCTTGTTTAGTGCTGCCTCTTGTAGTTTTAAGAATGTTGTGCAATCTTTCATTGCGTGCCTTGATACTCGCTTCCCATCGACGAACGCTGAGTGTATATGACAAGGTCCGTTGAGCATATCTTCTGGCGAAGGGTTGTATTCTCTGGATTCTCTTGCGGGGAATTTTTTATAGTCCTCTTTTCCGTAGCTTCGATATCCTGAACTTCTTCGATCGCTTCCTTGGTAGCTGTTGTCTTTGTAACTTGCGGTGACTTGGCTATGGGGGCCATAGTTGTCGTAATTTCTGGACCGTCTCCTTTGACTTCCATATCTATTTCTTCTATCGTCTTCTGGGGATCACGTCCGCTTGTTGTTGCATGCGTCTTCTCCATCTGCAAATCTGTTTGCTACATCCATGAGGTCTGACACTGCTTTCGGCTTGATTCTGCCCATCTCTTCGACTAGGTCTCTTCGTCTTAATCCAATGATGAACGCATCTATTGCTCTTTCGTCTGAAACTTTGACTGCTGAATTTTTGATAAGGCTCCATCTTTGGATATATGCCCGCAGTGTTTCATCATGTTGTTGCACACACGCTTTGACTTCTTCTATTGATGCTGGCCGTTTGTATGTCGACCTGAAGTTGCTTGTAAATTGCTTTGTGAGGTCTTCCCAGCTTCCAATAGATTCTTTCTCTAGTTTGCTCAACCATGACCTTGCTGCGCTGGTGAGGTGTAGTTGCAAACTTTGCATTGCTGTTTCTTTGGTTCCTCCTAATATTTGAACTGCTTGTAAGTAATCTGCAAGCCATGATTGTGGTTCCTGTGATCCGTCGTACTTTTGCTGATCATGAGGTAGCTTGAATCCCTTGGGAACTGGAGTGGTGCAAACCCTACGGGTAAAGCACGATGCCCCCATCTCTTTTTCATCATCTTCATAGTCGCGTTTTTCATTTGGGGATCGCGATCTTCAAGTTCCACCGTGCTGTTTTGGTGATGGCGATCGAGATCGGTGCTTGCTGCTTCTGCGCCTAGGACTATTGTGATGGCGAGGTGACCTTGCTTTATGCACTTCCTTGTGATGATATGTTTCTTCTCCTTTTGCTGATAGCTTGTGGCCCACCATGTTGAGTCCGTTCAATGCTGCTCTATGCATATGTTCCCTAGGATCTCCTGGACTTGGTCGAGTTGTAAGCAGATATGCTTGCACTGCTACTAATGCTGCTTCAAGGGTTTTTGGTAGGATATTCCCCTGCTCGTCGACCGATAGGAAGGACGAGTCGAGGTTTTTGGAAATACTTTGACTGTCGGAGTACTCGAGGTTGTCGTACCTTGAGCCGTGTCGATGATTTTTCCTTGCGTTACTATATGATGCGTCGCTTCGTGCTTTACGAGCAGCTTCGCTAGCTGCAATGGCTGAATCTTTTCTTCTTTGTATCTCTATTTTCTCCTTTGCTAATTGCTTTGCCTGCTGCCTTAGGGTGTAATGATACCCCAAAAGCATGTCTTTGCTGGAATTTGATGGTATTGGCGTGCCATGTTCTATGGCTTCTCTTATTATCCTCCATTCGTCGACTGATAGTCAAATTTTTTCCCTGGCTGTGAGGGATTCTACTGTTTGCCCTTCTGCTAGGTGATTTGCTCCTCTGTCGATATTTGCTGGGTTTAGCACTAGATTGTCGTTTTCGTCGAATTCTTCTGAGTTATCTCCTACAATAGCGAGCACCTGGCATTGTTTGCCGATGTTACCCTTGAAGCTTGAGAAGATCAAATTACTATCTTCAGAAAGCTCTAATCCTGTCTTCCATGTATCTATTGACTTGTCTGAAATATCGTCGAGGCGGACCATAAGATCTTTGAGCTGGACCCCTCGCTGGAAGAGCCTTCAGAATATTCCATCAATGCTGCCATTTTGGGCTCACTTGCCGACGGATCTTGTTTCGTCGGATCTGAAAGGTGAGATGAACCCGATGGCCCGATGAGGATGCTTAAACTTCCGATTGTCAACTCCATCTCTTGATTTTCGTCGACTTCTGTATTGCTGTTGGCTAAAAGCGAAAAAGCCATCGAATTCATGATTCCAACGCCCAAGTTCCCCACGGTCGGCGCCAATTGACGAGGGTTAACTCGACAAATGTCCTGAATGAAGGACTTAGGATCGGGGAGATAGGGCGTCGGATGAACTCAAAGGTAAAGTTAATCGAAATAGGTGTATGTCGAAAGTAAACTTGGGTGTTCAACCTGACTTGCTTTCAATCTAGCCTACACCGTCCCCTCCTGGACCCTATATATAGATGGCCAGGTCTCGAGGATCGGGTAGGGTCCGATACAGATTACAATATTGACATACGGCAAGAACTCGTATTCGACTATCATTACAATTGGGCCTAGCTTAACGGGCCTCAGGGGTACTCAATTAACAGGCTCTATTAGCTATACCCTTGTCAGCCGGAGTCTCCGGCCAGAGACAAAAGTCTCCGACCCAACTCCGGCCTGGCATCTGACTCGTCCGAGCCAGTTTGCAACCCTCGATCCGCCAGATAGACCGGAGTCTCCGGCCCCTAGGGACCAGAGTCTCCGGCCTCAGCCTGCCGACCCAGAGTCTCCGGCCAGAGACAGAAAGTCTCCGGCCCAACTCCGGGAGGGCATCTGAATAGTCTGACTTTGAGGATTGCTTGGGCAAGTCCCCTAGGCCAGAGTCTCTGGCCACCAGGGCCGGAGTCTCCGCCCTAGAAGAAGCAACAGCAGTATTTCGTGGATCCCCTCTCCACCATTTCCACCTTTGCGAAGCACCCTACAAGACAACTAAGCCCTAACTCCACTGCTGGACTACGGGCTCCGATCTTTTCTTCCTTTTTGGGGTGCACCTCCGCGAGATCCTGAATTAACCTAGAAAATCTGTAGAACTTTAATAGCATGGTTAATTCACCAAATGTTGTTAACAAACACCAAAATACATTTATTAGGGAAATGCTCTTTCAATGAGCTACGCGCCCAGCTTGCCGAGAAGGACAAACAACACATGGAATTAGAGCAGAGGATCAAGGTGAAGGGTTTCGCAGCATAGTAAATCAAAAAAATTCCTACGGATACGAACAAGAAAGCCAAGATCTAATCTAGGAGATGTAATCAACGAGAGAGATAGATGAGATCTTCATACCCTTGAAGAAATCGCACAGCGGAAACGTTCAATAGAATGTGGATGATGTAGTCGTACTAGCCGTCTCCTCCCCGCGATCCGATCCGATCCTACGCCGCAAGTGGCGGCGCCTCCGAGAGATGCACACATACGGTGCAGCGACGTCTCCTCCTTCCTTGGTCCAGCAAGTATGGTGGAGAGATAGATTAGATCTGCAGCACAACGGCGTGGTGCTTATGGTGGAGAGTTTCTGCGGCAGGGCTTCGCCTACGCACAGTCGCGAGAGAGAGAGGTGGAGGGGCAGCAGTTGGCTGGCAGCTAGGGTTGGAGTGGGAGGGGGCTGCGCCCTAGTCCCTCCTTATATGGGGGGCTGGCCGGCTGCCTTGGCCCCTCCTCCAAGCCCTAGGGCGGCGGCCAAGGGGGAAGAGTAGGGGGCAAGTCTTCCCCCCCTCTTCTGGAAGGTTCCCTTAGGGTTTCCCCTAAGGGCTGGCCGGCTGGGCCTTAGGGGCCTTGTGCGCCTGGCCCAAAGTGGCCAGGACACTTCCCCTTAGGCCCATGCAGGCCTCCGACAAGTGGGCCCACATTGGTCCCACTCCGGAACCTTCTAGAACCTTCCGGTACAATACCGATAAACTCCGAAACGATTCCGGAATCCAAAAACTGCTTTCCTTTATATGAATCTTATTCTCTGGACCATTTCGGAACCTCTCGTGATGTCCTGGATCTCATCCAAGACTCTGAACAAAAACTCATAAAACAATTATCCATTCTATCTTAGCGTCGATGCACGTTAAGTGTGTGACCCTACGGGTTCGAGAATATGCAGACATGATCTTCTATCAATAATCAACAGCGGGATCTGGAAACCCATATTGACTCCCACATATTCATTGATGATCATATCGGATGAACCACGATGTTAGGATTCAGTTAATCCCGTATATGTATTCCCTTCGTCACATGATATTTTACTCGCCCGAGATTCGATCGTCGGTATCGCCATACCTAGTTCAATCTCGTTCACAGCAAGTACTTTACTCGTTCTGTAATCCGATATCACTTTGTGATTAACTCCTTAACCACTTGCTTGCAAGCGGTGTTGATATCGATTACCGAGTGGGCCCGAAGTATATCTCTCTGACTCGGGAGGGACAAATTCCATCTCGATACATACAACCCAACAAGTACTTTTCGATCACCTGAGAGACACCTTTATGATCACCCTCACATAGGATGACGTTTGATGACCTCAAAGCTTTCTTCCGATACCAGGGAGTTGTATTATCTCATGGTCTAAGGAAAACAATACTTGACATAGGAAAAAGCTTCGCAAAGATGAACACAATGATACGATCTAATTGCTCTGCTTTATTTGGGTCTGTCCATCACATCATTCTCCTAATGATATGATCTCATTATTAATTGACAACTCATGTCTATGGTTAGGAAACCTTAACCATCATTAATCAATGAGCTAGTCCATAGAGGCACACTAGGGACATGGTGTTGTTCATAAACCACACAAGTATTAAAGTTTCTGCTTAATACAATTCTAGCATGGAATATAAACATTATCATGAACAAGAATTATAATAATAACATCTTTATTATTGCCTCTAGGGCATAATTCCAACAGTCTCCCACTTGCACTAGAGTCAATAATCTAGTTTACATCTGGTAACAATCTAACACCCATGGCATTAAGGTGCTGATCATGTTTTGCTCGTGGAAGAGGTTTAGTCAACAGATCTGCGACATTCAGACCCGTATGTACTTTGCTAATCTTCAGATCTCCATCTGCTATATAATCTCGAATTATATGGAACCGGCGGTTGATGTGCTTGGTCTTTGGTTGATATCTTGGTTCCTTAGCCAGTGCTATGGCGCCAGTGTTGTCACACAATATCTCCAGTGGGTCCAAGGCATTTGGAACCACACCAAGCTCAGTGATGAAGTTCCTGATCCAAACCCCTTCACTTGATGCTTCCGAAGCAGCCATGTATTCCGCTTCGGTTGTAGATCCCGTGATCATGCTTTGCTTGCAGCTTCTCCATCTCACAGCTCCACCATTCAAAATATAAACGTATCCTATCGGAGATTTAGAATCATCCGGGTCGGTGTCGAAACTAGCATCGACGTAACCTTTTACGACGAGCTCCTCATCACCTCCATAGACTAAGAACATTTCTTTAGTCCTATTTACATACTTTAGGATGTTCTTTATGGCTGTCCAGTGTTCCACTCCTGGATCACTTTGGTATTTGCTCGTCAAACTAAGAGCATTGGACACATCCGGTCTAGTACACAGCATGGCATACATGATAGAACCTATGGCCGAGGCATATGGCACTTTGCTCATAGTATCTCTATCTTTTACCGTAGCTGGACACTGAGCCTTGCTCAATATCTTACCTGACAACATGGGCAATGAACCTTTCTTTGCTTTATCCATTTTGAACCTTTTCAGAACTTTGTCCAGGTATGTACTTTGGCTTAAAGCTATTAGGCGTCTTTCTCTATCTCTATAGATTTTGATGCCTAATATATAAGCAGCTTCTCCCAGATCTTTCATTGAAAAACATTTATTCAAATAACTCTTCACATCGTTAAGCATGCCGATGTCATTTCCAATAATCAATATGTCATCCACATATAGTACTAAAAATGTCACCGAGCTCCCACTCACTTTCTTGTAGATACAAGCTTCGTAGCAATTTGGAACAAATCCAAAACTCTTGATCACTTGATCAAAACAAAGGTTCCAACTCTGAGATGCTTGCTTCAGTCCATAAATGGAACGCTAAAGTTTGCACACCTTATTAGCATCCTTAGGATCGAAAAAACCTTTGGGCTGCATCATATACAACTCTTCATCAATGTTGCCATTGAGGAACGCAGTCTTGACATCCATCTGCCATATTTCATAATCATGAAATGCAGCAATTGCTAATAAAATCTGAATGGACTTAAACATCGCTACGGGAGAGAAAGTCTCATCATAGTCAACACCTTGAACTTGCCGAAACCCTTTTGTGACAAGCCGAGCTTTATAGACAGTAACATTACCATCCACGTCCATTTTCTTCTTGAAAATCCATTTGCACTCAACGGCCTTACGGTCGATAAGAGGGTCCACCAAAGTCCATACTTGGTTTTCGCTCATGGATCCCAATTCGGATTTCATGGCCTCTAGCCATTTCTCAGAGTCTGGGCTCATCATCGCTTCCTCATAGTTCGCAGGTTCACTATTGTCTAACAACAAGACGGTTAAGATAGGGTTGCCATACCATTCAGGAGTGGCACGTGACCTTGTCGACCTGCGAAGTTCAGTAGTAGCATCGTTCGAAGTTTCATGATCCTTGTCATTAGCTTCCTCTCTTGTTGGTGCAGACGGCACCAGAACAACTTCAGGTGTTGCGCTACTCTCCAACTCAAGAGAAGGTTCAATAACCTCGTCTAGCTCTACCTTCCTCCCACTCACTTCTTTCGAGAGAAACTCCTTCTCAAGAAAGGATCCGTTCTTAGCAACAAAGACTTTGCCTTCGGATCTGTGGTAGAAGGTATACCCAATCATTTCCTTAGGGTATCCTATGAAGACGCATTTCTCTGCTTTGGGTTTGAGCTTGTCCGGCATCAACTTCTTGACGTAAGCTTCGTATCCCCAAACTTTAAGAAACGACAACTTAGGTTTAGCACCAAACCATAGTTCATACGGTGTCGTCTCAACGGATTTAGATGGTGCCCTATTTAAAGTGAATGCAGCGGTTTCTAATGCATAACCCCAAAATGATAACGGCAAATCTGTAAGAGACATCATCGATCGCACCATATCTAATAGAGTTCAATTTCGGCATTCAGACACACCATTGTGCTGTGGTGTTCCGGGTGTCGTGAGTTGCGAAACGATTCCGCTTGCTTTAAGATGCGTGAGAAAATCATAACTCAAATACTCACCTCCACGATTGGATCGCAGAAATTTAATTTTCCTGTTATGATGGTTTTCCACTTCGTTCTGAAATTCTTTGAACTTTTCAAACGTTTCAGATTTATGTTTCATTAAATAGATATACCCATATCTACTTAAGTCATCGGTAAAAGTGAGAAAATAGCGATATCCACCGCGCGTCGAAATACTCATTGGTCCGCACACATCGGTATGTATGATTTCCAACAAGTCCGTTGCTCGCTCCATTATTCCGGAGAACGGGGTTTTGATCATCTTGCCCATGAGGCACGGCTCACACGTGTCAAATGATTCAAAATCAAGAGACTCCAAAAGTCCATCTGACAAGGGTATAGATAATAGAGCCCGTTAGTTGAGTACCCCTGAGGCCCGTTAAGCTAGGCCCAATTGTAATAGAAGTCGAATACGAGTTACTACCGTATGTCGATACTTGTAAACCGTATCGTACCCTACCCGATCCTTGAGACCTGGCCACCTATATATAGGGGCCAGGAGGGGACGGTGAGGGGCAGATTGAAAGCAAGCCAGGTTGAACGCCCAAGTTTATTTTCGATATACACCTATTTCGACTAACTTTACCTTCGAGTTCATCCGACGCCCTATCTCCCCGATCCTAAGTCCTTCATCTAGGACATTTGTCGAGTTAACCCTCGTCAATTGGCGCCGACCGTGGGGACCTTGGGCATTGGAATCATGAATTCGACGGCTTTTTCGTTTTTAGCCAACAGCAGTTCAGAAGTCGACGGAAGTCAAGAGGTGGAACTAACCATCGGAAGTCTGAACATCCTCATCGGGCCGTCGGGTTCATCCCGTCTTTCGAACCCGACGAAACAAGATCCATCGGCAAGAGAGCCTGAAGCAACAGAAATAATGGAGTATTCCGACGGCTCCTTCAGCGAGGTAAACTCGCCGGTCAGCCTAGAAGAAGTGCAAAAAGGAAAGATCGCAGAAAACAACAAAGAAAAGAAAATTTTTGACGTGGAAGTCCAATTCGAAGATCTCACGATCTGCCTCGATGACACCACAGACAAGTCAACAGATACATGGAAGACAGGATTAGAGCTTTCTGAAGATGGTGACTCGATCTTCTCAAGCTTCAACAACAGCATCGGCAAGCAGTGCCAGGTACTCGCCATTATAGGCGACAACTCAGAAGAATTTGATGAAAATAACAACCCAGTGATAAACCCAGCAAACATTGATAGAGGAGCAAATCACCTAGCAGAAGGTCAAACAGTGGAGTCCCTCACAGCCAGGGAAAAAATTTGACTATCAGTCGACGAGTGGAAAATAATAAGAGAAGCCGTAGAAAATGGCACACCAATACCATCAAATTCCAGCAAAGACATGCTTTTCGGGTACCATTACGCCCTAAGGCAGCAAGCAAAGCAATTATCAAAGGAGAAGATAGAGATACAAAGAAGAAAAGAGTCAGCCATTGCAGCCAGCGAATCCGCTCGTAGAGCACAAAGCGACGCATCATACAGCAACGCAAGGAAAAATCGTCGGCACGGCTCAAGGTACGACAATCTCAAGTACTCCGACAGGCAAAGTATCTCGAAAAACCTCGACTCGTCCTTCCTATCGGTCGACGAGCAGGGAAACATCCTACCAAAAACTCCTGAAGCAGCACTAGTGGCAGCACAAGCGTATCTACTTACAACTCGACCAAGTCCAGGAGATCCTAGAGAACATATGCATAGAGCAGCACTGAACGGACTCAACATGGTGGGCCACAAGCTATCAGCAAAAGGAGAAGAAGCACATCACCACAAGGAAGTGCACAAAGCAAGGTCACCTCGTCGTCATAACAGTCCTCGGCATAGAAGCAGCAAACATCGATCCCGATCGCCGTCACCAAAACAGCATGGTGGAACCCGAAGATCGCGATCCCCAAATGAAAGGCGCGACTATGAAGACGACGAAAAGGAGATGGGGGCATCATGCTTTACCCGTAGGGTTCGCACCACTCCAGTTCCTAAGGGATTTAAGCTACCTCATGATCAGCAAAAGTACGACAGATCACAGGAACCACAATCATGGCTCGCTGATTACCTACAAGCAGTCCAAATACTAGGAGGAACCAAAGAAACAGCAATGCAAAGTTTGCAACTACACCTCACCGGCGCAGCAAGGTCATGGTTGAGCAAACTAGAGAAAGAATCCATTGGAAGCTGGGAAGACCTTACGAAGCAATTTACAAACAATTTCAGGTCGACATATAAACGGCCAGCATCAATAGAAGAAGTCAAAGCATGCGTACAGCAACGCGACGAAACACTGCGGGCATACATCCAAAGATGGAGCCTAATCAAAAATTCAGCAGTCGAAGTTTCAGACGAAAGAGCAATAGACGCGTTCATCATTGGATTAAGGCGAAGAGACCTAGTCGAAGAGATGGGTAGAATCAAGCCGAAAATAGTGTCAGACCTCATGGACACAGCAAACAGATTTGCAGATGGAGAAGATGCGTGCAACAACAAACGGACACGATCTCCAGAGGACGACAGAAGAAACAGATATGGAAGTCAAAGGAGACGATCCCGAAACTACGACACCTACGGCTCTCATAGCCAAGTCGCCGCAGGATACAAAGACAACAGTTATCAAGGAAACGATCGCAGAAGCTCGGGGTATCGAAGTTATGGAAAAGAAGACTATAAAAAGTTCCCACCAAGAGAATCCAGAGAGTACAATCCATTACCAGAAGAGATGCTCAACGGACCTTGTCATATACACTCAGCGTTCGTCGATGGGAAGCGGGTATCCAGGCATGCAATGAAAGATTGTACAACATTCTTGAAACTCAAAGAAGCGGCAGTAAATAAGCAAATCGAAGCAAGACAACAAGGATTCGAAGGAAATAACAACCCTCCGACAAAGCAGCAAGGAAACAATGGAGCTCATCAGGGACAAGACCAGCAAAACAAAGGACACGACGACAACGACGAAGGGTACGTCCCATCAAAAGGACACATCACAACAATGATACAACCCGTGCCCAAGTCGAATAAAGAAGAAAAGAGTATAACTCGACAAGTCAATCTAGCAGTCATGTCGCCTCCAGCTACGACAGAATATTTGCATTGGTCAGAACAACCAATAGAGTTCAACAGAGAAGATCACCCTATAAAAGTACCTCGGCCGGGAAACGCGCCCTTGGTACTCAAAGCTCAAATCGGCACGTATGATGTCGACAGAATATTTGTGGATGCAGGGAGTGGAATTAACTTGATATACGCGAAAACACTCCGGGCAATGCATATATCACTAGAGTTCCTGAAGCCTACAGATTGTTCTTTCCATGGAATCATGCCAGGAAGTGCCAATTACCCGTTGGGTCGAAAAGCACTCAACGTCTGCTTCGGCAATCGACAAAACTACAGAAGAGAAAAGCTTGACTTCGAAGTCATGGACTGGCCATCACAATATCACGCGATCCTCGGACGACCCGCGTTTTCACGATTCATGGCAGTGCCTCACTACACATATTTGGTACTTAAAATGCCAGGACCAAAAGGAATAATCACAGTGAAAGGAAGCTTTGAAGTTTCAGATCTCTGCGACAGGGAATTCCACAAGATGGCACAAAATTTTGGCATAATAGCCAACCATGCAGAAAGGGCAAAGAGCGCGACTACAGAGGGCGTTAAGCTACTCGAAGGATGCACCGCGGAGCCCGAAACGAAGAAGCCACGAATAGAAACACCAGGAGAAGGCGAAGGCACAGGAGAAGAAGGGAAAACGGCGACATCATAAACATAGAGAAGAGCAGAGTACAAAGGCTGTAAAAGCCACGAGTTATACCAGGGGCAATGCCCTCTAGATCCAGAACACAGGTCATAGGCCGGATCTCTTGGGTCACCCCATGTATCTTACATTACAAGTATAAATAAAGATAAATCGTTCCTCATATTCGAGTTTACGAACCTCTCAAAGGAAAGATGCAGCAAATGCACGAACCATACAAATACGCCCTGAGAATAAATTTCAGACATATAGTCGCGAAATAAATGAAACTCTCGCGTTCCACATGCACTTTACAACATTGGGTTGTCAGAATCATCTACGCCTAAAGGATCTAGGTAATGATACTCGCGGAAAAACGCAGCATCCGCCTCTAGAAGCCTAGCTACGAGCCTTCGAGCAGGTTGAAGCGTGTTCTCCATATGAACCCGAAGGCTAGCTCCACCCGGAGCCAAACTCAGGGACATCATGCTGTAATTCAATCTGGGGTGCCACTTGCGTATCCACCCGAGAGCAAAATTGGCACCAGCCACTAAATTCAGCTCTATCAGCCTGTGAATACGATGACTTGATCTGAAGGTATCAAGAAGAAGAGGGAAAGTTGCAGGTAAAGGATTACGAGAAAGCATGATGGAGTGCATAGTTGTAAGAGCTCGCCGGCAACCATCAACTGACTCGCCAATATGCTGAGCACGATCCTGAAGCAATACAATGGCGCTCCGGCGTCGAGGATCAGACCACAGAGTCTCATAGCCAGTCGACATCTTCTCCAAAGCAGCATTTCGCTCAGCAACTCGACGTTCTTCAGCAGCAAAATCCAAGCAAGTACCTACGATGGCAAATATATCACAAAAGAAGTGCGCAAGCAGCCAAAGAAGGAGTCAAAAGAAAACTCACATCGCAGTAGTTCGCAAGCAGATTCGACAATGCCAAGAACGAAAGACTCGCACTCTTCATTATGAACAGCCTGCGCCGTCAAGTTGGAGACTTTTTCTTCAAGGGAAGAGATTTTCTTCATATAGCCGCCAGCTAGGCCAGCCTTTTTAATAGCCATTTGTGCTTGACATTTGGCCAAAGATAGGCGAGCTTCAAGGTCCGATATCCTGGAAGAGTATTTCGAGTATTGATTGCATCGACTAGAAGTCAACAGAATCTGAGGATCGAATCCACAAGCAGAGGAAGGAGCAGTAGCATGAGTTAAAGGATCATCGATATGTGTCGACTGCAAGCCAGAAGGAAAAGAAGGGAGAAACAATTTCAGAGAGGCACAATAAAAAAAGGACATATTTACATAAAAAGCACAACCCTATGGCTAAGGTTCTCGGGTTGCACTTAATTGAATTCTTTACATTCGAAAGGAGAAAGCTAAATATACAGCGAAGAAGCTGAGTCTACGCCACCTCAGCATTGCGCTCCATGGAAGAAGGGGGCGCGGCCGGTTCCTCGCTAGAAGTCGACGGTGGCACTGGAGCTTTCGGCGCTGGAGGTGGTGCATCAGGCACAGCAGAGGCCGCCGAAGGAGAAATCGTTATGAGCAGTGCAGGTGCCAACTTCTTCGCCCTCTCGAAGAACACCTTCATCTCATCACGAGTGTGGCCATGGGGGGAGCTAACTTTCTCCCAGTCAAAGTCCGTCCCATGTGCAAGAGAAAGTGCAATGGCACCTTCGGCGCCACGCTTAATAGACAGCGCCTTCAGCTGAAGAGTAGGCTCTTCATCACCATCAAAGCACTTGGCGAGCTCAGTCAGGTTGTCCTTCGGGATTGCCATCCTTTTCTTCGGCCACAACCCGGCAAATAGCCGTGACAAGACACGGCCAGCCAACTCGAAAGTTTCCTGGATAGATATCCAGTTTTCTTCGAGTAGGTTAACCGCATCCATAAGAGGATCATCGTCCGTTTGCAGGGACGATGGAGATACCCCTGTGAATTCTAAGCAGTAAAACAAAAAAAGAAGAGACAAGTGTCAATAAACACACAAGTGCAACAGGAGGCGAAAGCAGAAGATAAGTCGAAAAACTTACTTTCGGCAGCAGCAGACATGGTGTGAAAACGCTCTGCCACGGCCTGCTCTCATTGGGCATTTTCCTGTTTGGCATCAGCTAAAGACTTTTCCGCCTTCTTCGCCTTGGCAAGCGCAAATTTATGCGACTTCTCAGCAATGGCCTTAGCAGCGGTCGCAACATCGTAAGCTTTTTGCGAAGCTTTGAGCTCTGCCTCCAGCGAAGCAATTCGAGCATTGGCGGCTGCTAAAGCAGCTGCATCAGAAGTCGACGGGGAATCAGACAGATAAAGGACAAAGTATAGAAGACAAGTGGTGATTAGATGTCAAAATTATACCTTCAGAAGCTTTTGCAACCTTTAGGTACCCTGCACACTCTGTGCCCAGGGCAATAAATCTCTTCACCAAAGCCTGAGAAAAAGAAGTATGTCAGAGCATAAATACATGGAAGGAAAGAAGGGAAAGAAGAATTGCTCACATCATCAGAAGAAACTGTAGATGCATGGGCTTCTAGGGAAACTTCGCCTTCTTTGGCCTTCTTTGAGCGTTTAGGGTATCAGGCCTGAGGAACTTTTTTCACACCAGACCTGGTAGCCCTTGGTGCAACATTTGGTTCTACAGGCTCATCAATGGCCGTAGGAGAAGGTGGAGGAGCAGTTGTCACGGGTGTTGGTGGTTCTTCATCATCACTACATGAAAATTATAAAGTTATGGAAACAAAGCAAGAACAATGAAATTGAAGAAAGCGAGTACAACACTCACGATGCCAGCATGTCGAAATACTCCATATCTTCTGCAAGCACGGGGGCTTTACCAGCTGCTGCAGAACTCGATGAAGCAATTTCATCGACACGCTTCCTCTTCTTGTCGACATTAACATCTTCGGCAAGTGAAGGAGGAGGAGATGTCAACGAGCTAGTTTCTTCTTCCGATTTGTCGACATCATCTTCATCCTGACTTTCGTCAGCCTCGGGGGCTTCAGATGCAGGAGATGACAGATCAGAAGGAAGGGGCCCTTCCTCTGGAAGAGGGGGACGCGAAACAATGAATTGATGACCCTGCATATTAATAAATCAGAAGAGTGCAGAGGCAAAGAATAATGCAAGTCAAAATTAAGAAAAGGTTGACAAAAAATGGATGCAGCAATGTATACCTCAGGAACAGGGTGCACGGAGTCGAAGAAATCCGCCTTCAAGTCAGCAACTGAATGTTCCTTGGTGAGCTTGGTAAGATTCCTGACTCGCTTGTCGACATCTTCTTTCGACATCAGATCCTCAGATATGCGAGTAGGGTCTTCTAAGCCAGAGTAAGTCCAAAGCTTGGTGAGGCGATGCTGTAGGGGTTGAACTCGACGTTGTATGAAAAATGCCATGAGTTGGGTACCCGACAAAGCACCTCCTAGGCCTGTTTTCAGAGTTTGGATATGAGATAGACGAGGAAGAATTTCTTCGACTTCCGCATCTGAGGGAAGCGAGTCCCATGACTTCAATTTTTTCACTTCCTGAGAAGCGTCAAAGGAAGGAAGGCCAAATTCATCTTCAGGAGAAGATTTGCGGTCCTTGATATAAAACCATTTGGTCCTCCACCCTTGGACAGATGCGGCCATAGAAAATTCAAGATATTGCGCCCCAGGCCGCACAGAAAGGACGGCTCCGCCCAGTTCGGGTTTCCTTGTCAGAGAAACATTGGGGCGGAGTTGAAAGATTGATCTCCAGAGAGTGAAGTGAGGCTCAATGCCCAAAAATGACTCGCAGAGAGTCACGAAACAAGCAACGTGAAGAAGAGAATTTGGTGTGAGCTGATGGAGCTGCACACCGTAGACAAATAGTAGCCCACGAAGAAATTCATGGGAAGGAAGGGACAAACAGCGGAGAAGATAAGCAAGGAACATTACCTGATAACCGCTCGGGGGCTTCGGGATCCGTTCAGTACTTGGAAACTTGATGGAGTCTTCGGCGGCGATGAGGCCATCCGCGGTGGCTTTCTCCACATCTTTCTTGGTGATGGTGGAGCGAACCCAGTTGGTGGCGGAAGTTTTGGCCATAGCGCTCTTGGTGGCCAGATGTTTCACGCGCATCCAACACAAAGTGCGCTTGGGGGCTCCGCAAGAGAGGAAGAGGAAGAAGAGGTCGGCAATGGTGGCGGCGGAGGGAACGAGCTGGTGAACAGTACGATTCCCCACTATGCCATTTATATATCTTCAGGGAGAAGGATAGTGGGCTGAGATGTGGCGCAAAGATCGAAAACGCCAGCCCACTAACGGTCGAAAAACGCGCAGCCCACCAATGGTCAAAAAATCATGAAAGTTACAGTATTGTCTATGAAACGGTCCGCACTGGTGCAGAATTACGTCTTCATTTACGTCATAAAAAGAAATAGGATGGCGCCGACAAAAGAAGAAGTGATAAAAAGAATAATCTATGAAGAATTCTTTGATTATAGCCTTGGGGGTTGTTATTTTTAATTAAAGGATTTCAAGTTGAAGAATCTCGAAGAAGAAAGTATCTCAAATTGAAGGATCTCGAAGTGAAAGGATTTCAAGTTGAAGAACCTCGAAGAAGAAAGTATCTCGAATTGAAGGATATCCAAGTTGGGGTGTTTCGAGTTGAAATATGAAGAGTTGCATTATCTCTCGAGCCTATACTCGAAAAACTCTTTTTTCGACTATAGCCTCGGGGGCTACTCCCATCGGGAGCGCTGAGCGCGCACCCGACGATATTTATCAGTCAAGCATTGGAGATTGGAGAAGTGCAAGACTATTACTCCCATTGGGAGCGAATTTTATGGTTGTAGAAACCCGAATATTTTCAGTCGAAATTTGACTGCGACATGAGATTCTCGAGTTGCGTTATCGCAACGCAACTCAAATGCCGTGACTTGTCACGAAGGTAAGACCCCGGGATCCGTCCTGTGTGGCCCGGTATACGCACATGGATGCGCTCTGCTGGTATGTATCCGTGTCTATGACGCAAAGAAAATCCTGGTGGACGCACTGGGTACCCTGAGAACCACTGGGATTCATTCTTTATAAGTCCTAAATGCGGCAAAAGAATGGGTTTGACCGGTATCCCGAATTCAAGTCCAAGGGGATTGAATTTGAAGTAGGTGTCAAGTATCTGTTCCGGCAGTTAACTGACCTCTTGATCCGTCAGAGTTGTCAGGCTTGTTCATCCAGACCCCTTGCGAAACAAATTATCATGAAAATAAGTCGAAAGACCAAGTCGAAGATTTGAAGATGAAGTCAAAGAATTGATCAAGTCGAAGATTTGAAGATTAGAGATTCAACCCGAATCTGCAATTCTGGTAGAATCTCAGGGGCTACTGACAAGGGTATAGATAATAGAGCCCATTAGTTGAGTACCCCTGAGGCCCGTTAAGCTAGGCCCAATTGTAATAGAAGTCGAATACGAGTTACTACCGTATGTCGATACTTGTAAACCGTATCGTACCCTACCCGATCCTTGAGACCTGGCCACCTATATATAGGGGCCAGGAGGGGACGGTGAGGGGCAGATTGAAAGCAAGCCAGGTTGAACGCCCAAGTTTATTTTCGATATACACCTATTTCGACTAACTTTACCTTCGAGTTCATCCGACGCCCTATCTCCCCGATCCTAAGTGATTCATCTAGGACATTTGTCGAGTTAACCCTCATCACCATCAGAATGGAGTTTCTTCATGCGTTTTACACCAATATGACCTAGACGGCAGTGCCACAAATAAGTTGGATTATCACTATCTACTTTGCATCTTTTAGCCTCAATGTTATGGATGTGCGTTTCATTGCTTTCGAGATTCAGAAGAAATTAACCATTCACAACAGGTGCATGACCATAAAAGATGTTATTCATATAAATAGAACAACCATTATTCTCAGATTTAAATAAATAATCGTCTTGCAATAAACACGATCCAGATATAATGTTCATGCTCAACGCAGGCACATAATAACACTTATTAAGGTTTAAAACTAATCCCGAAGGTAAAACTAAGGAGAGCATGCCGACGGCCATCACATCAACTTTTGATCCATTGCCAACGCGCATCGTCACCTCATCCCTTGCTAGCCGCCGTCTATTCCGTAGCTCCTGTTTTGAGTTACAAATATTAGCAACTGAACCAGTATCATATACCCAGGCACTACAACGAGCGCTAGTAAGGTAAACATCAATAACATGTATATCAAATATACCTTTAATGGTGGCAGCCTTCTTGTCCGCTAAGTACTTCAGACAGTTGCGCTTCCAGTGACCCTTGTCCTTGCAATAGAAGCACTCAGTGTCTGGCTTAGGTCCAGACTTGAGCTTCTTCTCAGCAGGGGCAACGCGCTTGCCGCTGCCTTTCTTGAAGGATCCCTTTGCACCCTTAGCTTTCTTAAAGCTAGTGGTCTTGTTGACCATCAACACATGATTATCCTTTTTGATATCCACCTCCGCAGCTTTTAGCTTAGCGAAGAGCTCAGTGATCGTATCAGTGGAACCAATTTGATTGTGAGTAACTACAAAACCTTTGTAGCTAGGAGGGAGTGATTGCAGAACTCTGTCAATCTTGAGCTCCTCTGGAATCTTGCAGTCCAGTTGCTCAAGGCATTGAGTGTAGCCCGACATCTTAATGGCGTGCTCACTAACAGAACTCCCTTCCTCCATCTTGCAGTTAAAGAACTTCTCAGAGATCTCATATCTCTCAGAACGGGCTTGAGTCTAAAACATGATTTTTAGTTCCTCAAGAATCTCATAAGGCCCACGGTACTTCTCAAAAAGATTTTGAAGTTCCGGTTCCATAGAAAACAGCATGGTACTCATAATCGCATCACAATCATCTCTGCGAGCATTGAAGTCAGCAAGTTCTTCAGTTTTCGTTGTTGCAGCAGGGGTGTCACCTAACGCTTCCTCAAGTACATAGGTTTTTTGTCCGCCAGCGAGAATGATTCTCAGATTGCGGAACCAGTTGGTGAAGTTAGACCCATTGTTCTTAAGCTTTTCTTTCTCAGCAAACACATTGAAGTTGAAGTTGGACTTAGCCATTTGATCTACAACATTGCAAGTACAATTTAGACTATGTTCATGATAACTAGTTCAACTTAATCAAATTACTAGATGAACTCCCACTAAATTCAACATCCCTCAAGTTTTTTAGTGAACACGATCCAAGTTCACCACACCTAATCCGATCTTCACGAGAAGAGATGTGGTTTCAATGGTGGACAACTAAGTGTCGATCATATCATTCATATGACTCATGTTTAACCTTTTGGTTCATGTGTTCCGAGGCCATGTCTGTACATGCTAGGCTTGTCAAGTCAAACCCAAGTATTTCCGCGTGTGCAAAACTGGCTTGCACCCATTGTATGTGAACGTAGAGTTTATAGCACCCAATCATCACGAGATGCTTGAAAACGATGAACTTTCGCAACGGCACATACGAGGGGAGAACAAAATTTTATCTTGATCTTTAAGTGAGGAATCATCTTATAATGCTACCGTCGCGATCTAAGCATAATAAGATACATAAAAGGATAAACATCACATGCATATAATTTTATGTGACATGGTATAGCCAATTTCCGCGCCATGATCTCCATCTTGTGCGCGCCGGCATGATCTCCATCACTCCACCATGATTGCCTCCACCACGAATAGCAACTACAACTATTGCTAACTACTTAGCGATAAAGTAAAGCTATTACATGGCGTATAAGAAGTTGACACGCAGGTCATACACAATTATAAAGACAACCATATGGCTCCTGCCGGTTGTGAACTCATCGACATGCAAGTCGTGAAAGATTACAAAACATGATCATCGCATACATCTCAATTCATACACATCATGTCTTGGGCCATACCATATCACAAAACACTCTCTGCAAAAACAAGTTAGACGCCTCTACTTTGTTGTTGCATGTTTTACGTGGCTTATGGGAGTTACAAGTTAAGAACGATTCTTACCTACGGAAAGCCACAACGGTGATATTATGGTTGCTAATATCCGTTGTAAATCTCATGACTACTATAGTGAGAGAAACTGGCATCCACCAGCCGCATGTGTGGAACAAGCCACACGTCAAGTGCGGAGCCGGTCTCGCGAATGAGGTCGCATAAAGTTGGCCTGGACCGCTTCGATCTCACTATGCCGCGCCATAAGAAATACAAAACAAAGAGGTTTGCAACAGAAGACATCAACGCCCGCAATAAGCATGTTGCGTTCTACTCATGAAACACATCTACGCATAGATCTAGCTCTGATACCACTGAAGGGTTTTGCAGCATAGTAAATCAAAAAATTTCCTACGGATGCGAACAAGAAAGCCAAGATCTAATCTAGGAGATGTAATCAACAAGAGAGATAGATGAGATCTTCATACCCTTGAAAAAATCACACAGCGGAAACGTTCAATAGAACGTGGATGATGTAGTCGTACTAGCCGTCTCCTCCCCGCGATCCGATCCGATCCTACTGTGGGGACCCCGGATTACCCATCCAGAATACCCGTTATGCATTCAATTCATGATCCCATGATCAGTGTGTCATGAATCCACATATCCAAGTTGATAACAGAATTACATCATCCTTTACAGTACCGAATAATGCTTACAATTGGTCACATGACCAAGTATGATATTGCCACGCAGGGCAAGTCTACAACTAAGCAGCGGATACTAAACAGCGTTGATGACCCACGTCATGCCTACTACCCTACAGGCAACTGACTGGGAGACATTCCTAGTCCGCATCAGCGTCGTTGTTCCCACCATCATCTTCCTCATAGCCTTCTTCATAGTCTGACCAAGTTAATAGCCAGGGACAAAGCCGTGAGTACATTTGAATTGTACTCGCAAACCACCTAAGAGGGAAACAAGATTGCATGCTATTTGGTTGTAGCAAGATAAGTTGGTTTGAGGCTAGCGTTCAATCCTAACTATAGTTTCTCGTGTCGATATAGCATGTCATACGACATCTCTATATCCTTATTAAAGAAGAGTTTTTGGTAAAGCATCTTTAGAAAAGCACTAGGAAAGGGAGAACTCCTTTTCAAGAGAAGAGCCGGGGTCAATCAAACATGACCACCATTCTTATTAATCTCGATCAATCGCACATGACCACCTTCAGCCTTCGGCAGTACCCTGCAAGTACTTCGAACCACCTCCATGCCGCGGTAGTACCCTCCGAGCACTCTGAGCTGGCACCAATTTCCTTCTTTCCCGAAAACACTTTTGTAAAACCAAAACTTGACATTGGGTTAGGCAACAGCCAGTTCAACCGTCCATATCCGAGGACTCGGCTATTCGAATAGTTTTACACTCTGCAGAGGTTGTACACTTTACCCACACCATCCGATAAATCCGCCGGGATACCACCACAGACCGTCATACACAAGTATGCAGGGTTCGGATAATTGATCATAGCCTTCCATCTATCCACCTTAATACGGGCACCTACCCTATGGAGTATACATCCCCGGCAAACCCTGGCCGTCTACCTCTGCCGAGCGTAGTTCCAGTGCCACGGCGGGAGAAACCCAAGTGTCTTCCGGCCGGATAAATCCCAATGGATCCCAATTTACTATTGCCCATAATCTGGCGGCAATCCGGATTCTAGGGTCCTACAAACCCTTATATAGTGCGAGGCTCCCCGCACTAAGGCAGATAAACTTCGAACTAAGCCCCGTCCCATACCGGGGTAATGTGGTTGCACGGATTAAATTGCCCTGGGTGAATACATAATCACCAATGTCTTTTCTTAGAAAACCACCAACTTCTTTCCTTTCAGAACCCATTTTCCATTTGTCCCAAAAATCCTTTAGAAAACATTTCAGTGGAGTAGATACTACTCCAAGGTTTTCGAAAACTCTTTTGAAATCTTTTCCCAGAGTGTTTCCCCATCCTAGAGTTTTTGGCTCCACTAGAAGTTTCCCAACAGCTTTGCTGCTAATCAACAAGCCACTAATTGCAAGGGTAAAGAATAGGTGTTCAACGGGGTCATCTCGAAGGATGATAATAAGTGGCTTGTAGAGCTTAAGCCAACAACAATTGCTACAAGGAATATAGCAATCCAAAAACATGCACTTTCATAAAACACTAAGAGACATGCAGCAGGTGTAATTAGGATTCAGATATGCATCAAGTTAGGTGGCTTGCCTTGGTTGGCTTGTCCCTGGCCCTTTTCTTCTTGATACTCAAATTCTCCTCCCTCCTCAGTACACTCCTCGTTCGATTCTATCGCCGGAAAAATAAAAGCACACAAATAAGTATACAAGCATACATTGTTCACAACCAAGACATGCACCACACCAAACAAGCATTGAGTATCAGAAACAAACATGTTCAGATATCTGAACCAATATCTATTTTAAAAAGGATAAACTACTATAAATAAGGCAAGTAATTACTATTAGCAAATTAGCCCTAATCACAAGCAATCACTTGCAGGCATCAAGGTGAATCAAGACATGGTACCCAAAATACTCCTAGATAGCTAACAACATTACAGAACCAACACAATTGGAATCAACTCAAAAGAGTAAAAGGTTGAATTATAATGAATTTGCCAATCTCACTTAACACTAGAAAAGTAATTTAATCTCCTAAAACCTTCTGTAGATCCTAAAATTCTACCAAAGACCTTCTGCAGAACACACCAGAGGTGGAATCACCCAAAAATAATAATTATTCTAGGCACAATAAATAAAACAAAGCTAATTTCCATTAACACCAAAATAATTACTGCAGAGAAAATATTATTCATTAAATAGAAAAACCAGTTTCTTAAGCTTCACAGTACCACATAGCATCACTAGAAATTTGATTCATAGCAATACAGTAAATAAACTCAAGATTTGGATTTTTGATTGAAAAGTAACTAAATCTACCAATTTAAATACAAGTCATGCTAAAAGGCGTCAACTTATATGAAACTAGTACCACAGGATAGATAATAATCTAGGGAGTTCATAGAAATTTGAATCATTCAATTTGGGCTTATAGTTATTTTTCTACAAAATTTACAAGTTCACAGATTTGGAAACAAAATAGCAAAGGAATTCCCCTAAAAAAAATTATCGTAACAGGCCAGGCTAAACCGGATCTGGGTTGATCCATCACCGGCCAGCCCATCTTCTATTCTGCGAGTGTGCGGGAAAAAAAATGCAGGGCTGACATGTGGGCCCCGGTTGTTAGGTCCTATTTATACCCGAAGGGGTACCTTACCGTTGATCAGCAGATCGAGGGTGCAGAGGCGGCCACGTCGCTGTGTTGCCGGCGGCGACCAAAACCTGGCGGCGCGGCGAGTTTTCACGATGGCCTACAGACGGAGCTCGCCACTGGGAGCTAGGGAGCACGAGAGCAAACTCCGGTTGCACCAGGAGACTCGGGAGAGTGCCGCCAACCTTTCTGACCGAGGCGCGCATGCCGGAGGTGGCTAGAGCCTGGAGCTCAACGGTGACCTGCGGCGGCCAGATGCGGTCGACGAAGAACTCAAGGTTGCCGGCGTCCCTGGAAGAAATTGAGACCAGATTCAGATATAGGAAGGAGATGCTAAGCAAGGGAAAGGATCAGGAGCCCGAGGGGCGGTCTAAATTGTCCTGGCGCCGTGGGGATGGCCGCGGCCGTGTTCTAGCCGGAGCCGAGGAAGAAGAGGGCTACAGGTCATCAGGAGCGGAGAGGGATCGATTTGAGAGGGAGGAGGGGTGTGCGTGTGCGAGGGGTTGGGGCTTGTGTGCTTTTAATCTGGGAGGCGACCGGTGCCCTGCCAGAGCACGGCGTTCGCTGATTGGATGCATTGGGCGGCGAGCACGACCAGGAATAATCCGACAAGGAGTCGAGCTAGGACTGCGCCAATGGTCTACTGTGAGTGAGTGGAGGCGTCTGGCGAGAGGGTATGAGCAGGGGAGGGCTGTAGGCTTGGGGAGAGGTCATCGACTGGACGCACGCCAGGTGCTCGATGCAGAGTCGGCTTCTCAGAGCATGCTCGATAGTAGCTGAGAGGAAGAGGACAGAGATGCGAGCTCCTGACCATTAGATCAGGTACTGATAGAGGAGGTTCACGGCGCGATTTAAGGCCAGAAGGAGCTCGAGGCAAAAAGTTGGCCACGGTGGTGTTCTGCACCGTGCCAGCCGCGTTCCAGGGCTGGGGTGGATTAAAGAAGAGAGGAAGAGGCGGTAAGTGCTGCTCTAGGGGTCCACTCGCCCTGGCACTGGTTGGAGAGAAGGAGGGAGAGAGGTTGCACCAAGATCTTGCCAAGATTTGCATCGGTCTACTCCTCTCTCCTTTCCAAACACAAGCAAACAAAGAGAGGGTGATGCTACAGTGTTGGGAGACCAGAGAGAAGGGAGGGGGCTGGTATGGTCAAGGATACGGTTTGGTGTTTCAAAAAGAATAGGTTAAGAATAGATGCTAATGCATGTGATGATCCAAATATGGATTTGAGTTTGTTTTCAAGTTATACCATTCAGTGGCATCCATTGATAAATTAGATAGATGAGGGGGTTCATATGGTGATGGTGAAGCCCAAATTTGAATTTTAATGGAATTGATTTGGTCACGAATCGTGGATATGTCCACATCTTGGTGAAATTTGTTTTGAAGAACAGTTGAAATTTTTGGAAGTAGGAAGGCGATATTTTGAGTTAAAAAGGTTCAACTTACACAACTAAGCATGGTAGAATCTTCTCAAATTTATTTGATGAGAAAAGGTGCAAGAAATGGCATGGATTCCACTTCCATGCATTATCCTAATAAGAGAAACAAAATAAAGGAAATAATTTACAGAAAATATTCTCGAGGACCAAGTAGTAATATCATGCATGAACAACATTCCTAAATGGCATTAAGGAAGTGCTTCAAGATGGAGAGGATTGATGGTGGGTCAATAGTGGGTTTTCAGAAATTTAGGAAGAATGCTAAGGATAGAAATAGTTTTGACTATGGTTCAAAGCATAGTCGTATAAATAGGTGGAAGGCTTCAAAATGTACCAACAAGTGCATGGATAGTTAGAGGAGGTAATAAGGAAGAGGAATAGGTCAGAGATTGGTCTCTGAACAATTTATTTCGAAATTTAGAAGTGGAAGCAAAAGTGCTTCTGATAATAGTCAAATGGTCAGTGGTTTGACTAGGGTCAAAAACAAGATTGGAACAAGTAGCAGATGACCTCAAATGACTAGGTGGTAATGGAAAGAATGGAAGAATATGTATCAAAGATGAGTTCTAGGAAGGTACATTGCCCTGAATAGGATAGATGGGCTTAATATAAGCGTTGGAAAACTGAATCGGTTAACAGGAGTGAAGATAAGGCCAAATTAGGAATTTAGATGGTTTAGCATTTTATCAAGACTCTTTGATACTTCTTGGCTTCATTCAGATGGTACCAAGCATTAATAAGGGGTTATGAGTAATAATAAGGAGTAGGGGAAATCCTCCAAGCAAAGCATTCGTACACACAAGAAGTAGTCAAGCAAGGTCAAACACAGTCAAGCACATGCAAAAATAACTCATCAATGTCAAACAAAGCCACACAAAGTCAACTCACCACTCAAGGTCAATCATTTGAAGCTAATATAGCATCACCAGAAACAATGATTGAACCTGTGCTCAATGATGATCATGCCATGGTCAAGTAGAGAAGAGTTTCAAATAAAAGAGTAAAGCTTTTGTAGAATTTTTAGAAACTAGTGGAGACAAAACATCTCCTTTAGAAAGTTTTCTTAAAGGTGTTTGAAATCCTTTTATAAATATCAACAAAATGAAAGGTTGTAAAATAGTGGGACCATTCTACTTTGTGGTTCCCAACAATTTTGTAAATACTAGTTTTGATAAAAGCTTTGTCTCAAAGATAAATCTTGGCGCCTATTTTTGGACAAATAAAATAATTTGATAAAAGGGGAGGTTGCCAAGATAATGGTTTCGGAAAAAAAATAGCTAGATGCGTAAATAAGGCATGATCACAAGGGCACAAGGGTTGTGCTGGTTCACAATAGTGTTCATCAAGCAACTCAAACTAACATCATTAACATAACAACCAAAACAAACAAGCAAGAAATAGTACTTCGCGAGGTTTGCACAAAAAGTTTTTGTTGGCCCTCATTTTTGGCTCACTAAACACTACTTAAACAGGGTTACAAAAAGTGGGGTGTTACACCTACGCCGCAAGTGGTGGCGCCTCCAAGAGATGCACACGTACGGTGCAGCGACGTCTCCTCCTTCCTTGGTCCAGGAAGTATGGTGGAGAGATAGATTGGATCTGCAGCACAACGGCGTGGTGGTTATGGTGGAGAGTTTCTGCGGCAGGGCTTCGCCTACGCATAGTCGCGAGAGAGAGAGAGGTGGAGGGGCAGCAGTTGGCCGACGGCTAGGGTTGGAGTGGGAGGGGGCTGCGCCCCAGCCCCTCCTTATATGGGGGGCTGGCCGGCTGCCTTGGCCCCTCCTCCAAGCCCTAGGGCGGAGGCCAAGGGGGATGAGTAGGGGGCAAGTCTTCCCCCCCCCTCTTCTGGAAGGTTCCCTTAGGGTTTCCCCTAAGGGCTGGCCGGCTGGGCCTTAGGGGCCTTGTGCGCCTGGCCCAAAGTGGCCAGGACACTTCCCCTTAGGCCCATGCAGGCCTCCGACAAGTGGGCCCATGTTGGTCCCACTCTGGAACCTTCTAGAACCTTCCGGTACAATACCGATAAACTTCGAAATGATTCCGGAATCCAAAAACTGCTTTCCATCTTATTCTCTGGACCATTCCAGAACCTCTCGTGATGTCCTGGATCTCATCCGAGACTCCGAACAAAAACTCATAAACCAATTATCCATTCTATCCTAGCGTCGATGCACGTTAAGTGTGTGACCCTACGGGTTCGAGAATATGCAGACATGATCTTCTACCAATAATCAACAGCGGGATCTGGAAACCCATATTGACTCCCACATATTCATCGATGATCCTATCGGATGAACCACGATGTCAGGATTCAATTAATCCTGTATATGTATTCCCTTTGTCACATGATATTTTACTCACCCGAGATTCGGTCATCGGTATCGCCATACCTAGTTCAATCTCGTTCACAGCAAGTACTTTACTCGTTCCGTAATCCAATATCACTTTGTGATTAACTCCTTAACCACTTGCTTGCAAGCGGTGTTGATATCGATTACCGAGTGGGCCCAAAGTATATCTCTCCGACTCGGGAGGGACAATTTCCATCTCGATACATACAACCCAACAAGTACTTTCCGATCACCTGAGAGACACCTTTATGATCACCCTCACATAGGATGATGTTTGATGACCTCAAAGCTTTCTTCCGATACCAGGGAGTTGTATTATCTCATGGTCTAAGGAATACAATACTTGACATAAGAAAAAGCTTCGCAAAGATGAACACAATGATACGATCTAATTGCTCTGCTTTATTTGGGTCTGTCCATCACATCATTCTCCTAATGATATGATCTCATTATTAATTGACAACTCATGTCTATGGTTAGGAAACCTTAACCATCATTAATCAATGAGCTAGTCCATAGAGGCGTGCTAGGGACACGGTGTTATTCATAAACCACACAAGTATTAAAGTTTCCGCTTAATACAATTCTAGCATGGAATATAAACATTATCATGAGCAAGAATTATAATAATAACATCTTTATTATTGCCTCTAGGGCATAATTCCAACACAAGGAGATGGAGGCAAAGTTTGAGACTCAAGAGAAGCAGCGGAAGAATCAAGAGAAGAGGATCCAAGCTAGGAACAAAGAAGTTAGAGAGCTAAAGCAGAAGTTAGAGTGCAACAACTTTAAGCTTGAAGCGGACCACGATCTGATCGAGAAGTTACGCGCCGACAAGAGGGAGCTTCAAGAGAAGGTCGACACCCTAATTGAAGACCTGCAAGACTACAAGAGGCTACTCAAGGAGAGTGGCTTCAATGTTGAGGAGGAGGAAGTCGCCATGGAAGAGTAGAGTAGTTAGAGAGACTACCCCACTTCACCTTTGAGTTGCGTTTATGCCGTGACCGCTTGTGGTATGTGATACGTCTCAAACGTATCTATAATTTTTGATGCTCCATGCTTGTTTTTACACCATTTGCTTAGTGTTTCATTACACTTCGGGGCATTTTTATGCATTTTCTGGAACTAACCTATTAACAAGATGCCACAGTGCCAGTTCCCTATTTTCTGTTGTTTTTGTGTTTCAGAAAAGTTACACAGGAAATATTTTCAGAATTGGACGAAACAAAAGCCAAACATCTAGATATTAAACGAAGCTTCCAGAACACCAAAGAGTAGATGAAGCCGAGCCAGGGGCCGGCCTCACCATGAGGCGGTGCGGCCTGGCCCTGGCCCGCGCCCCCTAGGGGTGAGACCCCCCTGGTCCACCTCTGACACTGCCCCTTCGCCTATAAAGACCTCCCGACGGGAAAAACCTAAGTACCCGATATATTTTCCAAAAACACATCGCGATCCGCCACCGTCGTTGACCCGAGATTGGGAGGGTCCAGAAGCTCTTCCCGGCACCCTGTCGGAGAGGGGAATCGCCACCGGAGGTCTTCTTCATCGCCATGCTTGCCTCCGGTGCGATAAGTGAGTAGTCTACCTTGGACTATGGGTCCATAGCAGTAGCTAGATGGTTGTCTTCTCCACCATGTGCTTCATGTTTAGATCTCGTGAGCTGGCTTACATGATCGAGATCACCGTTATTTAACTCTACATGTTGTGTTTGTTGGGATCTGATGAATATTGGTGTTATGTTGAGTTGATGTGCTGAATCATATATCTTATGTTATCTCTATGTTTTTTATGATCTTGCATGCTCTCCGTTGTTAGTAGCTATCTTGGCCAAGTAGATACTAGTAACTCCAAGAGGGGGTATTTATGCTCGATAGTTGGGTTCATGCCTCTATTTAATCTGGGGGAGTGACAAAAACCTCTAAGGTTGTAGATGTGCTGTTGCCACTAGGGAGAAAACAACATTCTTGTGTCCAAGGACATTTGCTTTATTTACATTACACACTTTGCTTAATGTAGTTATCTGTTGTTCGCAACTTAATACTCATGGGGTGTTCGAACGATATTCCCGTGGGTGGATTATTAGTCATAGATGCAGTTGGATGGCGGTCTATGTATTTTGTTGTAATGCCCAGAGTAAATCCCATAGTGATCCTCGCAATATATGCACGTTATCTTTATTCTATCAATTGCCCAAGTGTAATTTGTTTACCCACCATGTGTTATTTATCTTATGGAGAGACACCACTAGTGAACTGTGGACCCTGGTATAATTTCCTTTATATTGCTATCACCTGTATACTTTACTCGCATTGTTTACTTTACTCACATACTACTATTGCTTTCCACTCGATACGCTCATACATTTGTTTATAGCAAACCGGTGAGATTGACAACCTCATCGTAAGTTGGGAGCAAAGTTCTTGGTTGTGTTGTGTGCAGGTTCCACATTGCTGCTTGCAAAGCAAAGCCTGGACAAGGCGCCTTATAAATTGTCTGGAGCTGTCGCAAAGCTAGCAGGCATCACCTTCAGATGTTTGGCTTTTTCCTGGACTGACAAGCCTTGGTTTCTTACTAAGGGAAAATTTGCTGATGTACTCATCACACCTTTCTCTTGGGGTTCCAAACTGGACGGTGGAATTACATCAACACCGTGCCGCATCAAGCATAAAATTTTCTGGCGCCATTGCCGGGGGAAAAGAAGACTTTTGAAAGGGGAGTTTCACACATACATCCTTTACTTTGTTTATTCTTTTTCTTTTACTTTATTTTTTACTTGCATCATTTTATCAAAAATACAAAAAAATTAGTTTCCTTTAGAGTTGCTTTTATTTGTCTGCTTTTAGTTTTGTTAGAATGAGTAATCCTGAAGTAGAAGTTTATACTTTTAAGCAACAAGGGGGAGAGAGCTTGAAAGATGCTTGGTACCATATTAGCAATTCCCATCATAGGTGTACGAAGAAGCATTCTACCATGATCCTCCTTAGAAATTTTTATGTTGGTATAACTAGTTGGAATAGGTACGTTCTTGATACTCTTGCAGGAGGTAATTTTCTAGGTACTCCCGCTCTTGAAGCATGCACTTTAATAGAAAGTTTAGTGGGAGTACCACCTATCCAAGTTGTTAAAACTGAGATCACTTTGGAGGAAGTTTTAGAAAAACTAGGCTCTTTAGAAAAAAGTTTGCCAAATATCCTTGATAACGCTAGCCGAGTTAATGAAGCGATAGAAGGTATCGGTAAGAGAATCACCATTTTAGAAGCTAGCACTACTCTTGATGGTCAAAACCTTAGGATTGGGAAACTAGAGGAATCCATGGAAACTTTAAGTTCAATTTTCTCTTCTCTTAAGTTTAAGAAGGAGAAAGCTTTTGTTGAAAAAGAGCAAAAATTTATGTATGTTCCCAATGTGTCTGTGTCTAAACCTCAACATGTTTTGAAGATTGGTAAGACTTTTAGTTCAACTAAAAGTGGCTTGCAGGTTGAATCATCTTCGGGAATCTCTAAAGTGCCTAGTGTGGTAAGTGGTGATCTTGAGGAAACAGTTGATCTTAATGCCTCTTTCGATATTACTTGATTTGCACCTTCTGCGCCTAGCTCAAAGGCGTTAAAGAAAAGCACTCTTGGGAGATAACCCATTGTTTTACTTTCAGTACTTTTTATTTTATTTGAGTTTTGGAAGTTATTACTACTGTAATAACCTCTCCTTATCATTTTTATTTCGTTGTTGTGCCAAGAGAAGCCTCTAATTTGAGTGAGGTAAGATTTGGGGAAGTTGCTGTCCTGAAATAGATTTCGGTGCTGCACCATAAAAATTCATGAAAATTCTTAGAATATCTTTTTGACCTACGATTTCTTGTGCATATGCCCCAGGTTATATCCAAACTTTCATTAGTTATACACTTTTTGATTTGAGCAACAGAAAACCCTTGAAAAAATTGACATTTGTCAGCTGTTCTGTTTTGATAGATTTCTGCCACTATTTGTGTTTGCCTCTTTATCGCTTTCTTTTCGAGTTCTTTTGATCACAGAACTTTTAGGGAAGTTGCTACAGTAGTATATGCTTTATATGTGGTGGTTTTGAGTTGAAATCTGAAGCAAAAAGGGTTTGATTCATTATTATTGTCATGGGAATTTAGAGACAGTAGCCATGGGGAGGCTTCTCGGAGGGGCTCGACGATGGTGACGATGGGTCTGGCTCAAGATTGTGCCAACAGAGACACCTCGGTTTACCCAGGTTCAGGGCCCTCCCAGTTGGAGGTAAACCCCTACTTCCTGCCTGCTTCATATTGATTGGGTAGTATCGATTACAATGCTCCTCGAGCTGTTCGGGCTAGAGGAGGAAGAAGAAGATCGGATCCCCCTATGCTAATTAAGGGTCTAGGCCCCCTTATATAGACGGGGGCCTGGTTACAGGTTTTGGTAGCGATTCGGCCGGCTGCCGGCTCCTCGGCGGCGGTGTCCTTGGCATCATCCTCTGGCCCTGCTCTGGCAAAGGCACTTTATAAAGTGCCTTTCCCCTGGGCCAGCATCTGGAGGGCATATCCCTTCCCTTTTGCCTCGGATCCCATCGTGGGGAAGGGTCTTCGATCTCTCATTGGCTGGACGTGGTCGTGGCGCTCGTCACTCTCATCCTGCGCCCCTGCCGCTCTTGTCAGGGCGAAACTGCTTTTGGCCAGACAACCATTGGGAAGCTTTGTCTTCATCGACCGGCTCCAGTTCTCCTCGGTGGAGTCGCTAGCCGGCTGCTGGCGCAACCGACTCTTCGGCGGAGCCGGTCTTCTGGTGCTGAAGCCTTGGGGACTCCTGGGACGCTAGCCGGCATATTGCCCGGCCCATGGTGCGCCCCCTAAGTCATCCCCACGACACTAGCCCCCGAAACTTGCGAAGTCTCATGGGCTAGCATGGGGCTTTGGCGGGTTCTTCTTCTTGCCGAAGTCTTGCTCGCCCTCGTCGAAGTCCCAGGATTCTAGTCTGGCTTGGTCGCTCTAATCATTGAGACTGAGTCTTACGGAGTTCTCCCGGCCATCTCAAGACGAGCCAGTTCCAAGATGCGGCCCGGCTGGCGACCACGAGCTGGCGAGCCACGAGCCGGCGCGCTGCCTCCTGGGAACTTGCGCTGCTTCAAGTCTTGTTCCCACGCGGCAGCCGGCGCAGCGTGCCAGTGGCCAGTCTTGTCATTTCGACCTTGGAATCATCACCGCCATAACTTCTCGAGTCATCATGTGAGGTGGGCTAGCATACATCAGCGACGTGTCCCATCGATTCCTCCCATGATCCGCTGCGGCAACCACCGCGGTGGCATACGACGCAGAAGTCAGTTACCGAAATGTCAGGGGTTACCCCTTCACCGCTCCTCTTTAAGTACCGAGCGTGCTTCACTGCCCGGGGCATCCCCCACTTCTCCTCTAAGCTCGAGCCTTCCCCTCTAGAGCCCAGCCTGTCCAAATTGCCCCCTAGCGGCTTCACTTCCAGCGGCGATAAGGTCCCGGAGGGGAATAAGGAGGAGGTTAAGGTGCCAGAGACTGCACCTTCCACATCCCGACGATGCGGTCGCCCGAAGGGGAGCCGCAACAAGAGCACCCTGGAGGCCCTCGCGGTGAAGGTCGTCGCCGCTGCCTCCGCCCCCGTTATGCCCCAAGCGACCGGAGCTCCCCATGACGCGGGGATCCCAGTGAAGCGGGGGCCCGGCCACCCAAAGGGGAGTGGGAAGAAGACTGCCTCCGCGGCGGCTGCTGCTCCTTCGTCATCTCGCCATCGCGGGCGACCGCCAGGCAGCAAGAACAAGAAAGCCCCTGCTGTCTTCAAGGTCGCCGCTACTCCCGCGGGGTCCCACGCGGTGGCCCCTTCTCCACTAGGCCCGTCGCGGCCCTGGTTGGAGAAACCGGCGCTCCAGCCACCGGCCTATATCTCGGCGCAGGGATGGTCCACCTGCATCATCCCTGTTCTTGCCGGTGCCCGGGATCGTCTCCGCCTCCCGACCCAGTTCACCAGCTCGATGGAGGACCAGGAGATGGCTTGCGCCAAGCTGCGGGAGTGCAGCGGCGGCCACCCCACATACCGCGTCGAGGTCTACTACGACGGCCAGGGGGTGTGCTACTTTCGTGATGGGTGGTCGAAGTTCTTCATCGACTACGGCGTGCACGAGGGTTGGTTCATCCTTCTCACTCGCCAAGATGAGAAGGATGACTTCACCATCTGCCTCTTCGACGGCACCCTCTCCGCCCGTGCCTTCGCCGCCCAGCCGTGAAGGGTAAGCCTCGTCGACTTCCGACGCGGACTTCTCCGGGGCAAAGTCCATGCGGCGCTCGCGCCGGGCCGAGGAAGGCGAGCCTCCCCGGGCTGGGAATGCTTGGCGCTCTTAGTGTAGTGATTTAGGAAGCTTTTGTAATCCTCGAACTTCCGCTTAATGAAAACTTGTCTTTCCTTGTTTGCTGTGTAAATATCTTTCTTCACTGTGTTTTTGCCATCGCGCAAACATCTTCTGCTTGACACCGTTGTGATGCGAATCCGTAGATAGGGACTACGGTGATCACTGGCCTGCGCAGACGCTTCGGGCGGGCTCCTCCAGCTTCAACGCGGAGGGAAAGGTGCTTCTGCTAGCCAGTTCCAGGAAGGATGGACTAGCTCCGGCTCCAGCGCGGACGGAGCGGAAACTGCATCTTGTACCGGCTCGGGCGAGGGTCGGAGCCGGCACATTTCCTTTCCCTGGGCCTTCGCACGTTCCCTGCTGTAGTTGGAGTAGATTTCCTGGTTTTCGGCTTTAGCCGTTGCTTTGCGCATGTTAGGTTTTGATTTCGTTGTTCGTCAGCTGACCGCGTCGTAGCGCCAACTGATTGGACAGTCGGCGAGGTATAGGAGCCGGTCCACTTCTGAGGACCAATTCCCTTTTCCTCTAGCCCCCGAGTTTTGGGGTAGCTGGATTGGCAGCTAGCTCGAAACTAACTTTTTGCGAACGCCGCCAACGCCAAGCGAGGCAGCTCTAGCTTCAAACCTCTTGGGCATGGCTTCTCAGCCCAAACATCAAGAGTCTGTGACTACCAACTATTTGCTGGCTTTGCCTTCGTCTGGTTCCCTCAACTTTTTCCTTAATCTTCCCACCCTTTGGCCCTTCTACCCCCAATCAGCAGCCTGGTGCCGGTTGGTCTCCCTTGGGCTGGCAGCCGAATGCCGGCCTAGGGTGGGAGCGTGCCGCGGAGTGAGAAGTAGTACTTCGGTCTATCGGGCCCCCGACTTGTGCTAGCCGACGCTTAGTTAACAGACACTGTCCTTAACGCCTGGTTGAGCGATTTTTCTATCGTTTGCGGTTCTGCCCTGCGGCTTTCCTTCGTATGTGGCCTGCCAGCTCCTATCCGTCCGGCTAAGCGGAACCGGAAGGTGGAGGTTGGGCTCGAGACCTTCTTCATACGTAGTACTCATCCGGCTGGCGAGGGATCGATTGTTTTTCGGGGCTGCCGGCCGTGGCTCGGTGCCTGGAGCCGGCTGCCGGTCAAGTGAATAGCGCAGGAAGCAAAACATACGCGAAATGTTTTCCTCGGAGCCGGTCATAACTGGCCGCTCCATTTTCCTTTATTCATTGACATGTTTTCAGGGTACAAGCTTTTGCCTTAGCAGAAGAAAGGTCTTAGGAGACAGACATTCCAGGGATGTTCGGTCTCCTTGTCAGAGTTGTCTGCCTTGTTCTTTCTAGGCTCTTGTGCATCGATGAGGTAATATGCCCCATTGCCCAGCACCCGGCTGACAA
Organism: Dactylis glomerata; assembly: GCA_007115705.1. Lineage (NCBI taxonomy): Eukaryota > Viridiplantae > Streptophyta > Magnoliopsida > Poales > Poaceae > Dactylis > Dactylis glomerata. The sequence goes on along the minus strand of QXEO01000264.1, from coordinate 2,822,780 downwards.
TGAACGGTCCCTCCCAGGGAGGGAACAACTTGTGCATGCCCTTAGTGCTTTGGACCAGCCGGAGTACGAGATCTCCCTCGTGAAACGCGAGCAGGCGAATCTTCCGGCTGTGGTATCGTCGTAGCTGCTGCTGGTAGAGCGCTGATCTGGCCAGAGCCTTCTCTCGTGCCTCCTCGAGGAGGTCGACACCATCTTCGCGAGCTTCTTTTGCTTGCGTCTCTGTGTATTGGACGATTCTGGGCACATCGAACTCGATGTCCGTGGGTAACACTGCCTCTGCTCCATAGACTAGGAAGAAAGGTGTGAAGCCGACAGAGTGATTTGGAGTGGTGCGCAGGCTCCAGAGCACTGAGGGTAGATCCTCGACCCAGCAGCCGGCTGAGCGCTCGAGAGGCTCGACCAGTCTTGGTTTGATGCCAGCCAGGATCAGCTCATTCGCCTTCTCCACTTGCCCATTTGTCTGATGGTGCGCCACTGACGCTAAGTCCAGCCGGATGCCTTGTTGGCCACAGTAATCAGCAAAGATTCCCTTCGCAAAGTTTGTCCCGTTGTCAGTGATGATACTGTGGGGAACTCCATATCTTGTGATGATCTCATTGAAGAACTTGATTGTGGACGAGCCATCGAGTTTTTTGATTGGCTTGGCTTCGATCCACTTGGTGAACTTGTCCACGGAAACCAGCAGGTGTGTCAAGCCCCCGGGTGCGGTCTTGAATGGCCCTACCATGTCCAGGCCCCAGACAGCGAACGGCCAGGTGAGCGGGATGGTCTTGAGGGCTGCCACTGGAGTGTTTCTATGCTTGGAGAAGCGTTGGCAGCCGTTGCACTGCTTCACCAGCTGCTCTGCATTCTGCTTGGCCGTTGGCCAGTAGAAGCGATGGCGGAAGGCTTTAGCCACCAAGGCTCTGGAAGATGCGTGATGCCCGCACTCCCCTTGGTGTATCTCCCTTAGCAGCTCTATCCCTTCTTCCGGCTCGATGCACTTCTGGAAGATTCCTAACACGCTGCACTTGTACAGCTCGCTGTTGATGATGGTGTACGCCCCAGCTCGACGTTGAATTCGCCTAGCTTCCGCTTCGTCTTGTGGCAAGTCCCTGCTACTTGGTGATGACTCCAGAAAAGAGCTATGGCGTGGAGTTGACGTGGAAGCAGTAAGTCCTTGTGCATGGTGATGACCAGCCCGTTGGGAACCCCAAGAGGAAGGTATGATGAGTGTAGCGGCTAGTTTTCCCTCAGTTAAGAAACCAAGGTTTAATGTCGATCAGGAGAAGAGAGATAGTGACGACTGAAGGTGATGCGGACTGGCTTAGTAACACTCCAACAAGGGCGATGTTAACGATACTTGTTGACTCGTCTTCGGCCAGCAGCAACGCGGAACCTGCACACACACAAACAAATACTTTGTTCCCAACTTGCGATGAGGTTGTCAATCTCACCGGTTTGCTTGAAACAAAGGTTATGAGCGTATCGAGTGGAAAACAATAGAGTATGCGAATAAAGTAAACAGTGCGGGAAAAGTAAACAGTTGATTGCAATATGATTAAAATAGGACCGGGGTCCACAGTTCACTAGTGGTGTCTCTCCATAGATAAAATAACATGCTGGGTAAACAAATTACAGTTGGGCAATTGATAGAATAGAGCTAACGTGATATGTCAAGAAGATCACTATGAGATTTACTCTGGGCATTACAACAAAATACATAGACCGCCATCCAACTGCATCTATGACTAATAATCCACCCCCGGGGATATCATCCGAACACCCTAGAAGTATTAAGTTGCGAACAACAGATAATTGCATTAAGCAAAGTGTGTAATGTAAACAAAGCATATGCCCTTGAGCATATGAATGTTGTTTTCTCCCTAGTAGCAACAGCACATCTACCACCTTAGAGGTTTTTGTCACTCCCCCAGGTGAAATAGAGGCATGAACCCACTATCGAGCATAAATACCCCCTCTTGGAGTCACTAGCAACTACTCAGACAAGATAGCTACTAACAACGGAGAGCATGCAAGATCATAAACAACATAGAGATAACAAAAGATATAATTCAGTACAGCAACTTAATCATAAACACCAATATTCATCGGATCCCAACAAACCAACATCATAGAATTACAATACGGTGATCTCAATCATGTAGGGCAGCTCATGAGATCTAAACATGAAGCACATGGTGGAGAAGACAACCATCTAGCTACTGCTATGGACCCATAGTCCAAGGTAGACTACTCACTCATCGCTCCGGAGGCAATCATGGCGATGAAGGAGACCTCCGGTGGCGATTCCCCTCTCCGGCAGGGTGCTGGGAAGAGCTTCTGGACCCTCCCGATCTTCAGGTCGATGGCGGCGGCGGATCGCGATGTATTCTGGAAAACTGATCGGGCCCTTAGGTTTTTCTCGTCAGGGGGTATATGTAGGCGAAGGGGGGCTGTCAGAGGTGGAGCCACGCAGCCTCACACGGGGCTGGCTTGGCCAGGGGCCAGGCCGCGCCGCCCCTGTGTGTGGGGGCCACGTGGCCCCCCTCCGTCAGGTCTTCGGATGTTTGGGAGCTCCCCGGTGAAATATGACTTCAGGAACTTGTTTCGTCCAATTCCGAGAATATTTCCTGTGTATCACTTCTGAAACACAAAAACAGCAGAAAACAGGAAACTGGCACTGTGGCACTTCGTTAATAGGTTAGTTCCGGAAAATGTATAAAAATGCCACTAAGTGTAACAAAACAATAGGCAAATGGTGTAAAACAAAGCATGGAGCATCAAAAATTATAGATACGTTTGAGACGTATCAAGCATCCCCAAGCTTAAATCCTGCTCGTCCTCGAGTAGGTAAGTGATAACAAAAGAATAATTTTTGAGGTGACATGCACCTACACAATCTTGATCATATATGTAAGCATTGGTGAGCTGGGATCAATAGAACTTAAAACATGGGCATGAAGATATAATCATGACAATAAGAACTTAGCAACCATGTTGTAAACATGCAAATGAACACAAATAAAAGATCATGATAATGAAACAATGAAAGTCAAACGTGTGTTCAAATCATAAGGAAAAACATACAAGTGGTTTTCAGCTTGTCCTTCAAAGAGAGCCAAACATAAATGCATAGGACACCTCAAAGTTTAAGAGGGCGACTAGATACAAATAATTTAAGAACAAGTGAAACCAACAATATGAGTCAATCAATGAACTTTGGGACAATGCATATCACACTAAGAATGACAACTATGCTCTCTTAATGGTGCATAAAGAAAGAAGGTGGTGACTCAACATAAAAGTAAAAGAAAGGCCCTTCGCAGAGGGAAGCAGTGATTTAGCATGTGCTAGAGCTTTTTATTTTGTAAAACAGAGATAAAAACTTGATTTTGAGAGGTGGTTGTCTTTGTCAACGACTGGCAATGGGGTTCTTACTATCTTCCATACAAAAATGAAGCAAGTTTTTGAGAGGGAGATTGGCACTTTGGTGCTCTTTTTATAAAACTTGGCACTCCTCCCCACCTTTTTCCTTTCACATACCATGGCTAACCGATTCCATCGGGTGCCCACCAACATTCACATTCTTGGAGGAGTGCCTTTTTTCTATTTTTTTCTTTTTTTTTCTTTTTGGAATAAGCAATATGGAAGATAGCAAATCCGACCACTACGTCCCCATGAGCTGAAAACAGTGTCACAAAACGAGAAGTGTTTTGAAGGTTTTTGAAAGGTAGCACATGAAAATTTTACTTTGGAATGGCTTACAAATACCATGCATAGGAGTTTATAGTGGACACTTTGGAAAACTTGGTTTTTAGGAGTTGGATGCATGAGTAGAGCTCATACTCAGTACAAGGTGAGGGCTAGCAAAAGACTGGGAGCGACCAACTAAGAGAGCAATAATGGCCATAATCATGCAAAGCGACAAAGCGACATTAAAAGAAGCATACGATGGCATCAAAAGTCAAAAACTAAATGATCATGAAGGCTATTGGCGACTTTGTACGAGTCTAACATGTGTGAGCATGCGCCAAGTCAACCCAAATAAAGCATCAAGGAGAAAACCAAAATAATGCTTCCATACAATAAAAACAACGCATGATTTTTTCAAAGGCTCATTAAGCAATCTCAGTTATTTGAGACAAGTCATGCTACAGCAAAACCACTAAGCATACTATCAAAAAGATATCAAGCATGACATGAAAAAGCCTAAGCCGCAGTCTACACAAGCTCCTTCTTGTACCACTATTTTGCACAAAGCTTTTTCTCTTTTCCAACACCATTTGAAATTTTTAAAGATACCTCTTTTGATGAAAACCAATAAATATCAGAGGCAAAAATGCACCTTGATGAAAAGATATGAAAAGATCTGAACGCAAATCAAGGCGAAAACGAAAACCAAAAGCAGTAGCAGAAAAAGTAGAACGCTCGATTTTAATAAGAGTGAAAACTAGAGCGTTCTTTGCAAATGAAAACTAGTACATCTCCTCCAAAGGAAATTTGTTGGGGTCCAACCATTTATTGCAGCAAACAAACTAAACTAAACAACCTAAGAAAACTAAAACAACTGACGCTCCAAGAAAAACACATAATGCATGAATCAATAAAAATATAGTGTTTTGAAAGGTGACCTGATTTTTGCCGATGAAGAAGGGGTGCCTCGGGGGCATCCCCAAGCTTTGACGCTTGTACTTCTTGGATATTTCTTGGGGTTCTGGGCATCCCCAAGCTTGAGCTTTTGTCTATTCTTCAACTCATCTCATCATTCTCCAATCCCTACACTTGAAAACTTCCTTCATACAAAACTAAACACAATTCTATTAGCAACATTAGTGTAAGCATAAAATATATTCAACCTCTTTTAGCTTCAGGTTTCAACCCAAAACCACCACATATAAAGTATATACTACTGTAGCAACTTCCACAAGAGTTCCATGATCAAAAAGAACTCAAAAGAAAGCGATAAAGTGGTAAAAACGAATATTGGCAGAAATCTGTCAAAACTGAACAGCTGACAAAGGACGAATTTTTGAGGGATTTTATGTTGCTCAAATCAAAAAGTGTTCAACTAAGAAAAGTTTGGATATAACCTGGGGCATATGCACAAGAAATCGCAGGTCCAAAAGATAAACAGAGAATTTTCACGAATTTTTACGGTGCAGCACCGAAAACAGTTTCAGGACAGCAGTTTCCCCAAATCTTTACCTCACTCAAATTAGAGGCTTCTCTTGGCACAAAAACGAAATAAACAAGATAAGGAGCGGTCATTATAGTAGTAATGACTTCCAAGACTCAAATAAAAGAAAGAGTACTGTAAAGAAAACATTGGGTTATCTCCCAAGAGTGCTTTTCTTTAACGCCTTTGAGCTAGGCACAGAAAAGTGCGAATCAAGTAATATCAAGTGATGAAGCATCAAGCTCATATTTTGCTCTAAGAATAGAGTCAAAAAGCAATTTATTTCTTTTCCTAGGGAAGTGTTCCATACCTTTCTTTAGTGGGAATTGATACTTGATAGTGCCTTCCCTCATATCAATGATAGCACCTACAGTTCGAAGAAAAGGTCTTCCCAAAATAATAGGACATGAAGCATGGCATTCAACGTCCATAACAAGAAAATCAACGGGAACAAGGTTATTGTTAACCACAAGAAGAACATCATTAATCCTTCCCAAAGGTTTCTTCTTAGCAACATCAGCAATAGGAACATCAAAATAACACTTTTCAAGCGGTGGTAAATCAAGCATGTCATAAATCTTTCTAGGCATAATAGAAATACTAGCACCTAGATCACATAAAGCATGGCAATCATAACCATTAACATGCATATCAATGATGGGTTCCCAACCATCTTCTAACTTCTTGGGAACAGAGGCTTTTTGCTTCAACTTTTCATCCCTAATCTTTATAAGAGCATTGGTAATATGCTTAGTAAAAGCAATATTTAAAGAACTAGCATTGGGAGTCAAAGCAAGCTTTTGCAAGAACAAAATTACTTCAGATATATTGCAGCCATCAACATCAAAATCATTAAAAGAGATAGAGCTATCATCTCCCACACTCCAAAAAATTTCAGCACTCTTTTGAGAAAAAGTTTTGGCAGTTTTAGGCCTTTTAACACAAGGAGTGGGAGTTTTCTCTACACCAATCAAAGTAAGAGGGTTGCTATCAGTAGGAGCAACATCATTAGAGGTAGTAATAGTACATACCTTCATCTCTCTAGCCATCTCATCTTCTCTTTCCCACCTGGCATGCAATTCCGCTAACAATCTAATATTTTCATCAATTCCAACTTGGGTAGCATTAGCGGCAGCAACAACATTGCTCACATTCACATCATTAGGAAACACTTTTAATTTCAGAAGTTCAACATCATGAGCAAGGCTATCAACTTTAGAAGCAAGAATATCAATTTTGCCTAACTTTTCCTCAACAGACTTGTTAAAAGCAGTTTGCTTACCGATGAAGTCCTTGAGCATAACCTCAAGCTCGGAGGGCGCGGCCCTAGTATTGTTGTAGGAATTGCCATAAGAGTTACCATAACCATTACCATTGGTAGAAGGATATGGCCTATAATTGTTACTAGCAAAATTGTTCCTATAAGCATTGTTGTTAAAATTGTTGTTTCTAATGAAATTCACATCAACTTGCTCTTCTTGAGCAACCAGAGAGGCCAAAGGAACATTATTAGGATCAACATGAGTCCTATCATTAGCAAGCATAGCCATAATGGTATCAATCTTATCATTCAAGGAAGAGGTTTCCTCAACAGAATTTACCTTCTTACCTTGTGGAACTCTCTCGGTGTGCCATTCGGAATAATTTACCATCATGTTGTCGAGTAGCTTCGATGCGGCGCCCAATGTAAGGGACATAAAAGTGCCTCTAGCAACTGAATCAAGTAGGTTCCTTGAAGAAAAATTCAATCCTGTATAAAAAGTTTGGATAATCATCCAAGTAGTCAGTCCATGAGTGGGGCAATTCTTTATCATAGATTTCATTCTTTCCCAAGCTTGAGCAACATGTTCATTATCAAACTGAGTAAACTTCATAATATTGCTACGCAACGATATAATCTTAGCAGGAGGATAGTATCTACCAATAAAAGCATCCTTACACTTAGCCCATGAATCAATACTATTCTTAGTCGAAGACAACAACCAATCTTTAGCCTTTCCTCTCAAAGAAAAAGGAAATAACTTGAGCTTAATAATATCACTATCAACATCCTTATATTTCTGCATCTCACATAGCTCAACAAAATTGTTGAGATGAGCTGCATCATCTTCAGTACTAGCACGAGAAAATTGCTCTTTCATAACAAGGTTCAATAAAGCAGGCTTAATCTCATAAAAAGTGGTAGCAGGAACAGGAGGTGCAATAGGAGTGCAGATAAAATCACTATTGTTTGTGCTAGCAAAGTCACACAACTTGGTGTTTTCAGGATTGGCCATTTCAGCAAAACGAAAGTAAACAAGTAAAAATAGCTACCAAGGATTCTAATTTTTTTGGGTTTTTGATATAAAAGCAATGCAGGTAAAATAAAATAAAGTAAAGCAAAACAAATAACAAAGTAAAGAATGTGTGTGCGAAGAACTCCCCTCGCAGAAGTCTTCTCTCTTCCCCGGCAACGGCGCCAGAAAAAGAGCTGCTACTTGGTGATGACTCCAGAAAAGAGCTGTGGCGTGGAGTTGACGTGGAAGCAGTAAGTCCTTATGCGTGGTGATGACCAGCCCGTTGGGAACCCCAAGAGGAAGGTATGATGAGTGTAGCGGCTAGTTTTCCCTCAGTTAAGAAACCAAGGTTTAATGTCGATCAGGAGAAGAGAGACAGTGACGACTGAAGGTGATGCGGACTGGCTTAGTAACACTCCAACAAGGGCGCCGTTAACGATACTTGTTGACTCGTCTTCGGCCAGCAGCAACGCGGAACCTGCACACACACAAACAAATACTTTGTTCCCAACTTGCGATGAGGTTGTCAATCTCACCGGTTTGCTTGAAACAAAGGTTATGAGCGTATCGAGTGGAAAACAATAGAGTATGCGAATAAAGTAAACAGTGCGGGAAAAGTAAATAGTTGATTGCAATATGATTAAAATAGGACCGGGGTCCACAGTTCACTAGTGGTGTCTCTCCATAGATAAAATAACATGCTGGGTAAACAAATTACAGTTGGGCAATTGATAGAATAGAGCTAACGTGATATGTCAATAAGATCACTATGAGATTTACTCTGGGCATTACAACAAAATACATAGACCGCCATCCAACTGCATCTATGACTAATAATCCACCCCCGGGGATATCATCCGAACACCCTAGAAGTATTGAGTTGCGAACAACAGATAATTGCATTAAGCAAAGTGTGTAATGTAAACAAAGCATATGCCCTTGAGCATATGAATGTTGTTTTCTCCCTAGTAGCAACAGCACATCTACCACCTTAGAGGTTTTTGTCACTCCCCCAGGTGAAATAGAGGCATGAACCCACTATTGAGCATAAATACCCCCTCTTGGAGTCACTAGCAACTACTCGGCCAAGATAGCTACTAACAACGGAGAGCATGCAAGATCATAAACAACATAGAGATAACAAAAGATATAATTCAGTACAACAACTTAATCATAAACACCAATATTCATCGGATCCCAACAAACCAACATCATAGAATTACAATACGGTGATCTCAATCATGTAGAGCAGCTCATGAGATCTAAACATGAAGCACATGGTGGAGAAGACAACCATCTAGCTACTGCTATGGACCCATAGTCCAAGGTAGACTACTCACTCATCGCTCCGGAGGCAATCATGGCGATGAAGGAGACCTCCGGTGGCGATTCCCCTCTCCGGCAGGGTGCTGGGAAGAGCTTCTGGACCCTCCCGATCTTCGGGTCGATGGCGGCGGCGGATCGCGATGTATTCTGGAAAACTGATCGGGCCCTTAGGTTTTTCTCGTCAGGGGGTATATGTAGGCGAAGGGGGGCTGTCAGAGGTGGAGCCACGCAGCCTCACACGGGGCTGGCTCGGCCAGGGGCCAGGCCGCGCCGCCCATGTGTGTGGGGGCCACGTGGCCCCCCTCCGTCAGGTCTTCGGATGTTTGGGAGCTCCCCGGTGAAATATGACTTTAGGAACTTGTTTCGTCTAATTCCGAGAATATTTCCTGTGTATCACTTCTGAAACACAAAAACAGCAGAAAACAGGAAACTGGCACTGTGGCACTTCGTTAATAGGTTAGTTCCGGAAAATGTATAAAAATGCCACTAAGTGTAACGAAACAATAGGCAAATGGTGTAAAACAAAGCATGGAACATCAAAAATTATAGATACGTTTGAGACGTATCAGTCCCCAGTGATGAGGTAGTTGGAGAATGGCTCCGCCCAGGAAGGTATCTCCCGTATGTGGAAAACACTGGCAACTAGAGGATCAGCAGCCCCCGGGTCCATCGTTGTGCTGGCTTCATCCAATTGTCCGGCTGAGGGAGCGGGCGTGGAGCTGGCAGTCCCCTTGTCCTTCGTCGAGCCAGCCGCGCTGGGCTGGCCAGCTGCCTCCTTCAGCCCCGAGACGGCAGCCCCCGGGTCTGGTGGCGGCACCTGAGCCGGGGCCGGATCTCCAGGCATGTAGATGGATATGGACTCCGGCGAAGGTTTGATAGACGGCTTGTGGATGATCTCTAGGGACACCCCAGCTGGGATGTCCTGCTTGGTGGAGCCGATCTTAGACAGCCGGTCTGCTTCCTCGTTGTTTGCTCTGGAGACATGGTGGAACTCGCAGCCCTCGAAGAATCCACTGAGCTGCTGCACATAGAAGCGATAGGAAGCCATATTGGCATCCTTGGCATCCCAGTCCCCTGAGACCTAGTGCGTCACTAGGTTGGAGTCTCCGAAATAGAGGATCCTCCTGATGCCGATCTGCTTGGCCATCTTGAGCTCATGTACCAGGGCTTCATACTCAGCGACGTTGTTCGACGCACGAAAGTGCATCTGCAGCACGTACTGCAGCCTGTCTCCCTTGGGAGAGGTGAGGACGATGCAGGCTCCCAAGCCCCCGAGCAGCTTGGAGCCATCGAAGTGCATGCGCCAGTGGGTGGAGTCGGGAGCCGGTGGCAGGTACTGGTGCTCTCCCTAGTCAGCGAAGAAATCCACTATGACCTGCGATTTGATCGTTGTCCTGGGCTTGTACTGAATGGTATGAGCTGCGAGCTCGATTGCCCATTTGGCCACTCTTCCCGATGCGTCCTTGCACCCGATGATCTCCGAGAGCGGAGTGGTGCTTACCATCATGATTGGGTGCTCCTCGAAGTAGTGCTTTAGCTTCTTGGCCGCCATGTACACGTCGTATGTGACCTTATGGTAGTGCGGGTAGTTCTGCTTGGAGAGAGTGAGCACCTCACTCAAGTAGTACACCGGGCGCTGAACCAGCAGCTCTTTACCTTCCTCGGTGCGCTCCACCACGATCACCACGCTGATGACACGCGGGGTTGCTGCGATGTAGAGCAGCATTGGCTCTCGCGGAGCCGGCGCTGCCAAGATTGGCGCGGTAGACAAGGCTCGCTTGAGGTCGTTGAAGGTGTCATCAGCGCGCTGGGACCAAATGAAGTGGTCCGTCTTCTTCATCAGCTGGTACAGCGGCATGGCCTTCTTCCCGAGCCGGCTGATGAACCGGCTAAGTGAGGCCAAACAACCAGCAAACTTCTGCACATCTCTGAGCTGGGTGGGCTTCTCTAGGGCCTCGATGGCTTTTATCTTCGAGGGGTTAGTCTCGACCCCTCGCTGGGAAACGATGTAACCTAGGAGCTGCCAAGCCGGCACACCAAAGGTGCACTTCTCAGGGTTGAGCTTCATGCGATAGCGCCGCACGTTGGTGAAGGTCTCCTTGAGATCGTCCAGGAGCGTGCCGCTCTGCTTGGTCTTCACCACCACATCATCCACATAAGCGTGCACGTTCCTCCCAATCTGCTCCTGCAGACATCGCTGCATGGTTCGCTGGTAAGTGGCTCCAGCGTTCTTCAGGCCGAACGGCATGGTAATGTAGCAGTAGGCTCCATATGGGGTGATGAAGGAGGTCTTGATCTGATCCGGCTGGAAGAGCGGGATTTGGTGGTAACCTGAATAGGCGTCCAGGAAAGACAATAGGTCACAGCCGGCTGTGGAGTCAATCACCTAGTCGATGCGTGGTAACGCAAATGGATCCTCGGGGCAAGCCTTGTTGAGGCTGGTGTAGTCAATACACATTCGCCAGGTGTTATTCTTCTTCAGAACCAAGACTGGGTTCACAAGCCAGTCAGGGTAAAACACCTCCATGATAAAGCCGACTGCAAGGAGCCGGGCTATCTCCTCGCCAATAGCTTTCCTCTTTTCTTCCGCAAAGCATCGCAATGGTTGCTTGACCGGCTTGGCATCCACCCTGACATTGAGTGAGTGCTCAGCCAGCTCCCTCGGCACACCTGGCATGTCCTTTGGAGACCATGCAAAGATGTCCCGATTCTCACGGAGGAAGCTGGTGAGCTCGCCTTCCTATTTGGCAGACAAGTCGGTGCCGATGATGACGTACTTGGAGGGATCGCTTTCATCCAGCAGGATCTTCTTGGTGTCATTGGCCGGCTTGAATTGCTCCACCAGTGACTGGCGGACTAGCACGTCTTGCTGGGTCAGCTCCACGCGGTGCAAAAGCTGCCTCTTCTCCTCGGCAACGACCAGGGCCTCTGCCAGCTGTGAGCTCTCCTTTGCGTAGGCCAGGGACTTCTGGAAGTTTCCCGAGACCGTGATCACACCTCTGGGCCCTGGGATCTTCATCTTTAGATAGGCGTAGTGCGGGACCGCCATGAAATTGGCTAGGGCTAGTCGGCCTAGCAGCGCATGGTAGGGACTGCTGATGTCCACCACCTCGAACCAGATAGGCTCGCGGTGGCCATTCCCCTTCTTCCTGAAGAGAACCTCTAGCTGTACCTTGCCCAAAGGGGTGCAAGAATGCCCAGGCACGATGCCATGGAAGGTGAGCCGGCTAGGTTTCAGCTGAGCAAGCGGGATGCCCAACTTCTCCAGAGAGCTTTGGTAAAGATGGTTGATACTACTACCGCCATCGATGAGCATGCGGGAGAAACGGCACATGTGTGTATCGGAACACACGACAGGATCCACAACCAGAGCATACTCTCCAGGGCTGGACATCAACCTCGGGTGGTCTTTGTGCCCCCAGGTAATGGCCGCCTCAGACCAGTGCCTAAACTGGGGTTCTGTAGGCATCACAGCGTTCACCTCTACCTTATGCCAAAGGTCGTTCCTCTTGTCCTTGCCGGGGGTAGTGAAGATGTGATACTGCTCCACATCCATCGGGAAGTCGTCATCTTGATCCGGCTCACCTCCAGCCGGGTCGCACTGTTGGTCCTCCTGACCTTCAGCCAGTTGCGCTTGCGACATACCAGGGATCTGCCGAGCACGCTGCTCCAGCTCTCTCATGAAATGGCACCGACGCGTGGAGTGGGTCGCTTCCCTGCCCGGGGAGGTGTGGAATTTACACGGCTGATTAAGCACAGCATCGAGGGTGTACTTGCCCTCTTTGCTCCCATGACCGCTGCCTGCAGCCCCCGGGCTTCCTTGGTCAGAAGCCGCTCGCTTTGAGCTAGCAGATCCTCTGGGAAGCGTCTTGGTGTGGTCAAGCCACAGGTGGATGTGCAGCGCTGATGGGCGAGCCTGGGACTCCGACCCTGGCGCTGACTCCGTGATCAAGCGTGGCCTACTTGCTTCGCTGCCCTGCTAGACACGGCGGCCTGGAGTGTTGCCGCTCAGAGCACGGCCGCCCTGTCCTTGCCCTCCGCGGCCTCGGCTCGCCGATGGCGACCACTGGATCTGGCCAGGGATGGCAGTGGTGAAGCTACGACGCGGGTCACGGGTGAGCTCGGTCGGTGCGTCTCCCTGCACGCTGTAGAACTCGCTGAGCGTGGTGCTCACACGGCACCGGTTGGCCTCGTCCTTAGCCACCTTGCCGAGGACGCGTCCGCTCCAAGGCCTTAGCGACCCGGGCCTGATCGATGACGCGGCCGAGGGGAGCACGCAGGTCCACCACGGAGACGTCCGAGGTGTCCTGCTCTGGGAGTGGAGCATCTTGCTCCTGTGGAGGAAGGCATTCTGGCGACGGGCGCTCGGGGCGCAGAGAGTCGCCGCCCTCGTCTTCTCCCAGGGCCATTACCTTGACCATGGCACCAAGATTGCTGCTTTCACCGCAGCTTGAGCCTCCATCACAGAGGGAGCCGAAGACGTCGGTGACCTCCTCTGGGAAGGGCTTGGCGACATAGAAGCGATGGCTGCCAATGTCGACGAAGGAGCCGCGGTTGCCGATGCTGTTCTTGAAGTGGGCCAAGTTGTCATCGACGCAGTCGAAGGTGCCGAACCTCCAGACGAGGCCGGAGGCGACCTTCTCAATGGAGGGTCCCAGCCGGAACTTGACTCCGCTCGCCACCACGCTTTGCCCCACGGTGGGCACCAACTGTCGTGGGAATTTAGAGACAGTAGCCATGGGGAGGCTTATCAGAGGGGCTCGACGATGGTGACGATGGGTCCTGCTCAGGATCGTGCCAACAGAGACACCTCAGTTTACCTAGGTTCAGGGCCCTCCCGGTTGGAGGTAAACCCCTACTTCCTGCCTGCTTCATATTGATTGGGTAGTATCGATTACAATGCTCCTCGACCTGTTCGGGCTAGAGGAGGAAGAAGAAGATTGGATCCCCCTATGCTAAGGGTTCAAGCCCCCTTATATACACGGGGGCCTGGTTACAGGTTTTGGTAGTGATTCGGCCGGCTGCTGGCTCCTCGGCGGCGGCGTCCTTGGCGTCATCCTCTGGCCCTGCTCTGGCAAAGGCACTTTATAAAGTGCCTTTCCCCTGGGCCAGCATCTGGAGGGCATATCCCTTCCCTTTTGCCTCGGATCCCATCGTAGGGAAGGGTCTTCGATCTCTCATTGGCTGGACATGGTCGTGGCGCTCATCACTCCCGTCATGCGCCCCTGCCGCTCTTGTTGGGCCTAACCTGCTTTTGGCCAGACAACAGTTGGGAAGCTTTGTCTTCATCGACCGGCTCCAGTTCTCCTTGGTGGAGTTGCTAGCCGGCCGCTGGCGCAGCCGACTGTTCGGCGGAGCTGGTCTTCTGGTGCTGAAGCCTTGGGGACTCCTGGGACGCCAGCCGGCATATTGCCCGGCCCGTGGTGCACCCCCTAAGTCATCCCCACGACAATTATGCTTACACTAATGTTGCTAATAGAATTGTGTTTAGTTTTGTATGAAGGAAGTTTTCAAGTGTAGGGATTGGAGAATGATGAGATGAGTTGAAGAATGGACAAAAGCTCAAGCTTGGGAATGCCCATGTCAGCCCAAGAAATATCCAAGAGGTACAAGCATCAAAGCTTGAGGATGCCCCCGAGACACCCCTTCTTTATCGGCAAAAATCAGGTCACCTTTCAACACACTATATTTTTATTGCTTCATGCATTATACATTTTTCTTGGAGCATCAGTTGTTTTAGTTTTCGATTTTGTTTGCTGAAATAAATGGTTGGATTCCAACAAATTCCTCTTGGAGAAGTTGCCTTGCTTTTCATTTGCCAAGAACACTCCGTTTTTCACTCTTATCATTCAATGAGTGTTCTCTTTTTCTAGAACTGCATTTAGCTTTCATTTTTCGCCTTGATTTTTATTCAGATCTTCTTATATCTTTATATCAAGGTGTATTTTGACCTCTGTTCCATGTTGGTTTTCATCAAAATAGTTGCTTCAAAAAAAAAGTTCGAATGGTGTTGGAAAAGAAAAAAAAATTATGCAAAAAAGTGGTACAAAGAGGAGCTTGTTTAGACTATGGCTTAGACTTTTGCATGTCGTGCTTGATGTCTTTTTGATAGTATGCTTAGTGGTTTTGCTGTAGCATGACTTGTCTCAAATGACTGAGATTGCTTAATGAGCCTTTGAAAAAATCATGCATTGTTTTTATTATTTGGAAGCATTATTTTGGTTTTCTCCTTTGATGCTTTATTTGGGTTGACTTGGCGCATGCTCACACATGTTAGACTCATATAAAGTCGCCATAAGCCTCTATGGTCATTTAGTTTTTGACTTTTGATGCCATCTTATGCTTTTTTTAATGTTGCTTTGTCGCTTTGCATGATTATGGCCATTATTGCTCTCTTAGTTGGTCGCTCCCAGTCTTTTGCTAGCCCTCATTTTGTACTGAGTATGAGCTCTACCCGTGCATCCAACTCCTAAAAACCAAGTTATGCCATTGTGTCCACTATAAATTCCTATGCATGGTATTTGTAAGCCATTCCAAGTAAATTTTCATGTGCTACCTTTCAAAACTTTTAACTACTTCTCATTTTGTGCCACTGTTTTTAGCTCATGGGGACGTAGTGGTCAGAATTGCTATCTTCCATATTAAATTAAGTACCCCTCGACTAGGCAGCTTCATCTGCTCGTCATTAATTTTGTAAGGGAGCTGGTCAGACCACTGCAATCTAATTCTAAAAAAAAGGCACTCCTCCATGGTATGTGAATGTTGGTGGGCACCCGATGGAATCGGTTAGCCATGGTTTAAGAAAGGAAAAAGGTAGGGAGGAGTGCCAAAGCTTTATAAAAGAGCACCAATGTGCCAAATTTTCAAAGAACTCGGAACCGCTCTCACTTGTTTATTATGGAAGATAGTAAGTCCCCATTGCCAGTCATTGACATGAAACAACCACCTCTTAAAATAAATTTTTCTCTCTGTTTTACAAATAAAAAGCTCTAGCACATGTTTAATCACTGCTTCCCTATGTGAAGGGCCTTTCTTTTACTTTTATATTGAGTCACTGATGGCACGGTGATGATGATGCTAGAAAGCTTGTTGGCGTGTAGTTGATGAAGTAATTGACCGGCCAGTTGGAAACCCCAAGAGAAGGTTTGATGAATGTAGCAGCAAGTTTTCCTTCAGTTATGAAACCAAGGTTATCAATCCAGTAGGAAAAAACCAAACAACTGAAGGTGATGCCCGCTAGCTTCGCGACAGCTCCATACAATTTATAGGGCACCTCGTCCAAGCTTTGCTTTGCAAGCGACAACATGGAACCTGCACACAACACAACCAAATACTTTGTTCCCAACTTCGATGAGGTTGTCAATCTCACCGGTTTGCTTGAAACAAAGGAATGAGCGTATCGAGTGGAACGCAATAGCAATATGCGAGTAAAGTAAACAGTGTGAGTGAAGTAAACAGGTGATAGCAATATAAAGGAAATAGGACCGGGGTCCACAGTTCACTAGTGGTGTCTCTCCATAAGATAAAATAACACATGCTGGGTAAACAAATTATAGTTGGGCAATTGATAGAATAAAGACAACATGCATATGTCGAGAGGATCACTATGAAATTTACTCTGGGCATTACAACAAGATACATAGACCATCATCCAACTGCATCTATGACTAATAATCCACTTGTGGTGAATCAATCTGAGAACTCCACAAGTATTAAGTTGTGAACAACAGATACCTACATTAAGCAAAGTGTGTAATGTAAACAAAGCATATGCCCTTGAGCATATGAATGTTGTTTTCTCCCTAATAGCAACAACACATCTACAACCTTAGAGGTTTCTGTCACTCCCCCAGATTAAATAGAGGCATGAACCCACCATCGAGCATAAATACCCCCTCTTGGAGTCACTAGCAACTACTCGGCCAAGATAGCTACTAACAATGGAGAGCATGCAAGATCATAAACAACATAGAGATAACATAAGATAATATTCAGCACATCAACTCAATCATAACACCAATATTCATCGGATCCCAACAAACACAACATGTAGAATTACATAACGGTGATCTTGATCATGTAAGGCAGCTCACGAGATCTAAACATGAAGAACATGGTGGAGAAGACAACCATCTAGCTACTGCTATGGACCCATAGTCCAAGGTAGACTACTCACTCATCACGCTGGAGGCAAGCATGGCGATGAAGAAGACCTCCGGTGGCGATTCCCCTCTTCGGCAGGGTGCCGGGAAGAGCTTCTGGACCCTTCCAATCTTCGGGTCGACGGCGGCGGCGGATCGCGATGTATTCTGGAAAAGTGATCGGGTGTTTAGGTTTTTCCCATCGAGGGGTCTTTATAGGCGAAGGGGCGGTGTCAGAAGTGGACCTGGTGGGGCTCACCATAGGGGGGCGTGGGCCAGCCCTAGGTCGCGCCCCTGGTGGTGTGGCCCACCAGTGGCTCCTCTCCGTCTCCTCTTTGGTTCTATGGAAGCTTCGGTAAATTTCTGGACATCTGGCTTTTGTTTCATCCAATTCTGAGAATATTTCCTATGTAACTTTTCTAAAACACAAAAATAGCAGAAAATAGGGAACTGGCACTGTGGCATCTCATTAATAGGTTAGTTCTGGAAAATGCGTAAAAATGCCACGAAGTGTAACGAAACACTAAGCAAATGCTGTAAAAACAAGCATGGAGCATTAAAAATTATGGATACGTTGGAGACGTATCAGCATCCCCAAGCTGAACTCCTGCTCGTCCTCGAGTAGGTAAGTGATAACAAAATAATAATTTTTGAGGTGACATGCACCTACACAATCTTGACCAACTATGTGAGCATTGTGCATTGGGATCAAAAGAACTTAAAACATGGGCATGAAAGATATAATCTTGATAGAAGAAACTTAGCAACCATGTTATACCATGAAAAAGAACACAAATGAAAGATCATGAAAATGAAACAATGGAAGTCAAACGTGTGTTCAAATCATAAGGAAAAACATACAAATGGTTTTCAGCTTGTCCTTCATGAGAGAACAAAACATAAATGCATAGGACACCTTCAAGTTTAAGAGGGCGACTAGATACAAATAATTTAAGAACAAGTGCAACCAACAATATGAATCAATCAATGAAAACTTTGGGACAATGCACATTATACTCAGAATGACAACTATGCTCTCTTAGACGGTGCATAAAGGTAGAAGGTTGTGACTCAACATAAAAGTAAAAGAAAGGCCCTTCGCGGAGGGAAGCAGTGATTAAACATGTGCTAGAGCTTTTCATTTGTAAAACATAGATAAAAATTGGGTTTTGAGAGGTGGTTGTTTCATGTCAACGACTGGCAATGGGGTCTTACTATCTTCCATAATAAACAAGTGAGAGCGGTTCTGAGTTCTTTGAAAAATTGGCACATTGGTGCTCTTTTATAAAGCTTTGGCACTCCTTCCCACCTTTTTTCCTTTCTCAAACCATGGCTAACCGATTCCATCGGGTGCCCACCAACATTCACATACCATGGAGGAATGCCTTTTTTTCTTTTTTTTTAGAATTAGATTGCAATGGTCTGACCAGCTCTCATGCAAAATTAATGACGAGCAGATGAAGCTGCCTAGTCGAGGGGTACTTATTTTAATATGGAAGATAGCAATTCCGACCACTACGTCCCCATGAGCTAAAAACAGTGGCACAAAATGAGAAGTAGTTGAAAGTTTTTGAAAGGTAGCACATGAAAATTTACTTGGAATGGCTTACAAATACCATGCATAGGAATTTATAGTGGACACAATGGCAAACTTGGTTTTCAGGAGTTGGATGCATGAGTAGAGCTCATACTCAGTACAAAATGGGGGCTAGCAAAAGACTGGGAGCGACCAACTAAGAGAGCAATAACGGCCATAATCATGCAAAGCGACAAAGCGACATTAAAAGAAGCATAAGATGGTATCAAAAGTCAAAAACTAAATGATCATAGAGGCAATGGCGACTTTGTATGAGTCAAACATGTGTGAGCATGCGCCAAGTCAACCCAAATAAAGCATCAAAGGAGAAAACCAAACTAATGCTTCCAAATAAATAAAACAATGCATGATTTTTTCAAAGGCTCATTAAGCAATCTCAGTCAATTGAGACAAGTCATGCTACAAAAAAACCACTAAGCATACTATCAAAAAGACATCAAGCACGACATGCAAAAGGCTAGGCCGCAGTCTACACAAGCTCCTTCTTGTACCACTTTTTTGCATAAAGCTTTTTCTCTTTTCCAACACCATTCGAACTTTTTATAAACAACTCTTTTTATGAAAAGCAATATGGACCAGAGGTCAAAATACACCTTGATAAAAAGATATAGCAAGATCTGAACACAAATCAAGGCGAAAAATGAAAGCTAAATGCAGTTCTAGAAAAAGAGAACACTCGTTGAAAAAGAGTGAAAATGGAGTGTTCTTGGCAAATAAAAAGCAAGGCAACTTCTCCAAAAGGAATTTGTTGGGGTCCAAACATTTATTGCAGAAAACAAAGTAAACAAAATTGAAAACTAAAAACAACTGACGCGCCAAGAAAAACGCATAATGCATGAAGCAATAAAAATATAGTGTGTTGAAAGGTGACCTGATTTTTGCCGATGAAGAAGGGGTGCCTCGGGGGCATCCCCAAGCTTTGACGCTTGTACCTCTTGGATATTTCTTAGGGTGCGTGGTCATCCCCAAGCTTGAGCTTTTGTCCGTTCTTCAACTCATCTCATCATTCTCCAATCCCTACACTTGAAAACTTCCTTCATACAAAACTAAACACAATTCTATTAGCAACATTAGTGTAAGCATAACATTGAATAAACCCTTTTTTGCTTCAGTTTTCAACTCAAAACCATCACATATGAAGCATATACTACTGTAGCAACATCCCCAAAAGTTCCGTGATCAAAAGAACTAAAAAATAAAGCGATAAAGCGGCAAACACAAATATTGACAGAAATCTGTCAAAACAGAAC
Organism: Dactylis glomerata; assembly: GCA_007115705.1. Lineage (NCBI taxonomy): Eukaryota > Viridiplantae > Streptophyta > Magnoliopsida > Poales > Poaceae > Dactylis > Dactylis glomerata. The sequence goes on along the minus strand of QXEO01000264.1, from coordinate 2,803,032 downwards.
AGCTGACAAAGGTCGAATTTTTAGAGGGTTTTTTGTTGCTCAAATCAAAAAGTGTTCAACTAATGAAAGTTTGGATATAACCTGTGGCATATGCGCAAGAAATCGCAGGTCCAAAAGATATACAGAGAATGTTCACGAATTTTTACGGTGCAGCACCGAAAACAGTTTCAGGACAGCAACATCCCCAAATCTTACCTCACTCAAATTAGAGGCTTCTCTTGGCACAAAAACGAAATAAAAAGGATAAGGAGAGGTTATTACAGTAGTAATAACTTCCAAGACTCAAATAAAAGAAAAATTACTGAAAGTAAAAACATTGGGTTATCTCCCAAGAGTGCTTTTCTTTAACGCCTTTGAGCTAGGCGCAGAAAATGCGAATCAAGTAATATCAAGTGATGAAGTATCAAGCTCATAATTTGCTCTAAGAATAGAGTCAAAAAGTAATTTATTTCTCTATCTAGGGAAGTGTTCCATACCTTTCTCGAGTGGAAATTGATGTTGGATGGTGCCTTCCCTCATATCAATGATGGCACCTACAGTTCGAAGAAAGGGTCTTCCCAAAATAATAGGACATGTAGCATTGCATTCAACATCCATGACAAGAAAATCAACGGGAACAAGGTTATTGTTAACCATAATAAGAATATCATTAATCCTTCCCAAAGGTTTCTTCTTAGCAACATCAACAATAGGAACATCATAATAACACTTTCCAAGCGGTGGTAAATCAAGCATGTCATAAATCTTTCTAGGCATAATAGAAATACTAGCACCTAGATCACATAAAGCATGGCAATCAAAACCATTAATATGCATATCAATGATGGGTTCCTAACCATCTTCTAATTTCTTGGGAATAGAAGCTTTTTGCTTCAACTTTTCATCCCTAATTTTCATGAGAGCATTGGTAATATGCTTAGTAAAAGCAACATTTAAAGAACTAGCATTGGGAATCAAAGCAAGCTTTTGCAAGAACAAAATAACTACAGATATATTGCAGCCATTAACATCAAAATCATTAAAGGAAATAGAGCTATCATCTCCTACATTCCGAAATTTTTTAGCACTCTTTTGAGAAAAAGTTTTAGCAGTTTTGGGCTTTTTAACACTAGGAGTAGGAGTTTTCTCTACACCAATCAAAGTAAGAGGATTGCTAGTATTAGGAATAGCTTCATTAGAGGTAGTAATGGTACATACCTTCATCTTCCTAGCCATCTCATCTTCTCTTTCCCACCTGGCATGCAATTCTGCTAGCATCCTAACATTTTTATCAATTCTAACTTGGATAGCATTAGCAGTAGCAAAAACATTGTTCTCTTTCACCTCATTAGGAAAAACTTTTAATTTTAGAAGTTCAACATCATGAGCAAGGCTATCAACTTTAGAAGCAAGAATATCAATTTTGCCTAACTTTTCCTCAACAGACTTGTTAAAAGCATTTTGCTTACCGATGAAGTCCTTGAGCATTACCTCAAGCTCAGAGGGCGTGGCCCTAGTGTTGTTGGAGGAATTACCATAAGAGTTACTGTAACATCCCTGGCTTTTCCAATTTTAGGAAAATCAAAAAAATTATTTCAACAGCTCATAATTGTTTGCATTGATTGAAAAATCACAATAAATTAAAACTTTTGAAGTAATACCAAAGGTTTACTCAAATGAAGGTTCAACTTAAAATAACAAAATCAAAAACCCTAAAACCCTAATACTAAAAAATATCAAAGTTATCCATATATCTTCTGTACTTCAAAATTTATTTATCAAGTTCTTTCTTTCAAACTATTTTTCCACAGACCTTCTATTTTGAAAGATTATTTCATCATGAGAAAATGTTCAGTAAAGAAACCCTCTATAAGACTCAACCACTTCTTTTATATTTTGAAAACTATTTCAGAAAGGGTTTGAACCAAAAATAATGTAACATCCCATGTTTTTAATAAAGTGTTTTGCATCATAAGCATCATCTAAATTTCACTCTAAAATTTTCGCATTTGAATTCTAAGTGGAAACCCTGAATTTGAACCAAATCCAAACTTTGTTCAAGTAACTACTAATTGTGTTGCAATTGTCAAAGTGTCAAATAAAAAACAATTTAGGGTTTTCGAAAATAGCAGAAAAGCCCCTGGAAATTTTTAGATGTTTTAACCAAGTTTAAAGCATCAAATCATACAAAAGGGTGCTATTTTGTATTTTCCTGGAAAACCTTCCACAGCCAGGGGGTTTTCTAAAAATTTGTTCTGTCTTCAACCTCAAGTTGCTGCGTGGCATGTTCCTAGCCGATGGCGTCAACACCTCCTGCTCGCCGCTTCTGAAGGCCAAGGCGACCCCCTGGAGCCGTTCAGTAGCGCCACGAAGCCCCCCTGCTTTCCCCTCTGTCGTGGGAATTTAGAGACAGTAGCCATGGGGAGGCTTATCGGAGGGGCTTGACGTTGGTGACGATGGGTCCGGCTCGGGATTGTGCCAACAGAGACACCTCGATTTACCCAGGTTCAGGGCCCTCCCGGTTGGAGGTAAACCCCTACTTCCTGCCTGCTTCGTATTGATTGGATAGTAACGAGTACAATGCTCCTCGAGCTGTTTGGCTAGAGGAGAAATAAGAAGATCGGATCTCCCCTATGCTAAGGGTCCAGGTCCCCTTATATAGGCAGGGGCCTGGTTACAGGTTTAGGTAGTGATTCGGCCGGCTGCCGGCTCCTCGGCGGCGGCGTCCTTGGCGTGATCCTCTGACCCTGCTCTGGCAAAGACACTTTATAAATTGTCTTTCCCCTGGACCGGCATCTGGAGGGCATATCCCCTCTCCTCTGCCTCGGATCCCATCGTGGGGAAGGGTCTTCGATCTCTCATTGGTTGGACGTGGTCGTGGCGCTTGTCACTCCTGTTCTGCGCCCCTGCCGATCTTGTCGGGGCCGTTCCTCTTTTGGCCAGACAGCCGTTGGGGAGCTTTGTCTCCATCGCCCAGCTCCAGTTCTCCTCGGTGGAGTCGCTAGCCGGCCGCTGGCGCAGCCGGCCCTTCGGGCGGAGCCGGTCTTCTCGTGCTGAAGCCGTGGGGACTCCTGGGACGCCAGCCGACATATAGCCCAGCCCGTGGTGCAACCCCTAAGTCATCCCCACGACACTAGCCCCCGAAACTGGCGAAGTCTCATGGGCTAGCATGGGGCCTCGGCGGGTTCCACTTCTCGCCGTGGTCTCGCTCGCTGTCGTCGAAGTCCCAGGAGTCTCCATCGGGTCTGGAGGCTTGTTGGCTCTGGTCATCAAGGCTGGGTCTTGCAGAGCTCTCCCGCCCATCTCGAGATGAGCTGGTTCCGAGATGCGGCCCGGCTGGTGACCGCGAGCCGGGGAGCCGTGAGCCGGCGTGCTGCCTCCTAGGAACTTGCGCCGCTTTGAATCTCGTTCCCATGCGGCGGCCGGCGCAGCGCGCCAGTGGCCAGTCTTGTCACTTTGACTTCGGAATCCCCTCCGTCATAACTTCCCGAGTCGTCACGCGAGGTGGGCTGGCATACATCAGCGACGCGTCCCATCAACCCCTCCCACGATCCGCTGCGGCAACTGCCGTGGTGGCGCACGATGTGGAAGTTGGTTACTGAAACATCGGGGGTTACCCCTTCACCGCTCTCCTTTAAATACCGAGCCTGCTCGCTGCCTAGGGCGTCTCCCACTTTTCCTTCGCGCTCGAGCCTTCTCTTCTTGAACCCAGCCCAACCATGTCGTCCCCTAGCCACTCCTCTGCCAGCGGCGACAAGGTCCTGGAGGGGGACAGGGAGGTGGTTGAGGTGCCGGAGACGGCGCCCTCCGCATCCAGAAGACGCGGTCGCCCAAAAGGCAGCCGCAACAAGAGCACCCTAGAAGCCCTTGCGGCGAAAGCCGCCGCTGCCGCCTCCTCCCCTGTCGCGCCCCAGGCGACCGGAGCTCCCAGCGATGCGGGCATCCAGGAGAAACGGAAGCCCGGCCGCCCGAAGGGGAGCGGGAAAAAGACTGCTCCCGCGGTAGTCGCTGCTCCTTCTTCATCTCGCCGCCGTGGGCGGCCACCGGGCAGGAAAAACAAGAAGGCCCCCGCCGTCTTCAGGGCCGACGCCACTCCCGTGGGGCCCCGCGCGATGGCTCCTCCTCCGCTAGGCCCCTCGTGGCCCTGGCTGGAGAAGCCGGCGCTCCAGCCGCCGGAGTACATCTCGGTGCAGGGATGGTCCACCTGCATCATCCCTGTGCTTGCCGATGCCCGGGATCGTCTCTGCCTCCTGACCCAGTTCACCAGCTCGATGGAGGACCAGGAGATGGCTTGCGCCAAACTGCGGGAGTGCAGCGGTGGCCAGCCCACGTACCGTGTCGAGGTCTACTACGACGGCCAGGGGGTGTGCTACTTTCGCGATGGGTGGTCGAAGTTCTTCATCGACTACGGCGTGCACGAGGGTTGGTTCATCCTTCTCACCCGCCAAGATGAGACGGACGACTTCACCATCTGCCTCTTCGACGGCACCCTCGCCGCCTGTGCCTTCGCCGCCCAGCCGTGAGGGGTAAGCCTCATTGACTTCCGACACGGACTTCTCTGGGGCAAAGTCCATGCGGCACTCGCGCCGGGCCGAGGAAGGCGAGCCTCCCCGGGCTGGGAATGCTTGGGGCTCTTAGTGTAGCGATTTAGGAAGCTTTTGTAGTCCCCAGAATTCCGCTTAATGAAAACTTGTCTTTCCTTGTTTTCTGTGTGCTTTTGCCATCGCGGAAATGTCTTCTGCTTGACCCCATTGCAATGCGATGATCCTTCCCTTAACGAAACTGCTATTCACGTGAATCCGTAGATAGGGATTACGATAGTCATTACCCTACGCAGATGCTTCAGGCGGGCTCTTTCGGCTTCAACGCGGAGGGAACGGTGCTTCTACTTGCCGGCTCCGGGGGGAACGGACCAGTCCCCGCTCCGCGGAGTTGGAGCGGAGACTGAGTCTTGTACTGGCTCGGGCGAGGTCGAAGCTGGCACGTTTCCCCTCCCAGGCCTTCGCACATCCCAAGCCACGATTGGAATACCTTCCCAGTTTCTGGCTCTAGCCGTTGCTTTATGTGTGTTAAGTTTCGATTTCGTTGCTTGTTTGCTGATCGTGTCGTAGCGCCAGCTGAACGGACAGCTGGCGAGGTACTGGAGCCGGCCTACTTCTGAGGGCCAATTCCCTTTCCCCCTAGCCCCCGAGTTTTGGGGTAGCTGGACTAACAGCTAGCTCGAAACTGAACTTTCGTGAATGATGCCAACGCCAAGCGAGGTAGCCCTAGCTTCGAACCTCTTGGACGTGGCTTCTCGGCCCAAGCGTCGAAAGACTGTGAGTATCAACTATTCACTAGTTTTGCCTTCGCCCGGTTCTCTCAACTTTTTCCTTAATCTTCCCACCCTTCGGCCCTTCTACCCCCAACCGGCAGCCTGGTGCCGGTTGGTCTCCCTTGGGCCGGCAGCCGAATGCCGGCCTAGGGTGGGAGCGTGCCATGGAGTGAGAAGTAGTACTTTGGTCTATCGGGCCCCCGACTCGTGCTAACCAATGCTTAGTTAACAGTCACTGCCCTTAACACCTGGTCGAGTGATTTTTCTATCATTTGCGGTTCTGCTCTGCGGCTTTCCCTCGTATGTGGTCTGCCGACTCCTATCCGTCCGGCTGTGCGGAGCCGGAAGGCGGAGATTGGGCTCGAGACCTTTGTCATATGTAGTACTCATCCGGCTGGCAAGAGATCGATCTTTTTCGGGGCTGCCGGCTGTGGCTCGGTGCCTGGAGCCGGCTGCCGGTCAAGTGAATAACGCAGGAAGCAAAACATACACGAAGTGTTTTCCCCGGAGCCGGCCGTAACTAGCCGCTCTATTTTCCTTTATTCATTGACACGTTTCTCAGGGTACAAGCTTTTGCCTTAGCAGAAGAAAGGTCTTAGGAGATTGACATTCTAGGGACGCTCGGTCTCCTTGTCAGAGTTATCTGCCTTGTTCTTTCTGGGCTCTTATGCGTCGATGAGGTAATATGCCCCATTGCCCAGCACCCGGCTGACAATGAACGGTCCCTCCCAGGGAGGAGACAGCTTGTGCATGCCTTTAGTGCTTTGGACCAGCCGGAGTACGAGATCTCCTTCACGAAACGTGAGCGGGCGAATTTTCCGGCTGTGGTATCGTCGCAGCTGCTACTGGTAGAGCGCTGATCTAGCCAGAGCCTGCTCTCGAGCCTCCTCGAGGAGGTCGACGCCATCTTCGCGAGCTTCTTTTGCTTGTTTCTCCGTGTACTGGACAATTCTGGGCATGTCAAACTCAATATCCGTGGGTAACACCACCTCTGCTCCATAGACTAGGAAGAAAGGTGTGAAGCCGACAGAGCGATTCGGAGTGGTGCGCAGGCTCTAGAGCACTGAGGGTAGCTCCTTGACCCAACAGCCGGCTGAATGCTCGAGAGGCTCGACCAGTCTTGGTTTGATGCCGGCCAGGATCAGCCCATTTGCCTTCTCCACTTGTCCATTTGACTGAGGGTGCGCCACTGACGCTAAGTCCAGCCAGATGCCTTTCTGACCACAGTAATCAGCAAAGACTCCCATCGCAAAGTTCGTCCCATTGTCGGTGATGATGCTGTGGGGAACTCCATATCTTGTGATGATCTCGTTGAAGAACTTGATCATGGACGAACCGTCGAGTTTTTTGATTGGCTTGGCCTTGATCCACTTGGTGAACTCGTCCACGGCAACCAGCAGATGAGTCAAGCCCCTGGGTGTGGTCTTGAATGGCCCCACCATGTCTAGGCCCCAGACCGCTAACGGCCAGGTGAGCGGGATGGTCTTGAGGGCTGCCGCTGGAGTGTTTCTGTGCTTGGAGAAGCGCTGGCAGCCGTTGCACTACTTCACCAGCTGCTCTGCATTCTGCTTGGCCGTTGGCCAGTAGAAGCCATGGCAGAAAGCTTTGGCCACCAAGGCTCTGGAAGATGCGTGATGTCCGCACTCCCCTTGGTGTATCTCTTTTAGCAACTCCATCCCTTCCTCCGGCTCAATGCACTTCTGGTAGATGCCTGACACGCTGCGCTTGTACAGCTCGCTGTTGATGATGGTGTATGCCCCAGCTCGATGTTGAATTCGCCTAGCTTCCGCTTCGTCTTGCGGCAAGTCCCCAGTGATGAGGAAGGCATCTCCCGTATGTGGAAGAGAATGGCTCCGCCCAGGAAGGCATCTCCCATATGTGGAAGACACTGGCGACCAGAGGGTGAGCAGCCCCCGGGTCCGTCATTGAGCCGGCTTCATCTGATTGTCCAGCTGGGGGAGCGGGCGCGGAGCCAGCAGTCCCCTTGTCCTTCGTCGAGCCGGCCGTGCTGGGCTGGCCGGCTGCCTCCTTCAGCCCTGAGATGGCAGCCCCTGGGTCCGGTGGCGGTACCTGAGCCGGGGCCGGGTCTCTAGGCACATAGATGGATATGGACTCTGGCGAAGGTTTGATAGACGGCTTGTGGATGATCTCCAGGGACACCCCGGCTGGGATATCCTGCTTGGTGGAGCCGATCTTGGACAGCCGGTCTGCTTCCTCGTTGTTTGCTCTGGGGACATGGTGGAACTCGCAGCCCTTGAAGAATCCGCTGAGCTGGTGCATGTAGAAGCGATAGGAGGACATGTTGGCATCCTTGGCATCCCAGTCCCCTGAGACCTGGTGCGTCACCAGGTCGGAGTCTCCAAAACAGAGGATCCTCCTGATGCCGATCTGCTTGGCCATCTTGAGCCCATGTACTAGGGCTTCATACTCGTTGACGTTGTTCGACGCACGGAAGTGCATCTGCAGCACATACTGCAGCTTGCCTCCCTTGGGAGAGGTGAGGACGACGCCGGCTCCCAAGCCCCTGAGCAGCTTGGAGCCATCGAAGTGCATGCGCCAGTGGGTAGAGTCCAGAGCCGATGGCAGGTAATGGTGCTCTCCCCAGTCAGCGAAGAAATCCGCTATGATCTGTGACTTGATTGTTGTCCTGGGCTTGTACTGAATGGTATGAGCCACGAGCTCGATCGCCCATTTAGCCACTCTTCCTAACGCGTCCTTGCACCCGATGATCGCCGAGAGCGGAGTGGTGTTCACCACCGTGATTGGGTGCTCCTCGAAGTAGTGCTTCAGCTTCTTGGCCGCCATGTACATGCCGTACGCGACCTTCTGGTAGTGCGGGTAGTTCTGCTTGGAGAGAGTGAGCACCTCACTCATGTAGTACACCGGGCGCTGAACCGGCAGCTCTTTGCCTTCCTCGGTGCGCTCCACCACGATCACCACGCTGATGATGCGTGGGGTTGCTGCGATGTAGAGCAGCATTGGCTCTCGTGGAGCCGGCCCTGCCAAGATTGGCACGGTAGACAAGGCTCGCTTGAGGTCGTTGAAGGCATCATCAGCGTGCTGGGACCAAACAAAGTGGTCCGTCTTCTTCATCAGCTGGTACAGTGGCATGGCCTTCTCCTCGAGCCGGCTGATGAACCGGCTAAGTGAGGCCAGACAGCCAGCAAACTTCTGCACATCTCTGAGCTGGGTGGGCTTCTCTAGGGCCTCGATGGCTTTTATCTTCGAGGGGTTAGCCTCGATCCCTCGCTGGGAAATGATGTAACCTAGGAGCTGCCTAGCCGGCACGCCAAAGGTGCACTTCTCGGGGTTGAGCTTCATGCGATAACACCGCAGGTTGGTGAAGGTCTCCTTGAGATCATCCAGGAGCGTGCCACTCTGCTTGGTCTTCACCACCATGTCGTCCACATAAGCGTGCACATTCCTCCCAATCTGCTCCTGCAGACATCGCTGCATGGTTCGCTGGTAAGTGGCTCCAGCATTCTTCAGGCCGAACGGCATGGTAACGTAGCAGTAGGCTCCATACAGGGTGATGAAGGAGGTCTTGATCTGATCCGGCTGGAAGAGTGGGATCTGGTGGTAGCCTGAATAGGCGTCCAGGAAAGACAACAGGTCATAGACGGTTGTGGAGTCGATCACCTGGTCAATTCGTGGTAGCGCAAAAGGATCCTTGGGGCAAGCTTTGTTGAGGCTGGTGTAGTCGATACACATTCGCCAAGTGTTATTCTTCTTCAGAACCAAGACTGGGTTCGCGAGCCAGTCAGGGTAAAACACCTCCATGATAAAGCTGGCTGCAAGGAGCCAGGCAATCTCCTCGCCAATATCTTTCCTCTTTTCTTCTGCAAACCACCGCAGCGACTGCTTGACCGGCTTGGCATCCGACCAGACATTAAGTGCGTGCTCAGCCAGCTCCCTCGGCACACCAGGCATGTCCTTTGGAGACCATGCAAAGATGTCCCGATTCTCACGGAGGAAGCTGGTGAGCTCGCTTTCCTATTTGGCAGACAAGCCAGTGCCGATGATGATGTACTTGGAGGGGTCGCTCTCGTCCAGCAGGATCTTCTTGGTGTCGTTGGTCGGCTTGAATTGCTCCACAGGCGACTGGTGAACTGGTACATCTTGCTGGGTCAGCTCCACATGATGCAGAAGATGCCTTTTCTCCTCGGCAACGACCAGCGCCTCTGCCTGCTGCGAGCTTTCCTTTGTGCAGGCCAGGGACTTTTGGAAGTTTCTCGAGACTGTGATCACACCTCTGGGCCCTGGGAGCTTCATCTTCAGATAGGCGTAGTGCGGAACCGCCATGAACTTGGCCAAGGCTAGTCGGCCAAGCAGCGCGTGGTAGGGACTGCTGATGTCCACCACCTCGAACCAGATGGGCTCGCGGCGGCTATTCCCCTTCTTTCCGAAGAGAACCTCCAGCTGCACCTTGTCCAAAGGGGTGCAAGAATGCCCAGGCACGATGCCATGGAAGGTGAGCCGGCTAGGTTTCAGCTGAGCAAGCGGGATGCCCAACTTCTCCAGAGAGCTTCGGTAAAGAAGGTTGATACTACTACCGCCATCAACGAGCACGCGGGAGAAATGGCACATGTGCGTATCGGAACACACGACAGGATCCACGACCAGAGCATACTCTCCAGGGCTGGGCATCAACCTCAGGTGGTCCTCGCGCCCCCAGGTAATGGCTGCCTCGGACCAATGCATGAACTGAGGTTCTGCAGGCATCACGGCGTTCACCTCTGCGTCATGCCAAAGGTTGCTCCTTTTGTCCTTGCCGGGGGTAGTGAAGATGTGATACTGCTCCACGTCTGTCGGGAAGTCATCATCTTGATCCGGCTCGCCTCCAGCCGGGTCACGCTGTTGGTCCTCCTGACCTTCAGCTAGTTGCGCTTGCGACGTACCAGGGATCTGCCGAGCGCGCTGCTCCAGCTCTCTCATGAAATGGCACTGACGCGTGGAGTGGGTCGCTTCCTTGCCTAGGGAGGTGTGAAATTTACACGACTAATCAAGCGCAGCATCGAGGGTGTACTTGCCCTCTTTGCGCCCATGACCGCTGCCTGCGGCCCCCGGGCCTCCTTGGTCAGAAGCCGCTCGCTTTGAGCTAGCAGATCCCCTAGAGGATGTCTTGACGTGGTCAAGCCACAGGTGGATGTGCAGCACCGATGGGTGAACCTGGGACTCTAACCCTGGTGCTGACTCCACGATCAAGCGTGGTCTGCTTGCTCCGCCGCCTTGCTGGGCATGGCGGCCTTGGGCATTGCCGCTCGGAACATGGCCGCCCTGTCCACACCCTCCGTGGCCTCGGCTTGCCGATGGCGACCGCTGGATCTGGCCGGGGACGATGGTGGCGAAGCTGCGGCACAGGTCACGGGCGAGCTCGTTCGGTGCGTCTCCGTGCACGTCGTAGAACTCGCTGAGCATGGTGCTCGCGCGGCGCCGGTTGGCCTCATCCTCAGCCACCTTGCCGAGGAGGACGAGACGCGTCTGCTCCAGGGCCTCGGTGACCTGGGCGAGATCGATGACGCGGTCGAGGGGAACACGCAGGTCCACCACGAAGACATCTGGGGCGTCCCGCTCTAGGAGTGGAGCGTCTTGCTCCTGAGGAGGTGGGCGCTCGAGCGACGGGCGCTCGGGGCATGGTAAGTCGCCGCCCTCATCCTCTCCTAGGGTCATCACCTCGACCATGGTGCCAAGATTGCTGCTTTCATCGCAGCTCGAGCCTCCATCGCAGAGGGAGCCGGAGACGTCAGTGACCTCCTCCGGGAAGGGCTTGGCAACGTAGAAGCGGTGGCTGCCAACGTCGAGGAAGGAGCCTGTCACGACCCAGATTTTTCAAGAATAAAAATTTCATCATGCATTCATGGCATATTGCATACCAAAGTCTTTTCCAAAGTTTTGAACTTTATTCTACCAAGAATATTGTCAAATGCCCTTTTTCCCAAATTTTAGATACAAAAGGGATTTCAGGAAGAAAGTAATTTTAAAATGAGTTCCCTTGTGATGGAGCTATCTTATATTTTTCCCTTTAGTAAATCTCTTTTGAAAACCAAACAATGGGAAGATAATGTTATTAACTTCCTATTTATTGGGTTCTATTATCCAAAGTTCTCACAAATTATTTTCTTCTTCAATCTTACTACTAAACCCCTGGTTTAGTTTCTAAACACATTTTCAAAGGACCATGCTTGGATAGATCAGTTTTCATTCAAATCTGAATGAAAGAGCATTTTCAAAAACTCAAATCAGATTTTCCAGAAAAAGAAAAGGGAGAAGGAAGAATTAAAATCGTAAAACGGGCCCCAGGGAAACCTTCCAGCCCAGCACCAGAAGCCAGCCCGCGGCCCATCTAGCCATTCCCGAACCGGTACCCCGGCTTTCTCTCTTCCCTCGCCGACAGGAGGACCCCACCTGCCAGTCGTCTTCAATCTCCAGCCGAAACTCTCGCCGGCGACCGTTTCCAGTAACCTTCCCCCTCCTCTTCAATTCCTTTACTCCCCACTTCAATCGACGCATCCCCGTGGCTATAAGTAGCCCGTAGCCTCCTCCCCCATTCCCCTTCCTTTCCCCTACCCGAGACGCCGCCAGGCCGCTCCGATTTCTCACCGGAGACCCGCAGTGCTGCAGCCATTCGAGGACGGTTCCGTCACCAGCGTAGGGCACCACTGCTCGATTTTGGTCCCTCTTTCTTTCCCTTGCACTCGCACACCTCCCTGACCCCTCCTCGATATCAATCCTGCAGCTAATCGACGTGGATATCCTCAACCGAAGAACACCGCCGCCCGTCGCATCTCCAGCCATCGCCCTCATCCTCACCTGGAAGCATTCGAGTGCGCCATCATCACTATCGAGACCCCCGCGCCCTCCTGCATCCCGTCGTAACGTCGCCGTGGTCCGGAGATCGCCAGAACCTCGCCGACCTTCATCTCCAGTACGCCCTCGCCGGAAACCTCATCGGAACCCTAGCTAGCCGGTGAGAATCTCTCTCCCTCACTCAGTGACCGTCAGATCTCGATCTAACGCTCCTGATAGAATCACTAATCGAACCGGTACTGCTTGATCCCGTGCGTCCACACCCACTTAGATCCGACGGCTCTCAGACCTGATCCGTCCGAAGCGGTACCAGCAAATACCGTAACGCCACGTGGCCCTGTCTAAACCAAAATAGAATTCAAATAGAAGTTGAAACCTGTTTTGCTCCAAAACTTCAAAAAATCATAACTTTTGATCTGTAACTCGAAAAATAGCAAATGAGACCTCGTTGGAATCCTTGGAATGTGTAGAATCCAATGGTCCAATAAAACCTATTATTTTATGGGTTCAATTCGAATCCATAGTCAGATCTGAATTAACCCTTTGGATTCAAAATAAATCCATAACTTTTGTTCTGTGAGTCCAATTACTACAAATTTGTAGTCTATGGAATCCTTGGAACATTTAGAACACACCAGAAGCAAAAGTTTTCAAAGTTAATACGTGTACAAACTTGCTATTGTTAAATGTGTTCAAATCACCTTTTTCTTTACCATTTGATTTCTAAAAACTATTTTTGAGTAAAACCACTTGCAGTAGCTTCATGTTACTGTCACCCAACCAGTGGTAGCTCCAACTTATTTTTGCAGGACAGTACCAACCAAAACTAAATTTCCTAAAAGTACTACCCTGATGCATCAAATGCACTTTTGTAAATACCTTGTTATTTATTTGATAAAAACCTTTCCAACACCACACTTGTTTTCAAGCCACTTGTTCCACCCAATCAACCTCTTCACACACTCTCATAGTGTGTGAAATGAAAACGTCATTTGCATACAAGCATACATGCAAACATGTCTATGATTGTCATTAGAATTAGAATATTGATTGCTTGATTGCTTGGTTTGCATAGATTGTGAAGAGGAGCAAGGCTACTATTGTAACTGTTGTGAGTGTGCAAGCTGCTACCAAGGCAAGTGACACACATGTCCCTTACCCATTTTACTTATGCATTAGTATATTCACCTCTTGTAGTATGCATGATAGGTGTTTTACTCAACTGTTTTATCAAATGCTTAGATCCTAGTAGTGTGTAGCTACCCTTCAAACCCCACCTGATAGGATGCTAAATACTTTGTTAACTTTGATGCCATGCTATGATCACTTGAAAAGTGTTTTGTGAAAAGTTAAGAACTTCAACTAAAATGAAACACCTGGGTGGATTGGTATGTGGAAGGTGGTGATGTTGAGTGGCGACCTGGGGCTACACTACGTGTAGTTGCTGCCTGGGCGTACACTTGTGGATGGCCACCCAGGAATAAAGAGATGGCTATGTCTTCCATGCTTATTGTACTTCCAGTGCAGCCTTATGACATTATGGGCTCTGTCTTGACTGATTAGAATGTGGGAGTGCAACTAGGTGCAAGAATACGGTGGTAGAAAAATTATAGGTTGGGAACGGCTCTTGCCAGTTAGTTGTCCTCTCCTTCTAAAAGGTCTCGTTTCAATTCATGTATGGGCATGAAATGAATCGTAAGGTGAAAGTGCACAACCCTTGCAAGGTGTTTTAAATCTAATCGATTAGCCGAGTCCTCGGTTATGGACAATTGAGTCTCTAGACATGGAATGTACGGAATAATCTCATCACCGATTCTGAATGATTAAAATCTGTCTAGAAACCCTAGGCCGGAACTAAGGACCATACACTCCGAGGGGTGGTGGTACCTGAGGTTCCAACTTGTTGAATTGCGCCCAGTGCTACATAACTTGCAACTATGTAGTATTTGGGGGTTATCTCAACCCTTCAAAAAAAATCTTTGAATTAAAATCTTGACTTGGATTAGGATAAAATTGGCTTTATGCAAATCTAGCCCAGAGATCCACCAGCCAAGTAGCATGTAGCTAGATCTTTCACAACTGCCACCAAATAAGTGTCATTTGCCAGTACATCATTGTACTGACCCCCATACTTGGGGCTGCATAATCAAATGTGCAGGTTCTTCTGATGAGGAGTGAAGTGTTAGGATCTCGAGTCTACATACTAACATGACTGCCTGTGGCGCATGCTGAAGATGGAGGCTCGCTACTACTATGTTACCGTTGTGCTTAAGTTGAACTCTGTTTACCTTGTTGGTCTATGTGACCAAGGAACTTGTAATAATCGTGAGACTTATGTATCTGGATCTGCGTGTAATCTTGATACTATGTGATGAATACTATATTTTGTTCTGTGGTGCTATCATTGATCCAGGGAATAGCACATAACACAGGTGTTCCGCCTTAAGCCAAAGGTGGGGCGTCACAGAGCCGCTGTTGCCGAAGCCGTTCTCGAAGTAGGCCAAGTTGTTGCTGACGCAGTCGAAGGTGCCGAACCTCCAGACAAGGCCGGAGGCGACCTTCTCGCCGGAGGGTCTCGGCCGGAACTTGACTCCGCTCGCCACCGCGCTTTGCCCCACGATGGGCGCCAACTGTCGTGGGAATTTAGAGACAGTAGCCATGGGGAGGCTTATCGGAGGGGATCAACATTGGTGATGATGGGTCCGGCTCGGGATTGTGCCAACAGAGACACCTCGGTTTACCAAGGTTCAGGGCCCTCCCGGTTGGAGGTAAACCCCTACTTCCTGCCTGCTTTGTATTGATTGGATAGTAACGAGTACAATGCTCCTCGAGCTGTTCGGCTAGAGGAGGAAGAAGAAGATCGGATCTTCCCTATGCTAAGGGTCCAGGCCCCCTTATATAGGCAGGGGCCTGGTTCCAGGTTTAGGTAGCGATTCGGCCGGCTGCCGGCTCCTCGGCGGCGGCGTCCTTGGCGTGATCCTCTGACCCTGCGCTGGCAAAGACACTTTATAAAGTGTTTTTCTCCTGGACCAGCATCTGGAGGGCATATCCCCTCTCCTCTGCGTCGGATCCCGTCGTGGGGAAGGGTCTTCGATCTCTCATTGGTTGGATGTGGTCATGGCGCTCGTCACTCCTGTTCTGCGCCCCTACCGATCTTGTCGGGGCCGTTCCGCTTTTGGCCAGACAGCCATTGGGGAGCTTTGTCTCCATCGCCCGACTCCAGTTCTCCTCGGTGGAGTCGCTAGCTGGCCGCTGGCGCAGCCGGCCCTTCGGGCGGAGCCAGTCTTCTCGTGCTGAAGCCGTGGGGACTCCTGGGACGCCAGCCGGCGTATAGCCCGGCCTGTGGTGCGCCCCCTAAGTCATCCCCGCAACACCCTCTCTCTGGCTCGTTTCTCTCTCTCCTGTGAACCTCTTCCCAGTAACAGAGCTCCACCGCCATGGCTGCCACCTAGGGACGCTGTTCCGTGCCTTCCCCGGCCCGGCCGACGTGCTGAGAAGCTCCGTAGTGCCGCCCTCTTCTTCCCCGTCGAAGGAATTGACTCGAGGTGGCCGGAGTTGCCGCCAATCCACCGGATTCCTCGCCAGAAATGGAGCTCTTCCGCCACAAAATCCACCACCGATCGACCCTCTCCAGCCAAGCCGAGTACTGGTGGCCTCCTGGTGAGCCCCTGGTCCTCGTGGACCCTTCCCCCTTCCCCTTTCTGCGCCGTAACGCCGCCCATGGCCGGCCGCCGGCGTGCCTGGGAGCCGGTCGGCTGGGCAACGGCCCAGACCGACCTGGCCAAGCGTGGCCAGCCTAGGTGGCCTGGGGCCCCCCAGTCAACCTCTATGGGTCAATTGACCCTGTGTACAAAAAGTTCCTGCAAGCTTTATTTCGTGTCTAGAAATTTCAGAAAAATGACAAATGTTGTAAAATTCATAGGAAATTATATGCTTGTCGAAAAAATGTGTATGACCTACCAAAATGCTCAGAAAAACATGCTCTACATTTTAGTGTCATTATCATGCATTGTTTAGCAACTTGAAATCTGTCCAAAATTAGAAGAACTAAACATAACCCCCCTTTAATTCAATTAGGGGTTCGTCGGATGCAAACCCTAATGCATCCGAAACCCTTTCAATATGATCTTCATGTCGTAGGGTTTATATTGTGCATTCTCAACTTGTCATATCATCATGCTTGATTGTGCATCGATGCATTATTTGAATGTGTTGTTTCTTTTCCGGTGTTTCTTCCTCTCGGTAGAATTCGAGACCACGACCGAGCTCAACGCCGAAACTATTCAGATCAACTACATCGAAGAGCAAGGCAAGCGTAAACCCTTTGATGCATTTCTAATCCTATGATTTATAAATGTTTCGAGCCTCCACCATATCTGCATGCGTTCAACTGTCATTTATCGAAGCTTAGAGTAAACCTATTCTGATGCATGCCCTGCTATTGTCAACTGTATATCCATGATCCATATGCTCCTAGCATGACTAGGTTCTGCTTTTGCATCACCGGAAATTTACTATTCTATGCTTAGCATTTACTGTTGCAATTCTGGTACTTGGGCTTGAAGCTTTATATGAATCTAGCATGATAGCTTGTCATGGTGTTTGTGGTGAATTGGTGAAACTTGACAATAGGCCTGGATGAGCCGCCACGCGGGTTATGGTTGTTTGACTCATTCTCACCGCCCTAGGACCTGAGTTCTTGTCTCTTGATCCAAGATGAGCGTACAACCGCACGTGGAGGTATGGGACTCCTGTCGACTGACTAACTTGCTTAGACTTATCCATGAGCTACCTAGTTCGGGCTTTCCATTTGGCATACGCATCAAAAATGTTTTGAAACGAAATGGTGGAAGAGGTGCATACATACAGGATGTGGCCGGGGTGAAGGGTGCTTGGTGGCATTGAACTGGATCCCCTGCACACAATGAACGGTTCCGCGTCCGAGAACGGCCGATCTCGCGATGGCGGACTAAAACCTTTTGGCGTGGCTCATGGAATAGGTTGACGTAAGGTAAAGGTTGTAGGCGGCCATCACCCTACTAAGACTCCTTGCAAGGGTCCAGGGGACGGTCGTCATGTGTGGGTAAAGTTGTGCACCCCTGCAGGGTTAAATCTTTTCGAAAAGCCACGTCCACGGTTATGGACGACTTGGAGACAGATACTAGATCATAGACAACTTGAACCTAATCTTAAAAGTGCCAACTTAAGAGTGAGACTCTGGATCACTTCCTCGGGGTCGAGGGGGTGACCGGAATGAGTGGGTTTTGAAGGTAATGATTCGGTGGATGCTCCAGGATTAAAAGAGTTTGCGAGACGCTCTCTTATCCCCTTTACAAATTCTGAGTAGTCCTCGCCTTGTGTCTTTTTCACAAAGAAAACTTGCTTTCTGCAAAGAGCTACACAGAAAGACCTTGATGCCATCATATAGTGTAGAAGGTCAGCTTGCTGAGTACATCCTCATACTCACCCTTGTTTAATGTTGTTTTTCCATAGAAGAGACCGCCGCAGGCAACGAAGGTGGTTTCTATGCCGATATCGACTTCGACGACTAGTTTGGGGTTCCCAGGCAGCAGCCTGAGATCTACGGGTTGGGACGTTGCTTATGTTCAGGGCCTCTTAGGCGATTTGCTATCTTGTTATGTAGCATAACATAATTTGCTTTCCGTTGCTTGTTGTAATGTTGGTCAGTGACCTCTGCATGTAATAAGTTGGATCTTTACTCTATTAAGAGTTGAACTACTACTACTTTGAGTCATAGAGTCACTGTTGTGTTACCAGTTGTGTTTACCCATCTCGTGCATGATGCGTGTATGGATATAAAGTGCACGAGAGGGGTTTAAGGCTCTCAAGCTCTCTGTTATGCAGTCTTGGTTATGATTAGTTTCACGGCGCTTCGAGATGTGTAGAGCCGATGTTTAATTCCGGCCTGCCTGCCGATGGTGTTTCGGCCTGGGACTGGTAACCCCAGTATCACTCATCGCTAGTGTGACTAATACACATAACATCTCTGTATAGCTTAGAACTCGGGGTTCGACAGCTTTGGTATCAGAGCAGGACTGTCTGTAGGAAACCCTTACCATTGGTCGAAGTTGAGTCTAGTGTTTATGAAAACTATTTGAAAGGCAAAATGAATTGAGAAAACTCTGACTAGGATTCTTTTTACTCCTTATCTGGTGTCACTCTAATTCTGAGTCACCTTACCTTGATTTGATTGAAAAGGTTTACTTTCTCACCTGTCATTTCAAACCTCTAGGATCTCGGGGTTTGGGTTCTCCTTTAGTACTCCGTGTCAGGTTGCATCAACTACTTTGAAGCATTGTCTATCTATAATGCTTCAAATGTTCAGAATTCAATCAATCTTGTTTCTGGTTATCCTTTGTTAAGTGATGTATTGGAAATGACTTGGTGGTGTTGTATCATCCTGGCATTCCATAGTTATGGTTTGTGAATCGGTTGGTTAGTGTATACGTCTTGTATGCCTTTCTACTACCATGCTTGATTGGATGATATTACTTGTACCACATGTCTTGTTTTCCCTTACATTACGTCAATCTCTGCAAGTCCTTGTTTCCTATCGCTGAAATCCTTTGTTATCCTCCAGGATGTCAGGTGGTACTCGTGGTGGTGGTGGTCGTCATGGCGGTGGGAATGATCAGGAGGGTGACAATGTCAATCTTCCTCCTCCACCGTCCATGGTCCAGCTTATGGCCATGTATGAAGCCAACCGCGCTGACAACATCAGGCTCCTGGAAAGGATTGAACAAAATACCGCTTGTTGTCAAGATGATCGAGTCGGCATGAGAGACTTCATCCGCCTTACTCCTCCATTTTCAGCTATTCCACTGAGCCACTTGATGCTGATTATTGGCTCCGCACTATTGAGCGCAAACTTCAGGCTGCTCATGTCGCCCAAGCGGATTGGGTGACCTTCGCCGCATATCACCTTGAAGGTGCTGCTGGTTCCAGGTGGGAAAATTTCCTTGCTATGCAGACTGCCGAGCACATTGTGACTTGGCAGGAGTTCAAAACTGCCTTCCGAGGGTATCACATTCCGGAGGGTTTAATGGAGCTTAAAAGGGAGGAATTCCTAAAGCTAAAGCAGGGCTATGGTTAAGTTTGCGACTACCAGGGCAATTTCAACCGCCTTGCCTGCTATGCTCCTGAAGAGGTATCTACTGATGCCAAGAAGCAGGCCTTGTTCCGCAAGGGACTGGACCCTGAGCTTCGTCGTGATCTTCATCTTCTGGATTTTAACACTTTCCAAGATCTTGTGAACAAAGCTATGAAAGCTGAAAGGGGAAAGGTTGAATATGAAGAAACTCGCAAGCGCCCTCGAGAAGATGCCCAGTCATCCGGCTCAGGCTCAAAGCATCGCCGTGTCTGGATTCCTTATGGTGCTATTCCACGTGCTCCCTATCAGCCAAGGCCAGATGCACCTCGTGCACCTCAGCCGCCCGCAGCACCAAAGTATCCAAGTGATCAGCAAAATCTAGGAGGCCCTCGTCCTGGTTTGACTTGCTTTACTTGTCATCAACCTGGGCATTTCTCAAGGGAGTGTCCCATGAAGATAGGTTATCTGGCCCCTACTGCTCCAGGACGTGCTGTTGGACGTGGAGTTTCTCTTCCTAATAAGGGTGCTAAGCCTTCAGTTTGGCGTGGTCGTTTTACCCATGTTACCATGGAGGAAGCAGAAGAAGATCCCAGTGTCATACTGGGTACGCTTTATGTCAACTCAATATTAGCTTCCGTTCTATTTGACTCTGGAGCATCCCATTCATTCATATCACAAGAATTTGCACAAGTGCATGATATACCCTTTGAAGCCATGCCATCCCCCTTGGAGATTAAAACCCCAGGGTCTCGTTGGCAAACTAGATGGATCACGCATGGTGTTGTCATTGATATTGGGTATAATCTGTTCCCCACTTCTCTTATCGCCTTGAAGTCAACTGACAATGATGTCATCTTGGGCATGGATTTGCTGACAAAATCACAAGCCATCATTGATTGTGCGGCCAGATCTATTGAAATGACCTCTCCTGCTGGCAAAAATTTCATATGGTGGTCTCCATCATCAATACCTCCCTCTGCGGTGCCTATGTCAGAAGCAAATTTCTATGCCATTGATGTCCTTCCACCTCTTGAAATTCATGATGTACCGGTGGTATGTGACTTTTCAGATGTCTTCCCAGAGGAATTGCCTGGCATGCCACCTGATCGAGATGTGGAGTTTGTCATAGAGTTGGTTCCTGGAACCACTCCTATTTCCAAAAGACCTTATCGTATGCCTCCTGAAGAGTTGGTTGAACTAAAGAAGTAAATCGAAGAGTTGGAAAACAAAGGCTTCATTCAACACAACACTTCCTCTTGGGGTTGTCCTGGACTCTTTGTCAAGAAGAGGGATACCAATGTTCCACGTCTAGTCGTTGACTATCGTCCCTTGAATGCAGCAACAATCAAGAACAAATATCCTCTTCCTAGAATCAATGATCTCTTCGATCAATTGAGCGGTGCAACTGTCTTCTCCAAAATGGATTTAAGATCAGGTTATCACCAAATTAAAATCTGAGCCGAGGACATTCCAAAGACGGCGTTCACAACTCATTATGGTCTTTATGAGTACACTGTCATGTCCTTCGGACTCACAAATGCTCCAGCCACATTTATGAGGCTCATGAACTCTGTGTTCATGGAGTATCTTAACAAGTTTGTCGTGGTCTACATTGATGATATTCTAATCTACTCCAAGACCGAAGAAGAACATGCCGAACATCTACGTCTAGCTTTGACGAAACTTCGTGAACATCGGTTGTACGCCAAGTTCTCTAAATGTGAGTTCTGGTTGAACAACCTCATCTTTCTTGGCCATGTGCTCTCTGCAAATGGCATTGCGGTCATCCCTGATAAAGTTCAATCAGTTCTGGATTGGGTGACCCCTTCCTCAGTCAAGGATGTGCGGAGTTTTCTCGGGTTGGCAGCTTATTACCGCCATTTCATTGAGAATTTCTCCAAGATTGCCAAACCTATGACTGAACTTCTGAAGAAAAATAAGAAGTTTGAGTGGTCAGAGAAAGCCAAAGAAGCTTTCCAGTTACTAAAAACTAAGCTAACTACTGCTCCTGTGCTTGCCCTTCCGGACACGAGCAAGGAATTTGTTATCTATTGTGATGCCTCACTCCAAGGACTCGGTTGTGTGTTGATGCAAGATGGTCATGTGGTTGCTTATGCCTCACGGCAATTAAAACCGCATGAACTCAATTATCCAACCCATGACTTGGAGCTTGTAGCGGTTGTACATGCCTTGAAGCAATGGCGGCATTACCTGCTTGGTAATCGTTGTGAGCTATATTCCGATCATCAAAGTCTGAAGTATCTTTTTACCCAACCGGATCTGAATCTCAGATAGAGACGATGGTTGGAACTCATCAAAGATTATGATGTGGGTCTTAATTATCAACCCGGCAAAGCCAACGTCGTGGCTGACGCGCTAAGTCGAAAGTCCTACTGCAATAATCTAATGCTTAAGCAAGCCCAACCTCCTCTTCATGAAGAGTTTGCACGGCTTAATCTTGAAGTTGTTCCCTCTGGTTTCCTATCTAACATGGAAATCAAACCTTCCCTTGAAGAGCAAATCAAAGATGCTCAAAAGCAAGATTCTGACATTGCCATGATAAAAAAGAACATTGCTAGCGGGGATGCTAAGTGTTTCTCTCTTGATCATCAAGATACCATTTATTTTGGTAAACGTCTTGTTGTGCCAAACCATCGAGACTTGAAAAAGAAAATCCTTAAGGAAGCTCATGAATCACCCCTTTCCATCCATCCTGGAAGTACCAAGATGTATCAGGATCTTCGCCAAAGGTTCTGGTGGACTGGGATGAAGCGAGAAATCGCTCATTATGTTGCTAAATGCGACGTTTGTCATCGTGTGAAAGCTGAACATCAAAGACCTGCTGGAGTTCTTCAACCTTTAGCTATTCCTGAGTGGAAATGGGATGAAATTGGCATGGATTTCATCACTGGATTTCCAAAAACTCAAAAGGGCAACAATGCAATATGGGTAGTTGTTGATCGTCTATCCAAGGTTGCTCATTTCATAGCTATCCGTGAAGATATCACTGCTACTCAACTGGTAGAATTATATATTTCTCGGATAGTCACCCTTCACGGTGTTCCAAAGAAGATTATCTCCGACCGCGGAAGCCTCTTCACCTCCAGGTTCTGGAAAAGCTTTGAAGAAGCTATGGGAACTCATATTTCCTTTAGCACTGCCTATCATCCTCAAACCAGAGGTCAAACTGAAAGAGTGAATCAAATTCTTGAAGACATGCTCCGAGCTTGTGTTATCTCTTTCAGGAAGAATTGGGAGAAGTGTCTTCCCTTCGCTGAGTTCTCCTATAACAACAGCTTCCAATCCAGCTTGGGCATGGCACCTTTTGAAGCTCTATATGGAAGAAAATGCCGAACACCGCTAAATTGGTCTGAAATCGGAGAAAGACAATTCTTTGGCCTGGACATGATTAAAGAAGCAGAAGATCAAGTTCGCATAATCCGAGAGCATTTGAAAACTGCTCAGTCTCGTCAAAAGAGCTATTATGATCGTCATCATCAAGATGTGAGCTATGAAATTGGCAAGAAAGCCTATCTTCGAGTCACACCTCTAAAAGGTGTTCATCGCTTTGGTATTAAAGGCAAATTGGCTCCTCGCTATGTTGGTTCTTTCCCTATTCTCGCTAAGCGTGGAGAGCTTGCCTATCAATTAGAACTTCCTTCAACATTTCCGGATGTTCATGATGTGTTTCATGTCTCTCAACTCAAGCGTTGCTTCAAAGATCCAGTCTGTGGAGTTGATCATACCACTCTTGATCTTCAGGAAGATCTCACCTATCGGGAATATCCTGTTCTTATCCTTGATGAAGCTGAAAGAAAAACTCGAGGCCGAACCATCAAGTTCCTCAAAGTTCAATGGTCTCATCATTCTAAACAAGAAGCAACTTGGGAACAAGAGGATCGCCTTCGATCTGAGTACCCTTCCTTTTTCTCTAGTTCTTAGGAATCTCGGGATGAGATTCTTGTAAGGGGGGTAGACTTGTAACATCCCATGTTTTTAATAAAGTGTTTTGCATCATAAGCATCATCTAAATTTCACTCTGAAATTTTCGCATTTGAATTCTAAGTGGAAACCCTGAATTTGAACCAAATCCAAACTTTGTTCAAGTAACTACTAATTGTGTTGCAATTGTCAAAGTGTCAAATAAAAAAACAATTTAGCATTTTCTAAAATAGCAGAAAAGCCCCTGGAAATTTTTAGATGTTTTAACCAAGTTTAAAGCATCAAATCATACAAAAGGGTGCTGTTTTGTATTTTCCTAGAAAACCTTCCACAGCCAGGGGGTTTTCTGAAAATTTGTTCTGTCTTCAACCTCAAGCTGCTGCGTGGCATGTTCCTGGCCGATGGCATCGACACCTCCTGCTCGCCGCTTCTGAAGGCCAAGGCGACCCCCCTGGAGCCGTTCAGTAGCGCCACGAAGCCCCCCTGCTTTCCCCTCTCTCTGGCTCGTTTTTCTCTCTCTCCCCCGTGAACCTCTTCCCAGTAACAGAGCTCCACCGCCATGGCTGCCACCTAGGGACGTCGTTCCATGCCTTCCCCAGCCCAGTCGACGTGCTGAGAAGCTCCGTAGCGCCGCCCTCTTCTTCCCCGTCGAAGGAATTGACTCGAGGTGGCCGGAGTTGCCTCCAATCCACCGGATTCCTCGCCAGAAACGGAGCTCTTCCACCACAAAATCCGCCGCCGACCGACCCTCTCTGGCCAAGCAAAGTACACTGGCGGCCTCCTGGTGAGCCCCTGGTCCTCGTGGACCCTTCCTCCTCCCTCTTTCTGCGCCGTAGCGTCACCCATGGCCGGCCGCCGGCGTGCCTGGGAGCCGGTCGGCTGGGCAATGGCCCAGACCGACCTGGCCAAGCGTGGCCAGCCTAGGTGGCCCGGGGCCCCCCAGTCAACCTCTATGGGTCAATTGACCCTGTGTACAAAAAGTTCCTGCAAGCTTTATTTCGTGTCCAGAAATTTCAGAAAATGACAAATGTTGTAAAATTCATAGGAAATTATCTGCTTGTCGGAAAAATGTGTATGACCTACCAAAATGCTCAGAAAAACATGCCCTACATTTTAGTGTCATTCTCATGCATTGTTTAGCAACTTGAAACCTGTCCAAAATGAGAAGAACTAAACATAACCCCCCCTTAATTCGATTAGGGGTTCACCGGATGCAAACCCTAGTGCATCCGAAACCCTTTCAATATGATCTTCATGTCATAGGGTTTATATTGTGCATTCTCAACTTGTCATATCATCATGCTTGATTGTGCATCGATGCATTATTTGAATGTGTTGTTTCTTTTCCGGTGTTTCTTCCTCTCGGTAGAATCTGAGACTGCGACCAAGCTCAACGCCGAAACTATTCAGATCAACTACATCGAAGAGCAAGGCAAGCGTAAACCCTTTGATGCATTTCTAATCCTATGATTTATAAATGTTTCAAGCCTCCACCATATCTGCATGCGTTCAACTGTCGTTTACCGAAGCTTAGAGTAAACCTATTCTGATGCATGCCCTGCTATTGTCAACTGTATATCCATGATCCATATGCTCCTAGCATGACTAGGTTCTGCTTTTGCGTCACCGGAAATTTACTATTCTATGCTTAGCCATGCTTAGCATTTACTGTTGCAATTCCGGTACTTGGGCTTGAAGCTTTATATGAATCTAGCATGATAGCTTGTCGTGGTGTTTGTGGTGAATTGGTGAAACTTGACAATAGGCCCGGATGAGCCGCCACGCGGGTTGTGGTTGTTTGACTCATTCTCGCTGCCCTAGGACCCGAGTTCTTGTCTCTTGATCCAAGATGAGCGTACAACCGCACGTGGAGGTATGGAACTCCTGTTGACTGACTAACTTGCTTAGACTTATCCATGAGCTACCTAGTTTGGGCTTTCCATTTGGCATACGCATCGAAAATGTTTTGAAATGAGATGGTGGAAGAGGTGCATACATACAGGATGTGGCCGAGGTGAAGGGTGCTTGGTGGCATTGAACTGGATCCCCTGCACACAACGAATGGTTCCACGTCCGAGAACGGCCGATCTCGCGATGGTGGACTAAAAACTTTTGGCGTGGCTCATGGAATAGGTCGACGTAAGGTAAAGGTTGTAGGCGGCCATCACCCCACTAAGACTCCTTGAAAGGGTCCAGGGGACAGTCGTCACGTGTGGGTAAAGTTGTGCACCCCTGCAGGGATAAATCTTTTCAAAAAGCTGTGTCCATGGTTATGGACGACTTGGAGATAGATACTAGATCATAGACAACTTGAACCTAATCTTAAAAGTGCCAACTTAAGAGTGAGACTCTGGATCACTTCCTCGGGGTCGAGGGGGTGACCGGAATGAGTGGGTTTTGAAGGTAATGATTTGGTGGATGCTCCAGGATTAAAAGAGTTTGTGAGACGCTCTCTTATCCCCTTTACAAATTCTGAGTAGTCCTCGCCTTGTGTCTTTTTCACAAAGAAAACTTGCTTTCTGCAAAGAGCTACATAGAAAGACCTTGATGCCATAATATAGTGTAGAAGGTCAGCTTGCTGAGTACATCCTCGTACTCACCCTTGTTTAATGTTGTTTTTCCACAGAAGAGACCGCCGCAGGCAACGAAGGTGGTTTCTATGCCGATATCGACTTCGACGACTAGTTTGGGGTTCCCAGGCAGTAGCCTGAGATGTACAGGTTGGGACATCACTTATGTTCAGGGCCTCTTAGGCGATTTGCTATCTTGTTATGTAGCATAACATAATTTGCTTTCCGTTGCTTGTTGTAATGTTGGTCAGTGACCTCTGCGTGTAATAAGTTGGATCTTTACTTTGTTAAGAGTTGAACTACTACTACTTTGAGTCGTAGAGTCACTGTTGTGTTACCAGTTGTGTTTACCCATCTCGTGCATGATGCGTGTATGGATATAAAGTGCACGAGAGGGGTTTAAGGCTCTCGAGCTCTCTGTTATGCAGTCTTGGTTATGATTAGTTTCACGGCGCTTCGAGATGTGTAGAGCTGATGTTTAATTCTGGCCCGCCTGCCGATGGTGTTCCGGCCTGGGACTGGTAACCCCAGTATCACTCGTTGCTAATACACATAACATCTCTGTATAGCTTAGAACTCGGGGTCCGACAAATAAGTTTAGAGCTCTCATGTTAAGATAAGCACTATGACTATTGTGAGCTATTTTCTTATCTTCTGCAAAAATATTTTCAACATTATTTTAAACCAAAGTTTCTCCTTTTACCCTCTTCATTTTCAAACCATATTTTACTAATACCAAAAAAGGAAAAGATCAAATCTATCAAAATTCAAATGAATGTAAAAACACCCAAAACAATTAAGTTCTATAGCTTTACCTCTTAAAATGGATCAGAACATTTTCAAATATTCTATCCAAGACCACCAAAGTGTTCTTCAACAAATTCCTAATCACCCTAGACCACCTTTCAAATTTTACCAAAAAGAATTCAAACAAATTCAACCAAAATCATTTTCAAACTCTACAGAAAATAAAAATAGAAAAGGAAATTTGAAAACAAAAAGAAAAATAGAAAAGGGCCGGGGAAGCTAAGTGGCCTGGCCAGAAAAATGGCCCACAGCCCAGCTAGCCAAAACCCGGGGAGCCAGCCCCCTCTCTCTCTCCCCCGCTGACAAGGTGACCCCACCTGTCAGCTCCTTCTTCTTCCCCTTAATTACGCGCGAGAAACGGTCGTGAGCGCTTGGTTATCGCGTATTGATTTCGATTAAATCCATGAGTAATTCATCCAGCTAGCATGCACATCTCATTCCCCTCTTCCCCCACTCCGTTTCTTCTATTTATCCCAAAGCCCGAGGACCCTCGTGTTGGCCAGAAGGAGCTCCATCATGCCGCGGTGGCCTACAGCGGAGATCTCCGATTCCAGCGAGCCCTGACCTCCCCCAAGCCCCTAGCCACCACCTCGAGAACCCCCACTCCTAGGCGACCCTCCCAGACATCGTCGTATGCTCATGCGTCTACAGGAACGAGGAGTTCATCGACACCCGTGAGCACCCGAGTGCCCACGGAGCTCCGGCAAGAAATTCCAGCGAGTCCAGGACGCTGTCGATGACGCCCCTTCGCCACTAGCATCTCCTAGACTCCAGCTTCACCGTGGTAATCCCCCTATCATCTATAGATCTCTAGTTCACCGGGAACGTGGTTGCCGCTCGTCACCGGCGTGCACTCCGGCAGATCTCTGGTGTAGTCTAGGGTTAGACTTGGTCAGCGAGATCCTGGCCGTTGGATCTCATCTCAGCGGCCAGATGCCCCTCTGTTGACCAGTGCAGTCAGTAGTCAGCGCGCCCTTCCCCTCAACCAATCAGGAATCGATGTGTAGCAGCCATGTCAGGTCAACTGTCCATGTCGTAGTCATCAGTCAAAGCCCAGTCAAATCTGATTTTTCAAATTTGAATTCAAATCCCTGTTTGTGTATCCAACTTCTAAAATTTGTAGAAAAATAACTACTTGGCCAAAAATTACAAATTTTATATCAAATGAAAGCTATTCAAATTATCTACAAGGATCTATAAAAATATCATATGTGTATTGTACAAATAATTGGACCATTATTTAAATTGCTAAAATGGCTTAAAAACACCAAATAATTCACCATTTGAAATCTGTAAGCCCAAAAATAGCAAATTTGTAGTCTCTGGAATCCTCTCAATGTGTAGAACACTTCCAAACAATAAAAATCCAAACTTGAGTCGTGCACTCAATGGCAAAGTTAAAATATGTGCAAATCAGTAATTTGGACTTCATTTAAAATCTAAAAATGATTTTGAGTTGATTCCAATTAGGTTGGCTTTGTCTTACAGAGCCCTATCCAAACATATCAAAACATAATTTTCCACATAACATAAATAAATGCAGTACAAATTAAAAATGGTGGTGTATGCCATATACAAACCCCTAAAATGGAAATAACCAATAAAATAAAAATATCCAGGAAACCACTACCTCTAATATTAATTATTATTGGTGAATATTTGTCGTCGTGGTGAAACAACATATGCCATAGGATGGCTTAAATGGGGGCCGAACTAGATGCTGGAGGATTCGGGAGAGGGGAATGAGCTAAAAAGCACGACAGAAAGGAACACAGATCTACCCAGGTTCGGGGCTCTCGTAAGGAGATAACACCCCTACTCCTGCTCTAGTGGATATATTTGGATCGATATAGTACACAACAATGGTGCTTCCAAGCTCTGCTGGAGAAGAAAGACGAATTGCTAAGTGTAGGAACTCAGAGGGACCAACCCTTTGCTAGGACTCCCTGTGCCACCTTATATAGTGGTGGCCAGGGTTACAACGGTCACAATAGACCAGAAGACACGGACTACACCCCAAATAGGACTTGCTGACGAAGGCAGAGACCTTGACTTCCTCCCTGATTGCTCTCGATGGGACTTCATATCCCTGTACCTGATACCTCTTGCACTATGACCTTACCTTGGTGAGGTAAGGGATGTACTTGTGCACAGTGTGGGTAGGTAGACCACCACTGTGCACCCTGTCATCCTGATCCTCCTCCATGCTTGGCAGAGCCTCTCCTTGATTGTAGGGACATGACCTCTTAGCTGACTTCTGTATCCCGGATATGACCGTTGGCCATATCCCGGACCTATATGCCAGACCAATGACATATGAAGGTCGGGTAATCCGGCCTCCCTGCTCCTGCACAACACATCAAAATAGATAGGCTGGCATATCTGAATATATGCCGGCACTCCTCAGTTAGTATCTTGGCCAATCCGGCATATCCACATACCAGCCGGGATATTCACATAACCCGGCCTATGCCCTTATATCCCGGCCAGACCCTTCCTGGGTAAACCGGCATAAAGTCAATCCTAGTCCTTTGTATCTTTCTAGTCTCTTGACCCTACCAGGGTTCATCCCCCCGACACTAGTCCCCGAAGCTGCCGAGGTTCCCCAGTCATAACTGTGGAGCCTTGACAGGTTCAACATATTTTCTTTTCGTTATACCCCGGCTCTCCGGTATATCCCGACGATCAGCTGATATGCCGGGATAGCCACGCATATCCCGACCTCTGTTTCTTCTCAAAAAGTTATTCCGGCCGGTCCCGAGGTATTCCGGATGGAACATATTTTTCGGGCAGCTATGCCGACATATAGACGAGCCTTCCTCGAGAAGCCAAGCCAGACAGTTTGCATCGAAACTTGCAACTGCCCTGCCACCTCGAACGGTCACACGATGTGACGGTTCACAGCGCAGTTACTCCTTGCCATCGTTGCGTCATGGCACGGTTACAATAGCCGCCGCCCCACTCCGTGCCACCACGTGGCGACGTACCGCAGAAACGGTCGGGGTAGTGGAGCACGATCATCCCCACGACCCTTACCTGGCGGGCATATAAATAGGGCGGCGGGGGTAAACTCACCTTTTTACCCCACAGTGCCTTCTTCTTCCTCCGTTCCCCTGCCCCTTGCGCTTCACCGCCGGACCGAGGAACTGAGAAGGAAAGCCGCCGTCGTCGCCCACCTGCACGCCTGCGCCTCCGCTCGCCGACGTCCAGCACCATCGTCGACGACGCCGCCGCTCCTCTCTGCGACATTGCTGCAGGATCGGATCTACCTCTGCACGCTCGCCGTCGCTCCATCGCCACCGTCCGAGCTCCAGTGAGTTCTTCTTTCTCTGTTTCTGTTCTTCATCCCTCCTGCTTCTCTATAGCCTCCCCTTGGTAAACGTACTCGCACAGATCTGCCGCAGTTCCTCTGCTTCTTATCCCTTTGAATCGACTAGCATTGCTAGCAACGCTCATTAGCAATTCGCAGGTGTTCTTCCTTAGAAGTTTTACCCTCGTTTGTTTCTCGTTTTAACTGCCTCGGTAGATCTTCTATTTCTGCTAACATTGGTGAGAGTGGTATGCCGGAGAGACTAACCTCCCTCTTTTCTCCGGCCTTGATAGGGATAACACCACGGGACTCTGGCTATCACGCCTTGTACCGGCCATCCCGATGGCTTCATCGAGCATGACAGGTACCTCGGCCTCAGAGGAGGAAACCTCGGCCCGAGCCCAAGGACGCTCCGGCTGGGAGGGGTCGGAGGTCACCCCTGCCGACATATCCTGGGTCACCTCCACCAGGAGAGTGCCGGAGGGCGTAGCATGCCGGCTGCCGGCGGGAGAAACTGTGCCGGCACCTGAACCCGACGAGCGGGTCGTCTTCATCGCCCACTTCGAGCGGGGTTTCGGCCTGCCGGCGTCGGACTTCTTCCGGGACGTCCTCGACACCTACGACCTGCAGCCCCACCATATCCCGGCAAATGCGGTGATGATCCTCTCCGCCTTCGCCGCGTTCTGTGAAGGCTACGCCGGCATAGAGCCCTTCTCCTAAGGCTGGGCGAAGTACTTTCAGCTCTGGAAACAAGTCGTCCAGGAGCCGCCCCGGAGCAAGGACGACCCGCCGGAGACGGCCCAGGAAAAGAAAGACCACCCCATGACCCTCTGTGGCGCGGCCACCATCATGTCCCGGAAGGGCTCGGACTTCCCCAAGGTGGAACTCCTGGAATCTTGCAAGAAGTGGCAGAAGAGCTTCTTCTATGTCAAGAACACCACCGACGCGGACCTCCTCAACCTGCCGCCATTTGTGGACGAGCCACCCTTGGCGATGAAGAATTGGACATATAACCCAAAGAACTCGGTGCTGCCGGTGAACGCGCTCCACCGGGTTAAGGGCGAGCTCCGGGATGCCGGCCTTACTCCTCAAGACCTGGTGGCCTGCTTTATAAGCCGGCGCGTCTCCCCTCTGCAGCGCCGGTCGCACAAGATTTGCCAGATGAGCGGGCCCATGGACCCCACCCGGCACTCTACGCATGAGCTGACTCCGGCCGACATACTGGGGCGGATCAAGGACGTCTGCAAGTCCTCTCAGGCCACTTTTGCCTGGGGGCTAGAACCATATAGCCGGGATAGGCCCGCCCCAACGGTAAACCCTCCTGCCCGATATATAATCTCTTGTTCGGCACATAGATGCTCAAGCAGACACATGTCTATTTACCGACATATTTGTAATGCTTGATCCGACATACTCTTGCACCGGCATATTTCTTGCCTCTGACCATTTACTTTGCATTATGCAGAAGTTCAGCTTCCAAGCTATGGAGAACTCCCAGATCAAGATCGCGGTAGACCGCACCGTTGCGGATGTCGAAGATCCGGATCACTGGGACAAGTTACCCCGGAACACCCGTGCTGCAGCTGCCGCGGGTAAGGCCTCTTCATCCCGGCATTATACTCAAGACTGGAGTGATGATGATTCTGATGAAGACTGCCGGATGTTTATCTGCCCGACACCTCTTGCTTATGCTTTTCCAGAAACACCTGCTTATGCCTTTCCAATGCCATCCTCAGCTATCCCGGACGACATGGTCGTTGACGCTGCCCCTCTGAACCAGGGACCTCCTTCCACCGGCGGACGTGCCGGCCGGAAGCGAGGGGTGAAGCCCCAACCTGACACTCCTCAGGCACAGAAGAGGCAGAAGGTTGGCGTGCCCAAACAGAAGAAACAGAGGCCTGTTGCCTCGGGGTAAGTCTCTTTTCTTTGTTTCATTTCCGACATATCTCTCGCCCAGCTTACTAACTTGGTGTTTTCTCTCTTTCAGAGCTCCTCTTGCGCCGGAACAA
Organism: Dactylis glomerata; assembly: GCA_007115705.1. Classification (NCBI taxonomy): domain Eukaryota; kingdom Viridiplantae; phylum Streptophyta; class Magnoliopsida; order Poales; family Poaceae; genus Dactylis; species Dactylis glomerata. The sequence continues at coordinate 2,771,183 of QXEO01000264.1, read as the reverse complement.
GCTTCTGGCTTGAGCGGTGACCCGAAGGTTACCAAGCCCACGGCCCCTGCTACCTCCGACATACCCTCTGCCAGTCATACGACCTCCCCGGCGCCGGCATCTTCGCCTGCGCTAGACAAGACCACCTCCCCGGCGAAGGACGTTCCTTCGCCGGAACAAGATACCTCTGCCCCCGACGTCCACATGGACTCGGGGGCTCAACAGGAACCCTCGGCTTCTGATGTCCACATGGACACAGGAGCCCACCAAGAAGCACCAGACTCCGGCGCGCCCACCAGCGACGCCGGCACAACTGAAGACGCCGGCGCAAGCAACAAGAGCGCCGGTACAGACATCAAGGGCAAAGGCCCTGCAGTGCCGGAAGTTCAGACTATTCCGGATCCCGCTCCTGCTGGACAAGACGCACCGGCCGCGCCGGAGCAACCTGCGCCCAAGACTCCAACTGCTGACAAGACTTCTGCACCAGCCAAGACCGCTGCGCCGGCCAAGACCTCCGCTCCGGCCAAGTCCGGCATACTGAAGATTCAGCCGACCAAGTCCGGCACACCATCTGCCGCCACTGCTCCTTCTAAGGCAGTGTCCCGGACCAGCTCTGCTTTGGCCCTGCATCTTGGCAGGGCAGCGACCCGGCCTGGGTACCGGCCCAACTTCTTCGACACGCCGGAACTCGAGGGCCGCGTCCCCCTGGAGACGAAGAGTGACCAAAGCCTCGGATCTCTCAAGGAGCACTGCGTCAGGTGGAATGATGCCAGCAACATGGACACCGCGGATTCCAGGAGCAAGAAGATGGCCGAAGCCTCGGCCACTAGCGATCCAGCCGACATACTGGCCGCGAAGCCCATTCCGATTGCCTGCGAGCTTCTCAGCCTCCAGCAAAGACTTCACCGCTTGGCCGATGCCACCAACGTAAGTCCTCTCCACTTATACACATATCCCCAGTCCCCGAAAATATTGGCTGTCCGGGATACGGACATCCGGGATTTTCCAATAGCCTTTTAGTTAGCTGCTCTTGAATTATCTGCCGACATATGAGCTCGATTCGAGCTTCAAATCCTAGTCACCGAGGGCCGGGATAGGTGCGCAGCACCTGTGCCGGGTCTTCAAAAGAATGTTCACTTGATAGAATCTTGAACTTATCTTAGCATGCTAAATTTCTCTGCTGATACTTCAAATCCCAACTCTTTTGCAGCGCATGAACAACACCCGGGCTAACATGTTTCATGACTTGGTATGCGAGCATCGGAAGTTGTCCGACGAGCATAGCAAGCTTCGGTTGGAGCTGTCCAAGAAAGGTAATCCTCGCTGATATACCGCTATATGCCGGACACCATTCCTCCTTTGTTCTTCATAGACCTTTTGCCGGTACACCTTAATATGCCGACACATAACCTTTTCTCGTCATTCCGCAGCTGGTGCCGAAGCCCAAGTCACCGAGCTTGTGAAGAGGGTGAAGGAGCTGACAGGTATGCCGGATCCTGCTATTACCCGGATAGACACTTTATACTTCAAATCCTTTATTTCTTGTCATTGTTTTCTATCTTCACCTTGTTTTGACTTCAAATCTTTTCAGACGACAAAGCTGCTCTGGAGGCACGCCACCAGGACTGTGTGTCCTCAGTGGATGTGGCCAAGCAACTGGGCGACCGGGATGCTGCCCACAAGGCCGAGGTAGAGTAGCTGAAGGGTCGGATTGCCGAGCTGCTGGAGGAGAAGGAGCAGAAGGAGGGCCTACTGAAGAAAACCCAGGCCCTGCTCGTCACCTCCGAGACTGATGCCTCCGACGCCCACGCTGAACTGGATAGCCTAAAGGAGCAGGCAACTAAATGGGAAGTTACAGTTGCACAGCTCAATGCAGACCTCGCCCGTAAGCTTCAAATCCTCTCCCTTTATCCTTCCCGACATAGTATAATTCTTTCCGGCATACCATCTATGCCGACATATTCTCCTTTTGCTAACCTTGTTTCTATTCCTCAGGCATGTTTCCCGCTTCCGTCACTGACGTTGAGAGGGCTCTGCAGTTGGATCGAGAAAGCCGGGGTGTTCTGGTTGACTCGCCCAACTGGGACATGTCTGAGCAGCTGCTGGCCCTGCAGTCCCGGAAGGAGGCCATGACCCTTTATACTGAAGAACTCTTCTATGGCGCCCAAGAGGCCTTCTCTGCCCTCTGGCCGGGACAATGGACACCCACTGACCCGGTTGACCTCGGCAATGACCTGCAACTCACCAAGGTTCGCCTCCGGGAATGGCGGGATTCCGGCGCGAGGGTTGGAGCTGACAAAGCTCTCAGCTACTTCTTGTCCTGGTATGAAAAGGCTGATTTGGAGACTTTGCGCACTATGCGCGAAGGATCCATTTGGACCACGGATCTGGAACACATCCGGCGTCGGCGGGAGCTGGCCCACAGCTATGTGGACTATGCCGACACCGACGCCTTCGTCCGGGACATCCGCGAGCCAGAGAAGATAGCAGACGATGCCAAGGATGCTGCTGATGCTGAGGGCTCCGACTCCAGCCAAGATGAAGACGAGACTGAAGATGCCGACACTGAGGCTCTGGAACAGGCATCTGTCCCGGGCGGAGGTGATGCTTCCATTCCATCTGCTGGATCCGGCACTCCCGAAGCCGACACTTCCACCGCTACAGCTCCACCAGCCGGCGGCTCTGCTTCTGCCCCTGTTCCTTGACTTTGCCGCACAAAAACTTTAAGTTTTATCAGATCCCCGGTATGCCGGGTGCAGATGTAATATACACGTTTAATTTCCTCTGGTTTGCTACCTGAACAAGTTTTATCTCGGTTTGCTTACTATTAATGCCGGATCATCTTTTGGCTAAGTCACCGAGTTTGTTTTCCTGTTTCCTCAACTTCACAACCTTGTCTACTTGTCTGCCTTATCTGGCTTTCGACGTATGAGTCTCAAGGTTGCTTTATTGAACATACAGTACTTTAACTTTGAAACTTAGACTTCAAATCATCCGACACTTCAAATTTTAACTTTAGCTTTAACAAAAATGTCGGTTCGCTTGGTTTACATTTCCTTAGCCATTTGCCATGTGTAGACAATCTCCGGCATCTACTCTTGCTAGCCATGAAGCCGGGTTTCGGACAGCACCTAAGTCGAAGAGTGGCCTTTGGTGCCGGCACATTACTAGGCCGACATAGGAAACATTCGAATCAAGCCAGCCGGCAAATAACAAAAAACTGTAAATAAACAACAGCATATCTCGGAGGCAGTGCCCATTCTCTTCGGGATGCCGACATTTTATTCAGTAGTCTTGTGCCGGCATAAAGAGCCGGCACCCAAAGCAAAAATATGGAAATACATACATTGCTGCTCAGGAGTAAAAGGGGCGGAGTAGCGCTATGTTCCATGGTCTCTTGGTTTCTTCTCCGGACCTGTCCGTCTTATCCTTCTTGGGGTCCTGTGCATCTATAAGATAATAGGCATCATTGCAGAGCTCTGCTCATAATGAATGGCCCCTCCCATGGAGGAGTTAACTTATGCCGGCCTTCTGTTCCTTGCTTTAGCCGGAGTACTAGATCTCCCTCTTGGAATCTCCTTGGATTTACCTTCTGCGCATGATAGCGTCTGAGGTTTTGCTGATACACTGCTGTTCTTGACAGAGTTATCTCCCTTGCTTCCTCTAGCAGATCAACATCATTTTCCCTGGCTTCTTTAGCCTCTTCCTCAGTATATAGCACCACTCTTGGTGCATCATGTATTACATCTGTTGGAAGCACAGCTTCTGCTCCATACACCAGGAAAAATGGTGTGTAGCCTGTTGACCTATTCGGAGTTGTTCTTAAACTCCACAACACTGCTGGCAGCTCATCTAGCCAACATCCTGGAGTTTTCTCCAGTGGCTCTATCAGCCGGGGTTTTATGCCAGACAACACTAGTCCATTTGATCTCTCTACTTGGCCATTGGTACAAGGGTGAGCGACCGACGCAATGTCTAGCCGGATTCCCACCTCCTCACAAAATCTGGCAAATGGTCCCTGGGCAAAGTTTGACCCATTGTCAGTGATGATGCCATGGGGAACACCATACCTCAGGATTATATCTTTTAAGAATTTTACTGCAGTGTGACCATCACACTTGCTTATGGGCTTCACTTCAATCCATTTGGTGAACTTGTCCACCATGACCAGGATATGGGTCATCTTTCCTCTTGTCGGCTTAAAAGCCCCGACCATATCCAGGCCCCAAACAGCAAAGGGCCAGGTTATCGGGATAGTCTTCAACGCAGATGCCGGCTGGTGAATCTGGTGGGCATATCTTTGACACCCATTGCATTTCCGGACCAAATCTTCTGCCTCTTGCAGTGCCATCGGCCAATATAAGCCATGCCGGAATACCTTTGCTACCAATGCTCTGGATGAAGCATGGTGGCCACACTCCTCCTGATGAATTTCTCGGAGCATCTCCAGACCTTCCGCAGATTCGACACATCTCTGCAATACTCCGGTGACACTTCTCTTATATATCTCTTTGTTTATGATGGTATACCCTTTGGATCTCCTTGCAATCCGGCGTGCCTCGGTTTCATCCGCCGGCACTTGGCCATCCACCAAGAAGTTCATAATAGGACGTGCCCATGAGGGCACTTCCCTGACAGTGAACACTGCCTGATCTATCTCCATCATTTCGACCGACACATAATCGATCTCCATGGGCTGCGAAGTCCCCGGGACTGAGGAATCAGTCCCCGGGTATGCCAGCACAGACCCCGGATATGCCGACACAACCTCCTGGTACATTTTGCCCTTGTCCTTAGCTCTGCTCCAGAATACTGCACTCACAGCATATGTCGGCGCAGTCCCCGGGACTGCGGAATCAGTCCCCGGGTTATCTGACCTAACTCCGGCATCTATCTCCATCGGAACTGCTTCCTCTGGACCTGGCGGAACATAAATGGAAGATGACTCCGGCGAGGGCTTGATTGACGGCTTTCTTAGATGCTCTAATGAAATGCCGAGCGGGATTGAATCTCTGGAAGATCCCAGCTTGGACAATGCATCGGCTGCGTCATTCTGAGCCCGGAGAACATGCCGGAACTCACAACCTTCAAAGTAACCACTTAACTGCTGCACCAGGAAACGGTAGGATGCCATGTTTGAATCATGCGCATCCCATATGCCGGAACACTGCTGAATCACTAAGTCAGAATCACCGAAACACATAATCCGGTGAATTCCTATGTCCTTAGACACCTTCAGGCCATGCACAAGTGCCTCATATTCCGCCACATTATTTGATGCTGCAAAATGGATCTGCAGGACATATCTCAATTGGTCATTCTTCGGTGAACTGAGAACTATGCCGGCACCCAAGCCGTGGATTGTCTTGGACCCATCGAAATGCATCCTCCAATAATTTGCATCAGGTAATGGTGGCTCATATTGTATCTCGGCCCAGTCAATAAAGAAATCAGCCAACACCTGGGACTTGATTGTATCTCTCTTGTCATATTGAGATGTATATGGTGACAACTCTATTGCCCACTTGGCTATTCTGCCACTGGCATCTTTGTTGCTTATGATCTCCGAGATAGGGGCCTCGGCCACTACCCGGATTGGATGCTCTTGGAAGTAATGCTTGAGCTTCTTGGCCGCCATATAGACACCATAAGTCATCTTCTGATAGTGGGGGTAGTTTTGCTTTGAGGTGGAAAGGACTTCACTCAAATAATATACCGGCCGCTGCACGGTTTTGCCTCCCTCCTCTCGCTCCACTACTACCACTGAACTGACAACCCTGTTGGTTGCCGCTATATAGAGCAACATTGGCTCCCGGGGCATCAGAGATGCTAATACCGGCGCTGATGATAACATCTGTTTCAATTCCTTGAAGGCCGCATCTGCTTGCGTAGTCCAGACAAATGTGTCGGATTTCTTCATTAACTGATATAACGGCAAAGCTTTCTCTCCCAGCCGGCTTATGAAACGGCTTAGGGATGCGAGACACCCAGTGAACTTTTGTACTTCCCTCAGATCTGTCGGTGGCTTCATCCTTTCTATGGCACGGATCTTGCCGGGATTCACCTCAATACCCCGGCTGGAAACAAGGAAGCCCAGCAACTTGCCCGTCGGCACACCGAAGGTACATTTGGCCGGATTCAACTTCATCCGGAATCTCCTCAGGTTTCCAAAGGTTTCCCGGAGATCATCTATGAGAGTCTTGCTCTCTTTGGTCTTTATGACAATATCGTCGACATATACCTGCACATTTTTATCTATTTGGTCATGCAAACACTTTTGCATGCACCTCTGGTAAGTTGCGCCGGCATTTCTTAAACCGAACGGCATAGTGAGATAGCAATAAGCCCCGTACGGGGTAATAAAGGATGTCTTTATTTGATCCGGCTCATACAAAGGGATCTGGTGGAAACCAGAATAGGCATCTACAAATGATAACAGTTCACATCCAGCTATGGAATCGATCACTTGATCGATCCGAGGGAGCGGGAATGGATCTTTAGGACATGCCTTGTTCAAGTTGGTGTAATCAACACACATCCGCCATACTTTTACTATGGCGGGCTCATCTTTCTTCTTTTCCACCAGAACCGGATTAGACACCCAATCCGGGTGAAGCACTTCTTTGATAAAGCCGGAGGCTAAGAGCCTGGCCACTTCGTCCCAAATAGCTTTCCTTCTGTCGCTGGCATTCTGCCAGAGCGGCTGCTTCACCGGCTTAGCATCCGGCCGCACATGCAATGCGTGCTCAGCCAGCTCCCTTGGCACACCTTGCAAGTCTGAAGTAGACCATGCGAAGATATCCCGATTCTAACGGAGGAAGTTGATGAGCTCGCCTTCCTATTTGGGATCCAAACTTGCCCCGACAAGGGCATGGTGCTCCGGGAAAGCTTCATCCAGAGGTACCTTTTTTACTTCCTTGCCTACTTGAAAAGAAGCACTGCCACCGGGATTTGCCATGCCCGGCATAGGTTTGCTGGCCACAACCGTCTCAGCAATTTCCACTGCTCGCTTAAGCCTCTTCCTTTCCTCTGCAATGATCAGAGTCTCGGCCAGGTTAGACCCGGCTGTTGCACAAGCCATCGAACGCTTGTAATCTCCAATGATGGTGATCGCCCCTCCGGGCCCCGGCATCTTCATTTTCAGGTACGCAACATGCGTAGAGGCCATAAACTTGGCCAATGCCGGCCTTCCCAGCAAAGCATGGTAGGGGCTTTCCAGATCAACCACCTCGAACATGAGATTTTCCACCCTGCAGTTATCCCGGCTGCCAAACATGACATCCATCCGGATCTTGCCCATCGGCGCACACGAAAGTCCCGGCACAATGCCGTGGAACGTGGTCTTGCTTGGCTCTAGCATATTCTCCTTGATGCCCAGCTTCTGCATCGTATCCCGATACATGATGTTGATGCTGCTTCCATTGTCAATGAGGACCTTGCTGAACCTCATGTTATTAGCCGGCCCGACAAATGTCGGATCCATCACTAGCGCATACCCACCGGGGTTTGGCATGATCCTGGGATGATCTGCCCTGTCCCAGCCAATGGCTTGGTCAGACCAATGCATCAGCTTCGGAACTGCCGACATAACGGCGTTTACCTCCAAACACCGCCGGTACAAGCTCTGCTTGTCTGTTCTTTCGGTCTCAAAGACCATGTAGCTCTGATCATACTCCTTGTACTCATTCCGGCCCGCTCCTAGGCCTCCGGCACTATATTCCGGATTATAGCTCTGGTCTATTTGATTTACGCCGGCATTCCCGGCGTTGCTCTGATTCCCTGGATTAACCGGCCTGGATGGGACTGCGACTGTATTTGCACCTGTCAACGGCGATGGAGCTACCGGGACAGAAGGTCTAGCTGGTCCCCAGGGACCTGCACGACCTGCTAATATGTCGTCCAACCATGAACAGTTCCTTGTCAAATGATTTGCCGGTTTACCCGGCTGGAATGTGTGAAACACACAAGGTTTGTCCATGGCAAGACCCACTGTATACTTCGGCCATTGCTTCTTCTGTCCGGCGGCTCCGCCGGCATTCTTGTTGACCCAGACATTCTTCTTTTGGAAGGGCTGCGCTTGCTGCTGTGGTGGTTGCTGCTGAGGCTGCTGATAGCCCTCATATCTCGGACGCTGGCTACTGCCGGCGCCCCCTTGTTCTTCCTCCACTGCTGCTACTTGTGCCGTTCCATACCTGTAATCCGGCCTTTCTTCTTTTCTCTTGCTCCGGTTATCAGAGCGATAGTATTGCCCTGGTCTCCCGGTGCTGTTGGTGTTCCCCTGAGTCTGCCCCTGTCCTTGTGAATCAAGGGTGGGCTGCATAGGGTCTCCCAGAGCATAACTATCCGCGATCTTGATTGTCTCGGCCAACGTGGCCGGCATTTCCCTCTGCAGCTTTTGCCACAACATGGTGCCGTGCCGGCACCCATGTGCGAACCACATAATAGCCTGCTGCTCCACAACTCCTTCGCAGGAATTGCGCAAGGTGCACCATCTGGTCAGATAGTCTCGGTCGGTCTCATTCACTCCCTGCTGGTAGTTAGCCAGCTGCTGCGGCCGGTTAGGCCTCTTGTATGTACTGGTGAAGTTTGACACAAACTGTTCTTCGAAATCAACCCAGCCGTTGATACTTCCGGCCGGCAGATTGTTCAGCCATATCCTGGCTGGTCCTTCTAGCATTTGCAGTACATATCGTACCGCCCATCTGAGGTTTCCTCTGGCAATGTTCACTGCGGTGGAGTAATCCTCCAACCAATCTTCCGGCTTTGTACTGCCGTTGTATGTCCTCGCGCCACGCGCGAGCTGGAAATAGTAAGGTACCGGCTCACCCATAATCCGGGGTCCAAAGCACATGGGACCCGGAGCTCCTTGCCTCTCCACCAACTCCGATTGGTGAATCCTGTCCAGCTTGAGGCGCGCATCACTTGCTGCCAAGGACCGGGGTCCAAGCCGGGACGCAATTGGGCCCGCGATCACTCTTTCCTGCTGCTGCTCCGGCTGATGCTGCTCACTATGCCGGCCTTGCTGATGCTGCTGCTGATATCCCGCCCTGACCAGGGCGGAATTCCCATCATCCTCTCGATGTCCCGGTTGACCTGCACCTTGCTGCTGCGCTGCTCCTCCGGCGCCCTGCTACTGACGCCGGGCTGCACTGTTACTCCGGCCACCACCGGCCGATACTGCCCCTTGACCGGCCGGCACATTCTGGCCAGCACTCTTGCGGCCGACATTCTTGTCAGCTTGGCCGGCACTCTTCTGAACTACTGCCTGCTTTTCGGCAATTGCCGGATCATACACTTGGATCTGCTTGTCCCGGTGGCCAGAGGTCACACTTCCGGCACGCCGGGCACTTGGATGCGGGGACGAAGCCTCGCCCCTCGACCTTGCGCCGGCACCTCCCACTGACGCAATGTACTGGGATGCCCCGGCACCTGGGTTTGCCTTCTTAAAGGCCTCCTGCTGCTTAGTAGCTTCAGACAAAAGATGGTTAAGCCGGGCTTGCTGCTCACGCAGTGCTTCACCGGACAAATTAGATAAGTCCTTAGCTACCTCGGCTGCTTCTCTAAGGTTCTTCACTGGTGAGCTATAAATTACCTTAGGCACAGTACTAGTTGCAGTATGACTCTTAGCCCTAGCATCTTTGCCTAGCTCAGTGTTAAGATCTCTTCTAACCTCATCTATCCGGCTAGGCTGGGTTACCACAGGAGTAAAACCATGGGCTGCCTCATACTCACGGAGTTGCCGGTTAAACCGCTCGCGCTCCTGGTGCATGGCCAGGGCCTCGTCGACGAGGGCCTGGCGAGATCCCTCCAGGACCTCCCTTGTTTGCTCCAGATCATCGCCGGATCGCACCGGCTCAAGAAGCCGATCGATGATGGGGAGAAGCACCTAACCCTTTGCCGGCACAGCGGAAGTGCCGGCCAGGTTCTCGACATGCTCCAACGGAGGACGTGCCGACCTCTTGGCCTTCGGAGGCTCTGGTGGAGTATCTCCTGCTGCTGCTGCTGCTGCTGCCTTGCCGGCACCATCTGCCAGCGGCACTGATGTACCGGCCATCATTACCTCGGCCGACTCTGCTGAGCGAGCGCTACGCTCAGCGTGAGCCAGCCGATGCGACGGAGGATCCGCCGCCACCAGCACCTTTTTCCTGCAAATTCTCTCAGTCCCCACGTACACCTCATGGGAACCGAAAGACATAATCCGGCCATCCCTAGGGAACGGCCGGCCGCCGAGACATCCGGCGTTGTCACTGACGAAGCTGAGCGAGCCTAGCCTCTGGACGAGACCAGAGACCACGCGCACTCCCGAAGCTGCTATCACAGACCCCGTCCGAATAAACACTCCGCCCAGCATATCGATCTGCCCCACGGTGGGCGCCAAATGTCATCGTGGTGAAACAACATATGCCATAGGATGGCTTAAATGGGGGCCGAACTAGATGTTGGAGGATTCGGGAGAGGGGAACGAGCTAAAAAGCACGACAGAAAGGAACACAGATCTACCCAGGTTCGGGGCTCTCGTAAGGAGATAACACCCCTACTCCTGCTCTAGTGGATATATTTGGATCGATATAGTACACAACAATGGTGCTTCCAAGCTCTGCTGGAGAAGGAAGACGAATTGCTAAGTGTAGGAACTCAGAGGGACCAACCCTTTGCTAGGACTCCCTGTGCCACCTTATATAGTGGTGGCCAGGGTTACAACGGTCACAAGAGACCAGAAGACACGGACTACACCCCAAATAGGACTTGCTGACGAAGGCACAGACCTTGACTTCCTCCCTGATTGCTCTCGATGGGACTTCATATCCCTGTACCTGATACCTCTTGCACTGTGACCTTACCTTGGTGAGGTAAGGGATGTACTTGTGCACAGTGTGGGTAGGTAGACCACCACTGTGCACCCTGTCATCCTGATCCTCCTCCATGCTTGGCAGAGCCTCTCCTTGATTGTAAGGACATGACCTCTTAGCTGACTTCTGTATCCCGGATATGACCGTTGGCCATATCCCGGACCTATATGCCGGACCAATGACATATGAAGGTCGGGTAATCTGGCCTCCCTGCTCCTGCACAACACATCAAAATAGATAGGCCGGCATATCTGAATATATGCCGGCACTCCTCAGTTAGTATCCCGGCCAATTCGGCATATCCACATACCAGCCGGGATATTCACATAACACGGCCTATGCCCTTATATCCCGGCCAGACCCTTCCTGGGTAAACCGGCATAAAGTCAATCCTAGTCCTTTGTATCTTTCTAGTCTCTTGACCCTATCGGGGTTCATCCCCCCGACAATATTCATATTCCAAAATGTGGAAATTGAGTATATAATATCTTGGAACAAAATCATGTGAACCCTATTAATAAGAAACCACTTGCCCAAATAACTCTCTAACTAGAAAATATGATATATGAAAATAAAACTCTATATGAGGAATACCCAATTAAGTGTATTAACATTATTCTTATACTAAAGATAAGAATAACCCAAGCTGATCCTAATATCCAAGTGATCCCTAGTAATATCTTCCCACTATACCTATCAATATCGTTTCACTTAACCAAATCACTTACTCTTACTCTCCATCTTATTGAACTATTCAAATTTCAAATGTGATGTTTGAGTAATTCAATACATGCCTCAAGATCTTGGAATCCTTGAGCTATGACAATTTCCATTTATCAAAGCCCAACCTTGCAAGCCAAACCTCATGCCATCATCCCCAAATCTTAGACCCCTAAGTACAACAATCACAAACTAAATAGAATAACCAACTCTTTACTGTTGTTTATCTCTGTTTGTTTTATTGTTGTGAATGGTGTGTTTATTCTGTGTTGTTTCTATCTTATAGTTGTTTGGGGAGTTGCTTGAGCTGCTGAGAGGAAGAGAGCTTTACCCCTGACAAAAGGCAAGTGACACACATGTCCCTGTACCCATTTTACTATATGCATTAGTGTTTTACTTGTAGTATGCATGATAGGTTAGTTTCTCAAAGAAAAGAGTTGCAATGCTAGAACCTAGTAATTTATAGCCACCCCTGAACCATCTCCTGTTAGGTTGTACTATTGTTGAAAAATGATGCCAATGCTTGTTTCATAAAGTTGATGTTTAGTTTTGAATTCTAACTACAACCCCAATGAAACACCTGGGTGGAAATGGCATGGTTTGGGTTATGTTGAGTGGCTACTTGGGGCCACATACCTGGTGGATTTAACCAGAGTATGTGGTATTTTCCTAAGGGTTAGTACACTTGTGGTATGCCACCTAGGAACAAAGAGACTACCATATCTTCCTTGCTTAGTAAACTTCTAGTGCAGCCTTATGACAATATGGGCTATGTCTTGATTGAGTATGATGTGAGGGTTCATCCATGGGTACTGACAGAGGGTGGTATTTTGGGCACGATCAGATCCGGGTGGTTGAATGCTCCTTCTGAAAGGTCTTGTCTCATTTTATGTATGGGCGTAAAATGAGTCTTAAGGTGAAAGTGCACAACCCCTGCAGGGTGTCAAACTAATCGATTAGCCATGTCCCCGGTTATGGACAATTTGAGTTCCTAGACATGGATGTACGGAAGAGTCTCATCACCATTTCAGAATGAATAAAATTTGTTTAGAAACAATCTCAGGACCATGTGGTGGATTTAACCTCATGGGGTCATCTTGGTGGATTTAACCAGGTGACTTTGGTGCTCATGGTGGATTTAACCATGTGCCCCTTTCCTTTAAACCATGTGGTGGATTTAACCTCATGGGATCACCATGGTGGATTCAACCTGGTGATTTTGGTGCTCATGGTGGATTTAACCATGTGCCCCCTTCAAAGACTTTCAAAGACAAAAAGTTTTTTTTGAAAAATGATAGGACAAACTTGCTTTATGCAATTCAGCCAGAAGCTCCACCTGCCAAATATCATGTAGATAGTTCTTTCGCAACAGCCACCAAATAAGTGTCATTTGCCAGTACATCATTGTACTGACCCCCATTCATGGGGCTGCATAATCAAATGTGCAGGTTCTTCTGATGAGGAGTAAGATGTTTAGGACCTCGAGTCTACATACAAACATGACTGCCTGTGGCGCATGATGAAGATGGAGGCTCACTACTACCCTAGTTTCCGTTGTGTTTGAGATGTGTTGAACTCTGTTATTTGGATTAGTCCATGTGACTAGGCTGGTTTGTAATAATTGGAGACTTATGTATCTGGATCCACGTTGTAATCTTTGATACTATGCAATGATTACTATATTTTTTGTTCTATGGTGCTATCAGTGATCCAGGGAATAGCACTTAACACAGGTGTTCCACCTTAATCCAAAGGTGGGGTGTTACAAAATTGTATCAGAGCATAGTGTTGCCTATAGGATCGAGACCCTAGGTTTGGATTAGACTAGGAAACCCTAGAATGATATCACAAGAGTATCATTGCGATTAGGATGTTTGTTAAAATCTCTATTGCTTTACAAATACTATTTGCTTTATTTCCTCGTAAGACTTATCACAATCATTTACTTACTGTCCTTCATTCAAAATTTTAGATGACGTTCACCAAGCTGAAGGTTCCCTTTGATGATGACACTGAGTGCTTTAGCGATCAGCTTTCCCGCCTCTCTCGGATGCTGAACTTGACCCCTTCCACTTTTTGGGGTAGAGTGATACCCTGCGTGGTTCCAGAGATCGTCCGCTAGGAGATCGAGACTAGGATTGAAGGACGAACCATTGGTACTCCCACAGAGACAGTGGTGTACTCGAGGATGTACCCAGGTTGGGAGACTGGTGTCTTGATGGCCTTGGAGGAGGCATTAGCTCGCATATGTGGTATGTACGTCCAGGAGATATCAGAGTTGGACAACTCTATCCATCAGTTTGGGAGATGCAACCCCGATGGATGGGCCTTGAGGACTCCAGGGCGTCGTGAGGATTTACCATGGACTGAGATTCAATTAGAGGACATGGAGTCCAATGCTTTCAACCTGGAGTACATGCTGCGCAGTGAGATGGATGCCACGGATGATGCCAAGTATCAACTACAAGAAAAAGATGAGAAGATTGAGCAGCTAGAGAACACCATAGAGAAGCTGAAGGAGAAGAACAAATCACTTGAGGTGACCAATGATAAACTGTCAAGCAAGGTTGAGGATCAGGAGGCACAGATTGTAGGCTTTCGAGGACAATGTATTTATCTTCACCAGATACTGATGAAGTATAATCCTTGGTCGACCAAGAAAGAAGCACCACCTGCTATGGAGAGTAAGGAGTCGACCTCGGAGAAGGTTGAAGCAGAACCTAAGAAGCTAGAGACTTGCCAGTCTACTATAGAGGAAGGTTCTATGGAGAAGGGCCATGAGGTGTCACCTAGTCCTGAGGTGAAGCGTCGCAAGACCGGAAACACCAAGGCATATCTTGCAAGGTTCAAGTAGTAAGACCACCATATCATGTAATAAATCGACGATTGTGTAGTGGTTTAGTCGTGCCAAATAGTGGTATGACTTTGCTAGCTCTTGCTTTCCAAAACTTGTAGTACAACTTGTTTGTGTTTGAGTATCTTTATTTGGTGTGTTGATCTATGCTTTGAAATGGTTGTTGCATGGTAGTAATGACTGTTAAGACTTTGTTTGTAAGATGAATTCTCTTGATCTGCTATGTTTGGATAGGAATCTTCTTTAGATCTTTTCTATCTAATCTCATCTATGCTAAGACCTAAACCTGTCCTAAACCCAAGCAGATGCTTCCTCAATGCTAGGACAATCATAACAACACTCAGATGGAGACAGCAATGCAACAGATGAATCAACAAGCCAAGGATGGACCATGCCAGTTGCTTGGGAGGACCCAAGAAGAAAGGAAAAGGACACTTGTCTAGAAATTGCTCGAGGAAACGAGAAAGGTTTTCCACAGCTATAGTGGAATATGGAGAAAAGGAAGTAAGAGAGCTCCTAGCCTTAGAGAGACCTCAAAAGAAGATGAACAACAGCAAGTTGATGTGATTCAATTGCAAGGAGCTAGGACATTATGCGAACAAATGTCCAGAAAAGAATAACAAAGCAAACCGTCCAGGAAGCGTGAAGAAGATAACAAAGCAAACCGTCCAGGAAGTGTGAAGAAGAACCTCAACCATATCACATATTGGACATGCGAGCAACAAGGACACTATTCATATCAATGCACAGAGGAAAATACTTCAAGACCTCGGTGAACTGGGATGACAGAAGGATGCTGCAAATACAAGGTGAAGGCACAACAAAGAGTGGCCGACATAGAAGCAATTATATTTGGTTACTACTATAATAAATGATGAATGGACATGTAAGATCAATGAGTGACCTTGTTGTATGGATAATATTTTCCGCATGAAATGGCAAGCTGAAGGATTTTAAACTCAAGAGTTGACGCCATACGACCGAGTTTGCGCAAAACCCTAGCTAAGGAACGATAGATTTGTTTTCTAAAATTCAAAAAATGGGAGTTGGAACATTGGTTCTATCTCCAAGAAAATTTTGTCAAAGCTAGTGAGGTTGACCTAGAGTTAGAATACGAAGTTTGCAAACCATGTATGAAGTAATGATATGGGTGCAGGATGGATTGATCACCATTCCTAGTACTCTTATTATTCCCTCTCATAATGTTGGCTTTACAAACCCAGAGAGACATACCTACATGAGAGACAACGTTGTTAAACCTTAACCCTAGGAGGATAATATGTTACACCCTTTATAGTAAGCCAGTGTGGCCAAAACGTAGGATTTCGGTGAGTATGAATCACAAGCTTACCGTTGAAGAAGACACATGGTGGAAAGATTCCTATCAATCTAAAGAACTCCGTTTGACCCCAAAAGAGCTCACCAAGGAAGCAAGCATAAGATAAAATAACTTCAAAGATGTCATCGAAGAGGATGAACTGAAGACAGAAGATCACTTCAACATGGTCCTCTGATTGACCCAAAGAGTGACCCTTCAGTGTCCAAAGTAGTTCAACAAACTACATTGCTGGATAGAAGCTCCACAATATAACAAAGTGATACACAAGCCCCTTGAGGAATATTGGAAACCTAAGTTTGGGAAATGACACCCACCAATCTATCTATTATATTATTAAAACAACTAACAACCAACGGTAGAGATTAAACATTGTAAAACCAATGGATCAGATTAGCCAAACATATTGTATACATAGTGGAATGCCCGTGCGTTGCTACGGGCTTTTATTTTCTTGCCATACGCATAAATATGTTAGCTAAAGAGTTGATTGTCGTGGGAAGTTCGGCTCGGGGAATATCGATTGTTTCAGGTACCAAGTGCAGAGAAGTGTTTTTCAGGTGAAAGTTCAGCGCTCCGGCGCCAACGTCGACGGCTTCTGCGGGTGTCGTGCCCCTCTTGAGGGAGTCGTTGCGGCTACTCTCTCCGTATTAAGGCTCTTGGTGAAAATCCAAGACTTTGTGGTCTCGATGACGGTGACGCTTCATTGCGTTGTTTCTTTTTTGGGGTCATTGTCATGGATCCTTAGTTCCCTTTTTCTCTTTGACGTTTTTGGTGGCAAGCTAGTTGCTTCTTATTTTTTTTTACCTTTTTTTATCTTGTAAGAGGTTCGCTAATCACTTTGTATCGGTTCGGTCGTTGAGCTTTATTTATAAAGCGGGGTGAAAGCCTATTTCGTGATTAGTTAATTGTTGTGCATCATTAATAATTTTCTTTTTTTACTGTGCGACCGTAAAAGTTTACTTAAAATTGAATTATGACTCTTTTTTTTCTATAATACATGCAATATTTGAATATTATACATAAAAAAGCATAGTAGTAGTTTTTATTAAAATCTACCTTTATGCTCTTTCTCTGATTAGATCTAGTACATATTGTTAGGTGAATAACATTGAAATTATTTTGTCAAAAGAATTTTTAATTTACTTCATTCTAACTAAGATTAGGTAGCAAATTAACCCTGTTTTTTATTTTTTTTAAATTTCCCTTCTTCACTCTCAATCCATCTTCTCTCTTTCACTCTCTCACTCTCTCTCACTCACTTTCCCCACCCTCCTCCCCCACCCTGTCGAAAGCAAATCCTTGTCAAAATCACTCCGGCGTCTCGACGGCTCCGCCTCGCACTCGTCACCTCTGCTCCGCTGCGCCGTCTACAACGCCGCCGTGCAGATGGAGGACGAGGACGGCATGGTGGGCTTCGCGCTCAGCAAGGTCCTCGTGCGCGTCGCCGGCGTCGGCCTCCGCCAGCACATCTCCACGCTCGAGCCCTACGTGCTCCCCGTCTCGGAGCTGCTCAGGTACGTAGGGCCGCCCTCCTTGCGGACGAGGAGGGAGCATCGGCGTCGGTTGGAGGAGGCCGATGCGGAGCTCGACGCTGCGGTGGGAGAGGGTGTGGCGGAGCTCGGCTCAGGGGCGGACGAGGGCGCTGCGGTCCGCCTGCCGGGGCCTCCACTTCCATCCCCTCCTCCTCCCACGCCGTCGCAACCGCTACCGCTGCACCGTCGATGCCAGCAGCGCTGCCTTCGGAGTAGCCGGCTGCGGCGCTGCGAAGGAGCCGCCCAGGAGGCCAGGACGCTGTTCCCCGGCGGGTTAAAGCGGCCGAAGATCCAGGTCCCTGCGCTTGTCCTCCGCGTTGTCGTCGGATGTAACGCAGGCAAGTTCTGCACACCTTAGCCATTGAAGTTGTTTATCACAACCATATACATGAGATGGTGGCACTTGATACATCACTAAACTGTTACACATTCTTACATGATAATTATGCCAGGAAATATTAAATTCAATCTCTGATACAATTTGTGATTTCATAAGAAATTTATCTTCTACCACTTTCTAAATCTAGCGCCATCAGACTTCTGTGTTGTCCAGTGCTAGAATGCTCATAGTGTGATGAGTTCTCAATCAAACATTCGGTTTTCTTGCTAAGATTCTGAATCAATTGTTCTTTCCAGGTGCTTCGTATTGACTTCAATGTCTCAGCGACTTCTGTCATTAATGGCCGTTCTTCCCCTCTCAAATTCCAGCAACGCTTTGCCAGTTGAGCAACTTCTTGGAGCAGCTCCAAGGAAGAATGTGAGCATCTGATTGCATTGGCAAATCCTCACATGAAGAAGTCGACAGTGGTTGATTAATGTGTAACTTTTCAGGCGTTCAAGCATGCATTCAGTATGGTGTTGGTTTATGTGAGTAGTATCTGACATCTTCTGAAGCATACAATCTCTGTTGAATTCCTATGGAGCCTGGGAGCTTGATATTGCGGAATATTTTTATGTGTTGGGCTCAGTTGCTACCGAGAACACATAGCGATAATTGAGGTCAGGTGGAGTGTGCTGTTAGATAACTGAGATGCCCAACTATCTAATTACCTGTCCTCTTAGCTCCATGAGTACTATATGATGGTCTGAACATGTATTTTCCTGAAGCTTATAGGATTTTCACTTTTGCTCTGCAGGTGCATAACTATCTAATTACCTGTCGTCTTAGCTCCATGAGTACTATATATGATCACTGCAAAGCAAATCAGAGCTCAGTAAATTTGAGAGCTTATGTGGTCATGACAAAGTTCTAGAGTATGCCTTCTGCTTCAGTGTGTACTTAATTTACTCGATTCATGTCCAAGCTCAAGAATAGTTCTTCAGCGTACGATTCCCCATGGCCATGGGCGGCGTGAGGCGGACGCTGCGTGTGTTCTTCCGTATCTGTTGATTAGGTTAGTTTTCTTCCTCTTTGAGCTAAAGATCTTTGTTTTGCTTCCTCTGTGGCATCGGCTTTGTCGACTGTTCTACACCACCGGCATGACCTTCCCCCTTTATTCACTCAGCATGTGTTGCTCGGGAGTGTGGGCACACATGAACGGAGGCAGGATGTTCTTGCACATGATAAACATACTGTGTTCAGATACTGATCCTTATCGCATTAACAGGTAAAGGACGTGTTGTTCGAGCCTGTGCGCAATACACAGGACGCCATGTTTTTCTTCCAGTCAGATGACGGTGGCGGCACATGGACACCGTGTGGGTAAAAGCAACCAGGCGCCGTGCAGACCACCATGGAGGTGCTCGCGTCGGAAGGCATGGCTGAGAAGGTATATACATAGCAGCATATTATTCTGCATATTCTTCTTCTTGCTTTGCTCATTTCTGGCTCAGACTGGGTTTTCCTGTGGTGATGTAGATTACCCCGCCTCCGATATCCAGGACAGACTTCGCAAGAGGTCAAGTTCTCATTTCCCCAATGCCTTGCATTGTCATACTCTAGATAACCATATTGATGTTTTCTTGCATGATTTTCCTTATAAATCTGTATGGATATGGAGTAGGTTGTTGCTATATACAGGACCTACCTTTATTATTGTCTATCTATCGTTTTATTGTATGCATAATCATTTCTTGTCTGATGATTTTTATAGTAGACAAAGTAACATCTGCATTATCTAACATTTCATTGTGATGTTCAAAATGCAGAGAATAAACTTGCTGAAATTTCTATGTGATGAAATGCTCAACACAGCTCTGATTAGAGAACATATAGATCAATGTGCAGATAAGCTGAATGATCTCCATCAGACCTTTGGTATGCTCTATCCTTGGCTTTTTTTATATATCTCAGCCTACTTTAAATTTTATGTTTAGCATATCTAAGGTTGATTTTTTTAAAAATTATTTAAAAATAATGTTCACCTGCTGAAATATATTTCTGTAGCTTTTTTGCACTGTGTAGTGTTTAAGTACTGTAACTTCATATTTAAACAATATTTATGCATGCATTCTGAACATACTGTCATTCATACATAATGGAATTATGCCCTTTCATAGTCGTTTGTGCTGTATTGGTTGGCAATCATCCAGATCTACCCCAGACTATGATGCATGCATGTAGTGTATAAGTACTGTCAGTATTCATAGTATGTGTTTGGCCAATATGTACAATGTAAACTACCGATTTAGTTGGACATGAGCTAACACTTTAGAGTTGTAGACAAAAATCAATCAAGAGAAATGTGTCATTAAATGAAGAGAGATGTGTTACAGGATGAGCCATGTGAAAAAAAATCAAGTATGTTTGTATCCCATTACATATTGAAAGACATAATAATTATCAATAAATCTGCTACAATCTGGACCATCGAGTTCAATTGCTAAGTACTTCCTTGTAGACTATGTTCAGCGTTGTCGTTACTAAGGACTCAGTTCTTTTTCTCTTGTTTGAATTTTTGGTCTTCTTTCGATTGTCTTTTATGGCGAGGATTTTTATGTTGCTTTTCGCGATGGCTCTGGATAACGCGACGTACAACTGGCCATGAGAGAATACCGGCTCCGGTAGGTAGACTCCGACAATCGGGATTGTCTGCCCTTGCGCCTTGTTGATTGTCATGGCAAAGCTCAGTCTAATCGGGAATTGCTTCCTCTTGAACCTGAACGGGAACATTTCATCGTCAGATGGGCATAGAGGTATCCGAGGAAGAAACACCCTCTCCCCTGCGTGCTGTCCCACGACGATCTCCGCATCGATTGCGTTCCTCTGGAACCCACGTACCACAAGCCTCGTGCCGTTACACAAACCATTAGCTGGGTCTATGTTTCTCAACAGTATAACAGGGCAATTTATCTTCAATTTAAGTGCGTGCGGGGGAAGCCCATTAGGTGTAAGGTCATTTAGGAATTCCTGAGGGTAGTAGCCGTGCGGATCGTCCTCCGCACTATCGAAGCTATAGTAGATCATCTCGTCGCCCTGAAAACGCTCAATCATGTGCATGTTTATTTCATCGACGCTGTCGTTCCTTGTGGATAGGATCGCTCGAGAAGTCATGTAATGTGGATTTTCCATGTTGTTGTGTAGAGCAGGAAACACATGGTCAATCAACTTCTTAATGTCAGCTGCGTCTCCCGTAGACGACACGCATATATCTTCGGGTAGCTGTATGTTTCCGTCCTCGTCAGTTTCCTCGGTGCCGTTGCCCACCCTTAGAAGGTAATCCGCGAACCACCAGTCTTTTTGTGCCCTCATGTTCTCGACGAGCTTTAGCTTGCGCATGCCCTTCCATAGGTTCGAGCTCCGTAGACTTGCGTCTATTATTTGACCCCGTGACCCTTTCCTCACTACCGGAAGGACCTGTCTGAAGTCCCCACCAAACACGATAGTCTTGCCCCCGAATGGTCGATCTCGGCATTCCATGATGTCGCGCATGCTTCTGTCCAATGCCTCAATTGCCTGCCGTTTTGTCATCGTTGCCTCGTCCCATAGTATTAATGAAGCCTTCCTCAGTAGCTTGGCTGTCCCACTCTGCTTAGTGAAGTTACATGATTTTCCTTCTTCAAGGTTTAGTGGGATCTTAAACCTCGAGTGGGCTGTCCTGCCTCCTGGCATAATGGAAGCGGCGACTCCCGATGTTGCTGTGGCCACCGCGATCTTTCCCTCGCTCCGAACCGTAGCGAGCAGTGCCCTGTATAGGTAAGTCTTCCCTGTTCCTCCTGGGCCGTCCACGAAGAAAACACCCCCATTTCCACCTTCAACTGCCGCTAGTATGTCATCATAGGCAAGCCTCTGCTCTTCGTTTAGTGAGCTTGCTAGAGAAGCGTCTTCCTCGTCTATTTTGATATTGGTCTCCTCGATGACCTCCCTAGCCTCGCCTTCTGTGTTGTCATAAGCCTCGTCGATGTCTGGTAGAGGGTAAGTCTCTATGTCTTTGCCCATGGACTGCAGCATTCCCCTTATATCAAGCAGGACCTTTTGCTCCACTTCTTTTGGACACGTGTGTTTGCGTCGGTAGTCGTCAGACATCGCCTCAATGTGCCTATCCCAAAGACCGCGCACATCTCCAGGCTCACAAAATACCAGGATCGTCGCGAAGAGCCTTCTGAGTGAGGCTGGCATGGCGTATTGCTCTGACTCCGTAAGACACTCGTCTAGCGTGTCGTCTGCCTCGACAAGACCCTTCCTCTCGGCTGCCTGACGAAAGCTATCACATAGCACACCATCCACTGTTTTCAGATCTTCAAAGGACTTTGAGCCTGGTACGTGATTTAGCAGTACCCTTAGAAAGTACCGTTCTCCCTCGGCAGGATGGGCTGACACGATTCGGCCTACCTGTTGACCCCTGTCCCTTTTCTTCCAGTACTTTGCTGGTTGCCATGTGAAACTTCTCGGGAAATCTTTGTAAAGAATATCCCGAGCCCACGCATGCTTTTCGTTAGCCAGGAAATACTCTGTCAGCATGGATGGGTTTTCTCGGGCGGCGACGTCGTTTAGGTTCTCTCCCGCTTTGAACGTGACCATTTGCATATCTGGGAGATGAAGCGGCATTGCTAGGACCGACGGGTGGTTCTCACAGAGCTTGAAGCCGAATATCCTCCACATGGCTTCCGGTGGAGTAATCCACCTTGCATCAACGAATCTCTATCTCGTCTATTTTACCTTCGGCATCTGGCTTCTCGATGTTGAACGATGTTTGATCGTGGCCCTTGTATACGTACTTATATAGGTACTTGATGGCCTTTATGCTGGAGCACACTTCAACGTTGATGTGGCAGTCAAACATCCGCAAGAGGTACGGGTTGTAAGGGACAACCCATCTATTGTCTAGCATCTGACCTCGGACCTTTGCACAACGGCCGTCCTTCCATCTCCGATAAATCGGGTATGAGTCCTTCCCTTGCACGGTGGTCTCGTTGAATGCCCGCGGGTATCTACACTTGCATGACCCATCTTGCATGCACACATTGTTTGGCTTGAGGACGCCACATGGGCCGTGCATCATATGTTTCACGACAATGGCGTATAGCTCCGGGTACTTTTTCTTGTCCGGGAGCTCAGCGGATATGAGGCGGTCATACTGCTCTGGCACAATGAGCTTATATTTTGAATCCATGATCAACAGGAAATGGGCATGCGGTAGGCCCCTCTTTTGGAACTCAACCACGTAGACGTAGGCCTTCACAACACCCAGGATATTTTTCTTGGTCAGCATCTCTTTCATCATCTCTAGCTTTGCTCTAAATACTCGTACCACAATGTCAGGTCGGTCCTGTGAGGTTTGTCCAGGAAGCAATGCATCTTGTATCTCCTGCCAGTTAGGGTTGCAGGTCATCGTTAAGAAGATGTCGGGCTTGCCGTACGTTTGCACCAACGCCATGGCGTCCATATGCCTCTTCTTCATGTCTCGGAACCCCCCCTGGAACTTCCAGGGAAGAACAATCCTCGTGCCAACAGCGCTTGCTCGGGTCTCTCCTGCCGTTATGCTATCCACAATGCCTTTATATAGATCGGCGCGTATCTCCGGTTGGTGGTCCCTGATCCTATTTAACCTGCAGCCCTCAATCTTTATGTACATATCGACCGCAAACTGTTGGAACAGCCGGCCGCCATGTAGTATTGGGTTGAATATAGCTGGACGCGTCTGTAGCATGTAACAGTAGTAGTCCCTGATAGAGACGCATAAATTGCCACCTCCATCTGTGTGAAGGACATGAAAAACAGGTTAGGTAAAATACAAAAAGTATATGTAAAACATGTAGAATTATCTTAAATATCCTAACCTTCGTCCTCATGGTCCTCTCTTGATTGCTGCGCAACATGCCAATTCGTCTCGCGCTTAGGGATATTTGGATGCCAGCCGAGCTCCCCCCTAGGGAAGAAGAGGGGGTACGAGAGCGGGTCATAGCATGCTTGTGTGGCATGTATACTATGCCTCTCGTTGTTGTTACCGTAGAGGGTAATGCTGCGCTTGAACCTATTTGCCAGGTTGCTCCCCTCGACCCAAATCGCAGCAACCTCAGACGACACCGGTAAATTGTATCTCCGTTGGTCTAGCTTCTTGTCGGTATTCAGTTCTATGCGGTAGTCCTCAAGGTTTTCCCTATGGGTTCCCAAACTCCTAAACTGCTGGGAGTAGGGGTTTCCTCTCAGTATGTCCACAACCTTTCGGACCACCTCTTGGTCCAGCTCCTTGGTTGCTTCATTGCGATGGATCAGGCTTGGATCGTCGTCGTAGAAGTAGAGCTGTAGATGTTCCGGGCGAGAGTTTGGCCCGAATGAATGCACGTTGTGGTACATCGAGCCTTGCGCTCGGAACGTGTATACCCCAGACCTCATATTCATGCAGTTGTTGTCTAGGCTGACGCCAAGTGTTGTGAATGAGAAGTGGCCATTGAAGAATCGTATGCTTTCTCGAAAATGGCGAGCGTCTGCATCTGCGCTTGACCATAGCCTCACCAGCTCCGGGATCGGCTCTTTTTCTTGTTGAACCAGCTGTATTTGTCTGTTTCGACAACAAAAACCGTCGGTCTCACGATCAAACTTCTTTGCATGACAGTGTTGGCAGCTGGGGACTTGTTTTAGGATGTGCGTGCTGTTTGGGATGTTTGAGTACACAAAGTCGAAAGGATCTATAGATTCCGCAGCAGATGGGTCTGTTGGTGTTTCGAGGTCCATGTCATCAGTGTCGGAACCTATATGCATAGGATGTCACATCAGTATTTTAATTTTGACTCATAGCAGATAGGGTCCATGGAAAGGCTGAAATAAGTACCTTCGCACTCGTTGTCCATGACGTCATCGGTGATGGTATTCTCGTCCATGATATCGCTTAGGAAGGTCTCCATGTCATCTACAACATTGTTGATCTTGTTAGTAGGATGGTTTAATGAGCCATGACATATAAATAAATATAGGGAGTAAAGATCATTTGTGTTACCGTCGGTTCTGATTGTATACTCTGGCATGCTCGTTGAAGGGGAGCATGGAGGCGAAGAGGTTCCCTCTGTAGCAGGTGTTCCATGTGTGTCCGATGCCAGGTTTATCGTTGGAAATGTTGTTGTATGTGGGCACTGCATCGCGATTGATTCAGCGCATGGTGTGTTTCTCCTAGCCTCGGCATTTGCCCGACGCTGAGCTAGGTGTCTTGCCCTCTTTTCTTCGCTTATGCTTTGCATAGATGAGCGTCGCCTTGCGTTCTCCTGCTGCCTCTCTTCAGTTGATATATTTTGCCTGCTAGCCCTTTGTTGCGCGTTCCGTTCATTTATCTGTTTGTTCTGCCGGTCTGCTCTTCTACATGCATTAATCTCCTTTCGCCATGTGTCGTCATCCTGCCTCTCTGGCATGGATTTTTTCTGCCTTTTAAGGAGAGTTTTATTTTGTCGGACTGCTCGTCTACGTGCATTAATATCCTCCTTTTGATTTGCAGTCAAATTTTTTCGTCGATCTCTATTATATTCACGTCTTGCTTGATTTGTAAGATCTGAAGATTTAAATATGACTTCAGCATACTTGCGCAGCAAAATTTGATTGTACATTCTTTCTATGTGTTCCATAAGTATGTTATGAAATTGATAACCATACCTTGATCATCATCATTGCAGGATGATTGTGTTGGAGCTTCTATGTCTTGGTTTGTTGGACACGCCGAAGAGGGGATGTCTATCAAAAGAGATGGTTAGTTGTCCATACCGTTGAATGTTTTTGGAATCTATGAGTGCTATAAATAATTTAGAGTATTACCGTTAATCATTACATTTGGTGGCTTCATAGTTTGTATGTCACCGTTGCCGTTTTTCATCATTGATATTATGGCATCGATAGCCTTACCGTGTTCACCATCATTGCAGAATGAATCTTTTGTTTTTGTTGGAGTCAATGAATATGGGATTCCTGTCCAATAAATATGGTTAGTTGTACATATTAATAATGAGTTGTGGCTGTTTTAGATAGTATTACCGTTAATCAGGACTTGTGGCTGTTTTCTGCGATAGTTGCCGTAGTTCATCACACATGTGTTTTCTTGTGATGATAACGAAGTAGTTGTTCTCTATTTTGTCGAGAACTCTTCGTTACGGCGATTTAGAAATGTATGTCTTTCTCCTGGACTCACAGGCTTTCTTTGTCTCTCATTTAAGTTAGAAGCACCTACTTCTTCAGTTGGGATATATGTTGGGCTCACAATCGCAATTGAATCTTTGCTTGGCATGCTTTGCTTCTTGGCCTCTTCTTGTTTTTTTTTCTGCTGGTAGGCTTCACGACGTTTTTTTAGTTTCTCTTGCTTTTCTTCATCCGTCATCCGTGCATACCGCTCTCTATCTTTTTTTCTTCTTTCTTCCTTTACATCCATGACTTTAGATTGCAACCAAGATGGCTAGTCTGCATCAAAATTAAAATTAAGCACTTTGAGATATCGATGGGAAGTCATGAACTAATATTTGCAAATCATTGAACACTTTGCTAATTTTTGGTAGTGATCAGTCAGTGGAGACCATCTACTGCATTTTATTTCATGTACCTTTATCTGTTTTTGCAGAAAAAATCTATTGGCAGTTTCTTTCAAGGTTCAGTCTACACGATAGGTTAAACTTTACAACTAACTGACTACTAATATGGCAAGAAAAGACAAGTAAGTACCCTTCTCCTACAACCTCTAACTTTTGCGTTAAAAGTTTTGATTTTTACATCATACAAAATTTCAATTCAGTTCATTTTTAACCTATAATGTAACTTCAAAATTAGTAGAAGCCAACGGAAAAGTAGTAGATGCGTGACTTTTCTAGTTCAGAGAATATATGAATTTTTTGGCTGGCTGGGTGTCGAGTCTTGACAAGGAAGTGCTGCCAAGCTCTGGCAACAGAATTGAAGTCTAGTTGGAGCTTTATAATGCACGCTCAGACAAGAAAATAAAACGCAAGGCAGATAGTTATGCTATGCACGGCAGGCAGACAGCTAGCTCTGAGTAAACGAGAAGGAGTCGGACAGAGATTAACGAAGCTGGAACACACCACCGATCAGGGTCTGAACGAGTTTTCAGATTATCGCACAGGCTGAGCGTTGAGAGTAAAAAAAAAGCTAAACTTTCAATGACCATGACATGACTGGAAATTAACGCCTCTGTTAATATGGGAAGGAAGGAGCACGTACCTAAGCTTTTTTCAGAGGAGCAGAGCAGCTGGCTGAGTTGCTAAGAAGCTAAGTCGTATCTAAGCTAGCTGTAGTGACAGGTCGACCTGGAAAGCTTTGTAGTATGGTAATTTATAGCAGAAACTGTAGCAGTCTAAGTCGGATTAGGATTCCTCGAGCTAAGTAGGTTTAGGATATGTATTCTACTCGTTTTAGGATTCCCCTGCCTAAGTAGGTTTAGGATATGTATTCTACTCGTTTTAGGATTCCCCTGCCTAAGTAGGATTAGTAATCGTATTCCACACGTTTTTGGAAAGCTATAGAACGTCTGTACTTTTCAGATTGAATTAAAGTAGGATTTGGACTCCTTTTTCTCTCGTTTTGGAACAACACAGGCCCGTCCCTGAGAGGGGTCGTGAGGGGCGGCCGCCCTGGGCCCCCAAAACCCAGGAGCCCCCGTGTAGGTGTGGCCGACTCCAAGATCTCGCTGGCTCGAGCAGAAAGTCTTTTAACTGCTCGTTCCATCCTCCCCCGTCTCTGCTGGTATTCCAGTATATGACACATTTACAGCTAGAGAAATTAACCTTTAATATCCCTTTAATAATAGAAGAGCAAGGGTAGGTCTATGTATCTTCCTTTCTCTCTTTGGTACATGAAGACAGCCAGGACAACATCTAGCTGGTTCTCTGTCCATGATATTTCCCTGATCAGAATATGACGTCTCTGTAGATACATCCAATTGTCGCCACACAAGTCTTGGAGGAGAGAGTGGATGTTCAGAGTTTTAAATTCATCATTTGCTTTGATCCCACCAGCAGCTTGCCAACGTGGTCGAGCTAGGCTGTAAAATAGCATCAAAGCAAATACATACTGCATCAACTTTGACGTGTATAGGCTAAAGTATACAGAGCAATTGTCGATAGTTCAGAAGTGGCAAAGGAAGGCAAAAAAAGAAGAAGATGGG
Organism: Dactylis glomerata; assembly: GCA_007115705.1. Lineage (NCBI taxonomy): Eukaryota > Viridiplantae > Streptophyta > Magnoliopsida > Poales > Poaceae > Dactylis > Dactylis glomerata. Next base: position 2,743,383 of record QXEO01000264.1, on the reverse strand, counting down.
AATCTTTCCTTCTATCATGTCGAACACAGATTGTATGGCCACACAATTTTCCCAGTGCCAAACCGCATGTCAAAATCTAACTGAACTTCTAATTCAGTTTGAGAAAACTAAAGAAAATAGGAATATTTTAGCCCAAAGGTGCTGGACTCACGGCACCAAGTTTCAGTTTATGAACCCAATCTGTGTAATATTTCATTCTCATGAGGCCACGGCACCGTTTATAGGATAGATATGGCCAGAAGAAATACACATTTGGCCAAACTCGATGCCCTGCTCAATCTGAAGGTCACATACGGGGCCGGCATCCATGGTGCACCTGAAGCTCTCCTTCCAATTCTTCCTCGGCCTGGTTCGGCAGCGAGAAGATGAGGTCGATGCTCCAGTTCTTAAGCCTCTAGCACTTGTCACAATCCCGACCGCGTCGTGCATCTGGTGCAGCCCGTGCACGTGGCCGCAAACCCGGAGCAAGTCCTCCTAGAACGCCAGTGCTTCGAGGGACACCCGCCATACTAAAGTAGCCTATCTTCTTCAGTACTTGAAGCTTTGCATCCATGTTCTACTCAAAGGAAATATTAACTGAATTTCTCAACTTCCGTGGATACAGAGTGACAGACATACGGGCAATAAGACGATCTCATCCACAAGTTGCTCGAGGAGGATTTTGATAGTTATCTGAATATGTTTCTCTGAATAATACTCCACCACCTCGTTAAAATCTACATTTTCACAGTCTTTGTGATTATGATTGACATGAGTTCTTAAGTTTGTCCTTTTCCATTCCCCTGCAGACTCCAAGATGTAGCTGGATATGGAGTAGCCTCTGCCTTTGGAACACGCAATTTTTAGTCTGGTCTTGTGGATTTGATGGGTTGAAGTTTATGCAGTTATGGCAAACGCACTCATCCAGATAAGTTCCGACACCTAGCCTCTAACAGACTAACCGGTGATAATTAATATGATGATACAATTTTATGTCTTTGGTCTCTCTAGCCTAAGTGTACACATACACATCCTCACGGATAAAAGTAGTTGATTGTGTATACACGATCATGCAACCAGTGGTGAGCACATAAAATATTTTAATGATATAGAATCATATGACAAACTCGTATATCTATATATAGAACCAAAGAAAGTTGAAGTATATTTGTTTTTACTAAAAGCCGGACAAACTGAATTTTACAAGTGTATGAAAGCCTCTAGGAGACAGCATCTGGAGATGTAGTTTGCAATGTAGCTTCTTTGAAGATCTTGTTTGACTTTGGATCCTCAGGTCTTGACATTTAAGTGTCTTTGATTTTCCTGATAAAACTGATGAAATCCAGTATACCGGTAGGCATATTGTCTTCACATTCATTCTCCTTTAATGTTAGCAGTTGTCCCAAAACTTGTTTCCTTAGTTCGTATCCGTCCTGCACGTTTATAATGTTATAAGTGAATAATAAAAGCAACACATGTGTAAGAAAGATAATAATTTAAATGGTTTTAATTTTTACCTTTATATATGGCAAATGCACGTTTTCGTCTTTCCATGTTGACATGAATAGTGTAACAAGGTAACCAGATAGTTCCCTGGTATAAGATAGGAAAAACAAAGATCAATGCCAAATTTAAATCGTACGTATCCAGTAGACCAAATACTTAGCATATAGTGTTTCTCTATTAAGAAATATTACCTTTTGTTACCCGAAATATCCTGTACGATTTTATGTTGCCATAGGAAAATATTCTCATTCCAAATAGAACCAGGGCATGCCTTTGACATGGCTTTTGGTAAGTGTTCAGCAATCCACAGAAGTCTGTGCACATATTTTGCAAGTGGGTTCCGTTGATACATGGGTTCCATAGGATTAGGGTCCAAAATATACACAGTTTTGGTATCTTTGTCCAGGATGAATAGAATAAATTCACTGCTGGATTGTACTGGAATATGAATCTGAAATACACTTGATATTAGAAGTACCAAAATAAATAATTTAGAGGACACGTATGGGAAGTTTTCTTACCGATTTGCATGATGAAATATTATATTTGATACCAGGCCAGCTACGAACGGAATATGCTAGCTGTTCCACATCTAACTTCTTTCGGAAATTTGGATGTCTCCCAAAATCAGTAATCATCTAGGATATTAAAAAAAATTGTTTAGAAAGAAGATAAAAAAGGTTAAGTATATATGTAGACAAAATAATGTGTAGTAAATGATAAGAACATACCCAGAATTGCATGTCAAGATAATGCTTGGATATCACTCCTCTCTTTCTCTTCACTGTTTGGATGTCGTCAAACATAAACTTCCGTATGACCAAATTAAAACAGTTGCGGTCCATAGGCAACTCGTCATTTAGCATTTCTTGCAGATTTTTGAGAGTCAAGCTAATTGGATATGGATTAGAGCTTTGTACCCAGACTTTCCTGTAAATCATTACCATGTGGAAAATAAGATATTTTTTATTGTCAATTGTATTCAAATTCTCAAATAGAACTTTGTGCAAATAAATAGCTTACTCTAAACTTTCTTCGGAACTGACCGATTTAATGTAGTTGCAAAGTCCACCTAGTAACTCATGTAGGCTCAGGTTAGAAAGAACAAAAATTAGAGATTGATATTTCCTCTCAACAGATAAAGAATTATTGTCTTTTGATTCATTTTGATCAAATGGACGGTCTGACATTACAACATCATCGGGATCTCCATCATTATAATCACTTTCTTTAACCATTGTAGTTGGTTGCGCCGAGTTTGTTTTCCAACATAATAATATGGCAGCTAACTTATATCTAAAAGAAAGTAATAATTTCCTGCACATCACCAACAAATATTAGGTATAGATAACAATTAAAATGGCACCAACTACATATGTTTGCCAAACAGAATATTTATTTATTACCTGTGTAATTGGCTGACACAGTGTATGTCCGGTCCAATATTCCATGAATTTAAGTATGAATAGACCACAAGATGAGCTGCGTAATTAAAATAAATCTGAGTCACAATATTTATTATTTGGTTATTATTATAAACATATTTGATTTATGTACCTGTCTTTCTGGATTGGCTTTTGTAGTTGTTCCGTAATCTTCCATTTAGTAAGATCAAGGTCTTTCCATTTATTATTGATCAAAATTCCTTCACTTTTAAGAATGTCCAAATGATATTGAAGTCCTTGCAGCTGTAAAATGATTAATGATATAAATGATACAAATAATGGATCAGTTTAAAACATTACACATGATATAGTAACAAACCGTGATAGTGAGGTCGGCTCGATTGTGCTTCCAACACAATGAGTCGAGTACTTGTATCTCTTGCTTTTCAAAATTTACAGAAGCTAAATACCAGTGCAAGTCCTTGATATTTATTGGAAGGTGAATCTGTAAGAAATACAATGAATTATTTATAGACATAAACTTATGAGAAAATCTAATAGACTTAGAACTTGATGTTTAGAGTATTGATGTCACCATGTTATGGTTCAGATAGTTTTTGACAATCTGTGTCATAGAAGTAGGTCCACGTATTCCACTTTCACCATCCCGTTTTAACAGCCGGGTAACAAATGGATTCTCAAAATATACTTTAGTATCATTTTGACTCTGCAGATGTGCTTGCTCCTTAAGACAACATATATATGCGCTGATTACCTATAGAGATTAAGAAGTACATTAGTAATTGGTATTAATAATCATAAAATATTTCATTGTTCGCAAGGATACTTACTTCATCGTCTAGCCATCTGTTTTTATGTAGCAGGCAAACCAAATAGCGTTGTTCGATAGATATATCATCTATATGCACCAATATATCATCTTCCTTAGAGAATTCTATAACGCAATGAGCCAGTTCATGTCGTTCGGTCAATTTATAATCTGCAGAAAATGTTAGAAAAAGCAAGTATTCGTAAAATTTCAAGCATCACATGAGGCTATTAGGTAAATCATAAATAAACAGCCAATACTAATTGTTTTCTCGCAAGACATGTTCAATCGAATGTATGCTCGCATAAAATAAGTAGCTGAATGATTATTGCTGGTTCTACAAAATCATTGCGATGTACTGATGATATTTGAAATCAGCAAGAAATTTTATTTCAATAACAGGTACAAACTGATATATGTTGTCAGATAGAAGATAGAAAAGTAGGCGACTCTGTAGTGCTGCATAATAGAGATTGCTTAACATGACAGTCTCAAGTGAATAAAATTAAGTGCAGAAATAAACAGATAAATAGTGGATGTATGTTTATACAAATGTTAGATATGCACTTATTGAACCACCTTAACAGATGTATGCGTACTGATTTTACAGGTACTTACTAAACATGCGTATAAATGACTACTATATATGGTGGAGATTTCAATTCTCGCAGAGCGACATGGATGATGAACTTGTGCAGATGGAGAGATCCATGGAACATTTTCACATTGCCACTTTGAAGGATGATCGAACCAGTGTTATCTATCCTTTTATGATGATCTGGTCAAGGACTGTCTTCTTATCTTGTTTTCTCATGAGTAAAGATACAGATACATAGCATAGATAGCAAAAGTATAAATAATAACTGATACATAGCATAGATAGCAAAAGTATAAATAATAACTGAATATTTTACCTTGTGGGAGATAGTCATATGTGACATCATCTATTATATGTTTAGGTTCAGTTTCTTCATTCATCAATTCAGAAACCGTAGGTGATGGCAAGGGATTATCTTCATTCATCACTTCAGAAACCGGAGGTGATGGTAAGGGATTATCTTCATTCATCACTTCAGAAACCGGAGGTGATGGCAAGGGATTATCCAAAACAATTGATTCAGGTTTTTTGGTTTTTTTTTAACGGCCGGTTATCAAAATCCTCATCAGTAGTTGAATCAACGTTGGGATCCATATTCTGCAATAATAAATAATAAGAATTTCATACTCAGATTGTTCAAACAGTTATTAAAAAAGAATGCAATAATAAATAATAAGAATTTCATACTCAGATTGTTCAAACAGTTATTAAAAAAGAATGCAATAATAAATAATAAGAATTTCATACTCAGATTGTTCAAACAGTTATTAAAAAAGAATGCATAAAAAGTGGTGCTGCTATATGATAGTATATATTTATTATCAGGAGAAGTGATTACCGTATCTTGTATTGTTGCAATTGTAGGTGATGCGGGACCAAGCATTGCGGATTGAGAGTTCGGATGACTTGGCGAGTCGTTGTTACTGTCAATGGTGCTTGAATCGGTGTTGGTGGCGGCGGTGCCAGCGACAACGGCGGGCGACAGATCATGGTTGACTGGCGGGCAGGAGGAAGGTTCGTTTGACAGGTGATCCTCATGCTGTTCTTGCATGCTGGTGGCGGCGGTGCCGACGACAATGGTGGGCTCTAGATACTCATGGTGTTCTTGGATGCTACTCGTCACTTTTGCGGCGAGACGGGAGCGACGCTTCATCTCTTTTGAGGCGAGACGGCAGCGGAGTTCCAGCAAGACGTTTGCGGAGTTCCGGCGAAAAGGCGATGGAGTTCTGGCGGAAAGAAGTGCAGCAGAGTTTCGGTGAAGTGGTGAGACGGAGTTCCGGCAAGACGTCTGCGGAGTTCCGGCGAAACGGCGATGGAGTTCTGGCGTAGGCGACTTTTGATGCTCCGATGAGAGTTCCAGCGAAACGGCGATGGAGTTCTGGCGTAGGCGTGTGTTTTTATATGCGTCTGGGGCCTAATCGAGCAAAGTTGTGTGTTTTTATATGCGTCTGGATGAACTCTGTTGCGGAGTTGTTTTTGGCCTAGTGCGTACCAGCGATCGCTAAGGATACGTAAAGTTAATATCGAACTCTGTTGCTTTTTTTGGAGTTGTTACCGGTTTGGTTAACATACGACCCGGGCTACCGAACCGTGTTGCTGTTTTTGGAGTTGTTACCGGTTTGTTTACGTACGAAATTTGACGTACCAAAATCGGTACAGGTTTTTTTGACGTACAACCCGGGCTACAGGTTTTTTTTACGTGGCCACGTGCCAAGATCGCTACAGGTCTATTTGACGTACGAAATTTGTTTTGACAAACGAACCGTTTTTTTGACCTACCACGGTTTTCTGACCATCGCGACCTCAAGCCGTATTATTAGTAGAGATTACGTATGAAATTTGACGTACCAAAATCGGTACAGGTTTTTTTGACGTACGACCCGGGCTACAGGTTTTTTTTACGTGGCCACGTGCCAAGATCGCTACAGGTCTATTTGACGTACGAAATTTGTTTTGACAAACGAACCGGTTTTTTGACCTATCACGGTTTTCTGACCATCGCGACCTCAAGTCGTATTATTAGTAGAGAAGATATCCACGGAAAAAATGAAACATATGCACGCACGGAAAATAAGATGAGACGTACACGGTCAGGATCGCTGCACACCAATATAAAAGAGGAGGCGTGCACAACTAGGATGGCTTAAGAAACGTGAGTTGATATCCGCACTCGGAAGTTCGGAAGCGTACAACCAGGATCGCCAATCGGAAGTTCGGAAGCATCTGACTACGTATACCCGGCCGCACGAATCTGCATCATGAAAAATTCGTCAACATGGCCAAGAGTAGCTGCATAGATTCAAGGAGCTGCGATGCACCAACATGCCTAGCCAGTTGCAGCTGCGGCGGCGAAAAAAGGCAGAGCTGTCGGGTATATGTATGAATATCGATTATATCTGTTGTGTTCACGGACGAGGGACGTGCATGGCAGGTGATTTACCCGGAATCTTCCATACACTAGCAGATTCCGAATTTTTGTCAGTGAATTAGTTTTGCTATAAAATCGATTCTGCACGCTGATTATTTCCATTATGAAGTTAGGGTTTGAAGCTTTGCCATTGACGCATGGAGTTCCACACCATGGGCACGTCGTCAAAATCGACTTTCAAGATACGGACACTAATGATTACAGTCTCTCTCCAGGCACAAACCATAGGCCACGCCAATGGAGGTGCAGCACAGTCCAAGCAGGCTGCCGGAGAGCGGCGACAACGGCGAGTTGCATGGAGTAACCTGTGCTTTCAATCGCTCCTGCTCTACTAGGAAGCATACTGACGGATGACACTAACAAGTGCAAAACACCATCACAATACATCCAACAAAATGGTGTGTGGACGGATCGATCACTAGATTGAACTAAGAGGTTAGGTATTCTTATCCAAAAAAAGAGGTATTATAATTTTTTTTTAAAAAAATTATAACTAATAGTAACGAAACCAAGGGATTAGAACAGGAGTGACAAAGAGAGAAAAGATAAGTGGGTCCATGGGTTTACAACCCCAGCTTCATATTCATGATATTGAGCCTTTGTTTTTCACCATTACCATGACGACCCAATATACTACGAAAATATTGCTATGATCTTATTTCTAAAGTAGTAATTTTGTATATAACATTAAATAGTGGTACAAATAGTAAGACATAATAAGCTATCTAGCCGCGCAAGTTGGAAATGAAGAGAGAATCAATCTATTGATCCAAAAGACGACCCAGTGCCAAGTCAAATCCCAGGTGTGTTTACTTTGAATCAAAGACTTAAACCACCTACAAAAGTTTCTTTTAAGGGTGCTAGCCACCTAAGTACCCCAAACCCTTCTACCTTTCTAGCCTCTTCAAATCTCTGGGACGAGATTTCTTTTAAGGGTGGTAGTCTGTAACATCCCTGACTTTTCCAATTTTTGGAAAATCAAAAAAATTATTTCAACAGCTCATAATTGTTTGCGTTGATTGAAAAATCACAAGAAATTAAAACTTTTTAAGTAATACCAAAGGTTTACTCAAATGAAGGTTCAACTTAAAATAACAAAATCAAAAACCCTAAAACCCTAATACTAAAAAATATCAAAGTTATCCATATATCTTCTGTACTTCAAAATTTATTTATCAAGTTCTTTCTTTCAAACTATTTTTCCACAGACCTTCTATTTTGAAAGATTATTTCATCATGAGAAAATGTTCAGTAACAAAACCCTCTATAAGACTCAACCACTTCTTTTATATTTTGAAAACTATTTCTGAAAGGGTTTGAACCAAAAATAAGTTTAGAGCTCTCATGTTAAAATAAGCACTATGACTATTGTGAGCTATTTTCTTATCTTCTGCAAAATTATTTTCAACATTATTTTGAACCAAAGTTTCTCCTTTTACCCTCTTCATTTTCAAACCATATTTTACTAATACCAAAAAGGAAAAGATCAAATCTATCAAAATTCAAATGAATGTAAAAACACCCAAAACAATTAAGTTCTATAGCTTTACCTCTTAAAATGGATCAGAACATTTTCAAATATTCTATCCAAGACCACCAAAGTGTTCTTCAACAAATTCCTAATCACCCTAGACCACCTTTCAAATTTTACTGAAAAGAATTCAAACAAATTCAACCAAAATCAATTTCAAACTCTGTAGAAAATAAATATAGAAAAGGAAATTTGAAAACAAAAAGAAAAACAGAAAAGGGCCGGGGGAAGCTTAGTGGCCTGGCCAGAAAAATGGCCCACGGCCCAGCTAGCCAAAACCCGGGGAGCCAGCCCCCTCTCTCTCTCCCCCGATGACAAGGTGACCCCACCTGTCAGCTCCTTCTTCTTCCCCTTAATTCCGCGCGAGAAACGACCGTGAGCGCTTGGTTATCTTGTATTGATTTTGATTAAATCCGCGAGTAATTTGTCCAGCTAGCATGCACATCTCATTCCCCTCTTCCCCCACTCCATTTCTTTTGTTTATCACAAAGCCCGAGGACCCCCGTGTTGGCCAGAAGGAGCTCCATCATGTCGCGGTGGCCTACGGCGGAGATCTCCGATTCCGATGAGCCCTGACCTCCCCCGAGCCCCTAGCCACCACCTCGAGAACCCCCACTCCTAGGTGACTCTCCTAGACATCGTTGTATGCTCATGCATCTGTAGGAACGAGGAGTTCATCGACACCCGTGAGCACCCGAGCGCCCACGGAGCTCCGGCGAGAAATTCCGGCGAGTCCAGGACGCTGTCGAAGATGCCTCTTCGCCACTAGCATCTCCTGGTCTCCAGCTTCACCGTGGTAAGCCCCCTGTCCTCTGTAGATCTCTAGTTCACCGGGAACGCGGTTGCCGCTCGTCGCCGGCGTGCACTCCGGCAGATCTCCGGTGTAGTCTAGGGTTAGACTTGGTCAGCGAGATCCTGGCCGTTGGATCTCATCTCAGCGGCCAGATGCCCCTCTATTGACCAGTGCAGTCAGCAGCCAGCGCGCCCTTCCCCTCAACCAATCAGGAATCGACGCGTAGCAGCCACGTCAGGTCAACTGTCCACATCATAGTCATCAGTCAAAGCCCAGTCAAATCTGATTTTTCAAATTTAAATTCAAATCCCTGTTTCTGTACCCAACTTCTAAAATTTGTAGAAAAATAACTACTTGGCCAAAAATTACAACTTTTATACCAAATGAAAGCTATTCAAATTATCTACAAGGATCTGTAAAAATATCATATCTGTATTGTACAAATAATTGGACCATTATTTAAATTGCTAAAATGGCTTAAAAACACCAAATAATTCACCATTTGAAATCTGCAAGCCCAAAAATAGCAAATTTGTAGTCTCTGGAATCCTCTCAATGTGTAGAACACTTCCAAACGATAAAAATTCAAACTTGAGTCGTGCACTCAATGGCTAAGTTTAAATATGTGCAAATCAGTAATTTGGACTTCATTTGAAATCTAAAAATGATTTTGAGTTGATTCCAATTAGGTTGGCTTTGTCTTACAGAGCCTTATCCAAACATACCAAAACATAATTTTCCACCTAACATAAATAAATGCAGTACACATTAAAAATGGTGGTGTATGCCATATACAAACCCCTAAAATGGAAATAACCAATAAAATAAAAATATCTAGGAAACCACTACCTCTAATATTAATTATTATTGGTGAATATTCATATTCCAAAATGTGGAAATTGAGTATATAATATCTTGGAACAAAATCATGTGAACCCTATTAATAAGAAACCACTTGCCCAAATAACTCTCTAAATAGAAAATATGATATATGAAAATAAAACTCTATATGAGGAATACCCAATTAAGTTTATTAACATTATTCTTATACTAAAGATAAGAATAACCCAAGCTGATCCTAATATCCAAGTGATCCCTAGTAATATCTTCCCACTATACCTATCAATATCGTTTCACTTAACCAAATCACTTACTCTTACTCTCCATCTTATTGAACTATTCAAATTTCAAATGTGATGTTTGAGTAATTCAATACATGCCTCAAGATCTTGGAATCCTTGAGCTATGACAATTTCCATTTATCAAAGCCCAACCTTACAAGCCAAACCTCATGCCATCATCCCCAAATCTTAGAACCCTAAGTACAACAATCACAAACTAAATAGAATAACCAACTCTTTACTGTTGTTTATCTCTGTTTGTTTTATTGTTGTGAATGGTGTGTTTATTCTGTGTTGTTTCTATCTTATAGTTGTTTGGGGAGTTTCTTGAGCTGCTGAGAGGAAGAGAGCTTTACCCCTGACAAAAGGCAAGTGACACACATGTCCCTGTACCCATTTTACTATATGCATTAGTGTTTTACTTGTAGTATGCATGATAGGTTAGTTTCTCAAAGAAAAGAGTTGCAATGCTAGAACCTAGTAATTTATAGCCACCCCTGAACCATCTCCTGTTAGGTTGTACTATTGTTGAAAAATGATGCTAATGCTTGTTTCATAAAGTTGATGTTTAGTTTTGAATTCTAACTACAACCCCAATGAAACACCTAGGTGGAAATGGCATGGTTTGGGTTATGTTGAGTGGCTACTTGGGGCCACATACCTGGTGGATTTAACCAGAGTATGTGGTATTTTCCTGAGGGTTATACACTTGTGGTATGCCACCTAGGAACAAAGAGACTACCATGTCTTCCTTGCTTAGTGAACTTCCAGTGCAGCCTTATGACAATATGGGCTATGTCTTGATTGAGTATGATGTGAGGGTTCATCCATGGGTACTGATAGAGGGTGGTATTTTGGGCACGATCAGATCCGGATGGTTGAATGCTCCTTCTGAAAGGTCTTGTCTTATTTTATGTATGGGCATAAAATGAGTCTTAAGGTGAAAGTGCACAACCCCTGCAGGGTGTCAAACTAATCGATTAGCCATGTCCCCGGTTATGGACAATTTGAGTTCCTAGACATGGATGTACGGAAGAGTCTCATCACCATTTCAGAATGAATAAAATTTGTTTAGAAACAATCTCAGGACCATGTGGTGGATTTAACCTCATGGGGTCATCTTGGTGGATTTAACCAGGTGACTTTGGTGCTCATGGTGGATTTAACCATGTGCCCCTTTCCTTTAAACCATGTGCTGGATTTAACCTCACGGGATCACCATGGTGGATTCAACCTGGTGATTTTGGGGCTCATGGTGGATTTAACCATGTGCCCCCTTCAAAGACTTTCAAAGAACAAAAGTTTGTTTTGAAAAATGATAGGACAAACTCGCTTTATGCAATTCAGCCAGAAGCTCCACCAGCCAAATATCATGTAGATAGTTCTTTCGCAATAGCCACCAAATAAGTGTCATTTGCCAGTACATCATTGTATTGACCCCCATTCATGGGGCTGCATAATCAAATGTGCAGGTTCTTCTGATGAGGAGTAAGATGTTTAGGATCTCGAGTCTACATACCAACATGACTGCATGTGGCGCATGGTGAAGATGGAGGCTCACTACTACCCTAGTTTCCATTGTGTTTGAGATGTGTTGAACTCTGTTATTTGGATTAGTCCATGTGACTAGGCTGGCTTATAATAATTGGAGACTTATGTATCTAGATCCATGTTGTAATCTTTGATACTATGCAATGAATACTATATTTTGTTCTGTGGTGCTATCAGTGATCCAGGCAATAGCACTTAACACAAGTGTTCCACCTTAATCCAAAGGTGGGGCATTACAGTTACCATAACCATTACCATTGGTAGAAGGATACGGCCTACAATTGTTACTAGCAAAATTGTTCCTATAAGCATTGTTGTTGAAATTATTATTTCTAATGAAGTTTACATCAACATGCTCTTCTTGAGCAACCAAAGAGGCCAAAGGAACATTATTAGGATCTACATGAGTCCTATCATTAGAAAGCATAAGCATAATAGCATCAATCTTATCACTGAAGGAAGAGGTTTCCTCAACAGAATTTACCTTCTTACCTTGTGGAGCTCTCTCGGTGTGCCATTTAGAGTAATTTACCATCATATTGTCGAGAAGCTTTGTTGCGGCACCCAAGGTAAGGGACATAAAAGTGCCTCTAGCAGCTGAATCCAATAGGTTCCTTGAAGAAAAATTCAGTCCTGCATAAAAAGTTTGAACAATCATCCAAGTAGTCAGTCCATGAGTGGGACAATTCTTTATCATAGATTTCATTCTTTACCAAGCTTGAGCAACATGTTCATTATCAAACTGACTAAACTTCATAATATTGCTACGCAAAGCTATAATCTTAGCAGGAGGATAGTATCTACCAATAAAAGCATCCTTACACTTAGCCCATGAATCAATACTATTTTTGGGCAAAGACAACAACCAATCCTTAGCTTTTCCTCTCAAAGAAAAAGGAAACAACTTAAGCTTAATAATATCACTCTCCACATCCTTATATTTCTGCATCTCACATAGCTCAACAAAATTGTTGAGATGAGCTGCAGCATCATTAGTACTAGCACCAGAAAATTGCTCTTTCATAACAAGGTTCAACAAAGCAGGCTTAATCTCATAAAAATTTGCAGCAGGAGCAGGTAGCGCAATAGGAGTGTAGATAAAATCACTATTTTCGTGCTAGTAAAGTCACAAAACTTGGTGTTTTCAGGAGTAGCCATTCTAGCAAAACTAAAAGCAGACAAGTAAAAACAACTACAAAGGATACTAATTTTTTTGTGTTTTTGATAAAATGATGCAAGTAAAAATAAAGTAAAGCAAAACTAAAAAAAAGTAAAGGATGTGCGTTCGAAACTCCCCTTGCAGAAGTCTTCTTTTCCCCGGCAACGGCGCCAGAAAACTTGTTGATGGCGCGGTGATGACGATGCCAGAAAGCTTGTTGGCGTGTAGTTGATGAAGTAATTGACTGACCAGTTATGGATATAGCAGCAAGTTTTCCCTCTGTTATGGAACCAAGGTTATCAATCCAGTAGGAAAAAAACCAAACGACTGAAGGTGATGCCCGCTAGCTTCGTGACAGCTCCGGACAATTTATAGGGCGCCTCGTCCAAGCTTTGCTTTGCGAGCGGCAACATGTAACCTGCACACAACACAACCAAATACTTTGTTCCCAACTTACGATGAGGTTGTCAATCTCACCGGTTTGCTTGAAACAAAGGAATGAGCGTATTGAGTAGAAAGCAATAGTAATATGCGAGTAAAGTAAATAGGTGATAGCAATATAAAGGAAATAGGACCAGGGTCCACAGTTCACTAGTGGTGTCTCTCCATAAGATAAAATAACACATGCTGGGTAAAGAAATTACAGTTGGGCAATTGATAGAATAAAGACAACGTGCATATGTCGAGAGGATCACTATTAGATTTACTCTAGGCATTACAACAAGATACATAGACCGTCATCCAACTGCATCTATGACTAATAATCCACTTGTGGCGAATCAATCCGAGAACTCCACAAGTATTAAGTTGCGAACAACAGATAACTGCATTAAGCAAAGTGTGTAATATAAACAAAGCATATGCCCTTGATCATATGAATGTTGTTTTCTCCCTAGTGGCAACAACACATCTACAACCTTAGAGGTTTTTGTCACTCCCCCAGATTAAATAGAGGCATGAACCCACTATCGAGCATAAATACCCCCTCTTGGAGTCACTAGCAACTACTCGGCCAAGATAGCTAATAACAACAGAGATCATGCAAGATCATAAACAACATAGAGATAACATAAGATAATATTCAGCACATCAACTCAATCATAACACCAATATTCATTGGATCCCAACAAACACAACATGTAGAATTACATAACGGTGATCTCGATCATGTAAGGCAGCTCACGAGATCTAAACATGAAGCACATGGTGGAGAAGACAACCATCTAGCTACTGCTATGAACCCATAGTCCAAGGTAGACTACTCACTCATCGCGCCGGAGGCAAGCATGGCGATCAAGAAGACCTCCGGTGGCGATTCCCCTCTCTGGTAGGGTGTCGGGAAGAGCTTCTGGACCCTCCCAATCTTGGGTCGACGGTTGCGGCAGATCGCGATGTATTCTGGAAAAGTGATTGGGTGTTTAGGTTTTTCCCGTCGGGGGGTCTTTATAGGCGAAGGGGCGGCATCAGAAGTGGACCTGGTGGGGCTCACCACAGGGGGACGCAGGCCAGCCCTAGGCCGCGCCCCTGGTGGTGTGGCCCACTAGTGGCTCCTCTCCGTGTCCTCTTTAGTTCTCTGGAAGCTTCGGTAAATTTCTGGATGTCTGGCTTTTGTTTCGTCCAATTCTGAGAATATTTTCTATGTAACTTTTCTAAAACACAAAAACAACTAAAAATAGGGAACTGGCACTGTGGCATCTCGTTAATAGGTTAGTTCTGGAAAATGCATAAAAATGCCACGAAGTGTAACGAAGCACTAAGCAAATGGTGTAAAAACAAGCATGGAGCATCAAAAATTATGGATACGTTGGAGACGTATCAGTCACCACCTTCTATGTTTATGCACCGTCTAAGAGAGCATAGTTATCATTCTGAGTATAATGTACATTGTCCCAAAGTTTTCATTGATTGATTCATGATGTTGGTTTCACTTATTCTTAAATTATTTGTATCTAGTCGCCCTCTTAAACTTGAAGGTATCCATATGATTAGAACACACATTTGACTTTTAGTGTTTCATTTTCATGATCTTTTTTTTGTGTTCATTTTCATATTATAACATCGTTGCTAACTTTCTTCTATCAAGATTATATCTTTCATGCCCATGTTTTAAGTTCTTTTGATCCTAGCACTCAATGCTTTACATAGATGATCAAGATTGTGTAGGTGCATGTGTGGTGACCCCCCGGGATCAAGGCTAGACAAATCCAGACCTTCATCTGACATAAGCCTAACCGAGAGCTCGAGAGCCTACAGTGAGAGAATCGGTAACAAAACAGTGACTCTACGACCCAAAAAGTAATATGGCAAGCTCTTAGAAGAGCAAGAAGCAAATTACAAGCAGAGGTCACTGACCTGTCAATCATCAATCAACGAAAGCAAAGTTATGCTATTAGACATAGCAAGAGCAAATGGCCTAAGAGGCCTTGAGCATAACGGCGACATCCCAATCCATAGATTCCAGGCTGCCGCCTGGGAACCCCAAGCTACTCGTCAATGTCGATGTTGTCCAGAACCTTCGATGGGAAACTTACTCTGCTGCAAAAATATCAATGAGGTAAGGTTGAGTACAAAAGGTACTCAGCAAGACTTACTAACCTAGTAGCTACATGTAGGCTAGAAAGGCCTTCTTTGGAGTTTCTTTGCATAAAGCAAGTTTTGTTTGTATAAACCAGGAAGAAGAGAAGCTCGTCTATTTAGAACATTTGAAAGGGGATAAGAGAGCGATATCTTTGATAATCATTGAATCATCCACCGAACCATCTTCTTATATCCACCGAGCAACAACTACTATTTAGATCCACCGAGCAATTGTATCATCTTTCAAATCCACCGATCAACTTGATATTCCAAATCCACCGAATCATCTTCACCTGAACCTATCAACTAGGATCACCCCCTCTATCACCCCGAGGAAGTAATCCTATTCACACTTTAAGTTGCCAAGTTTTATGATTAGATTAAAGTTCTCTATGATCACAGAATCCATTCCCAAGTCATCCATAACCATGGACACGGCTTTCCAAAAAGATTTAACCCTGCAGGGGTGCACAACTTTACCCACACGTGCCAACCGACTCTTAATGCCACCGGTAAAGCTCTCTTCCGAGGAGGGCTGGCAGAGGGTGGTTGACCACGACCTTTACCTTACTTTTGCCTAGACCATGAGTCACGCCGTAAGGATTGTTCCACCGTAATGGGTCAAGTCCCGAAGTCGGTCCTTAAGGTTGTGCGCAGGGGATCCAGTTCAATGCCCGCAGCATCCTTCACCCCGGCCACATCCTGTATGATGCACCTTTGAAAACCTTTTCCACGCCTTTTCAATGCGTATGCCAAATGGAAATCCCGATCTACATGACTCATGGAACAGACTAGGCAAGTTAGTTAGTCGAGAGGGTGCCATTATAGGGCTCGTGTGGTTGTACGCCCAGTCTTGGTTCAAGAGGCGAGAACTCGGGTCCTAGGGTCGGCAAGAATGAGTCAAATAACCACATCCCCTGTGGCGGCTCATCCAAGCCTTTAGCATATTTAATCACACAACTCACTGATTATACCACGTCAACCTATCATACTAGGTTCATTTACAGCTCGGATTCATCAACCGGATGGATCAGAGTTTACCCACTAAGCATGGTTAAGCATAACAAGTATAAAGGCTCTAGCAATGCACACAAGCGAGACCTAGTTATGCTAGGAGCAGTGGACCAGGGAATTTAGGCAACAAGAGCATGCATAAGATAGGATAACTCTAACTACCGATAAAAGGCATTTGAATCGTATGCGACAGAGCAAGAATTGAAATACTTTGAAAACATAGGATAAGACGCTTGCCTTGCTCGTTGATAACCAAGAATAGAAATAGATCTTTGGGATTCTTCTTCTTGAATAATACTCCATGGACAAGTATTGGTCCTCGATGTTGTCCACTCAATCTCGAACTCGTGTTCGGGAACCCACCGGGGAGGTCGCCTTGGCCGGAGGATGGCCGGAGTCGATGAATTTTGGCGGCGGAGGAGCTCATTTCCGGTGAGGTATCCATGACGGTGGCGGAGATTAGAGGCACCTCAGGTCAATTCCTTGAACGGGGAGGTAGAGGACGATGACAGGGATCTTCTCAGCACGTCGGCGGGGCTGGGGGAAGCACGGGACACCGGTGCTAGTCGGCGGCCATGGACTACTGTAAGGTTTCACGTGAGGAAGGGAGAGGTCGATAGGAGAAGAAGGAGGGCGGCCAGGGAAAGAAGAAAGAGAGGAGGGGGAGAGGCGTGGCATCCAGGTGCGGCTCCAAGAGGGGGTCATCTCGGCCTCTAGAGCGAGCAGGAGGTGGCGAGCTCGGGAACCTCCAGGCCTCCACGCAGCTGCTCACCGTTCAAAGGAAGAAGACAAGAAGATTTTGTAAAAAGCCCCCTCATTTTTGTCGTGGGAATTTGGAGACAGTAGCCATGGATAGGCTTATCGGAGGGGCTCAATGGTGGAGAAGAGGGGCCCGGCTCGGGATTATGCCTACTGAGACACCACGGTTTACCCAGGTTCAGGGCCCTCTCGGGTGGAGGTGAAACCCCTACTTCCTACCTGCTTCATATTGCTTAGACAGTATCGATTACAATGCTCCTCGAGCTATTCTGGCTAGAGGAGGAAGAAGAAGATCAGATCTCCCTAGACTAAGGGTCCAGGCCCCCTTATATAGGCAGGGGCATGGTTACAGGTTGGGTAATGATTTGGCCAGCTGTCGGCTCCTCGGTGGCGGCGTCCTTGGCGTGATCCCCTCGCCCTGCTCTGACAGCTTCACTTTATAAAGTACCTTTCCCCTGGGACCGGCATCTGGGAGGCATATGCCCTCCCTTTTGCCTTGGATCCTATCGTGGGGAAGGGTTCTTGGTCGCTGATTGGTTGGACTTGGTTGTGGCGCTCGTCACTCCTGTCCTTGACCTCTGTCGCTCTTGTCGGGGCTAGCCCACTTTCAGCGAAACTGCCGTTGGTGGGTTCTTGTCTTCGTCGCCTGGCTCCGGCCTTCCGCGGTGGAATCGCCAGCCGGCTGCTGGCACAGCCGGCCCTCCAGGCGGAGCCGGTCTTCTTGTCTTCGAGCCGTGGAGACTCCTGGGATGCCAGCCGGCAAATATCTCAGCATGTGGCATCCCCCATAAGTCATCCCCACAACACTAGCCCCCGAAACTGGCGAAGTCTCATGGGCTAGCATGGGGCTTCGGCGGGTTCCTCTTCTCGCCAAAGACTTGCTCATTTTCGTCAAAGTCCCAGGGTTCTCCACCGGGTCTAGAGGCTTGCTGGTTTCGAAACTAAACCACGCGTGGCCTCTCCGGCTGTCTCGAGACATGCCGGCTCCTGGTCCAATCCAGCTGACAGGCTCCCGACAGCTAGCGAGCCGGCGAGCTGCCTCCTTGGGACTTGCACCGCTTCGGGTTTTGATCCTACACCGTGGCCGGCGCAGTGCGCCAGTGACCAATCTCATCATTTTGACTTCGGAATCACCGCCATCATTACTTCCCAAATCATCATGCGAGGTGATCTGGCAGGTGTCAGCGACATGTCCCATCAACTCCCCCATGACCGCTGCGGCAACCGCAATGGCTGCACACGATGCGGGGGTGGTTGCCGAAACGTCAGGGGGGGGGGGTATCTCCTTCGCCGCTCTTCTTTAAATACCGAGCATACTCACTGCCAAGGGCATCCCCCACTTCTCCTCTAAGCTCGAGCCTTACCTTTTTGAGCCCAACCCGACCATATCGTCCCCTAGCGGTTACACTGCCAGCGGTGACAAGGTCCCGGAGGGAAACAGTTTACATTACACACTTTGCTTAAGGCAATAATCTGTTGCTTGCAACTTAATACCCAATGGTTGCTCGGATGACATCCAGCGGGTGGATTATTAGTCATAGATGCAGTTGGATTATGGTTTATGTATTATGTTGTAATGCCCAAGTGAATCTCATAGTGATCCTCGTGATATTTGTATGCTTGCTTTATTCTATCAATTGCCTAACTGTAATTTGTTTACCCAGTATGTTATTTATCTTATGGAGAGACACCACTAGTGAACTGTGGACCCCGGTCCATCCTTTTACATTGTTGTTATCGTTTACCATTTACTTGCTTTATTTACATTCTTGCAAACTATTATCTTTTACCACTCGATACATTTAATCCTTTGTTTACAACAAACCGGTGAGATTGACAACCTCACTATAAGTTGGGGCAAAGTACTTGGTTGTGTTGTGTGCAGGTTCCATGTTGCTGCTGGTGCAAAGCTACGCCCTAAATGAGGTGCCATATATAAATTGTCCAGAGCTGTCGTGAAGCTAGCGAGTATCAACCTTTGGAAGTTGGTTCTTTCTCCTATTGGTTCGACAAACCTTGGTTTCCTACTGAGGGAAGACTTGCTGCTGTGCTCATCATACCTTCCTCTTGGGGTTCCCAACTGGGCGGTCATCTACATGCCATCAAGCCCGGGGAGAAAGAGGATTTCTGCAAGGGGAATCTCTCGCTTCCAATATTTTACTTTGTTATTGTTTTGCTTTATTTTATTTTTGCTTGCATCTTTTTATCAAAAAATACAAAATAATTAGTTCCTTTATAGTTGTTATTTTTGCTTATCTGCTTTTAGTCTTGCTAGAATGGGTACTCCTGAGAACACTAAGTTGTGTGATTTTACTAGCACCAATAACAATGATTTTATCTGCACTCCTATTGCGCCACCTGCTCCTGAGGCAATTTTTTATGAGATTAAACCTGCTTTGTTGAATCTTGTTATGAAAGAGTAGTTTTTTGGTGTTAGTACTGATGATGTTGCAGCTCATCTCAACAATTTTGTTGAGCTATGTGAGATGCAAAAGTATAAGGATGTAGATGGTGATATTATTAAGCTTATGTTGTTTCCTTTCTCTTTAAGAGGAAGAGCTAAGGATTGGTTGCTATCTTTGCCAAGAAATAGTATTGATTCTTGGGTTAAGTGTAAGGATGCTTTTATTGGAAAATATTATCCTCCTGCTAAGATTATAGCTTTGCGAAGTGATATTATGAAGTTTAGACAGTTTGATAATGAACATGTTGCTCAAGCTTGGGAAAGAATGAAATCTATGATAAAGAATTGTCCCATTCATGGACTGACTACTTGGATGATTATCCAAACCTTTTATGCAGGACTAAATTTTTCTTCAAGAAATCTATTGGATCCAGCTGCTGGAGGTACTTTTATGTCCATCACCTTGGATGCCGCAACAAAGCTTCTTGATAACATGATGGTAAATTATCCTGAGTGGCACACCGAGAGAGCTCCACAAGGTAAGAAGGTAAATTCTGTTGAGGAAACCTCTTCCTTGAGTGATAAGATTGATGCTATTATGTTTATGCTTGCTAATGATAGATCTCATGTTGATCCTAGTAATGTTCCTTTAGCCTCTTTGGTTGCTCAAGAAGAACATGTTGATGTAAACTTCATTATAAATAACAATTTCAACAACAGTGCTTATAGGAACAATTTTGCTAGCAACAATTATAGGCCGTATCCTTCTACCAATGTTAATGGTTATGACAACTCTTATGGTAATTCCCCCAACAACACTAGGTGCGCGCCCTCTGAGCTTGAAGTCATGCTCAAGGACTTCATCGGTAAGCAGACTGCTTTTAACAAGTCTATTGAGGAAAAGTTGGGTAAAATTGATGCTCTTGCTTCTAAAGTTGATAGCCTTGCTCTTGATGTTGAACTTCTAAAACTAAAAGTTTTGCCTCATGATGTGAAAGAAAGCAAGACTTTGAATGCCATCCAGGTTAGAATTGATGAAAATGTTAGGATGTTAGCAGAATTGCATGCCAGGTGGGAAAGAGAAGACGAGATGGCTAGAAATATGAAGGTATGTACTATTACCACCACTAGTAATGTTGTTTCAAATGCTAGAAAACCTCTTACTTTGATTGGTGTAGAGAAACTCCTACTCCTTGTGCAAAAAAGCCCAAAACTGCAAAAAAAAATCTACAAAAAGTGCTGAAATTTTTTGGAGTATGGAAGACAATAGCTCTAGTTCTTTTAATGATTTTGATGTTGATGGTTACAATATCTCTGAAGTAATTTTGTTCTTGCAAAAGCTTGCTTTAAGTCCTAATGCTAGTTCTATGAATGTTGCTTTTACAAAGCATATTACAAATGCTCTCATAAAAATTAGGGAAGAGAAGTTGAAATAAAAGGTTTCTATTCCCAAGAAGTTAGAAGATGGTTGGGAGCCCATAATTGATATAAATGTGAATGATTTTGATTGCCATGCTTTATGTGATGTTGGTGCAAGTATTTCTATTATGCTTAGAAAGATTTATGATATGCTTGGTTTACCACCGCTTGAAAATTGTTATTTTGATGTTCCTCTTGCTGATGTTGCTAAGAAGAAACCTTTGGGAAGGATTAATGATGTTCTTATTATGGTTAACAATAACCTTGTTCCCGTTGATTTCCTTGTTATGGATGTTGAATGCAATGCTTCATGTCCTATTATTTTGGGCAGACCTTTTCTTAGAACAGTTGGTGCCATCATTGATATGAAGGAAGGCACCATTAAATATCAATTCCCACTCAAGAAAGGTATGGAACACTTCCCTAGAAAGAAATTACTTTTTGACTCTATTCTTAGAGCAAATTATGAACTTGATGCTTCATCGCTTGATATTACTTGATTTCCACTTTCTGCGCCTAGCTCAAAGGCGTTAAAGAAAAGCACTCTTGGGAGATAACCCAATGTTTTATTTTCAGTACTTTTTCTTTTTGTTGAGTCTTGGAAGTTATTACTACTGTAATGACCTCTCCTTATCATATTTTCTTGGGATTTCTATTTTCGTGCCCTCAGGTCGTTAGTTGTACTCAGTTTTCCCCAGCTCGTTAGTTTTTCCTCAGTTTTCCCTAAGCCCTTGTCTGAAACCCTCATAAGGAGCTCGGACGGGAGGATTCCCATTTCGTTGACCGTTCCGTGCTGACATGTGGGGCCGCATCATGTGGGGCCGCATCGCGTGGGGCTCGTAGAAAGGGACCGTGTGGGACAGGACGAGACCGTGTTTGGTTGTACGTGAGAGCTTGGTTCTGTCTCTCTCGGGCCAAATTGGCATTGCCTTTTCAGAACGCCTTTTCAGAGCGCCTTTTTCCCCTCTCTCTCTGTAACAGTTCTCTCTCTTTTCACCAAATTAGTATCAAATCTAGAGAAGCTTCTATTTTGTTCATTCTTCAATGATTGTTGCCTTTTGGCCCTTGTTTTTTGCCCAAAATGGTAACAAATCTAGTAGCAAATCTAGAAGCTAGTATAGGATAAATTCACAGCAGCATAATAAATCCAGAAAACTAAGTATAATACATAAACTGCATACAGCAGCCAAAAGCAGCCAATAACAATGTTCTTCATTCTTCATCATATATTTCATCGTTGCTACATTCTATGAGATGAAGGAAATATTCACTGAACTCCCTCCATCTGCAGTGTGCAGCCAATACATCCTCCAAACGGTATGGCCTTTGTTCATTTTGCAAACCGTTATATCCTAGGGAATCCACATGTCGTGGCCACTCATCCTAGGCCTTTCTATCATCAGAGTACTCTCTGATATAACCCAAATCCACGTAGTAGATGCAGCCAGGTCAAATTGTCGGGTGCACTCTGGTGTCGACGGAGATACACCGGATATAATTGATGAAGAGGGCACGACTGCCAGTATTACTGATGGCATGGAGAGAGTGGCTCTCAGTGTCCACACGGTACACCAATGGTTGACCTTCCTCCAAATGTTTGTTGTCGTCAGTGTTGCCGCCCAACAACACAAGCCGCGGATCACCATCCGACTTCACAAGGTAGAACTTGGAATCATAATCATTTCCAAGTTCTGGAAATGAAAATAGTGTCTTCATATTGACAGTGCTTGCGCGCTGCTCCAACTGGACATTGTTGGTGCACACTATTCTTCTGAACTCATTCACAGCTATTGCATACAATTCACCATTGAACGGGGTAATGCAACGCAGAGAATGGTCCTCGATCGTAAATCTTCCTTCTCCCCAATCATCTACATCTATATCATTATTTGGAGAGCTCTCATCGACCCAAGCAATTTCATTGGGGTAACCTGTGCAAATGAAGACCATAGTCGGGGACTTCATTACAGCGACTGACTTCACAATTATAGATGGCATCTGCGCCTCAAACATTTTGTTCAATGTCTTTGTGAGTGGGTTCAGAAGCCGTATCTTGTGCGGCAGGTTCTTCTGGGCAAGCACAATGACGCCACGGTAAAAGCTAACAAAGTAGTATCTAAAAGGGAGTTGATGAAGATAACATTCAGCACAAAGATGTTTACGATTGAAAATAAAAATAGATTAACTCTATAGATATGGAGGAATTTGAACCTTGCATGAACTTTCGTTAGATCGATGGTGACGTAGTGGGATATGCGGAGGTTGAGGAAGGAGAACTCAGCGGCGCGTGGAAGGGCGTGTTCTACCATGATCCATTCATGCAGGTGCACGTCGGGCTCAGGTGGATCTGAGCGCCAATTTGTACAAACTTGCCTCAAAGCAGCGTAGGTGTCCACGTACTCCTCGTTTGCCAGTAAGCAATCACCGATCTTGTGAAGTGGTCCATCACCCTTAAGAGAGGCCCAGTTCATGGAGGCGCCGTGCTTGGATGAGCCGCCCTCGG
Source organism: Dactylis glomerata (assembly GCA_007115705.1). NCBI lineage: Eukaryota > Viridiplantae > Streptophyta > Magnoliopsida > Poales > Poaceae > Dactylis > Dactylis glomerata. The sequence continues at coordinate 2,719,827 of QXEO01000264.1, read as the reverse complement.
ATGCGACGGGCTCGGCGGCGACAGGCTCAGATGCGACGGGCTTGGAGGCGATGGGCTCAGAGGTGACGGGCTCAGGGGCGACGGCCGCCGGCGCATTCTTCTTCTCCATCGCCGGCAGAGGAGCACGCGTAGGGCGGTTGGAGTTTTTTTAGATTTGGAGAAGGTGATGGGACGTGAGAGGCGTGGTTGCGTGCGTGAGTTATAATGAGACAGTGTGCAGAGGGAGGGAGAGAGGGGCTCTGTACTGGCAAAGTAACGGTTCATCTCAGCAGTTGACGTTTGGTCTCAACACGCGCAGCGCACGACTAACCGCTGCGCACCGTGACACGCGTCCGTGGTACTGCACGTCTGCACTGTTACGTGTACTCAGTTCTACCCTCGAGTCTTATATTGGAAAAATATCTGTACTCAGTTTTCCCCTCGAGTACTAATACTGGCTAGTGCAATATACTCAGTTTTACCCTCAAGTGGCTGGTCAACAGAGAGTCAACAAATGGGATTAAGCTATCTAATTGAGTCATTTCATGTGCAAAAAAATAAAATCATAGTGCCTCCTACTCATGGAGTCTTGTTACGCGACCTGCCACGTAGACCATCATATATAAATCAAGTTTTAACACAAATGGCCACTTCTCAAATCACTAGTAGCTATGAAAGTTCATGGCTTTCCACTCAAACCCCTTCTCAAAACATCTATACCCAAAACATAGTTTGTATGAATTAGGCCATAATTTTTACACTAATGTATATTTGAATTGCTAATACTTTGAGGTAGGCCAACCTGGGTTTCATTGTACAAAACATGTGTTTTTCTTTTTTTTAATCTCTTATTTGAATTCCTTAGCCTGTTTACTATTTACTTGCCCTTGTATCCTTGATACTACTCAGTTTTACCCTCTCCCTTCTCACAGAAGCCTAAACTTGGCCTGATTGGTCGAGCTTTGTCACACGAATCGTGCCCACCTACTGTCGATCCTATGATCTAACGGGCAGGATCGTGCCACCATCTCTCTATCTATCGGTGGCAAACTACTGCCCCTCTATGTATGCTAAATAACGAGTTTGCCACCGAATTCAACGTAGGCATTACTTTTCACGGTAAAATGATAAACTATCATGAATTTCCATTTCTTTTAGGCATTACTTTTCACGGTAAAATGATAAACTATCACAAATTTCCACTTCTTGTAGGCATTACTTTTCACGGTAAAATGATAAACTATCACGAATTTCCATTTCTTGTAAGCATTACTTTTCACGGTAAAATGATAAACTATCACGCATTTCCATTTCTTTTAGGCATTACTTCTCACGGTGAAATGATAAACTATCACGAATTTCCTTTAGGCATTACTTTTCACGGTAAAATAATAAACTATCATGAATTTCCATTTCTTTTAGGAATTACTTTTTTGTTGAGATATAAACACCCACAACGGTCATCTCCTCCTTAATTTATTGTGTAAACCCCACAACAGTCATCTCTCCCTTATAAACCCCCACAACGGCCATCCCTCATGTCAATAGGTTCTGCCTCTCTCTTCTTCATTTCTGCCTCTCTCTTCTTCATTTCTGCCTCTCTCTTCTTTGTTCACATACACTTGATCCATTGCCATGGCTTCCACATCTCGGACGCCAACCAGAAGGGGAAGGGGAAGGGAAAGGGGAAGGGGAAGGGGCGGCCTGGGTGGTGGATCATCATCATTGCCACCACCACCGTCAACACTGCCATTGATCATAGAGGAGTTCTCAATCATCATCTATGAAGACCCTTTGGCCAAGAAGGTACATACGCGTTCCCACATATATAATGCATGTGATTAATTATGTGCATGTTCCAAAAAGCCTTTAATTTCAAACGATCGGTGCTCGATCTCTTTGCAGGCATTCCCACAAAAGTTTGCGGACTATCTTGATGGCCAGGAGCCCGCAAAGGTGTATCTGCGAGCAGCTGACTGCGGTCCTCGTCTCTGGACCGTGGAGGTCCTATTTGACGGACAAGGCCAGATGTACCTCGACAAGGGCTGGGAGAATTTTGCCATCGCGCACGGTGTGGATTTTGGCTACATCCTACACTTCAAATATGAAGGTGATGATGTGCTCACAGTGAAGGTGTTCGACGTAACATTGTGCAGGAAGTACTACTACACGGACGATGAAGATACTGACGATGAAAGCAACGACGATGTGAAGCCATGTATCTATCCCCTTTAGATAAGGGGATTATGACCAAGAATATATATGTAGCTTCATATGCATCGATTTAGAGATCTAGCTATTTTCTATATATTATGCATGTAAAAATAATAGGGAATCGCAATTTCCACCATGATTCGAGCACCACAGCCTCCAAACGATGTTGATGCCGATATCGGCATGGCCAGAATGGCTATGCATGCTCGCCGCCGCTGCTAGGTCACCGTCGGTGACGAGGGTTAACTCGACAAATGTCCTAGATGAAGGACTTAGGATCAGAGAGATAGGGCATCGGATAAACTCGAAGGTAAGGTTAGTCGAAATAGGTGTATATCGAAAGTAAACTTGGGTGTTAAACCTGGCTTGCTTTCAATCTGCCCTACACCGTCCCCTCCTGGCCCCTATATATAGGTGGCCAGGTCTCGAGGATCCGGTAGGGTCCGATACAGATTACAATATTGACATACAGTAAGGACTCGTATCTCGACTATCATTACAATTGAGCCTAGCTTAACGGGCCTCAGGGGTACTCAACTAGCGGGCTCTATTAGCTATACCCTTATCAGTAGCCCCTGAGATTCTACCAGAATTGCAGATTCGGGTTGAATCTCTAATATTTAAATCTTCGACTTGATCAACTCTTTGACTTCTTCATATCTTCAAATCTTCGACTTGGTCTTTCGACTTATTTTCATGATAATATTTCGCAAGGGGTTTTGATGAACAAGCCTGACAACTCTGACGGATCAAGAGGTCAGTTAACTGTCAGAACAGATACTTGCCACCTACTTCAAATTCAATCCCCTTGGACTTGAATTCGGGATACCGGTCAAACCCACTCTTTTGCCGCATTTAGGACTTGCAAAGAATGAATCCCAGTGATTCTCAAGGTACCCAGTGCATCCACCAGGATTTTCTTCACGTCGTAGACACGGATACATACCAGCAGAGCACATCCATGTGCGTATACTAGGCCACACAGGATGGATCCCGGGGTCTTACCTTCATGATAAATCACGGCATTCGAGTTTTGTTGTGATAACGTAGCTCGAGAACCACATGTCGCAGTCAAATTTTGACTGAAGATATTCGGGTTATACAACCATAAAAACTCGCTCCCGATGGGAGTAACAATGTTTCATTGCATACTCATTCACTTCCCATGCTCTAGTGCTTGTCACTAAACATCGTCGGGTGCGCGCTCAGCGCTCCCGATGGGAGTAGCCCCCGAGGCTATAGTCGAACAAAACTTTTTTTGAGTATAGGCTCAAATATAGTGTACTTTATCATTATGCTTTAACTCAAAATAGTTTAGCGATAACTTTCATCGGGTGCGCGTTCAGCGCTCCCGATGGTAGTAGCCCCCAAGGCTATAGTCGAATGTTGTCGGGTATAGTCTTCTAACTTGGTTTTTGTATTATCGGTGCCAACCTTGTTTGCTCTTTTCTGTCATCTTTTATTTGATAGTCGCCATATTTGATACTCGTTGATTATATGCATCTGTTGAATTGATCTCTAATCTTTCATCCTCTTCGTGATGTCAGTAGCCAAATTTAGCTATACGTCATCTTTACTAAGCGCGTACCGTTTCATGGATAGTGCGGTAATTTTTGTATTTCTCTGCCCATTAGTGGGCTGCCGCTTCCGCTCCTTTCGCCACGTCTCAGCCCACGTTCCTTCACCGAGAAGGTATATAAAGAGATAGTGGGGATTTGTACTGTTTACCAGCTCTTTCTCTCCGCCGCCGCCGCCATTGTCGATCTCTGCTTCCTTCTCCTCTCCTGCATAGCCCCCAGGCGCGGATTGGTAGATGCGCGTGAAGCACCTTGCGTCCAAGAACACCATGGCTAAGGGAAAGACAACAACCTCTGCGACTAGCTGGGTGCCCTCTGCCATCGTGCAGAAGGAGGTGGAGAAGGCCAGGACGGACGGCCTCATCTCCAGCAGCGACTCCATCAAGTTTCCCAGCACCGAGCGGATCCCTCGGCCCCTGAGCGGTTATCGGGTGATGTTCCTTGCCTTCCTCTTCCGCGGACTTTCTCTTCCTGCCCACGAGTTTCTTCGTGGGCTTCTTTTTGTTTATGGTGTGCAGCTTCACCAGCTCACACCTAACTCCATCCTCCATATCGCTTGCTTTGTGACTCTTTGCGAGTCATTCCTGGGCATTGAGCCCCACTTTCTTCTTTGGAGATCTATCTTCCGGCTCCACCCCAACGTTGCTTTATCCAGAAAACCCGAACTGGGCGGTGTTGTTGTCTCTGTGCGCCCTGAGGCACAGTATCTGGAATTTTCCATGTCTGCGTCAGTCCAAGGTTGGAGGACAAAATGGTTTTACATCAAAGACTGTAAGGCCTCCTCCGATGATGAATATGGCCTAGCTCCCTTTGACGCCTCCAAGGAGCTGAAGAAATTGGCATCGTGGGATTCGCCTCCCTCGGATGCTGAAATGGAGCAAATTGCTCCTCTACTGACCCGCATCCAAGCTCTGAAAGGAGGTAAAGGAGGCGCATTGTCGGGTATTCAGCTCATGGCGTTCTTTGTACAACGTCGAGTTCAACCCCTGTAGCATCGCCTTGCCAAACTTTGGAGCTACTCTGGCTTGGAGGATCCTTCTCGCATCTCTGAATATCTAATGGAGAAGCAAGACATCGACAAGCGAGTTAGGAGCCTCACCAAGCTCATCAAGGACCATGCGGTTGCTGAATTAGCCGCTAGTTACTTTGACTCTGTGCACCCCCTACCTGAGGTATATATTTGTTTGCTTTATATACTTTTTGTCGAGTTCATCGGCTTCTAGCTGTGTTTAATCCTTGTATCGATTACTTCTCTCATTTATTTGTTTGTAGGACCACCTGTTCCTTGTTTCATGCCCCCATCTTCCAGAGGAAGGGCCTCTTCCTGCTGATCTGGCCTCTTCTGTATCTGAAGCCCCTGAGGCTGAAGAAAATCAGGACGGAGATGATGCCGAAGAATCAGAGGAAGACACTAGCTCAATGACATCGCCTCCTCCTGCGCTCTCTGAAGACACTGGTGCGGACAAGAAGAGGAAGCGTATCGATGACTTTACTTCTTCGAGTACCTCTCTGTAGAGAACAACGGCTAATAAAGCCCCTGTTCTAGAAGAAGATATTGAATATTTCGACCTCCTGGCATCATAAGTGTTCTGCGAGTTCTGCGATTGCACTGTACTTGCCCTCTTTCTTTCGAGTTGTACATAACTTGTTTCCTCTTGTAGTGATGACGAAGAGCCACAAAGAGATACTACGGTTGCTCCTTCTACTCCACCTGTAATTGCTGATGAGCCTTATGCCCAAGAAATTGCGCCGATGACTTGGTCCAGTGCTCAATGCTAGTAGCTAAGCTCATGGATTTGCTTAGTAGCTTGTCTTGGTTATTATCACCAAGTGCATGGATAACTATGTGTGTGATAATCTCTGTCTTACTATCAGTTTATGCAATTTAGCTTGTTATCCACTTTGTGTACTAGAGAAGTTGGTGATCAAGCTTTAGCTTGACTCATGCTTGCAATTCTTTGCTTGTTGGCTGCTAGCTAGGAAACTACTCTGTGACTAAGGTCACCTATTGTTTGCAGTTACTCCTGGATGCTATGATTCATCTAAATTGTGAAGTAATAGCTTCACTGCACTTTCTTGTAGTGAGCTACTATTGTGCTTGTTTCAGTGATGCAAACCCCTTTTCTGTTGAGCTTGATTACTCACTAGCAGTGAAGCTAGGTTTAATTGATACCATGGTGGCTTTGCAATAGCCTCTAGATATTTGCTTTACTGTAATGCCTCTCTGAGGTGTGCACAGTTACAGTTGGGTGCTGGCTTCTAAGCTTGGTGGTTTTAAGTGTAAATCACTCTCTCCAGTAATTTGCTTGTGGCTTGCTGTTTAAAAGTGTCCTTGTCCACTTTCCCAGATGCTTACTAAATTACTAGACCAACTATGTTGGTAGAGCTGATGGATTTATAGGTTTAGGCTATAATCTTGCTAGCTTAGGCAACCCATGTGCCACTTCCTTGGCTCCCCTTATTTCTGTGAGTATTTCCTTTGAGAAATTCCCAAATAAGACCCATGTTTGTGGAGTAGGTGTTGTGGATGGCCTTGCTATCAAGGTCATGGCCTCCTGGACATCCAAATGATGACCAAAATTCATAATTATCAAGCCTTGCTTGATTAACAGTGTGGATGTGCAATGAGTGGCCTCTCTGGAGTGTAAACCTATGGGTTTAACTCCCAGGTGATGTGCATGATCTTGAGCAGTAATAACCTATTGTTTGAAGAGTAGCTTGTTCTTCTGGTTTATTCTAATTTTGTGCTTCTTGTGGCAAGCCTGCTCCTCCTAGCAGCTTGACTTGGTTCCTAATTGAGCTAAGTAACCATCTTGGCTTTGGTTTGCTGGTTTGGTTCTTGACGATGTGCAGGTGGTGATGAATCCTTCCCTGTTGCTTAACTCATGAGCATGGTGGATTGTGTGGTAGTGTTGCTGGTTGTGATGCTCACAGTGATGGTCGAATGCTGTGGTGTTGTGATGCTATGGTGGTGTGGTGATGTGATGGTGTGGTGGTCGGTTGTAAGTTCTTGGCCGGCCAAATCCACCAACAGTTCCCTATTTATACTTGATTCAAATTACTGGTGTGTTGACACCACTGAGCATGCATTTGGTGAGTGTACTGCCTACCAGCTTGCTTGCTCCAGGCTAGCCTGGGATCTTTTCCCCCTGCGAGCCATGTGATGATAAGCTCCAACTGTTGATGGTTATCGACATTGAACTTATTTTTTTGGTTTGACACTTGGCTATTCCTCTCCTGGCTGTGGTTTCCTTTTGTTGATTTTGCAGGTGACAATAAGAAGAAAAAAAGAGAAAAAAGGAAAGAAGACTCTTAGTTTTAGGAAATTATTTCCTTGTCTCCTTTTTATGTATTTTGTAATATTCTGTTAACTTATTGTAATATTCTTTTATTATCAGAACTTTGTAAAGACATTGTACCATGTGTTGATAATTAATAAAGTTCAAGTTTTCCTTCCATTTAAATGTTTATACTTTCTAAATGTGTCTTTTGAATTCAAATTCCAATTTCATAATTCAAAGTTAAATTTGAATTCTTAACTTATGCTTAGGTTTTTTTATTCAATTTCATCCCTTCCCCACAAACAAATGATCAAAAGAGATCGTGTCGAATTCTTTCGCACTTCGAGAGTATAACATCCCTTCTCAAAGAGAGACTCGACCCCTCTTAGGTTTTAGTGGTAAAAGCATGAAAAAATCCCGTAATTTTAAATGATATGCATAAAAGCCCTCTAATCTACCCCGGAATCGTCCTACGTGCTAGGATGTTACATTCAAACACTAACAATCTAGTATGGTCATATCCCAATTTGGTACGATCATTAGATTACTATGATATCATTGGTTCTATAAACTAGAATCTAGGTGGTCTATTCTATTAATGTCTTCACTGTTCCATGTTCTTATTTCCACTTCCTCAATGTATTGTTGGGTGTTGTGCAGTCTTCATATCAGTATTCTCTAAGTTCTTTGTTAGCCTTCACAGTAGTTCTTCATTCTGGGTTCAAGGAGTAACATATGAAGTAGAAGTCTCATTCTTCTGGCACATTATGATCTTATATCCCTTGTTGATGGTTTTCAAAAGTTGGGTCATCAAAAGTAAAGGAAAACCTTTGAAAATGATGTGGGAGAGAATACAAGAAGTTTAAAGTGCAAACATTTTTTTAATACATATAGAAGCAAGATGAGATAGATTTCATTTAGAAAACCAAAATGACATTTTATTTTATTTTAAAGGAAGAAATCAAAATCTTAGGGGCTTCCTAGTCTATTCCAAACCTAGGGTCTCGATCCTACAGGCAACACTATGCTCTGATACCATTCTGTAGCACCCTACCTTTTGAAAAGGCAGAACTCCTGTGTTAAGTGCTACTCTCTGGATCACTGATAGCACCATAGTACAAAATATAGTAATCATTGCAATAGTATCGAATATTACAACGCAGATCCAGTTACACATGTCTCAACCTTACAACTTTACAGCATAATAACAAAGTGGCAATGAGCCTCCATCTTCATCGCGTGCCACAGGCAGACATGTTGGAATGTAGACTCGAGATCCTATTAATCGTTCCTCATCCAAAAAACCTACACATTTGAATATGCAGCCCCACGAAAGGGGCCACTACAACAATGTACTGGCAAATGACACATATTTGGTGGCTGTTGTGAAAGAACTATACTACATGATATTTGGCTGGTAGATCTCACAGGCTAGTTTGCATAAAGCCAATTTTATCCTATAATTCTTTGCAAAACTTTCTTTCAAAATTTTAGTTTATAAGGGTCGAAATAACCCTCATACACTACATACTAGCTAGGCATGTAGTTCTGGGCAAAACTCAACAAAGTTAGAACAATAGAAACCACCACCCCTTGGAGTGCATGGCTCTGAGCTCCTACCTAAGGGTTTTTAGTCAAATTTTAATCATTTAGAAATAGTGATGAGATTCTTCCGTACATTTCATGACTAGAGACTCAAATTATCCATAACCGGGGACACGGCTAATCGATTAGTTTGACACCCTACAGGGGTTGTACACTTTCACCTTAAGACTCATTCTAGCTAGAGAGAATAATAAGACAAGACCTTTCTGAAGAAGAATTCAACCATACTAGCCTGACCGCCCCCCCTAGAATTCTGCTACCATCTCGTGTTAGTACTCACAGGTTGAACTACCATAACTTACTCAGTAAAGACAGAGCCCATAGTGTCATAAGGCTGCACTGGAAGTACTCTAAAACATAGAAGACATAGTAATCTCTTTAATCCTGGATGGCAATCCCAAGTGGCACCGTGAGCACACATCACCTCGAGGCATGTGTCGCAGAAATCACCTACTTCGTCGCCTCTTATCAAACCAATCCACCCATGTGATTCATTTTAGTTGAAGTTCTTAATTTGTTCACAAAACAACTTTAACAAAGTGATCATAGAATGGCATCAATATTCAAAGTATTTAGCATCCTAATAAGTGGGGTTTGAGGATAGCTACACACTACTAGGATCTAAGCACTTTGTAAAATAGTTGAATATTCCACCTATCATGCATACTACTGAAAAACACTAATGCAATAGTAAAAGTAGGTAGAAGAATGTGGTCACTTGCCTTTTTGAAGTCCATGATCTTTCACTTATCTCAACAAGGTACGTTGCTCTTCGTACAAACTATAACACAGAAATAGCACAACATAAACACACCATACAATTCAAACATAATCAAACAAGACAAGCAATTGAAAAGTGTTGGTTTAACATTTTAGATTTATTAAGATACTGTAATAAGAGAGATATGGCAAAAGGTTTGTGGATTCAGGAGATAGAAAGATTTGAGAGTTAGGACGACAAGGTCAAATAATTTGAGAGAATGGACTATACAAGATAAAATTGAAGAATTCTTTATGCTTTACAAAGCATGACTAGAATGTGGAATGACTCATGTGAATTGAATCACATAAGTGTCAAATAATGCAATAACAATACTATTGAATAAGTGTGACAACAATTACTCAAAAATAGTATACAATACACTTAGACTTTGAGTATGGATTTGTGAAACATTGCATTACTCAATTAATTCATTTGCAAATTGAATAGTGCCATGCAGGTGAACAAGAATAAGTGGGCGTGGGATTGAATATGGATGAATGATACTTAAGAATATAGTTCAAGATTCTATTGGCTACACGGAGTATGGACATGAGTTATGGTGTGGATTAAATCAACACCACAATAGCATGAACAAAAGCTATGATTGAGATACAACACATCTTACTCAAATAACCCAATTGTAACTTGAATATATGTGAGCTAGACAAGCAAGATTTAAGGTGGACATGGTATTGGATCAAGGTGGTGTCAAGATGATCTTGGTGGATAAAGGTGATCATGAGATTTACTTTGGTAGAAAGGAATAATGCTAAAAAGAATATAGGATTATCTAAAAAGAAAAAAAAATCAAATGCCCATATTTTGGGAAGTGATGCTACTGGATAGATTATAGTAAAACAAAGCTACTGCAATTGTATTCACTCAAAAATAAATTTTAGAACTCAAGTTATGATAAGAATAGTGATTTGGATGAATTTGAACGCACAGAGTTTGTGCATGTATCAAATTTTAAGTTTCTTGATTCTATGATGTTCGACATGATCAGAGTATTCCAGAGACTACAAATTTGTGATTTTTGGATGTGTAGAACAAAAGATATGAATTAATTGGTGTAACAGATGGATTTGAATCAATTTGAAATTCAATTCAAATTGAATACTGCTCTATGAATTATTATTGCAGTATTGGATTCTACTCATTCTTAGCTTTCTGGAGACATCTTATTTGTTTGATTTTGAGTTACAAAAAAATTTCTATGAATTTTTGAAGTTTGTCTTATTTTCTAAAAATTTAAATTCGATAATTGACCGAAATTGACTTTAACCAGTTGACTGGGTTGACTGATGACGTCAGAAAAGTCAACAGAAAAAGTTGATTATATAGAAAAACTTTCTATATAAAAGTTGTAGAGAAATATTAGACCTATCTACTCTACAAACTAATTTAAAATCGGGATAACGAGATGGACAAGATCTGGGTATACCTTATGAGATCTAAAACTTTCAACGCGGTTTTCTTCCTACTCGATGAACGAAACAAGGTGACACTTGCGGCTATGGAAAGCTCTTGATGAGAGGAACAACTTCCGTGTTGAAGGCGCGCCGATTCGGGATCATCTTTGAGATCGATTTGGCTCCGGTTGAATCGAAATTGGATCTGTTTTAAAGACATAGATCTGTACCTTAATACGAAAAACTGACCATAAGTAAGTTGTAGAGAATTGAAAGATGTATCGCCTCACCAAAGAGATTGAGATTTACAGAAGCGAGCTAGCCGCAATCTACGATTTTCTCTATCAGATCTGAAATCTTTTGGGCTAGATTTCTCAAGCTACGGTGGATGAAAAGAGATGGGGTTGGTCGGGATTGGAAATTCTCGACGAGATCTACAACTTTCGTTTAGAGGCCGAAAACAAATAACAAAGTTTAGAGGCTCGAAAATTCGAGTTAAAATTTTGGGAGAAAGGAGGGATTTTGAGAAGGGAAACTTAGATCTACACCGGTGGGGGCTTTATATAGAGGGGTAGATCGGTGGAGGAGTTAGGATTTCGAGTTAGGAATGTATAGAAATAAACTGATTCAAAAAAGGAGTTGTATATCTTGAGATATTCGTGTTTGAATAGAGATAGATTCAAAAAAATAAAAAGAGATAAAAGAAAAAGGGGAAAAGACGCGTGGGCTTCTTAGGCCGGCGGGGGCGTGCGTTGGCCTTTGGCCACCGCTTCGCTGCGGTGCGAGTGGGTAGCCGGTCGGCTAGATTTTTTTTCTTCTGTTTTCTTATTTCTTTCATAACTTTTATATTTTAGTTCCAAATAAGCTCAAACCAATTTCTAAATTTTTCTAAAAATCAGCACAACATTTTAAAATAATAAAAACCAAATTTTCACAAAAAAAACTAATCTAAACTACATTAAATCTCTACAGGTGATCCGCCCGTACGTCCTCATCACCCACCCCGCACCAAAATCCCACGCAACAAAATCCCACGCCAACAAAAAAAAACTAGCGATAAAATCGGCCGAGCCGCCGAGGTGAAAAAGAACTGCCACCACTACCCACGCATGGACTTGCCAGTTGCCACTCGCGTTCCAGACTGAAAAGAGGAAACGGATGTCAATCCTCCGCCGCCGGCTCCGCGGTATGCCCAGGCCCGGAAATCATGGCTCTGCATAATCAGCCGCCGCTGTGACCCCGTCCAATCCCCCTCCTCCCTGGAGCGCCATGCTCAGGCCCCTCTCATCCTCGCGCGGGTCTGGATGGCGGCGGCGCATCCCGCACAATCATCGATGAGGAGATGGGGACTGGCGGGCTCGCCGACCCAACCTCCTCCTCCTCGCCCAACCCCGTCGCCGCCGCTGCCGAGAGAGGGCCCCGCCTCACCCTCTGCCTCGGCCTCCCGGGCTCCGAGTCCCCCGACCGCGACGTTGTCGCCGCCGCGCTCATCCTCGGCCTCGTCTCCCACAAGCTCGCCTTCCCCGATGCCTCCCCGCGCCATGGAGCCTCCGCCGCCGTTGACAAGGCACCCTCCGCAGCTCCGCCTGCCGCTAAGTAAGATTCGATTCCCCAAGGCACACACCCTTTGCCTCCTCTGAACCTGTGTGCCGGCACTGATCGACGGGGTGCGTGGAGCCAGGGCGCAGGTCGTGGGATGGCCGCCTCGACCGCGTGTCGCGTTTGTCCGCCGCCGGCAGCAGAGGCACCGTGCACCGCGCCCAGATCGCCTCCCATCACTCCGAGCTTGAGAGAACCGACGTCGTCGCCTCGACCTTCCTCTCTGCGCGCCGCGCACGCAGATCTTCGTGTACACCGACGCCGACAAGCCGGGGATCGGGGCCACGCTTCATTTCCTCTCGTGGATGTTTGCACCGTGGTCTGGAGGCCGCAAGATTGCTAGCCCAACTGCTGGTGCTCATGCGGCCACCCGTTTTGTCCCTGGGAACAAATCCTTCTATTCTCCGCCATGGAAGCTATAGGTCAACGAGTTCTTTTTGATGACATCCGCACTTTTTTGTCGAGTAGCTTTTGTTTAGAACAAGCCTTCTTTTCTGGTTCTGTTAACCTTCTTCATGCTTTGAGGGGTTGATTTGTTCCACAACGTTTGTTACTTATTACATTGCTTGATAAATAACCAAAGCCAATAGTTTATAAATATTGTTAAGATTTGTTCAACTATGGAGATTAATGGTGACAAGTATCTGAAAATGGACGTGAACATGAGCAATTCGTGATGCATATGCAGGTCCTGCTGAAATCCACGTATATAATGTACAGTACATGTTATGTTCCTTGTGGCAATCTTTCATTTTATTTCCTACATGCTCTGATTTAGGGATTATTTCTAGGGTTTATTGGTGATGCTGAATTAGGGGAGAAAGGCGCTGCCCCATGCCACGGTTACAAATCTTAAGTTGGTAATTCCCAGTGCTTCATCAGTCTCTTCTTGGGTATGCGTTTTATTCAATTTCTTGTGGATGTGTCGTGCTGTGTAAATAATGTCATACTTTGACTAGGAAATACAAAGTAATGGATTTGTCAATTTCATTTCAGAAAATGATGCCGCTGCACTGCAAATGATGAGCGATGAGGTAATATATGCTTTGTGAATATAGCAAGTCAATTTAATCCAAAAAAAAAGCAAGTCAAGATCTCAGGATAATATCAAGTCAATGTTCTTTTCCCAATGCTAACAATACTATTGCACACATAATTGTTTCAGCAGCTTGCTGCAAGGAACATATGGTGCAATGTGCAAACAGCTGGAAATATCTTTATTTGCATTTAAGCAAATTGGAATTGCATCTTGTTTTTGGTCCTAGGACTTCAAGAACAGCAGTTATTATTCTGGTGGTATTTAATGATGTGAATTTCAATTTAGTGCTCAATCCAACGTTACTAGAAAACATGCATTTTGGCTTCTTGATCCCAAACTTTGACCAAGTGTGTTGATCCCAAACTTTGACCAAGTGTGACGAAGCATAACTCTAATGGGTCATCTTAATCTTATTGTTGGTCTGCACTAACATATTCTGATTGACTGATGCGAATTTATATCTTGTGCTGCAAAGCTTCTGCATCATAGCGAACCTATAGGGATCGTCAGCCTTCCAAGACCACTGGAGTGTCGTCGTAGACCATGTTCGAGCCGCTGCACCACCATCTTCTGTGGTAACGACATGTTCCTATCCTGGATATCCATCATAGTATTTAAAGGCGGTAAGTAACACGCTATCCTCTTTCACTTAGATCCCTGGGCAATGATAAAAGCATCTTGGTCATCAGCGATTGTTTCTGTAGATCATGGCCATCATTTATTTTATCTAGGCTATTGATTTTTATGCAATTAACTCTGTCTAATCCTGTAGCTGGTGGCCTCTATGGTTTGCAGGTTTAGTGTGTGTGAATGTGTCGTGCATGTCCGAAAGAGTATATAGTTTTTTTAAAAATACCCTATTTTATGGAACATTATATGGGTATTTAGATTATCATGTGTTTCTAAAACAGATTATGGGTATCTAGATTATTATCATGTATTATACATAATTTTCATTTTTAAATCTAAACATAATTTTATATTTTTATACCCTTTTAACATCTAAACATGGAAATACTGTCATCTACCTTCAGCACGTGCATGCTTGCATTTGCTCTGTACAAATTATCAGTTATGCTATTTAGTACTGGTTTATTCCCGCTGAAGATTGCCAGTGGTTGCTCCACATCAACTACCTATCTTGATGTGCTATTGTCCTTACTTTAACAACCTTCCTCTACTGCAATCTTAGCTGATATTTACCCAGGCCGGTTATTTCAGTAGTTTACACTTGCTCACTTTAGTAGCATGGAGAATGATGTCTACTTTCTAGAGTGTTTTCCTCCATTAAGCAAAAGACTATGTGTTTGTTGCTGGTTTGGCCTTCTTCCTCTCCGCCAGGTGAGGTAGAAATTGCTGGTTTGTTGCACACTATGTTTTTGATGATATATCTGAAAGAAAAAAAGGGTAAAACGATTGTCTCATTTTGTTGCACACTAGGTGTTTGATGATTTCTCTAGAAGGAAAAACGGTACAGCCACGGCACTCCTCATGTGTCAGTCTGTTTCACTCCTCATGTGCTCCTCATGTGTTCTGCATGCTGTTGATGCCGCTGCTGGATGCTCTTTGGGTTTGAATTTTAAGTGATCGATCTTGCAGGTGGAGGAGGTGGTCCTAGAGGGGGACATCGTAGCATTGTGGAGGCGTTTGTGAGGTAACAGGGTCCTGTGTCTGCAACCTTCTGCTCAGATCCACATCCTTGAACCGAGCCAAGAGGTAATAGATATTTGTGTGTACTGATCATTTAGAACCAGCAATGAAATCTGAGTTCCTTATCTGTAATAGCCCATGTTTGCAATTAAGATCATTTGCATCATTAGCATCATCAAAATTCACTAAGAAAAATTTGCATTTAAAATAAAGTGGAAACACTAAAAAAAATGCCTATGTCTTCCTTGTTTTGAAAATGTGTTTAAATTATTTCAAAGTGTCAAATAAAACTTGATGACCTTCTAAAATTTATAGGAAGGTCCCTGTCCTTCTTCATAATTTTTAGAACAAGTTTGAATCATGAAATGGTGAAAAGGGTGTTGTTTTCAGAACTTTTAGAAAATTTGCAAAGCTGAGGACTTTTCTGCAAAGTCGACCTTGTCTTCTTCCCTGGGACACGAAGCACCTGCGTGGAGCTCCCAGGTGCCCGCCGATGCCACCTCCTGCTTGTGCCCTGGCCACCGAGGAGATGTTCTGGAGTCTCCTGGACGCCACGAAGAGCCGCGCCTCCCCTTCCTTTCTTCCCTCTCCCTGTCCGCTCTTCCTCTCTCCCGTGCATGCTCCCAGTAAAGGAGCTCGGCCGCCATGGCTGCCGCCCGCCCTCGCCATTCCGAAGCTCCCCAGCTCCCGCCGGCGTGCCGAAGAGCTCCCCCTCGCCGCCCTCTTCCTCCCCCTCGATGGAATCGGCCCGAGGTGGCCAGAATCGCCGCCGCCATTCGCCGTTTCCCCGCAGGTGTCCGCGCTCGCCGCCGCCGAATTCGCCGCCGGCCGTCCTCCTCCGGCCGAACCGAGTGCACCGGCGACCTCCTGGTGAGGCTACCGTTCTCCTGGACCCCTTCCCCTTCTTCCTCTCACACCGGAGCACCGCCCTTCTTTGGTCCCTGGGAGGTGCCCACCATGGCCATGGCCGTTCTGGCCGAGCTGGCCAGCGTGGCCTGGCAAGTGGGCTCGGGCCCCCTCTGTCAGCCACTGTGGCTAGGATAGCCTAGGTCTAAATGGTGTTTTCCAATTTCTGTAAATTCCAGATTTTGTATTGAACTTTGGAAATTCATTAGAAATTACCTGTTTATCCGAAAATTATGAATGACATATCAAAATGTTCAGTAAAATGAAATCTATCTACCTATGCTATCACCATGCATGCTTGCAACAATTAAAATGGTACCATTAGTGAAGCACTAATAACCCCTTTTCTTTAATTATGGGAGTATTTGAATTGTAATAGTACAAGCATTTCAATCCCATTTAACTTGACTATCATGTCTTAGGGTTTATTTTAACATCATTAATATGTCATATCATACATGCTTGTATGCGCATTGCATCGATGCCATGTATTGAATGATTCCTCTTTTTCGGTGTGTTTCTATTTCTCCTCGGTAGGATCCGGAGATTGATGTGAGCAACTATTTCGATGTCAAGATTGACCACACGAAGGACCAATACTTGTCCATCAATGAACAAGTCAAGAAGAATAACCCTGGATATCTATATTATTTTGGTTATCAACAAACAAGGCAAGCAGCCCCCCCTCTGAACCTATGTTTCAAAGTATTTCAAAACTTACTATTTTGCAACACACGATTCAACTGTCTTTTATCGATAGGTATAGTTAACCTATCTAAAGCATGTTCAATTCTTGTCGCCTAAATACCCCGATCCACTGCTCCTAGCATGACTAGGTTTTGCTTATGTGCGTCGCTAGAGCTTTATATCTGAAATGCTTAGCCATGCTTAGTTGTTTACTCTGATCTATTTGGTTAATGAATCAGAGCTGCAAATGAATTTAGTATGATAGGATGATGTGGAATGATGAGAATTGTGTGTTTAAACATGCTAAAAGGCTTGGATGAGCCGCCACATTGGGATGTGGTTGTTTGACTCATTCTTGTCGCCCTAGGACCCGAGTTCTTATCTCTTGATCCAAGACTGAGCGTACGACCACACGTGGAGGTATGGGACTCTCGTCGACTGACTAACTTGCTTAGACTTATCCATGAGCTACCTAGTTCGGGCTTTCCATTTGGCATATGCATCGAAAGTGAAACGAGATGGTGGAAGAGGTGCATCATATAGGGATGTGGCCGAGGTTGATTGAGGTGGATTCCTCTGGTAAACCAACCTCGACTCACAACGAACGGTTCCGCATCGGAGAACGGCCGATCTCGCGATGGCGGCTAGAACCTTTTGGCGTGGCTCATGGAATAGGTCGACGTGAGGTAAAGGTTGTAGGCGGCCATCACCCCGCTAGGACTCCTTTCAAGGGTCCAGAGGACGGTCGTCACGTGTGGGTAAAGTTGTACACCCCTGCAGGGTTAAATCTTTTCGAAAAGCCGTGTCCACGGTTATGGACGACTTGGAGACAGATGCTAGATCATAGAGAACTTTAACCTCATCGTAAAACTTGAAAAGCAAAGTGTGAATAGGATTGCTTTCCTCTGGGGTTTCGAGAATGTAATCCTAGTGGATAGGTTCAGCTGATGATGATTCGGTGGATTCTCAATGATTAAAGATATCGCTTTCCTACCTCTTTTTAAATGTTCTGAGTAGTCGAGCTTCTACTCTTACTTGTTTTATGCAAATAAAGATAGCTTTATGCAAACAACTCCACAGAAAGACTTTCTTAACCAAGTTTAGCTAATAGGATACGTAAGTCTTGCTGAGTACCCTATGTACTCACCCCCCCCCCCCTTGTTGATATTTTTGCTGCAGAGTAAGTTCCACAACAAAGGTGAGTTCCGTACGATGATCGACACCGACGAGTAGCTTGGGGTTCCCAGACAGCAGCTTGGGGCTGCGGAATGGGTTGTCGCTGTTATGCTTCTGGCCTCTTAGGCCATGTTATCCTTGCTATGTCTAATAGCATAACCTCCTTCCGTTGTCTGATGTAATGTTGGTCAGTGACCTCTGTTTGTAATCCTTTGGATCTTTGCTCAGGTAAGAGCTTTACAATATTACCTTTGAGTCGTAGAGTCACTGTTGTGTACCAACTTTGGTTACCCATCTTGTGCATGATGCGTGTATGGATATAAAGTGCACGAGAGGGGTTTAAGATTCTCGAGCTCTCTGTTATGCAGTCTTGGTTATGATTAGTTTCACGGCGCTTCGAGATGTGTAGAGCCGATGTTTAATTCTGGCCTGCCTGCCGATGGTGTTCCGGCCGATGGTGTTCCGGCCTGGGACTGGTAACCCCAGTATCACTCGTTGCTAGCGTGACTAATACACATAACATCTCTGTATAGCTTAGATCCCGGGGGTCCCCATAGGTTTTGGTATCAGAGCAGGACTGTCTGTAGGAAACCCTTGCTATTGGTCGATGTTGAGTCTAGTGTTTATGAAAACTATTTGAAAGCTAAAAATGAGTTGCAAAATGTAGGTAAGGTTTCTTTTTATTCCTTATCTCCATCGATCTTAGTTCTAAGCTTTCGTATCCTTTCCTGTTGATTTTGGAAAATGTTTTGCTATCTCTTCTTGTCATTCAAAATTTAGGTCCCTCGTGGGCATGTTGTTTCTAAGCCAGTTGACCTACTGTTGTGCTCTCTGGAATCTTCGGCATACTACTAGCTAATACAAGAAGATGCAACTAGAAGATTTCTTTCCATTGAAATATCTTTACCTCATGGATTCCCTTCAAGGATTTCTTTCACCTTGTATGCCACTCTATTGTTGGATACATCAAAATCCATACCTTAATCTGGAAGCTACCTCGTGATTACTACCCTATGGCATCCTCTGAGTTGCTCATCTAGTAGTTATTCCTTTCTCTACCTTTTAACCTTGGACTTGAACCGAAGGTCCCGGATTGTGCTGGATTCCAGTACATGAAGCTGGCCTTTAATCCAAGATCCATTCTGTTGAACCCTTTTTGTTAATGGTAAAACATTAACTCAATATGGTTTTCCTTTGAGCTTATGGTTGTAGTCGTAATTGAATTGCGGCAACAAAGGACTTTCCTTCCACTTGCTATGGCAGAGGTTCTCTCATGGAACCAAATGGATCACGACAAGAGTCTCTTAGTGAGTCTCGCTTCTACACCCGTTACTCTTCACACCCTCTCTTTCAGCATTGGGTTACATACGATGTTACTTGTGCATCCAAATCTAAGGATTCCTTCTAAGAGTGTTTCCTTCTCTTAAGCTGCTTTCTGACCTTCATCTGCCAGTTGGTAACCAAGATGTAAATGCATTGGTGTTCTCTAGTGCATATTACTCTTGTGGTCTTATCAAGCCATTCTACCCAAAATGTCAGGAGAAACAAACTCCAGAACCTCGTCCGTTTCTAGGACCAGGTCAAAGTGGTGAAATCCACAGAATATGAGCTCTATGCAGCTTCTACTCTGTTCCAGCTTAGAGTATCACACTCTTTTATACCAAGAGGTTGTGCCGAGTATCATGGCCTCCTTGATGAAGTGATGCTCCTACACATCTTTGTCACCCTTTCTCTAAGCTGTTCGTGCTTGGAATGCTGGGTATGCATATTGTTGTGGCCATCCGAGATCCATAGTAAATCGTATTGCTTTGAAATCCAAGGTCCTTTGCACTTAGCATGATTGGTTAACCGATCACTAAGCTAAGTTTCACTGTGTTGCCAAGTCTATTCAGGCCCACATCTTCGGTCAAAGAGTTAGTTTGTGTCAAAACTCTCAAGACCACATTCCTTCCCTTCTAAATCAAGGTTCTCTCTTGAACTTAGTGACATATCGGTGGTTCGTGATATTCTGGAGGTCTTACCAGAAGTATTGTCATGTTTTCACATGACCGTGTCGTCAAGTTCATGAGTAAGCTGGTTCTCTGAATCACTCTTTTCTCCAAGAATCTATACTAGATACCCTAGACTAGTTGGTTGAGCTTAAACAACAACTTGGAGAGTTGAAAGACAAAAGCTTTATATGACTTTGTTCCTTCTTAAGGGATGTCTAGTTTTCTTTGTGTTGAAGCAAGATAGTATTTCTTCTTGGAATCTGCTATCTTCCCAATCTTTGATTTGAGTTTGGGCTATCGTTAAATCAAACTCAGTCCCAAGGACTATCTTGATGGTGTTTCTACTCGTGGTTTTCACTTGAGTACATCATCATTCCCTTCGGTCTGACCAATACTTTTGCCTTGTTCCTGCTACATATGAGTCCATCTTCTTGGAGCATATAAATAAGCTTGTTGTTGAGCCCATCGATGACATCCTTATTTTCTCCATGTTCGAAGACATTCATATTGGACATTTGGCATTAATGTTGGAAACTTGTTAGAACCATCTTTGTGTCATCACAAAGTATGTGTTCTGGATGTTAAAGGTTACTTCCCTCCCTGATTCACGTGCAATTGTTGAAAGATATCGCTGTGAATTCAAGAAGAATTTACTTAATTTCCTCGGGAATCATCTCGAATTGGTCATGCATGTGCGGATTAATCTTGAGATGATAGGTTGTTGCCTCCATCTCCTTGAAAATTTCCTATATGCACACCAAGTCACTAACTGGTTTATTCAAGAAAGAGAAAAATTCCAAAAACTTCAATATCTTCTTTCATGTTCCCAACAAAGACTCGCTTGTGTTTCATTGCAATAAGCTCCCGTTGTTGCAAATTATCTTTTGGCAATCGCAATCTTACTTATCTTTTTGAAGCTTTACACTGTAGTCGATATCTTGAGAATCCAACAACATTACCTCTCTGACATCCGTTGAAACTTTCCTTTCGACATACTAAGTCTGAAGTATGATTCTATCTAATCAGAGCTGAATCTCAAGCAGCAATGATGGTTAGTGTTCCTCAAGGCTTTGATATAGGTCTCTTCGAAATTCGGCAAGGTTAATGTTGTGGTTGACACAATTAGCCGGAAGGCCTATTTCCATCCTCCCTTGATGTCTCAAGAACAACCACTCTCCATGAGGATTTCATGTGACTTATCCTAAAAGTTACCCCTTATGGTCTCTCTTTTCAATCCTGAAGTCCAATCTTTACTTGATGATCGATTGATGGCTAATCATAGGCTTGATATTGGTATCTAGAACATTAAGCAGTTTTTCTAAATGTTTCTTGATCAACCTTTTGGAATCCTCTATTATGGAAACCACTCTTTTTGGATCAAATCCACCCCGTGGATAATCTTTCACACTTTGTTGGCCATTGTTTCACCCTTTCCTTTGAGTTACCTCTCCAAGAGTTTTACTAAAAAAATGCTTTGTAACAGTTTTTAATAAGGATATAGAAATGTCGTAGAACAAGGTTCTAGACATGCTATATCGACACGAGAAACCATGTTTTCAAATAAAGCAAACTATATTTGAGCTTTCCCTTCCTACCACCATAGCGCACATCCAAGGCTTCCCTTTTGATGGTTTGCGAGTACACCTCAAATGTACTCACGGCTTTGTGTACCAAATTTGAAACTTTCCCATTCCTTCTCACACTTTCAGGTGTTTCATGTTTGTTAGCTCAAGGGATGTTTACGAACACTCATTCCATGAGTTGACCATGAGATACTCAATATTTGTGAAGATCCATCCTTCTAGAGTTATTCCCTCTTTCCTTTAGTGCAGCCGAGAAATAATGTCAAATGAAGAAAATGAAGCTTCATGACATCATGGATCAACCTCTTCAAGAAAGATGATCATGGTGAGCTTGTGAAGATCGTTGAAGACCGTTGTAACCCCTTCCCTCTTTTCTTACCTAGGAATCTCGGGGTCGAGATTCTTGTAAGGTGGGTAGAGCTGTAATAGCCCATGTTTGCAATTAAGATCATTTGCATCATTAGCATCATCAAAATTCACTAAGAAAAATTTGCATTTAAAATAAAGTGGAAACACTAAAAAAAATGCCTATGTCTTCCTTGTTTTGAAAATGTGTTTAAATTATTTCAAAGTGTCAAATAAAACTTGATGACCTTCTAAAATTTATAGGAAGGTCCCTGCCCTTCTTCATAATTTTTAGAACAAGTTTGAATCATGAAATGGTGAAAAGGGTGTTGTTTTCAGAACTTTTAGAAAATTTGCAAAGCTGAGGACTTTTCTGCAAAGTCGACCTTGTCTTCTTCCCTGGGACACGAAGCACCTGCGTGGAGCTCCCAGGTGCCCGCCGATGCCACCTCCTGCTT
The DNA here is from genome assembly GCA_007115705.1 of Dactylis glomerata. Taxonomy (NCBI): domain Eukaryota; kingdom Viridiplantae; phylum Streptophyta; class Magnoliopsida; order Poales; family Poaceae; genus Dactylis; species Dactylis glomerata. Next base: position 2,697,562 of record QXEO01000264.1, on the reverse strand, counting down.
GTGCCCTGGCCACCGAGGAGATGTTCTGGAGTCTCCTGGACGCCACGAAGAGCCGCGCCTCCCCTTCCTTTCTTCCCTCTCCCTGTCCGCTCTCCCTCTCTCCCGTGCATGCTCCCAGTAAAGGAGCTCGGCCGCCATGGCTGCCGCCCGCCCTCGCCATTCCGAAGCTCCCCAGCTCCCACCGGCGTGCCGAAGAGCTCCCCCTCGCCGCCCTCTTCCTCCCCCTCGATGGAATCGGCCCGAGGTGGCCAGAATCGCCGCCGCCATTCGCCGTTTCCCCACAGGTGTCCGCGCTCGCCGCCGCCGAATTCGCCGCCGGCCGTCCTCCTCTGGCCGAACCGAGTGCACCGGCGACCTCCTGGTGAGGCTACGGTTCTCCTGGACCCCTTCCCCTTCTTCCTCTCGCACCGGAGCACCGCCCTTCTTTGGTCCCTGGGAGGTGCCCGCCATGGCCATGGCCGTTCTGGCCGAGCTGGCTAGCGTGGCCTGGCAGTGGGCTCGGGCCCCCTCTGTCAGCCACTGTGGCTAGGATAGCCTAGGTCTAAATGGTGTTTTCCAGTTTCTGTAAATTCTAGATTTTGTATTGAACTTTGGAAATTCATTAGAAATTACCTGTTTATCCAAAAATTATGAATGACATATCAAAATGTTCAGTAAAATGAAATCTATCTACCTATGCTATCACCATGCATGCTTGCAACAATTAAAATGGTACCATTAGTGAAGCACTAATAACCCCTTTTCTTTAATTATGGGAGTATTTGAATTGTAATAGTACAAGCATTTCAATCCCATTTAACTTGACTATCATGTCTTAGGGTTTATTTTAACATCATTAATATGTCATATCATACATGCTTGTATGCGCATTGCATCGATGCCATGTATTGAATGATTCCTCTTTTTCGGTGTGTTTCTATTTCTCCTCGGTAGGATCCGGAGATTGATGTGAGCAACGATTTCGATGTCAAGATTGACCACACGAAGGACCAATACTTGTCCATCAATGAACAAGTCAAGAAGAATAACCCTGGATATCTATATTATTTTGGTTATCAACAAACAAGGCAAGCAGCCCCCCCTCTGAACCTATGTTTCAAAGTATTTCAAAACTTACTATTTTGCAACACACGATTCAACTGTCTTTTATCGATAGGTATAGTTAACCTATCTAAAGCATGTTCAATTCTTGTCGCCTAAATACCCTGATCCACTGCTCCTAGCATGACTAGGTTTTGCTTATGTGCGTCGCTAGAGCTTTATATCTGAAATGCTTAGCCATGCTTAGTTGTTTACTCTGATCTATTTGGTTAATGAATCAGAGCTGCAAATGAATCTAGTATGATAGGATGACGTGGAATGATGAGAATTGTGTGTTTAAACATGCTAAAAGGCTTGGATGAGCCGCCACATTGGGATGTGGTTGTTTGACTCATTCTTGTCGCCCTAGGACCCGAGTTCTTGTCTCTTGATCCAAGACTGAGCGTACGACCACACGTGGAGGTATGGGACTCTCGTCGACTGACTAACTTGCTTAGACTTATCCATGAGCTACCTAGTTCGGGCTTTCCATTTGGCATATGCATCGAAAGTGAAACGAGATGGTGGAAGAGGTGCATCATATAGGGATGTGGCCGAGGTTGATTGAGGTGGATTCCTCTGGTAAACCAACCTCGACTCACAACGAACGGTTCCGCGTCGGAGAACGGTCGATCTCGCGATGGCGGCTAGAACCTTTTGGCGTGGCTCATGGAATAGGTCGACGTGAGGTAAAGGTTGTAGGCGGCCATCACCCCGCTAAGACTCCTTGCAAGGGTCCAGAGGACGGTCGTCACGTGTGGGTAAAGTTGTACACCCCTGCAGGGTTAAATCTTTTCGAAAAGCCGTGTCCACGGTTATGGACGACTTGGAGACAGATGCTAGATCATAGAGAACTTTAACCTCATCGTAAAACTTGAAAAGCAAAGTGTGAATAGGATTGCTTTCCTCTGGGGTTTCGAGAATGTAATCCTAGTGGATAGGTTCAGCTGATGATGATTCGGTGGATTCTCAATGATTAAAGATATCGCTTTTATACCTCTTTTTAAATGTTCTGAGTAGTCGAGCTTCTACTCTTACTTGTTTTATGCAAATAAAGATAGCTTTATGCAAACAACTCCACAGAAAGACTTTCTTAACCAAGTTTAGCTAATAGGATACGTAAGTCTTGCTGAGTAACCTATGTACTCACCCCCCCCCCCCCCCCCTTGTTGATATTTTTGCTGCAGAGTAAGTTCCACAACAAAGGTGAGTTCCGTACGATGATCGACACCGACGAGTAGCTTGGGGTTCCCAGACAGCAGCTTGGGGCTGCGGAATGGGTTGTCGCTGTTATGCTTCTGGCCTCTTAGGCCATGTTATCCTTGCTATGTCTAATAGCATAACCTCCTTCCGTTGTCTGATGTAATGTTGGTCAGTGACCTCTGTTTGTAATCCTTTGGATCTTTGCTCAGGTAAGAGCTTTACAATATTACCTTTGAGTCGTAGAGTCACTGTTGTGTACCAACTTTGGTTACCCATCTCGTGCATGATGCGTGTATGGATATAAAGTGCACGAGAGGGGTTTAAGATTCTCGAGCTCTCTGTTATGCAGTCTTGGTTATGATTAGTTTCACGGCGCTTCGAGATGTGTAGAGCCGATGTTTAATTCTGGCCTGCCTGCCGATGGTGTTCCGGCCTGGGACTGGTAACCCCAGTATCACTCGTTGCTAGCGTGACTAATACACATAACATCTCTGTATAGCTTAGATCCCGGGGGTCCCCACATTATCTGGTAGTATGGTATTGCTTTTTTTGCAGGGTTTTATTTTATATAGATCAGATGTTACTGGACGAGTTCAAGCTGTGTAAACTTCTAAGAACAACTTATATGGCAGAAAAGCCATTTTAGTTGCTTCAGGTGCTTGGAAATGATCTTTATTGCATAGTTTCCCAAGACCAAATTCTAGGTATATTCCAGTCAAGCAACAAAAGGTCTGAGCTATTTTTAACTTTCTTTAGTTAAACTATGATGTATAAACCAAATTTGTTCCCTAATATGGTAAGCACGAACAAACTAGACCCAGACAATAATATCCTCTGTCTATGTATTTATTTATGTACTTACTTTTATTTACTAGAGATAGTAAACTGAAGCAATCTCTGTTATGCAACACTTTCAGTGACACTGTTGCATACTTTTCTATCATCAGTACATTGCAATGATCTTGTAAAACAAGCAGTAATCATCCTGCTACTTATTAGTTTCATGACATTACTTTGACCTCATAAATAACTACCTGCTCTTAAATACGTCATATTTGTTTTATTTCCGCAGGCCACACCAATACTCTTGACTCTGGCAATGATTGAGCTAATTGATATTTCTTTCAGTAAGCTCTTTCTCTATATTTTGTGTGTGACGATTCTCTTCCATTTATTTTGTGCCTGCCGAGCGGCTCTATTGTTTTGTCTATGTCGCCATCTAACAAATATAATGTTATTCCTTGCACTTATTCTTCTCTCCTCGAAACTGAAGCAACTCTTTTAAAATTTCAAACCATCTAACTCTTCTGCAATTTAAGTAGATCATGTAGATATGCTGAATCTGAATAGCCGACATGCTGTCGAGGCCTTCATCGCCTTCGCGCCACCCCTCGCTTTTATGCCTTTGCCCGCCTATTACCACTCCTGCCTAAGGTACTTTCAGCCCACAACAGGTCCCTTCAGTTCTGATGCTTAATTCCTCATTGAAAGTCCTATCCTATGTTGTTTTACTTGCGTAGGGATTGAAACTTAATTCAGTATTATTCAATGGACATCAAAATTTTGAAGCTGGAGTCTTCTCTTGCTTAGTGGTTTTTGACATCATTTTAGGAAGATGGGACTGAGATGGTTGTTGATATTGCAGCTCAGGTGGATCAAGTTTCAGTTAAGCATGGTCTCCTAGAGACTGAAATATACTGCTACCTGCATGTGTTGATTTTCCTTATTGATCATAAGAAATATGACAAGGTATGTCTTATAATTTCTCAACTTTGTCATCATTAGGGAAACATATGTATGTGATGTTCTCCCAGGCTAAAGCATGTGCCAATGCTACCATTGCTTGTCTGAAGAATCTCAACAGGAGAACACTTAATGTGTGTTAGCTTTTCAGGCTGTACTCCTATTACTCTTATGCCCATGAAGTCACAAACGGTTTCTGAAATTTGAGGGTGAGTTATACTAGCTGTCATTAATTGTTATTCTCAGTATTCGATATAAGCTAAATTTCTTCCGTTGTGTTCCTTTGATTTTCTTAATCAATCAATAAGCTCCTTTTCCTGTTTTGTCCTTCTCTCATATACCTCTCATAAATTCTGATGCTTTGCAGAACTGTCCTGGGGTTGCACAGGATGCAACTTTGCATCGTGATGTGGCCAGGTTGTTCTGAGATCCTGATCTTCCATTTCTTGATCTTACAGCTTAAATGATGTCAAATTATGGGGTTGACTTCTCTTACTGATGGCATGAAATACTTAACATACTTTTTTGCAGTTACCTGTAGTACAATTTGTATGACGCATAAAACCTTAGGTCGAAGGCACCACGTTTTGAAAAACATTCCAATCAGCAGGGAATCATGAAGTAGTAAATTTGCCTTCCTGTTGTATGCAATTCATAGTATTGCAAGGATCTTTTCTCTCTATATTAATTTCTTATACCCAATTCATGTTTCTATATGTGTGACTTATTCAGCTATGTAACCTTCTTATATCTAACTTGAACTAGGCTGCTTTGGAGTTTTTGCTCTTTTACATTGAAGTTATCTTCGACCGTTACCTACTTCTACTAGCCTGATTAATTTTTAAATGTACCTGATTTTATCCATGCTGCTTTGGAGTTTTTGCTCTTTTACATTGAAGTTATCTTCGACCGTTACCTACTTCTACTAGCCTGATTAATTTTTAAATGTACCTGATTTTATCCATGCTCGTAAGGAGGTATGGTATTTAGTATATTGCTCAGAAATGCTTTGTTTTATCCAAACAAACAAGGCTTGAAAACATAAAGGATATAAGTGATCGCTAACCAGCTAAAGATCAAGACCTATTCCCCCGCCTCCTAGACTTTGGTTGATGTCCAAAATTGAAGAATGGAAAAGAAGCCACATGAGAAGAAATGAATCTTCTTGTTGTTGGAAGGAATTTGTAAACGTCAGTCACTGCAGAGCATCAATACGTGGTTTGGACCAAGACATGGCATAGTTTTTCATTATCAGATCGGTCATAGTAATTTTGTTTGGACTCTAAAAAGTGAAGTATATTTGTTTGGATCTTATTATGGGTACATGACATGGTAGGGCGAGACAAAAGAGGGAAGCAACGGTGTTATTTTCTTGCAATGTGAGGACAAAAAAATATGTGAAAAGCTAAATGTATTCTTGAGATACGATGACAATCGATATATTTAGAGACCGTGGCAACGCACGGGCATTCAACTAGTTTTCAAGTAAAACTTTATAAATTGGCAAAAAGGGTTTTATTTGCATAATGCAAAATAGAGATATGGTAAATTCTGTTTTCTCAAATGAGTTCTTCAAGAAATATTAGAAAGTTTGAAATGGTTTTTCTAACAAAGCTTTTAAATAAACCTAAAAAGTTTTAATTCCCTGTAAAAATTCAATCAATATAAACAAAACAATTTTTTTATTCTGAAATTTGATATAAATACTTGGGATGTTACAAATATCGTCGGTCCCAGATATCACACTGTCAGTAGAAGCTGCGACATCCAAAACCTGATCGTGGCATTCATTTAGAGCATCAGCACTAGTTTCTGTATCAGGCAAGGCAGGATGAGGCGAAACAGCAGTGGACAAAATTGAGCCTGGACAAAGCGACCGTACTTTGACCCAGATTGTTCGGTTATGACCAGAATTCTCCAAAGTGGGCCAGGAGGTGGCAGTCTAGTAGAAGCCAAACGAGACGAATCGTGAATCAGGATCCCCTCCATGACAGTGCACTTGGAAAAAGTATGACCATAGCCTCCACACTTGCTGCAACAGATCTTTGGGCCTCCACACTTCCTCCACACTTGGAAAAAGTATGACCATAGCCTCCATTTGGACGAATATGCAAACTGGAGGAACACTGACTGCAACAGCCTAATAAGGTAAGTGCTAATTCTGTGGACGGTAGTCCAAAGAAATTAAGTGCTTCCGAAATTGCCTCTTCCGAGTAATTCGCTTGGCGTAAATCTAGCGCGCAATGAAGCCAGTGCGGACCGAGAAAATTGCAACCACTCATGCATGTACTCCAGAAATCACGCCCAGCAAATTTGGGTGTAAACTTATTGTCCTGCGGATCATCCGGGATTTTGAATAAGAACTGCCCAAAACTAACCGTTTGCTCTTGATGTGCCATGAGAATTGTCGGTGGTTCCGGCACGGCGGGGATCGCCAGATGAACAACAGAAGAACGCATCTTTAAACCATCAGAAGGAGGCCTAGAGGTACTGAGCATCCTCAACAACACGATCTGAACTAGAGATAAAATCCCTTGAAAAACCAAACTTGGCAAGTTCAGAAGAGGATGATTGATCCCTCAGAGCACTTTGCTTCAGAACATTCAGATTCGGCCTGAGAGACGTTGAAGAACGTTGTGCCACTTCAAGATTTTGGTCAGCAGAACTCCAAGAGTAATCCTTGGCATGAAAAATCCAGAAACTGATGGAAGAACTCCACGGTAAAGGCTGAAATGGCACACAAAGTCTGGCCAAACTTTATCACGCAGACCATAGATAAAATGCCCCACTTTGTTTGAAGCCACCGAAAACCGAAACCGCCAATCAGAAGTTTGAAAAACCCTAAAACCATGGCAATCCCCACCAATACAGGACTGAAGAGCGAGACCAACTGTTTCTTCCGTGAGAGGGAAAGAGGCCGAAGAGAAAGACACCACCAAGAAGAACTCAGAGGAGCCAGAGGAAGGGGAGAAGTGGACTGAAGATCCAAAGCGTTGACGCACCTGAGCCTTGACCGCGAGGCCAGGGGAGAAGTCCCAATGAATAAGGGCATCCATGGGAGCCTAGAGCTTTTTTGTCACTGTTGTCATCTTGAATTTCCATTTTGGGTCACTTCGTGTTAAACGTATTGAGAATTAAATGATGGTGGTCAGTTTTTGATTCTGTTATATGCCAGTTCACAGTATAGTCACTTTTGCTTCTGGTACCTGTTAAATTCTCTCAAATTTACTGTACATATGCTCTCGAATTTACTGTACATATGCTCTCGAATTGCTGTCACAAAATAAGGTATATGTGTGCTCACAGAATTGAGCCACAAAAGCACTGAAATGCAACCAAAATGCTGTCAAAATCAAGTGTATATGCTGTCAAATTGGTGTCAGAATTGAGCATATATACACTACATTCCAACTCTTATTTGACTTGCTGCAATGACCATTCCAGTGTACACAGCCGCAAGCTACTGAAACTATACAAATAAAAAAATCCACTTGCTATCAATCTGCTTCAACCTTCAGTTCATCTTCTACTATGTCTCCTCTGCTTGAAGCTTCCCCATCAATCTGCTATCTCCTCTGCTTCAAGATTTTGCCATATGAAAATTATTTCACTTGCTATCAATCTTCAGTTCATCTTGTACTCTGTTTCCATTGCTTGAAGATTCCCCATCAATCTGACGAACAGCAAGCAGAAATCAAATTACCAGAGATACAATTATAGAAGAAACTAGTGAAACTTACTGACCTTGCTGTAGGGGATATGCTTCCCCATATGCCGGCGGCGACGGGTCGGTCCTGTGCCCCTTCAAGAATCGCCCGATTCCCTGATGCCGCCGGCTACCTGACGGTGCTCCAACCCGCCGCCGGCTACCTGACGGTGCTCCAACCCGCCGCCGGAGCTAGCTCGGCTGCGCCACGATGGTTTTGAGGAATCAGTCTGAGAGACAAAAGAGGAGGAGCAAGTCGACCGCCGTACGCTGCAAGCCGCCGTCGGGACAGAGGAGCAGAGCGGCGGAGACGATAGAAAAAGGGTTCCGCCGGGAGGACTGGCTAGACCAGGTTGCGGCAGGGAGTCCTGGCTGCTAGTTTCGGTCGGACCAGGCCAGCGTGTCCTACGTAGACCAAAACCGCTTCCTGAAACAGTCATACACGGCTGGAGGGGTAATTAGCCTGGTTTTTTGATAGTTAGGGGGTAATTTGCCCCAATCTAAACTTAGGGGGTTTTCGAGTCCCAAACACAATACATAAGGGTATCTAGACTTCTTTCTTCGCCGATTGTAGCAACACATCATCACCAAGGCACCGTAGATGTGCAAATTTTGTACATCTACATTACAAGATCTGATTTGGCATGTCTAAGAGCTCCCTAAAGCAGTACATTTTTACTCTCTCCGTTTTAAAATATAAAATATTTTAGCTCTGTGAAGCAAATATATCTAGACATCTTTTAGTATATATATTCGAGTGAATATACACACTAAAAAATGTCTACATACATTTACTTCACAAAACTAAAACATCTTATATTTAAAAACGAAGAGAGGATATAAGTAGTATGATCAATCATTTAAATAAAAAATTTAGATATAGTGGGAAAGTTCCAAACAAGGCATTTTGGCTCCCAAGAGACATTTGCTCCCTTTTTTGAAATTTATTTTAATATATTTAAAATTTTCAAAACATTAAAAAAATTGTGCACATCCCTATGTCCTACGTGCCTACGAAGTCCTTTGAAGGAAAATCGATTTTTATGTGGCCTATATAAAAATGAAAAAATGGTACCAAAATAATCCTTTCCGCGATGAGTTTTTTTGCCTTTTTGTATAGGCTAAGAAACATATCCATTCCAAAACCTTGCGTGACCACGTGCAGGTCTACTTGCAAAAAAGATCATATTTTTTGATATTTTAAATTGTATTTTCCAGATAAAGGAAGCATATCCACCTAGGATCAAAATGGTATTTCTAAAAAAGTTCTATCGACATATACAGATGTATATAGCGTTGGCATTTTCATGAAAACTTGAAGACCAAATTTTAGAGCTAGCTTTGGTGTAATTTATCTAATTATATTTACACCTATTTTTTATTTACATGCATGTGCACGTGCTTAATTACTAGTATTATAGAATCACCCTCTTCACTATTTCATAGTCTATTGATTATTTTCATGTAAAATGATTTTTCTTAAAATTGTTGTATATATGGTTACTGTTGACTTAGAGTGTTAAAGATTAATGAGGCAACAAATATTTTGTTGACGCATGGTAATAATAGAGCAATACATAATAGGGAAAAAGATGAGACAATGTCTTCTTAAATTTTTCGTAATGAAGAAGACAATACGATATAGATACGGGTGAAAACTGGTAGTGGATAGTCTATATTATTCAATATTCGTATTCGAGAAGTTGAATTTGGTCCTGGTAATATCCGAATCCGACCGACTTGAAAATGGATGTGGTAAATATCCTAATCCATTTTTACAAATACAAATATGGTATTGATTTTGTAAGAAAATATGGATATGGAAATGAAAATATCTGAATAAAATTATGTTGCGAAATATTAATAATTCTATCTCGATAAGCCATTTATCTAACTAAAAAAACTAACAAAGTGGTCAAAAATATTTTTTCCACCATTGGACTTCAAACCATGGTGTATTATATTATTATACAGTTGACTCACTATAACATACGAGTCTAATAATTTGTTATTCATATCCGTTTTGTATTGATAAAACATCTGATCCGTATTTGTATTTGAGTAATATATGTTCAGTATTTGTATTTGATAATATCTGTATTTTCTGAAAATACAAAAACGGATGTGGGAAGAGCACTACTTGCTTCGCATCCGATCCGTTTCCACCCCAAGATATAGATGGAGAAAGTCAAACTAAAAAATAACCTTACATATTTTGATTGTTGATTTTGATGTTATAAATCAATTCGTTGTTCCATGCCAACGCATGGGCATTCAGCTAGTTTAACATAATATGCCATCAGGGACTGATGTCATTTTTATGTAAAATTGCACATAGATGCGTAATTGCATATATGTATGCAATTACACATGTGTGTGTAGGTTGAATGTATCTTCACATTTATATTTAAGTTTTATTTGTTCACCAGAAAAATGCGTATTTTTGCTCATAGATGTACAATTGCATATGGATGGCAGCTTGGTCTAACCTTGTGATAAAATCTGCTGCGCTGATGTTCGCAAATCTGAACCGTTGAAAGTAGCTCACTGACACAGAAATATTGACAAAAGCGTACATCGTATCTTTTAGTGGCTGATACGTCTCCAACGTATCTATAATTTTTGATGCTCCATGCTTGTTTTTACACCATTTGCCTATTGTTTCGTTACACTTAGTGGCATTTTTATGCATTTTCCGGAACTAACCTATTAACGAAGTGCCACAGTGCCAGTTCCCTGTTTTCTGCTGTTTTTGTGTTTCAGAGTGATACACAGGAAATATTCTCGGAATTGGACGAAACAAAAGTTAGAAGTCTTATTTTTCCCGGGAGCATCCAGACATCCGAAGAGAGGAAGGAGAGGGGCCAGAGGCCACCCTCACAAGGGGCTGGCGCGGCCCAGGCCCTGGCCGCGCCACCCCTATGTGAGGAGCCCCTGGCTGCCCTCTGACATCGCCCCTTCGCCTATATAAAGCCTCGGGACGGAAAACCCTAGAGGATTCGGCAATTTTCCAGAAAGAGTTCCGCAGTTCCGTCGCCGCCGTCGTCGAATTTCGGGGGACAGAAGTCTCTGTTCCGGCACCCTGCCGGGACGGGGAAGTGCCCCCGGAGCCATCTCCATTGGTCTCCATCGCCATCTCCGCCGTCTCCATCGACCTCACCGCCATCTCCATCAACCTTGTTGTCTCCTATGATGAGGAGGGAGTAGTTCATCCCCGGGGCTAAGGGCTCTACCGGTAGCTATGTGGTTCACCTCTCTCTCCCATGATGTGATCTTTATGTGATCGTGAGCTTTGTATCATGTTGAACAAGTACATGTTATTATTCAGATATTTTGTGTACTCTAGTGATGTTATTAAAGTAATCTATTCCTCCTGCTATGGTGTAACGGTGACAGTGCGTGCACCATGGTGGTACTTGGTTTAGGCTATGATTGTGATCTCTTGTGGATTATGAGAATAATTATTGCTATGATAGTTTGAGTGATCTATTCCTCCTTTCATGGTGTAAAGGTGAGAGTGTGTGCACCGTGTTAGTACTTGGTTTATGTTGCAATGATTTCTATCTTGAATTGTGATCTGATTTGGATATCTCTATGAGTGGTGTTTGTCAAGTACTTGATGAACTTTAAGGGGTGCTTCTGTAGCCACTACATAGTGATTAGTGTTATTCAATAGGAGAGTAGTTCAGAGTACCTTAGCAAGAGAAGTTACTTGTTCATTCATGTTACATTGTTGGGAGTGTGTCCACTAGTGAAAGTATGATCCCTAGGCCTTGTTTCCAAGCATTGCACACCGTTTACTTGCTATTTTGTTACTTGTTTGCTCGCAGCGATATTTATTTCACATCACGTTTGCTACTTATAATCATCTATACCACTTGTATTTCACTGTCTCTTCGCCGAACTAGTGCACCTATACATCTGACAAGTGTATTGGGTGTGTTGGGGACACAAGAGACTTTCTGTATCGTAATTGCAGGGTTGCTTGAGAGGGATAGCTTTGACCTCTAACCTCCCTGAGTTCGATAAACCTTGGGTGATCCACTTAAGGGAAACTTGCTGCTGTTCTACAAACCTCTGCACTTGGAGGCCCAACAAGTGTCTACAAGAATAGAAGTGCGTAGACATCAAGCTTTTTTCTGGCGCCGTTGCCGGGGAGGTAAGGTAAAAGGTACTCGCATCCTCCTGTGTGAGTGCTCGGAGTTATTTCCTTTAGATTCTGCAATTATATCTTTTTGTTTCTTGTTTTTATTTTTACTAGTTAAGCTTAATGGAAAACAATGAGTTCTGTAGTCTTTTTCCTGAGTTTAGATATGAAGTGTTTGAAGAGAAAATTGAAAAACCTTTGGAGCTTAATTTGCATGCTAATAGTGTTGTTAGTATAAATGCTTTGAACACCGTTGTTGCTAATGCTATAGAAAAGTCTAAGCTTGGGGAAGCTGGTTTTGTTAAGCATGATATTTTTAGTTCCCCAGCTTTAGTGGAGAAAGTTTGCTATGATGATATGTTTGAAGAATATGCTTTGCGACATAGTAGTTCTCTAGCTTGTGATGATGAGTATAATATTTTCAGTTCACCTACTATTGAGGATAAAGTTAGTTATGATTACAATATGCCTCCTATTTATGATGATTATGGTGATGAGAACAATTATTCTGTTGAATTTGCTCCTACTACTATTGTTCCTGTGGTGAGTATTAATTCTTTTATGCATATGGCTCATGATAGAGATGCTTTATGTGATAGTTATATTGTTAGTTCTATTCATGATGCTACTGAAAGTTATTATGAGAGAGGGAAACATGGTTTGATGGATCTCAACAATATTGAATTTCCCCTCTTTATGTTGCAAATCTTGAAGTGGCACTTGTTTTATCTATCCATGCTTGCTACTATGTGCCTCGTTGATTTATTTTCTTACAAGATTCCTATGCATAGGAAGTGGTTCAGATATAAATGTCTTTCATACTTGCTTTTTGATGCTCTCTATTGCTTTAAGTTCTTATATGGCGCCTTTGCCTCAAGCTCTTATATGGCGCCCACATGAGCATCTTTGCAAATTACTGCGCCTAGCTCAAAGGCGTTAAAGAAAAGCACTCTTGGGAGATAACCCATTGTTTATTTTCAGTAATTTTTCTTTTATTTGAGTCTTGGAAGTTATTACTACTGTAATAACCGCTCCTTATCTTCTTTATTTCATTTTTGTGCCAAGAGAAGCCTCTAATTTGAGTGAGGTAAAGATTTGGGGAAACTGCTGTCCTGAAACTGTTTTCGGTGCTGCACCGTAAAAATTCGTGAAAATTCTCTGTATATCTTTTGGACCTGCGATTTCTTGTGCATATGCCCCAGGTTGTATCCAAACTTTCATTAGTTGAACACTTTTTGATTTGAGCAACAGAAAATCCCTCAAAAATTCGACCTTTTTCAGCTGTTCAGTTTTGACAGATTTCTGCCAATATTTGTGTTTGCCGCTTTATTGCTTTCTTTTTGAGTTCTTTTGATTATGGAACTTTTGGGAAAGTTGCTACAGTAGTATATGCTTTATATGTGGTGGTTTTGAGTTGAAACGTGAAGCAAAAAAGAGGTTGATTATATGTTATGCTTGCACTAATGTTGCTAATAGAATTGTGTTTAGTTTTGTATGAAGGAAGTTTTCAAGTGTAGGGATTGGAGAATGATGAGATGAGTTGAAGAATGGACAAAAGCTCAAGCTTGGGGATGCCCAGCACCCCAAGAAATATCCAAGAAGTACAAGCGTCAAAGCTTGGGGATGCCCCCGAGGCACCCCTTCTTCATCGGCAAAAATCAGGTCACCTTTCAAAACACTATATTTTTATTGCTTCATGCACTATACGTTTTTCTTGGAGCGTCAGTTGTTTTTGTTTTCAGTATTAGTTTAGTTTAGTTTGCTGCAATAAATGGTTAGCTCACATCATGTTTCTTTTGGAGGAGATGAACTCGCTTTTCATTTGCCAAGAACACTCCGTTTTCACTCTTATCGTTCACCGAGTGTTCTTCTTTTTCTGCTACTGCTTTTGGTTTTCATTTTCGCCTTGATTTGCGTTCAGATCTTTTCATATCTTTTCATCAAGGTGTATTTTTGCCTCTGGTCTTCATTGGTTTTCATCAAAAGAGGTGTTTATAAAAATTTCAAATGGTGTTGGAAAAGAGAAAAAGCTTTGTGCAAAATAGTGGTACAAGAAGGAGCTTGTGTAGACTGTGGCTTAGGCTTTTTCATGTCATGCTTGATGTCTTTTTGATAGTATGCTTAGTGGTTTTGCTGTAGCATGACTTGTCTCAAATAACTGAGATTGCTTAATGAGCCTTTGAAAAAAATCATGCGTTGTTTTTATTGTATGGAAGCATTATTTTGGTGTTCTCCTTGATGCTTTATTTGGGTTGACTTGGCGCATGCTCACACATGTTAGACTCTTACAAAGTCGCCAATAGCCTTCATGATCATTTAGTTTTTGACTTTTGATTCCATCGCATGCTTCTTTTAATATCGCTTTGTCGCTTTGCATGATTATGGCCATTATTGCTCTCTTAGTTGGTCGCTCCCAGTCTTTTGCTAGCCCTCGCCTTGTACTGAGTATGAGCTCTACTCGTGCATCCAACTCCTAAAAAACCAAGTTTGCCATTGTGTCCACTATAAATTCCTATGCATGGTATTTGTAAGCCATTCCAAAGTAAAATTTTCATGTGCTACCTTTCAAAAACCTTCAAAATACTTCTCGTTTTGTGACACTGTTTTCAGCTCATGGGGACGTAGTGGTCGGATTTGCTATCTTCCATATTGCTTATTCCAAAAAAGAAAAAGAAAAAGAAAAAAATAGAAAAAAGGCACTCCTCCAAGAATGTGAATGTTGGTGGGCACCCGATGGAATCGGTTAGCCATGGTATGTGAAAGGAAAAAGGTGGGGAGGAGTGCCAAGTTTTATAAAAAGAGCATCAAAGTGCCAATCTCTCTCTCAAAAACTTGCTTCATTTTTGTATGGAAGATAGTAAGAACCCCATTGCCAGTCGTTGACAAAGACAACCACCTCTCAAAACCAATTTTTATCTCTGTTTTACAAAATGAAAAGCTCTAGCACATGCTAAATCACTGCTTCCCTCTGTGCAGGGCCTTTCTTTTACTTTTATGTTGAGTCACCACCTTCTTTCTTTATGCACCATTAAGAGAGCATAGTTGTCATTCTTAGTGTGATATGCATTGTCCCAAAGTTTATTGATTGATTCATATTGTTGGTTTCACTTGTTCTTAAATTATTTGTATCTAGTCGCCCTCTTAAACTTTGAGGTGTCCTATGCATTTATGTTTTGCTCTCTCTTTGAAGGACAAGCTGAAAACCACTTGTATGTTTTTCCTTATGATTTGAACACACGTTTGACTTTCATTGTTTCATTATCATTATCTTTTGTTTGTGTTCATTTGCATGTTTACAACATGGTTGCTAAGTTCTTATTGTCATGATTATATCTTCATGTCCATGTTTCAAGTTCTATTGATCCCAGCTCACCAATGCTTACATATATGATCAAGATTGTGATGGTTCATGTCACCTCAAAAATTATCTCATTTGTTATCACTTACCTACTCGAGGACGAGCAGGAGTTAAGCTTGGGGATGCTGATACGTCTCCAACGTATCTATAATTTTTGATGCTCCATGCTTGTTTTTACACCATTTGCCTATTGTTTCGTTACACTTAGTGGCATTTTTATGCATTTTCCGGAACTAACCTATTAATGAAGTGCCACAGTGCCAGTTCCCTGTTTTCTGCTGTTTTTGTGTTTCAGAGTGATACACAGGAAATATTCTCGGAATTGGACGAAACAAAAGTCAGAAGTCTTATTTTTCCCGGGAGCATCCAGACATCCGAAGAGAGGAAGGAGAGGGGCCAGAGGCCACCCTCACAAGGGGCTGGCGCGGCCTAGGCCCTGGCCGTGCCACCCCTATGTGAGGAGCCCCTGGCTGTCCTCTGACATCGCCCCTTCGCCTATATAAAGCCTCGGGACGGAAAACCCTAGAGGATTCGGCAATTTTCCAGAAAGAGTTCCGCAGTTCCGTCACCGCCGTCGTCGAATTTCGGGGGACAGAAGTCTCTGTTCCGGCACCCTGTCGGGATGGGGAAGTGCCCCCGGAGCCATCTCCATTGGTCTCCATCGCCATCTCCGCCGTCTCCATCGACCTCACCGCCATCTCCATCAACCTTGCTGTCTCCTATGATGAGGAGGGAGTAGTTCATCCCCGGGGCTAAGGGCTCTACCGGTAGCTATGTGGTTCACCTCTCTCTCCCATGATGTGATCTTTATGTGATCGTGAGCTTTGTATCATGTTGAACAAGTACATGTTATTATTCAGATATTTTGTGTACTCTAGTGATGTTATTAAAGTAATCTATTCCTCCTGCTATGGTGTAACGGTGACAGTGCGTGCACCATGGTGGTACTTGGTTTAGGCTATGATTGTGATCTCTTGTGGATTATGAGAATAACTATTGCTATGATAGTTTGAGTGATCTATTCCTCCTTTCATAGTGTAAAGGTGAGAGTGTGTGCACCGTGTTAGTACTTGGTTTATGTTGCAATGATTTCTATCTTGAATTGTGATCTGATTTGGATATCTCTATGAGTGGTGTTTGTCAAGTACTTGATGAACTTTAAGGGGTGCTTCTGTAGCCACTACATAGTGATTAGTGTTATTCAATAGGAGAGTAGTTCAGAGTACCTTAGCAAGAGAAGTTACTTGTTCATTCATGTTACATTGTTGGGAGTGTGTCCACTAGTGAAAGTATGATCCCTAGGCCTTGTTTCCAAGCATTGCACACCGTTTACTTGCTATTTTGTTACTTGTTTGCTCGCAGCGATATTTATTTCACATCACGTTTGCTACTTATAATCATCTATACCACTTGTATTTCACTATCTCTTCGCCGAACTAGTGCACCTATACATCTGACAAGTGTATTGGGTGTGTTGGGGACACAAGAGACTTTCTGTATCGTAATTGCAGGGTTGCTTGAGAGGGATAGCTTTGACCTCTAACCTCCCTGAGTTAGATAAACCTTGGGTGATCCACTTAAGGGAAACTTGCTGCTGTTCTACAAACCTCTGCACTTGGAGGCCCAACAAGTGTCTACAAGAATAGAAGTGCGTAGACATCAGTGGCCTCAGCTCCGAAGAAGATATGCAGGAAATCCCTGATCCGAAGTTTTTTTAGGAAATCCCTGAACCGAAGTTTATTAGGCAGACAGCATACGGACAGAGAGTTGCTCGAAGCAACATTGAGCACCTCCTCCATATCGTTCTTGATGGGTCCCAATTTGACAAGTTCACCCCCTCAGAGATATTGACGCCAATACAGAGACCTGTCCCTAGTCTTGTTCAACCTATCGTAGTTGCCATGAGTAAACATGGCGCTCAATAGATACTTCTTACCGGCAGTGGATTGCAGTCCTTGAGCCGTCAGGGAAGCTCCTCAGGGTCATTTGTTGTTCATTCCCGGCATCAGCCATGAACTCTGGTAAGATATCGTAGCTCACACCTCCCTCAACAAATTGACCGTCAGAACTGTACCGTATTCCTAAGGCAGTGTCGCCGTACGCACTACTGTTTGTCCATCCACAATCGATGTTTATGAACCCTGCACGGCGGGAAGTATGGATTGGTTTCATGTGTTTCAAGTTAAAGATTTACTAACTAAAGCGAGGAGGATATAACATGTACCAGGGAGAGGCTGGGCTCGGACTTGAATGATGGTGATCAGGATGAGAAGGAGCGCAAAGATCCATTGCAGCTTCATCGTAGATTGGTTTCCCCTCTTCGGACCGGCCTTGCCGGCAATAGGAGGGGTGGAGATCCTAATCTATACGTGGAGATTTTCATAATAGTGATGTTCTGCAGTAGATTAGGTTAAGTTTTTGAGTAATTATTTTCTTCGATCCTTACATCAATGGAGATGACTGTGTCTACAATAATCAATCTGTGATCTATCTTTCGACGCTGAGATCTTTCTCCTGGCATCAACGATGTTATTGAAAGATTAAAGTTATTTAGGTATTGTCCTTCAGATCTTGTTCTGCCGAATCGATCTTGGATCTTTTCTCATGGTTGCACTTTGCAAAAATCCACTGTTCCACAACGGGAGTAAACATATTGATACTCAGTTTCATTTTATCCGCCAATGCATTGAGGAAGGAAAGCTGGATGTTGAGCATGTGAGCACAGAAGGGCAACTTGCAGACATTCTCACCAGGGCGCTGGAACAAGTCAAGTTAATTGAAATGCGGCAAAGGCTCGGCATCGAGGAGATCAAGGCAACAAGATTACGGGGGTGAATGTTATCTTCGTCTTTTGTTAAGCGTGTCGCTGGTTTAGTTAGTGTAGTGTTATCTGAATCTAGTTCTTCAGTTAGCAAATAAAACCAACGTGTGCCTGTAGTCTTGGTCCTTTTTCTTTCCGTTGCATAGGATGCGGCATCACCACGATTTTGTGGGATGGCACATAGCCAATAATCGTGACGGCGCTTAGTGCCTAAGATCGAGGGATGTGCGATGGCGGCATCCAGTAGTTCTCGGTCAAAGACCACAATTTAGGGTTCAGTTGTAACCGTCATATGAAGAAGAAAGATAAGGAGAAAGGCTGCAGCACAAAAAACCCAGATTCTTGAGCGATTTCAATTTTCAATTGTCATTCCTTGCTGTTCTTCAGATTCAGTAAATTTGACAACTATAAAAACCAGGCAACACAATGTTTATCCTGAAACATATCGCACAATACTGCCAATACACGACGCCCTAAGATCAGAAGAGCCACTGATTTATCCCAACCCAAACGACGTCAAATGGCCATCAGATATTCACTATGAAGTCTCACTACTCCGAAGAAGGCAAAGCACAATTACCCGAGAAACAAAAGAGAATCGGAGATCCACAGAAACCTCACCCAACTAATTAAGAAACCGGCTATCCACTTTTTGCTGAAGCTTTCTATAAGCAAGTAACTACGCAGCCTAGCTTAGTTAGCTAACTCTGCTAAACACAAGG
This sequence comes from Dactylis glomerata, assembly GCA_007115705.1. Lineage (NCBI taxonomy): Eukaryota > Viridiplantae > Streptophyta > Magnoliopsida > Poales > Poaceae > Dactylis > Dactylis glomerata. Next base: position 2,678,782 of record QXEO01000264.1, on the reverse strand, counting down.
AAACTCTTTCCTGTCAGCGATCTCACGGCGCGCCTGGGCGGTCTCCTCCGGCGGCGTGACCGCCCCCGAGGAGTTCTGGATCTCGGTGACCCTCCTGATCACCTCCTCCATCTTGGGCCGCTGCTCCGGCGGGATGGCGTCGACGGCAGACGGGCTTTCTCGGCCGGCTGCACCCGTCGTCTTGGCGTCGACGGCAAGCTTGCTGTTGTCACTGCCTGCAACCTGGACGTCCGCAACGGCAGTCTTCATGGAGACGTCGGCAGCGGGCTTGTCGAGGGCGACCGCTGGCTTGCCATTGCCGACGCCGACGGTGGGCTCGGTGCCACCACTTGATGCCACCTGGACGTCCTGCAGCTTCTTCTTGTCGACGCCGTCTTTACTGTTGACGATGGTGACGGCTGGCTTGTCGTTGACACTGGGGTGAGGCTGGACTCCCGTGGCTGGAGGCGCCGGTGGGGTACCGGTGTAGCGCTCCACAAATATGTTCTTAATTCCCTTCCCATGAGCAGATTTTAGCTCTAAACTCCTCCGAAGCTGAGCAAGTCTTGTCTGGTAAGTTGGACTGTTCTCAAAGAGTGCCCGCACAAGACTTGGTTCACTGGAGAGCAGCAGCTCAACACGCCCTGCAAACTCAACGCCCGATGTGGGATCTAAGTCGACTTCAAGAAGGGTTGGACTCTTTTTCCAAGTGAGCAGTACCGCATCAAGCTGCATATTTCAGAAACAGCGGTTCTCAGGCCAACTCGTCACAGTTATACAAACAGCAGTACAATGTGCGTTGAACTGAAGTCAAAGGTGTACATGAATGAAGGTGTAGTACCTCTTCCAGGGTGCTGAAGTAGATGACCTGCGGCTCTGCCTCCTCAGGGGCCAGATGCATGTTCAGCCTCCGAATAGCCGAGCTTAGTAAGGCGCAAACCCCTGAAGCCCCTTGAAGGCACATCGTGATATTACCCAATTCAGAACCGATACTTTTGAACGCAGATGCCGTCTTCACGAGCAGCCCCGGGCACCCCTCTGAAATCTCCTTGTCGGGGACAAAGCTTCCGACCTTTACGAAGAAGTCTCGCGTATGTGCGAAGCATGGGTACCAGGATCCAATATAGACTCCGGTCTTGTCAATCACCTCCCCAACCTTGGACATTGCGGTGTTGCGTCCGGGCACCTGTAATTCAACGTTGATAGCAGATTAGCTCGATCCTTATAGTAAATTTGAGCTGAACAACATATTCCAATCGAATTACCATGCAGTGACGCTACAGAAGTTAACGACATGATCAAAAATACAGTAACTAAACTAAGCAAGGGAGGATAGGCTATCAACAAAATCCATTACAGCCCGTCAGGACAACACATACAACGACGACCTGTTTTGTCGATTACACTAATCGTTATCGCCAAGCGAAGTCTGGGAAGCACAGGTATTGACATGGGCAAGTAAAATCGAAGGAAATAAGGCGCATCCACCTAAAGGAATCTGCAGAACACACCAACTCTGCATACGAATCTCAATTCCTCATAACCCCTACCCGTCTCCCTTTCGAGAGCTCCTCCGGCCACCTCGTGGACGAACCCCTCTTCCTCTTCCTCCCCGTGAACCGCGGCATCCTGGCGATGCCCTTTTCACCTCCCCATGAACCGCCGCGGCGCCGCCTCCTGGACGACTCCCTCTTCCACTTCCCCGCAACCGTCCCCCTCCTCGATCTGCTCACTCAACTCCGTCCATCGACACCCTCTTCTACTTCCCCTAATTTACTTTGTCATTTATTTCACATCGCACGCAGCGACTAATCACAGAAGGAAAGGCTCATGGATTACTCACCGGCGGCGGATCCTGGGCGGGCGCTGGCGCCGGATCCTGGGCGGGCGCTGGCGCCGGGGGCGTCGATCCGCTCCCCGGTAGAGGAACCTCCATCCTCTCGTCAGCTCTTCGGAAGGCTCTCCTCTCCTCCCCTCCCCTCCCCTCCCCTCCTCACACCTGGATTTGAAATTTGTTACGCGTGTGTGAGGAACACCGGGTCCGATTAATAAAGGGCTAATGGGATGGGGGATTGGGCCCACCTGTCTGCGAGTCGGCGAAAATTAGTGAAACGCGCCGAAATTTTGGTGAGCCCGACCCATAATATTCTTTTCGGTGATATAATTGTGAAGATTTCTTCTAATTGTAATCTACAAAATGATACTCCCTCCGACCCATAATATTCTTTGCTAATGTAGATATATCTAGATATATTTTAGTGGTAGATACATCCATATTAGCGGAGAGTAATATAAGTCGGAGGGAGTAAGATTTCTTTGTCTAAGATAGGTAAATTTAATTTATTTTAAAATTTACATTTACCCTATCAGGAAATTGATGCTTACAAACAACATTTGGGATTGTGCTTTGTCACAAACAAGTTCTACTACATAGAGCAAGCACACTAATAGATAGACTGGAGTAAGCATACCTTCTTGTTCATTAGAGAAGAAATGTGATTTTTCAATTTAAACAGTTCTACATGAGTCTAAAAAATTGGAAAAAAATCAAACCCTAGCTAGACCCTATCATGCCAAAATAAAAATTAAACCATAAATATATGAATTACTAACAATTTGTTATATCTAAAATTAATATTAGGTGTAATTTTCTGAAATTTATTTTAAGAATATTTGGAGAACAAAATTAGAGCCAGCGTTCTGCTTTTGATATACACGTATATATTTAGCAGTAGCAACGCACGGATATTTGTGTTAATTTATTATTCTCTATAAACCTCGCACAATCGCGACCGCGGTTTCAGTGGGCATTTTAAGTTTTAAACCCCGACCGAATGAACCACATTGAACCTAAATAAACGGCACTTTCTCAATTTTATTTTTAGAAAAAGCAAGGAGGGCCAACTCAAAGAACATTTCCCAGACTTTATTGTTTTGTGTGTTAGAAAACAACACTAGAAATTTATTTATATGTTGAGTGTTGCAGATGATTTACTGTTTAGTACATGGCAACATCAACACCAAAGGAGAAAAGGAAGAAGAGCAAATGTTCATAACTTACCCAGATTTTTAGGCAGGATTTTTTGGTATCTAGGCCAGATTATCCGGGTACCCGAAGAAATGGCTAAGGACCTGAGCGTGCAGCTCCCTGGATGGGGGCGGATTATTGTGGCAAATTATTGGTCCCAGGGCCGGATTATCCCCCCCTCCCCAGATATTTGGGCTGGATTATTGGTCCTAGGGCCAGAATATCCGCCCCCCTGGAAATTTCGCTAAGGACTTGAGCGTGCAACTCTCTAGATGGGGGCGGAGATTTGGGCCAGATATTTGGCCTTGGGGCCGGATATTCTGGGGGCGGATATTTTAGCCCCCTTAACCCGGATATTCCCCCCTCCCCCACCCTAGGACTCCAACGGCTACATTTCCAGGAGGGGTATAAATACCCCTCCCCTTCTTCTTCCTCAAGCTGCTCATCCCACCGTTGAAGAACACCATATTTGGAGCCACAAAATTCACAAGATCCCCTCCCTCACCCCATCAAAGCTCTTGATATTTGGAGAATCTAAGGAGAAGGCCTTGATCTACATCCTCACTGAAGTGATTCACTTTCCCCTCTCATTTTCTTGAGGGATTTGTGTCTAGGGATTACTTGGAAACCCTAACCTTGATTTGTGTTTGATAATCTTGCTACTTGTTGTTTGAGAGTATTGTGCTATTCTCGGAATACTTCAGTTCAGTTGTGGATGTGTGCTCCAAGTTGGTAAAGGTTGGTTCCTCCTCGAGGAATCCCTTTGTGGAAGAGTGAGCTAGGCCTTTGTGCTGAAACCTCACACCGGAGAATAGGGTGAACCTTTGTGGCATTGGTTAGGCCTGTGTGGCAACCACACCCCTCCAACATAGACGTACTTCCTCTCTAGAGCAAGCACACTATTAGATAAACTAGAGTAAGCATACCTTCTTGTTCATTAGAGCAAAAATATGATTTTTAATTTAAAAAGTTCTACATGAGTCTAAAAAATTGGAAAAAATCAAACCCTAGCTAGACTGCACCATGCCAAAATAAAATTAAACAGTAAATATATGAATTACTAACAATTTGTTGTATCTAAAATTAATATTAGGTGTAATTTTCATGAAATTTATTTTAAGAATATCTAGCGAACAAAATTAGAGCCAGCGTTCTGCTCTTGATGTACACGTATATGTTTAGCCGTAGCAACGCACGGATATTTGTGCTAGTTTATTATTCTCTATAAACCTCGCACAACCGCGACTGGGATTTGGATGGGCATTTTAAGTTTTAAACCCCGACCGAATGAACCACATTGAACCTAAATAAACGGCAATTTCTCAATTTTATTATTAGAAAAAGCAAGGAGGGCCAACTCAAAGAACATTTCCCAGACTTTATTGTTTTGTGTGTTAGAAAATAACACTAGGAATTTATTTATATGTTGAGTGTTGCACATGATTGATGCATGTAAAATGGATACATGATCTTTGCACTTTACCATTTGATATTCCACCTTATTTGCATTATATATTGGTTATATTCATGCTTTTTGATAATTATTGGGAATAATTCACATGTTCCCTAATTTTATCGGATTAACCTGGGAAAACCAGAAAACCTTCTTTTCAATGTTTTTGACTTCCAGGGACCCAAACAAAGTCCAAATTACCTAAAATTTTGGGGAAACGAGTTTTTCCATGGAACAAGACTTAGGAGCGAAGGAGATGCAACAGGGAAGCCACGAGGGCCAAACGGGCATGGCCCACGTGGCCAGATTCCCTGGCCGCATGGGGCCTACCCGTTCTCACCTCGTTGCTTGATACGTCTCAAATGTATCTGTAATTTTTGATGCTCTATGCTTGTTTATATACCATTTGCTTTGTGTTTTGTTACACTTCGTGGTGTTTTTATGCCTTTTCCAGAACTAACCTATTAAAGAGATGCCACAGTGCCAGTTTCCTATTTTTGTTGTTTTTGTGTTTCAGAAAAGCTACATAGGAAACATTCTCGGAATTGGACAAAACAAAAGCGAAAGTTCCTATTTTTCCCGACATGAGACGGAGTCCAAAGCAGAGACGGAGGGGGACCAGGGGCCATGCTCACCATAGGGTGGCGCGGCCCAGCCCCTGGCCGTGCCACCAGGTGGTGTGGCCGCCTGGCCCACCTCCTGACATCGCCCTTCCGCCTATATATTCTCCTCGGTGAGGAAAACCTAAAGGCCCTGATCAATTTTCACAAAACATACTGCAAGCCGCCGCCATCATCAATGTGAGATCTGGATGGTCTAGAATCTCTTCCCGGCACCCTGCCAGAGAGGGGAATTACCACTGGAGGCCTTCTTCATCACCATGCCTGCCTCCGGAGTGATGCATGAGTAGTCTACCTTGGACTATGGGTCCATAGCAGTAGCTAGATGGTTGTCATCTCCTCCATGTGCTTCATGTTTAGATCTTGTGAGCTGCCTATCATGATCAAGATCATCGTTGTGTAATTCTACATATTGTGTTTGTTGGGATCCGATGAATATCGATACTTTGTCAAGTTGATTTATGATTTATCATCTCTATGTTGTTTATGATCTTGCGTGCTCTCCATTGCTAGTAGATATCTTGGCCGAGTAGATGCTAGTGACTCCAAGAGGGAGTATTTATGCTCGATAGTGGGTTCATGCCTCTAGTAATATGGGGGAGTGACAGAAACCTCTAAGGTTATAGATGTGTTGTTGCTACTAGGGAGAAAATAACAATCTTGTGTTCAAGGACATTTGTATTTTTTACATTACACACTTTGCTTAAGGCAATAATCTGTTTCTTGCAACTTAATACCCAATGGTTGCTGGGATGACATCATGCGAGTGGATTATTAGTCATAGATGCAGTTGGATTACGGTCTATGTATTATGTTGTAATGCCCAAGTGAATCTCATAGTGATCTTCATGACATTTGTATGCTTGCTTTATTCTATTAATTGCCCAATTGTAATTTGTTTACCCAGCATGTTATTTATCTTATGGAGAGACACCACTAGTGAACTATGGACCCCGGTCCATCCTTTTACATTGTTGTTACCGTTTACCATTTACTCGCTTTATTTACATTCTTGCAAACTATTATCTTTTACCACTCGATACGTTTAATCCTTTGTTTACAACAAACCAGTGAGATTGACAACCTCACTATAAGTTGGGGCAAAGTACTTGGTTGTGTTGTGTGCAGGTTCCATGTTGCTGCTGGTGCAAAGCTATACTCTAAATGAGGTACCATATATAAATTGTCCGGAGCTGTCGTGAAGCTAGCGAGCATCAACCTTTGGAAGTTGGTTCTTTCTCCTATTGGTTCGATAAACCTTGGTTTCATACTGAGGGAAGACTTGCTGCTGTGCTCGTCATACCTTCCTCTTGGGGTTCCCAACTGGGCAATCATCTACACGCCATCAAGCATTTTTTTTCTGGCGCCATTGCCGAGGAGAAAGAGGATTTCTGCAAGGGAAGTCTCTCACTTCCAATATTTTACTTTGTTATTGTTTTGCTTTATTTTATTTTTGCTTGCGTCTTTTTATCAAAAAATACAAAAAAATAGTTCCTTTATAGTTGTTATTTTTGCTTGTCTGCTTTTAGTCTTGCTAGAATGGGTACTCCTGAGAACACTAAGTTGTGTGATTTTACTAGCACCAATAACAATGATTTTATCTGCACTCCTATTGCGCCACCTGCTCTAGAGGCAAATTTTTATGAGATTAAACCTGCTTTGTTGAATCTTGTTATGAAAGAGCAGTTTTCTGGTGTTAGTACTGATGATGCTGCAGCTCATCTCAACAATTTTGTTGAGCTATGTGAGATGCAAAAGTATAAGGATGTAGATGGTGATATTATTAAGCTTATGTTGTTTCCTTTCTCTTTAAGAGGAAGAGCTAAGCATTGGTTGCTATCTTTGCCTAGAAATAGTATTGATTCTTGGGTTAAGTGTAAGGATGCTTTCATTGGAAAATATTATCCTCCTGCTAAGATTATAGCTTTGCGAAGTGATACTATGAAGTTTAGACAGTTTGATAATGAACATGTTGCTCAAGCTTGGGAAAGAATGAAATCTATGATAATGAATTGTCCCACTCATGGATTGACTACTTGGATGATTATCCAAACCTTTTATGCTGGACTAAATTTTTCTTTAAGAAATCTATTGGATTCAGCTGCTGGAGGTACTTTTATGTCCATCACCTTGGATGCCACAACAAAGCTTCTTGATAACATGATGGTAAATTATTCTGAGTGGCACACCGAGAGAGCTCTTCCTTGAGTGAAACCTCTTCCTTGAGTGATAAGATTGATGCTATTATGTTTATGCTTGCTAATGATAGAGCTCATGTTGATCCTAATAATGTTCCTTGAGTGATAAGATTGATGCAGAAAATTGCGAATCAAGTAATATCAAGTGATGAAGTGCTAGTTACCTCAGTAGGCTCTTTGAAGGTTCCCGAAGATGATTCAACCTGCAAGTCACCCTTAGTGGAACTAAGAGTCTTACCAATCTTAAGAACATGTTGAGATTTAAGCGCAGAAACCTTGGGAACATACATAAATTTTTGCTCTTTTCCAACAAACACTTTCTCCTTCTTAAATTTAAGAGAAGAGAAGATTAAGCTAAGAGTTTCCATAGACTCCTCTAGTTTACCAATCCTTAAGTTTTGATTGTCATGAGTAGTGCTAGCCTCTAAAATGGTAATTCTCTTACCAATGTTTTCTATTAATTCACTAACCCGGCTAGCATTTTCTAGGATACTTGGCAAACTTTTCTCTAAAGAGCTGAGCTTTTCTACCACCTCCTCCAAGGTGGTCTCAGTTTTAGCAACATGAATAGGTCGTATTCCCACTAAACTTTCAATTATAGTGCATGCTTCTCCAGCGGGAGTACCCAGAAAATTACCTCCTGTAAGAGTATCAAGAACATACCTATTCCAACTGGATATACCAACATAAAAATTTCTAAGGAGGATCATGGTAGAGTGCTTTTTGGTACACCTATGATGAGCATTGTTAATACGGTACCAAGAATCTTTTAAACTTTCTCCCCCTTGTTGCTTAAAACTACGAACTTCTACTCCAGGATTACTCATTTTAATAAAACTAAAAGCAGATAAGTAAAAACAACTACCAAGGATTCTAATTTTTTTGGGTTTTTGATAAAAAGCAATGCAGGTAAAATAAATAACGTAAAGCAAAACAATAAAACAAAGTAAAGGATGTGTGTGCGAAAAACTTCCCTCGTAGAAGTCTTCTCTTCCTCCCCGGCAACGGCGCCAGAAAATTAGCTGCTACTTGGTGATGGCGCCAGAAAATTAGCTGATGGCGACCAGTTGATGTGGAAGCAGACTATCCTTGTGCGTGGTGGATAACCAGCCCGTTGGGAACCCCAAGAGGAAGGTATGATGAGTGTAGCGGCTAGTCTTCCCTCAGTTAAGAAACCAAGGTTTAATATCGATCAGGAGAGGAGAGACAATGACGACTGAAGGTGATGCAGACTGGCTTAATAACACTCCAACAAGGGCGCCGTTTAACGATACTTGTTGACTCATCTTCAGCCAGTAGCAACGCGGAACCTGCACACACACAAACAAATACTTTGCTCCCAACATATGATGAGGTTGTCAATCTCACCGGTTTGCTTGAAACAAAGGTTATGAGTGTATCGAGTGGAAAACAGTAAAAGTATGCGAGTAAAGTAAACAGTACGAGTAAAGTAAACAGTTGATAGCAATATGATGGAAATAGGACCGGGGTCCATAGTTCACTAGTGGCGTCTCTCCATAGATAAAATAGCACATGCTGGGTAAACAAATTACAGTTGGGCAATTGATAGAATAAAGATAAACGTGATATGTCAAGAAGATCACTATGAGATTTACTCTGGGCATTACAACAAAATACATAGACCGCCATCCAACTGCATCTATGACTAATAATCCACCCCCAGGGATATCAATCCGAACACCCCAAAAGTATTAAGTTGCGAACAACAGATAATTGCATTAAGCAAAGTGTGTAATGTAAACAAAGCATATGCCCTTGAGCATATGAATGTTGTTTTCTCCCTAGTAGCAACAGCACATCTACCACCTTAGAGGTTTCTGTCACTCCCCCAGGTGAAATAGAGGCATGAACCCACTATCGAGCATAAATACCCCCTCTTGGAGTCACTAGCAACTACTCGGCCAAGATAGCCACTAACAACGGAGAGCATGCAAGATCATAAACAACATAGAGATAACAAAAGATAATATTCAGTACAGCAACTTAATAATAAACACCAATATTCATCGGATCCCAACAAACCAAACATGTAGAATTACATAACGGTGATCTCAATCATGTAGGGCAGCTCATGAGATCTAAACATGAAGCACATGGTGGAGAAGACAACCATCTAGCTACTGCTATGGACCCATAGACCAAGGTAGACTACTCACTCATCGCTCTGGAGGCAAGCATGGCGATGAAGAAGACCTTCGGTGGCGATTCCCCTCTCCGGCAGGGTGCCGAGAAGAGCTTCTGGACCCTCCCGATCTTCGGGTCGACGGTGGTGGCGGATCGCGATGTGTTCTGGAAATCTGATCGGGTACTTAGGTTTTTTTTCATCGGGGGGTCTTTATAGGCGAAGGGGCATCGTCAGAGGAGGGGCCAGGCGGCCTCACATGGTGGTGGTGCGGGCCAGGGGCTGGCCGCACCACCCCTGTGTGTGGGCCCCTGGTGGCCCAACTCCTACTCCTCTTCGGATCTCTGGAAGCTTCCGGGTAAAATAAGACTTCAGGAACTTGTTTCATCCAATTCTAAGAATATTTCCTATGTATCACTTCTGACACACAAAAACAGCAAAAAACAGGAAACTGGCACTGTGGCAACTTGTTAATAGGTTAGTTTCGGAAAATGCATAAAAGTGCCACTAAATGTAACGAAACAATAGGCAAATGGTGTAAAAACAAGCATGGAGCATCAACAATTATAGATACATTTGAGACATATCAAGCATCCCCAAGCTTAACTCCTGCTCGTCCTCGAGTAGGTAAGTGATAACAAAAGAATAATTTTTGAGGTGACATGCACCCACACAATCTTGATCATATATGTAAGCATTGGTGAGCTGGGATCATAAGAACTTAAAACATGGGCATGAAGATATAATCATGACAATAAGAACTTAGCAACCATGTTGTAAACATGCAGATGAACACAAACAAAAGATCATGATAATGAAACAATGAAAGTCAAACGTGTGTTCACATCATAAGGAAAAACATACAAAAGGTTTTTAGCTTGTCCTTCAAAGAGAGCAAAACATAAATGCATAGGACACCTTCAAGTTTAAGAGGGCGATTAGATACAAATAATTTAAGAACAAGTGAAACCAACAATATGAGTCAATCAATGAACTTTGGGACAATGCATATCACACTAAGAATGACAACTATGCTCTCTTAATGGTGCATAAAGAAAGAAGGTGGTGACTCAACATAAAAGTAAAAGAAAGACCCTTCACAGAGGGAAGCAGTGATTAAACATGTGCTAGAGCTTTTCATTTGTAAAACAGAGAGATAAAAAATTGGTTTTGAGAGGTGGTTGTCTTTGTCAATGACTGGCAATGGGGTTCATACTATCTTCCATACAAAAATGAAGCAAGTTTTTGAGAGAGAGTTTGGCACTTTTTGTGCTCTTTTTTATAAAACTTGGCACTCCTCCCCACCTTTTTTCCTTTCACAAACCATGGCTAACCGATTCCATCGGGTGCCCACCAACATTCACTTTCCGTGGAGGAGTGCCTTTTTTTCTTTTTTTTTTCTTTTTTCCTTTTTGGAATAAGCAATATGGAAGATAGCAAATCCGACCACTACGTCCCCATGAGCTGAAAACAGTGTCACAAAATGAGAAGTGTTTTGAAGGTTTTTGAAAGGTAGCACATAAAAATTTACTTTGGAATGGCTTGCAAATACCATGCATAGGAGTTTATAGTGGACACAATGGTAAACTTTGGCTTTTAGGAGTTGGATGCACGAGTAGAGCTCATACTCAGTACAAGGCGAGGGCTAGCAAAAGACTGGGAACGACCAACTAAGAGAGCAGTAATGGCCATAATCATACAAAGCGACAAAGTGACATTAAAAGAAGCATACGATGGCATCAAAAGTCAAAAACTAAATGATCATGAAGGCTATTGGCGACTTTGTAAGAGTCAAACATGTGTGAGCATGCGCCAAGTCAACCCAAATAAAGCATCAAGGAGAAATCCAAAATAATGCTTCCATACAATAAAAACAATGCATGATTTTTTCAAAGGCTCATTAAGCAATCTCAGTTATTTGAGACAAGTCATGCTACAGCAAAACCACTAAGCATACTATCAAAAAGACATCAAGCATGACATGAAAAAGCCTAAGCCGCAGTCTACACAAGCTCCTTCTTATACCACTATTTTGCACAAAGCTTTTTCTCTTTTCCAACACCATTTGAAATTTTTATAAACACCTCTTTTGATGAAAACCAATAATGATCAGAGGCAAAAATACACCTTGATGAAATGATATGACAAGGTCTGAACGCAAATCAAGGCGAAAACGAAAACCAAAAGCAGTAGCAGAAAAAGAAGAACGCATCGATGAACGATAAGAGTGAAAACTGGAGCGTTCTTGGCAAATGAAAACGAGTACATCTCCTCCAAAAGGAAATTTGTTGGGGTCCAACCATTTATTGCAGCAACCAAACAAACTAAACCAACTAAGAAAACTAAAACAACTGACGCTCCAAGAAAAACACATAGTGCATGAAGCAATAAAAATATAGTGTTTTGAAAGGTGACCTGATTTTTGCCGATGAAGAAGGGGTGCCTCGGGGGCATCCCCAAGCTTTGACACTTGTACTTCTTGGATATTTCTTGGGGTGATGCGTGGGCATCCCCAAGCTTGAGCTTTTGTCCATTCTTCAACTCATCTCATCATTCTCCAATCCCTACACTTGAAAACTTCCTTCATACAAAACTAAACACAATTCTATTAGCAACATTAGTGCAAGCATAACATATAATCAATCCTCTATTTGCTTCAGGTTTCAACTCAAAACCACCACATATATAGCAAATACTACTGTAGCAACTTCCCAAAAAGTTCCATGATCAAAAGAACTCAAAAGAAAGCGATAAAGTGGCAAACACAAATATTGGCAGAAATCTGTCAAAACTAAACAGCTGACAAAGGTCGAATTTTTGAGGGATTTTCTGTTGCTCAAATCAAAAAGTGTTCAACTAAGAAAAGTTTGGATATAACCTGGGGCATATGCACAAGAAGTCTCAGGTCCAAAAGATAAACAGAGAATTTTCACGAATTTTTACGGTGCAGTACCAAAAACAGTTTCAGGACAGCAACATCCCCAAATCTTTACCTCACTCAAATTAGAGGCTTCTCTTGGCACAAAAACGAAATAAAAAGGATAAGGAACGGTCATTACAGTAGTAATGACTTCCAAGACTCAAATAAAAGAAAAAGTACTGAAAAGAAAACATTGGGTTATCTCCCAAGAGTGCTTTTCTTTAACGCCTTTGAGCTAGGCGCAGAAAATTGCGAATCAAGTAATATCAAGTGATGAAGTGCTAGTTACCTCAGTAGGCTCTTTGAAGGTTCCCGAAGATGATTCAACCTGCAAGTCACCCTTAGTGGAACTAAGAGTCTTACCAATCTTAAGAACATGTTGAGATTTAAGCGCAGAAACCTTGGGAACATACATAAATTTTTGCTCTTTTCCAACAAACACTTTCTCCTTCTTAAATTTAAGAGAAGAGAAGATTAAGCTAAGAGTTTCCATAGACTCCTCTAGTTTACCAATCCTTAAGTTTTGATTTTCATGAGTAGTGCTAGCCTCTAAAATGGTAATTCTCTTACCAATGTTTTCTATTAATTCACTAACGCGGCTAGCATTTTCTAGGATACTTGGCAAACTTTTCTCTAAAGAGCTGAGCTTTTCTACCACCTCCTCCAAGGTGGTCTCAGTTTTAGCAACATGAATAGGTGGTATTCCCACTAAACTTTCAATTATAGTGCATGCTTCTCCAGCGGGAGTACCCAGAAAATTACCTCCTGTAAGAGTATCAAGAACATACCTATTCCAACTGGATATACCAACATAAAAATTTCTAAGGAGGATCATGGTAGAGTGCTTTTTGGTACACCTATGATGAGCATTGTTAATACGGTACCAAGAATCTTTTAAACTTTCTCCCCCTTGTTGCTTAAAACTACGAACTTCTACTTCAGGATTACTCATTTTAATAAAACTAAAAGCAGATAAGTAAAAACAACTACCAAGGATTCTAATTTTTTTGGGTTTTTGATAAAAAGCAATGCAGGTAAAATAAATAAAGTAAAGCAAAACAATAAAACAAAGTAAAGGATTTGTGTACGAAAAACTTCCCTCGTAGAAGACTTCTCTTCCTCCCCGACAACGGCGCCAGAAAATTAGCTGCTACTTGGTGATGGCGCCAGAAAATTAGCTGATGGCGACCAGTTGATGTGGAAGCAGACTATCCTTGTGCGTAGTGGATAACCAGCCCGTTGGGAACCCCAAGAGGAAGGTATGATGAGTGTAGCGGCTAGTCTTCCCTCAGTTAAGAAACCAAGGTTTAATATCGATCAGGAGAGGAGAGACAATGACGACTGAAGGTGATGCAGACTGGCTTAATAACACTCCAACAAGGGCGCCGTTTAACGATACTTGTTGACTCATCTTCAGCCAGTAGCAACGCGGAACCTGCACACACACACAAACAAATACTTTGCTCCCAACATATGATGAGGTTGTCAATCTCACCGGTTTGCTTGAAACAAAGGTTATGAGTGTATCGAGTGGAAAACAGTAAAAGTATGCGAGTAAAGTAAACAGTACGAGTAAAGTAAACAGTTGATAGCAATATGATGGAAATAGGACCGGGGTCCATAGTTCACTAGTGGTGTCTCTCCATAGATAAAATAGCACATGCTGGGTAAACAAATTACAGTTGGGCAATTGATAGAATAAAGATAAACGTGATATGTCAAGAAGATCACTATGAGATTTACTCTGGGCATTACAACAAAATACATAGACCGCCATCCAACTGCATCTATGACTAATAATCCACCCCCAGGGATATCAATCCGAACACCCCAAAAGTATTAAGTTGCGAACAACAGATAATTGCATTAAGCAAAGTGTGTAATGTAAACAAAGCATATGCCCTTGAGCATATGAATGTTGTTTTCTCCCTAGTAGCAACAGCACATCTACCACCTTAGAGGTTTCTGTCACTCCCCCAGGTGAAATAGAGGCATGAACCCACTATCGAGCATAAATACCCCCTCTTGGAGTCACTAGCAACTACTCGGCCAAGATAGCCACTAACAACGGAGAGCATGCAAGATCATAAACAACATAGAGATAACAAAAGATAATATTCAGTACAGCAACTTAATAATAAACACCAATATTCATCGGATCCCAACAAACCAAACATGTAGAATTACATAACGGTGATCTCAATCATGTAGGGCAGCTCATGAGATCTAAACATGAAGCACATGGTGGAGAAGACAACCATCTAGCTACTGCTATGGACCCATAGTCCAAGGTAGACTACTCACTCATCGCTCTGGAGGCAAGCATGGCGATGAAGAAGACCTCCGGTGGCGATTCCCCTCTCCGGCAGGGTGCCGGGAAGAGCTTCTGGACCCTCCCGATCTTCGGGTCGATGGTGGCGGCGGATTGCGATGTGTTCTGGAAATCTGATCGGGTACTTAGGTTTTTTTTTTCATCGGGAGGTCTTTATAGGCGAAGGGGCATCGTCAGAGGAGGGGCCAGGCGGCCTCACATGGTGGTGGTGCGGGCCAGGGGCTGGCCGCGCCACCCCTGTGTGTGGGCCCCTGGTGGCCCAACTCCTACTCCTCTTCGGATCTCTGGAAGCTTCCGGGTAAAATAAGACTTCAGGAACTTGTTTCATCCAATTCTAAGAATATTTCCTATGTATCACTTCTGAAACACAAAAACAGCAAAAAACAGGAAACTGGCACTGTGGCAACTTGTTAATAGGTTAGTTCCGGAAAATGCATAAAAGTGCCACTAAATGTAACGAAACAATAGGCAAATGGTGTAAAAACAAGCATGGAGCATCAAAAATTATAGATACATTTGAGACATATCAAGCATCCCCAAGCTTAACTCCTGCTCGTCCTCGAGTAGGTAAGTGATAACAAAAGAATAATTTTTGAGGTGACATGCACCTACACAATCTTGATCATATATGTAAGCATTGGTGAGCTGGGATCATAAGAACTTAAAACATGGGCATGAAGATATAATCATGACAATAAGAACTTAGCAACCATGTTGTAAACATGCAGATGAACACAAACAAAAGATCATGATAATGAAACAATGAAAGTCAAACGTGTGTTCACATCATAAGGAAAAACATACAAAAGGTTTTTAGCTTGTCCTTCAAAGAGAGCAAAACATAAATGAATAGGACACCTTCAAGTTTAAGAGGGCGACTAGATACAAATAATTTAAGAACAAGTGAAACCAACAATATGAGTCAATCAATGAACTTTGGGACAATGCATATCACACTAAGAATGACAACTATGCTCTCTTAATGGTGCATAAAGAAAGAAGGTGGTGACTCAACATAAAAGTAAAAGAAAGACCCTTCACAGAGGGAAGCAGTGATTAAACATGTGCTAGAGCTTTTCATTTGTAAAACAGAGAGATAAAAAATTGGTTTTGAGAGGTGGTTGTCTTTGTGAACGACTGGCAATGGGGTTCTTACTATCTTCCATACAAAAATGAAGCAAGTTTTTGAGAGAGAGTTTGGCACTTTTTGTGCTCTTTTTTATAAAACTTGGCACTCCTCCCCACCTTTTTTCCTTTCACAAACCATGGCTAACCGATTCCATCGGGTGCCCACCAACATTCACTTTCCATGGAGGAGTGCCTTTTTTTTCTTTTTTTCTTTTTGGAATAAGCAATATGGAAGATAGCAAATCCGACCACTACGTCCCCATGAGCTGAAAATAGTGTCACAAAATGAGAAGTGTTTTGAAGGTTTTTGAAAGGTAGCACATGAAAATTTACTTTGGAATGGCTTGCAAATACCATGCATAGGAGTTTATAGTGGACACAATGGTAAACTTTGGCTTTTAGGAGTTGGATGCACGAGTAGAGCTCATACTCAGTACAAGGCGAGGGCTAGCAAAAGACTGGGAACGACCAACTAAGAGAGCAGTAATGGCCATAATCATACAAAGCGACATTAAAAGAAGCATACGATGGCATCAAAAGTCAAAAACTAAATGATCATGAAGGCTATTGGCGACTTTGTAAGAGTCAAACATGTGTGAGCATGCGCCAAGTCAACCCAAATAAAGCATCAAGGAGAAATCCAAAATAATGCTTCCATACAATAAAAACAATGCATGATTTTTTCAAAGGCTCATTAAGCAATCTCAGTTATTTGAGACAAGTCATGCTACAGCAAAACCACTAAGCATACTATCAAAAAGACATCAAGCATGACATGAAAAAGCCTAAGCCGCAGTCTACACAAGCTCCTTCTTATACCACTATTTTGCACAAAGCTTTTTCTCTTTTCCAACACCATTTGAAATTTTTATAAACACCTCTTTTGATGAAAACCAATAAAGATCAGAGGCAAAAATACACCTTGATGAAGTGATATGACAAGGTCTGAATGCAAATCAAGGCGAAAACGAAAACCAAAAGCAGTAGCAGAAAAAGAAGAACGCATCGATAAACGATAAGAGTGAAAACTGGAGCGTTCTTGGCAAATGAAAACGAGTACATCTCCTCCAAAAGGAAATTTGTTGGGGTCCAACCATTTATTGTAGCAACCAAACAAACTAAACCAACTAAGAAAACTAAAACAACTGACGCTCCAAGAAAAACACATAGTGCATGAAGCTATAAAAATATAGTGTTTTGAAAGGTGACCTGATTTTTGCCGATGAAGAAGGGGTGCCTCGGGGGCATCCCCAAGCTTTGACGCTTGTACTTCTTGGATATTTCTTAGGGTGATGCGTGGGCATCCCCAAGCTTGAGCTTTTGTCCATTCTTCAACTCATCTCATCATTCTCCAATCCCTACACTTGAAAACTTCCTTCATACAAAACTAAACACAATTCTATTAGCAACATTAGTGCAAGCATAACATATAATCAATCCTCTATTTGCTTCAGGTTTCAACTCAAAACCGCCACATATATAGCAAATACTACTGTAGCAACTTCCCCAAAAGTTCCATGATCAAAAGAACTCAAAAGAAAGCGATAAAGTGGCAAACACAAATATTGGCAGAAATCTGTCAAAACTAAACAGCTGACAAAGGTCGAATTTTTGAGGGATTTTCTGTTGCTCAAATCAAAAAGTGTTCAACTAAGAAAAGTTTGGATATAACCTGGGGCATATGCACAAGAAGTCGAAGGTCCAAAAGATAAACAGAGAATTTTCACGAATTTTTACGGTGCAGCACCAAAAACTGTTTCAGGACAGCAACATCCCCAAATCTTTACCTCACTCAAATTAGAGGCTTCTCTTGGCACAAAAATGAAATAAAAAGGATAAGGAGCGGTCATTACAGTAGTAATGACTTCCAAGACTCAAATAAAAGAAAAAGTACTAAAAAGAAAACATTGGGTTATCTCCCAAGAGTGCTTTTCTTTAACGCCTTTGAGCTAGGCGCAGAAAATTGCGAATCAAGTAATATCAAGTGATGAAGTGCTAGTTACCTCAGTACACTAGTAGAAAATAGGGCTTTCGTTTTTTGCTCCAAAGGGCATTTGCACCGGTTGGCTTATGAACCCAGACTAAAGAGGTTCTTTAGCACCGGTTCGAGCTGCCAGAGAGCTAAATTAAGCCCGTGGAGCTTTAGAACCGGTTTGTTAGGAACCATTAGCACCGGTTCATGACACAAACCGGTGCTAAAGGTGTGGCATCTGCCGCGTGGCAGACGCCACACCTTTAGCACCGGTTCGTGGCAAGAACCGGTGCTAATGGACACCCTTTTGCACCGGTTCTGGACACGGACCGGTGCTAAAGGCCCTGCCTATAAATACAGCCGCCCACCAGCCTTCTCCTCTGTTTTTTTTCCTTTGGAAGGTGTGAGAGGGGGTGTGCTAGTTTGGTTTTTTCCCCTATGCACAAGAGGTGTTTGATGAAATGCCTAAAAGCATGAACCAACTTAAGCTCACACAAAATAAAGATGATATGAGGTGCCCGAGCGATACTTAGGTCTTCTCATTCTTTCCTCCTCGATCGAGGTTAGCAACTCTATTCTTTTATTTGTCATTGATACAAATGCATGTTTCGTCATTTTACTATTTATGATGTTCGGTAATAGTATTAGTAAACCTAATTATATGACGCAGATGAACCAACGACAATGGATGTACGGTGACCGACGCACTTCCGAGTTCATTGAAGGTCTTCGTAATTTTGGCGATGTGGCTCGGGCAAATATTCAGAATGGTTTTATGTGTTGTCCATGTGTTGACTGTGGGAACAAGAAGGAGTACTCTTCCTGGAAAATCATTCACGCCCACCTGCTTCGGAAAGGTTTCATGCCTAGCTATAATTGTTGGACCAAGCACGGAGAAAGAGGGGTTATAATGGAAGACAATGAAGAAGAAGAGGATGATGATATGTACCCTGAATATGGTGATACTACAACGGGGGAAGCTGAAGCTGAAGGGACAGGAGAAGCTGAAGATGTAGAGGCATCAGATGAGCCTGATGATGATCTTCGTCGGGCCATCGTAGATGCACACAGAGAAGCAGAAAGTGTGAATGAGAAGCGGAAGTTAAAAGGTATGTTAGAGGATCACAAAAAGAAGTTGTACCCAGACTGTGAAGATGGGAACACAAAGCTCGGTACCACACTGGAGTTGCTGCAATGGAAGGCAGAGACTGGTTTATCTGATAAGGGATTTGAGAAATTACTGAAAATAATGAAGAAGAAGCTTCCAAAGGATAATGAATTGCCTGACAGTACGTACGAAGCAAAGAAGGTTCTCTGCCCTCTAGGATTAGAGGTTCAGAAGATTCATGCATGCATTAATGACTGCATCCTCTATCGCGGTGAGGAGTACGAGAATTTGGAAGCATGCCCGGTATGCACTGCACTGCGATATAAGATCAGACGAGATGACCCTGGTGATGTTGATGGCGAGCCCCCCAGAAAGAGGGTTCCTGCCAAGGTCATGTGGTATGCTCCTATAATACCACGGTTGAAACGTCTGTTTAGAAACAAAGAGCATGCCAGGTTGTTACGATGGCACAAAGAAGACCGTAAGAAAGACGCGATGTTGAGACACCCCGCTGATGGGTCGCAGTGGAGAAAAATTGAGAGAGACTACCCGGACTTTGCAGGCGACGCAAGGAACTTAAGGTTTGGTCTGAGTACAGATGGCATGAATCCTTTTGGGGAGCAGAGCTGCAGTCATAGCACCTGGCCTGTAACTCTATGTATCTATAACCTTCCTCCTTGGTTGTGCATGAAGCGGAAGTTCATTATGATGCCAGTGCTCATCCAAGGTCCGAAGCAACCTGGCAATGACATTGATGTGTATCTAAGACCATTAGTTGATGAACTCTTACAGTTATGGACCAAACCAGGTGTACGTGCATGGGATGAGCACAAACAGGAGCCGTTTGACCTACGAGCGTTGCTTTTCGTAACCATCAATGATTGGCCTGCTCTTAGTAACCTTTCAGGACAAAAAAACAAGGGATACAATGCATGCACGCACTGTTTAGATAAGACTGACGCTATATATTTGGAAAAATGCAAGAAGATTGTGTACTTGGGGCATCGTCGATTTCTTACGACCACGCATTCCGTAAGAAAGAAAGGCAAGCATTTTAGAGGTGTGGCAGATCACCGGCAAAAGCCTGATCTCCGTACTGGTGATGATTTATTTGATATGGTCAGGGACCTAGAAGTAATCTTTGGAAAGGGTCCTGGCGGTCAATCTGTTCCAAATGACGTCGCTACCGGACACGCACCCATGTGGAACAAGAAATCTATATTTTGGGAGCTTGAGTATTGGAAACACCTAGAGGTTTGCTCTTCAATCGACGTGATGCACGTTACGAAGAATGTTTGCGTGAACCTGCTAGGCTTTCTGGGCGTGTATGGAAAAACAAAAGATACATCAGAAGCACGGGAGGATCAACAACATATGAAAGACCCAAACAACATGCATCCATAGAGCAAGACGGATAAAGGGCGTCACTTAAGTCCTGCCAGCTACGCTCTTACAAAAGCAGAGAAGGAAATCTTTTTTGATGTCCTTTCAAGTATTAAAGTGCCGTCTGGCTTCTCATCAAATATAAAGGGAATAATAAATATGACAGAGAAAAAATTCCAAAACCTGAAGTCTCATGACTATCATGTGATTATGACGCAGTTGCTTCCAGTTGCATTAAGGGGGCTTCTACCGGAAAATGTTCGTGTACCCATTGTTAAGCTATGTGCATTCCTCAATGCAATATCTCAGAAGGTAATCAATCCAGATATGCTACCAAGGTTATAGAAGGATGTGGCCCAATGTCTTGTTAGTTTTGAGTTGGTGTTCCTGCCATCCTTCTTTAATATTATGACGCATCTCCTGGTTCACCTTGTCGAAGAGATTGCCATTCTCGGTCCTATATTTCTACACAACATGTTCCCCTTCGAGAGATTCATGGGAGTCTTAAAGAAATATGTTCATAACCGTGCTAGGCCAGAAGGAAGCATCTCCAAGGGCTACGGAACAGAGGAGGTCATTGAGTTATGTGTTGACTTTATCCCTGACATTAAGTCGATTGGTGTTCCTGAATCGCGGCATGAAGGGAGACTACGTGGAAAAGGCACGGTAGGAAAGAAATCAATGTATTGTATGGACGGGATTTCTTTCACTCAAGCACACTACACAGTTCTACAAAGTTCCGCCTTGGTGGCCCCGTATATCATTGAACACAAGAATATTGTACGCTCCCAACACCCGGCTCAGTCTGACTCCTGGATTACACATAAACATATGGCGACTTTCGGCGGTTGGTTCCGGACACATCTCATAAATGACAACATTGTTGGAGATCAGCTATACTTGTTGGCCGGGTCACCATCTTCGACTATATTGACTTTCCAAGGGTACGAGATCAATGGGAACACATTCTACACGATCGCCCAAGATAAAAAGAGCACCAACCAAAACAGTGGTGTCCGCATTGATGCAACAAACAACAACGAGCAAAAGGACACCTATTATGGTTACATAGAGGAGATATGGGAACTTGACTATGGACCTTCTTTTAAAGTCCCTTTGTTTCGGTGCAAATGGGTCAAGCTAGATGGAGTAGGGGTAAAGGTTGACCAGCTGTATGGAATGACAACAGTGGATCTCAACAATCTTGGTTACAGAGACGAACCATTCGTCCTAGCCAATGATGTGGCTCAAGTTTTCTATGTGAAAGACATGTCCTCCAAACCAAAAAAAAGAAAAGATAAGACAATGAATACATCATACGACGAGCCAAAGCATCACATAGTTCTTTCAGGGAAAAGAAACATCGTGGGAGTTGAGGATAAGACAGACATGTCAGAAGATTATAATAAGTTTGATGAAATTCCGCCCTTCAGAGTGAATATTGACCCAATCATCGCGTTAAATGGTGAACATACTCCATGGTTACGACCGAAGCGATCCTAATCAAGGGAGATACGCGAAGGGAGGTTCATGGCCTCCAAGACGAAAAATCAGAAGAAAGGGAAACACAAGAAGAAAACTCAGAAGACTAGATAGGGATCATAACTTGTGTATCTCAATATGGAAATTACTTTCCCATTTATTTTTTGTGTAATGATGTTATTGTATGAGGGAAATTTTTCCGAGACGGAGCTTCCAAAGATATCGTAGGGCGTGAGCACCAACGATATCTTTGAGAAGCTCCGCCACGGGAGATTTCCCAATAATTTACCTAACATTCTTAGAGGAGATGGAGTCTTTCACTCTCCCTACCTTCTAGGTATCGATGCTCCTTTTATAGGCACGGCACCGCTTCTACTTTGTCTTGTTCCTCCGACAGGGGCATCGTGCGTCCACCCACGCATCCTTATCTCATCGAGCAGTGCATCCACCCATGCGTCCTTATCCTGCCGATATCTTTAGTCTCGGTTGCACCCACCAACCGGGACTAAAGGTTACCCACACGTCCTTATCCCACCGACAGTTTTGTTAGATGACACAAAAACCACCTTTAGTCCCGGTTGTACCCACCAGCCGGGACTAAAGGTTAGATGGTTCCCCGCGCCATTGTGTTCCCGCCTATTTTCTTCCCGCGCTTTCGACCACTTCCCGCCTCCGTCTTCCCGCCATTTTTTGAAGGAAATATGCCCTAGAGGCAATAATAATATTGTTATTATCATATTTCTTGTTCATGATAATGTTTATACTCCATGCTATAATTGTATTAAGCGGAAACATTAATACTTGTGTGGTTTACGAACAACACCGTGTCCCTAGTACGCCTCTACTAGACTAGCTCATTGATTAATGATGGTTAAGGTTTCCTAACCATGGACATGAGTTGTCAATTAATAATGAGGTCATATCATTAGGAGAATGATATGATGGACAGACCCAATTAAAGCAGAGCAATTAGATCGTGTCATCGTGTTCATCTTTGCGAAGCTTTTCCTATGTCAAGTATTGTATTCCTTAGACCATGAGATAATACAACTCCCTAGTATCGAAAGAAAGCTTTGAGGTCATCAAACGTCATCCTATGTGAGGGTGATAATAAAGGTGTCTCTCAGGTGATCGGAAAGTACTTGTTGGGTTGTATGTATCGAGATGGAATTTGTCCCTCCCAAGTCGGAGAGATATACTTCGGGCCCACTCGGTAATCGATATCAACACCGCTTGCAAGCATGTGGTTAAGGAGTTATTCACAAAGTGATATCGGATTACGGAATGAGTAAAGTACTTGCTGTGAACGAGATTGAACTAGGTATGGCGATACCGATGATCAAATCTCGGGCAAGTAAAATATCGTGTGACTAAGGGAATACATATACGGGATTAATTGAATCCTGACATCGTGGTTCATCTGATATGATCATCGATGAATATGTGGGAGTCAATATGGGTTTCCAGATCCCGCTGTTGATTATTGATAGAAGATCATGTCTGCATATTCTCGAACCCGTAGGGTCACACACTTAACGTGCTTCGACGCTAGGATAGAATGGATAATTGGTTTATGAGTTTTAGTTCGGAGTCTCGGATGAGATCCAGGACATCACGAGAGGTTCCGGAATGGTCCGGAGAATAAGATTCATATAAAGGAATGCAGTTTTTTGGATTCCGGAAAAGTTTCGGAGTTTATCGGTATTGTACCGGAAGGTTCTAGAAGGTTCCGGAGTGGGACCAACGTGGGCCCACTTGACGGAGGCCTGCGTGGGCCTAAGGGGAAGTGCCCTGGCCACCTTGGGCCAGGCGCACAAGGCCCCTAAGGCCCAGCCGGCCAGCCCAAGGGGAAACCCTAAGGGAGTCTTCAAAGAAGGAAGGGGGGGAAAACTTGCCCCCCACTCTTCCTACTCCAAGTCGGCTGGGGAGAGGCCAAGCTGGCCAGCCAGCCCCCCATATAAGGGGGGCAAGGGCGCAGCTCACCACCACCTCTCACCAAACCCTAGCCGCCAACTGCTGCCCTTCCTCTCTCTCTCTCTCGCGACTGCGCGTAGGCGAAGCCCTGCCGCAGAAACTCTCCACCATAAAGCACCACGCCGTCGTGCTGCTGATCCAATCTATCTCTCCACCATACTTGCTGGACCAAGGAAGGAGGAGACGTCGCTGCACCGTACGTGTGCAACTCTCGGAGGCGCCGCCACTTGCGGCGCGGGATCGGATCGGATCGCGAGGAGGAGACGGCTTGTACGACTACGTCATCCACGTTCTCTTGAACGTTTTCGCTGTGCGATATCTTCAAGGGTATGAAGATCTCATCTACCTCTCTCGTTGATTACATCTCCTAGATTAGATCTTGGCTTTCTTGTTCGCATCCGTAGGAAATTTTTTGATTTACTATGCTGCGAAACCCTTCAGTGGTATCAGAGCTAGATCTATGCGTAGATGTGTTTGACGAGTAGAACGCAACATGCTTGTTGCGGGCGTTGATGTTTTCTGTTGCAAACCTCTTGTTGTGTATTTCTTATGGCGCGGTATAGTGAGATCGAAGCGGTCCAGGCCAACTTTACGCGACCGCGTTCGCGAGACCGGCTCCGCACTTGACGTGTGGCTTGTTCCACACATGCGGCTGGTGGATGCCAGTTTCTCTCACTATAGTAGTCATGGGACTTACATCGGATGTTAGCAACCATAATATCACCGTTGTGGCTTTTCGTAGGTAAGAATCGTTCTTAGCTTGCTACTCCCATAAGCCACGTAAAACATGCAACAACAAAGTAGAGGCGTCTAACTTGTTTTTGCAGGGAGTGTTTTGTGATATGGTATGGCCCAAGACATGATGAGTATGAATTGAGTTGTATGCAATGATCATGTTTTGTAATCTTTCACGACTTGCATGTCGATGAGTTAACAACCGGCAGGAGCCATATGGTTGTCTTTATAATTGTGTATGACCTGCGTGTCAACTTCTTATACGCCATGTAATAGCTTTACTTTATCGCTAAATAGTTAGCAATAGTTGTAGTTGCTATTCATGGTGGAGGCAGTCATGGTGGAGTGATGGAGATCATGCCGGCGCGCACAAGATGGAGATCATGGCGCGGAGATTGGCTATACCATGTCACATAAAATCATATGCATGTGATGTTTATCCTTTTATGTATCTTATTATGCTTAGATCGCGACGGTAGCATTATAAGATGATTCCTCACTTAAAGATCAAGATAAAATTGTGTTCTCCCCTCGTATGCGCCGTTGCGAAAGTTCGTCGTGTTCAAGCATCTCGTGATGACCGGGTGCTATAAACTCTACGTTCACATACAACGGGTGCAAGCCAGTATTTGCACATGCGGAGATACTTGGGTTTGACTTGACGAGCCTAGCATGTACAGACATGGCCTCGGAACACACGGACCGAAAGGTCAAGCATGAGTCATATGGATGATATGATCAACATGTTGATGTTCACCATTAAAGCTACATCATTCACGTGATGATCGGTCTCGGTGTAGTGAATTTGGATCATGCTTCACTAAACAACTTGAGGGATGTTGAATTTAGTGGGAGTTCACTAGTAATTTGATTAACTTGAACTAATTATCTTGAACTAAATCTTGTTGTATTTGCATAAGTCGTTGTAGTCTTTGGCACCGTTTCCCACCGACACTTAGCTTAATTGAGTTAAAAAAAACTATAGAATTCTGGATAATCTTTTTCGGTCTAGTGCCGTTTAGTTAGAATGTCAAGACTAAAGATTAAGTCCTATTGCAAACTTTAGCAAACCTTGCTTGCTCCATACAATTTAATAAATTGTATTAATCTAAGAGCAACGATTCAAGTTTAGTATCTAAAGATCATATGTTTGCCTTCATGATAAATTGATCTTCAAAGTTGTTTGAGAATCAAAGTGATCATCGAGCTGAAAGAATTGTTTCAGAAACAAATAAGAAGTGAAAGATATTTGATATCTAAAACTTTGATTGTTTGCAAAATGATGAAGTATAATTTAGTAAAAGAACATATGCTCATATTGTATGACTATATGCGAAGATTGAAGATGCTAGGCATCCCGATCACCCAAAAGTTTGGGAACTAATATTATACTTGCATTCATCCTTATAAGCTATAGTAGTTTCATCATGAAAGATGTCATGATAGGACGAATGAAAAGGTATTGGCTAAATTGTTTTGCTATACCAAAAGAATACTAAAGAATGAAATCGAGAAGAATACCAATCATATGATGATGGCGATCCACTTCAAAGTGCAAAATCCAAGGCTATTAGTATTTGACTAACATCCTTTGGACTATGTGTCAAATGATTGATGCCACTATTGATGTCGATAGATTCTTCTAAATAGAGAGGAAATGCTAAATAGGATCTGCAAAATATTTGGTAGAAAAGTAAAAGACTGGAAAATTCCATCTCAGGTATATAAATGATATACATGTTATAGATGTATTCTTTGCTAGTACATAATTCTTGGGTATTGGATACTAGATTGTTGGTATGAAATGTCATACAAAGCAACAATACAAGAACTATGATGGCCTAAGTAACTAGTAAAAGAATATGGTAATGATACATGTCGAGATACAAATAAAAGTGTTATTGTGCTTCTCGTCGACATCAAACCTAGCCTTCAAGATATTTCATGAACTTAATAATTGTTATTTTGTTCTGGTATTATGAGAGCAATGGTTGTTCAAATTATTACCGTCTTCCATAATCGATGGATAGATTATTATTATCTTGTTGGTGAAATAGACATTTATAACACTGATGCTAAAAGTCGCAAGACAAAACAAATTTCACTTATATGTGACACCGCCGTTTAAGTCATATTGGAAACAAAACATGAAAGAAATTCTATATTGATAGATTTTCGAGTCATTTGATTTTGAATTGATTGACGCTTGTGAGACTTTTCCTAAAGATGATTAAACTCCATTCATGGGCCATGGACAGAACAAGTGACTAACTAAATGGCGATCATACATGTTGATGTATGTAGTCCATGGTGTGAAGTCGATCATGGTGTATTTTCTATTTCATCAATGACTCGAATAGATGTATGGTATATCTGCTTGATGAGATAGAAATATGAAACAATTGAAATTGTTCAGTTTATGAAGTGAAAATTGTTGTAACAAGAATATTCAAGTAGTATGATTAGATCATAAAGAAGAATATTTGAGTTACAAGTTTAGCAAACATCAAAGAGTTAGAGGAATTGTTCCACAAACTTGCATCATGATAAACACCATAGGAGTATGGAGTTTTCGATGAATGTAATCAAACCTTGTTTGACATGGTTAGATCAATGATGAAATAAACTACCAATATAATTTGTGGATTATGCTTTAGAGACTACCGCTTTTCACTAAATAGAGCACCATCATAATCCGCTGAAATGACACCATACAAGTTATAGTTGTCTTTTCTTGAATTTTGGTATGCAAGGCATATGTGTAAAATGTTTACAACCAAAATCGGATTAGTAAGTCTTTGTAGGTTATCCCAAAGAAAGTCGATGGGTATTCCTTCTACTATGAACCCAAACACATAGTGATTGTCACTAAAAGAAGTGAATTTCTTATGAAGGAGTTTTTCGTGAAAGGTTTAAGTGGGAGGAAGATAGAACTTGATGAGGTTATTGAATCTGAGCAAGATGATCAGAGTAGCGCAGCACCAGAAAAATGTTCTGGAAGCGGCAACTACATTCATAGCTCACGCGTCTACAATATGTTGTAGTCACGACATCGAAGTTCCTATTTAACCAAGTTGGTCGTAATCAAATAGCAAGATTTGAGGACGAGATATTATTAGATAATAGTAACCAACAATATACAAAGAAGCGATGATGGGCCCTGACTTCGTCATATGAATTATTCTAGCAACAATTACATATTGAGATATGATAGTTGAATAATCGAAACAACGTTCCTCTACTGGAATGCACACCAAGGACGTGTACCTGACACGACCTAATGGGTTTTTGTTGATTCAAAGGTTGCTAGATATGTATGCTAACTTCTATGATAGAAGTAAGCATAGCGAAGTTGGAATCTTCAAATGATGAAAATGTTAAAGTGTTAATTTCATCAAGATATTTGAAGATGCTTGTATTACAAGAAAGTAAGTGGGAGCGCTCAGACATATTTCTAATACTTTATGTGGATGACATATCGTTCATTGGAAATTATGTGTTTTTCTTGATATTTGTTAAGTTTTCATTAAAATTAGTTTTTGATGAAAGACTTAGGTAAAACCAGAATATTAAGCATCAATGTCTATACAGATAGATTGAGGCGTTAATATAGTTTTGCCAGAGTACATAGATGAAATATTGAATTTGTTCAATATGGAAACAATAAGAATGGTTCTTGTTGCATGGAAGAGGTTGGAGCAAGAATCAATTGTTTTGACACTTGATGAGTGAAACCACAAGAATGATTTTATCAATCTTGTATACCATGATATGTAGATCCAGATGTGTCCAATGCTCTAAAGGTTATAGCATTCATATGATGATAGTTGGACAATAGTAAAGATATTCTTATGCACTTTTGAAGAAGTAAGAATATGTTCTGTATGCAGAAGTGACAAATGGTTCATTGCAATGAGTTACATTGGCTTTGTCACACATACAAGTAAAATTTTATCTCAATTTTAAGCTATTTGTTTTGAGTTAGAAGGTGGCATAATAAGATGGAAGAAAGTTCCATGATGACTTGGATGAGTTCCAATGTTAATATTGTGGCGGACACTGCAACGAGGGCTAAGTATATAATCGCTTTAGAAGTGGCATAAAAGATAGTGATAATCCAACTTATTTGTGGCACTGTCGTCCAGGTCATATTGGCGTAAAACGCATGGAGAAACTCCATTCTGATGGATTTTTGGAGTCTCTTGATTTTGAATCATTTGACACATGCGAGCCATGCCTCATGGGCAAGATGATCAAAAACCCGTTCTCCGGTATAATGGAGCGAGCAACGGACTTATTGGAAATCATACATATCGATGTGTGCGGACCAATGAGTATTTTGACGCACGGTGGATATCGCTATTTTTCTAAGTGTGCTAGTACTATGTAGTTCTATTGTATGACAATAGTGACAACATAGTCTCGGCCAAGGAACAAAGGTCTCACCAGAAGACCAAGTTTATACGATGCTATCTCATACAAGATGAGTAATGCGTGCTGACGCAAAAGAATATGCAAATACAAACGGACCTGAAAGTGTCAGACCCGTAGATAAGGTTTACCACATGCAACGCGTATGAATAACACCAGAATGCCATAGGTGTTAAAGGCGCAAGTATTAACTAGATTATTGACTCTAGTGCAAGTGGGAGACTGAAGGAAATATGCCCTAGAGGCAATAATAATATTGTTATTATCATATTTCTTGTTCATGATAATGTTTATACTCCATGCTATAATTGTATTAAGCAGAAACATTAATACTTGTGTGGTTTACGAACAACACCGTGTCCCTAGTACGCCTCTACTAGACTAGCTCATTGATTAATGATGGTTAAGGTTTCCTAACCATGGACATGAGTTGTCAATTAATAATGAGGTCATATCATTAGGAGAATGATATGATGGACAGACCCAATTAAAGCAGAGCAATTAGATCGTGTCATCGTGTTCATCTTTGCGAAGCTTTTCCTATGTCAAGTATTGTATTCCTTAGACCATGAGATAATACAACTCCCTAGTATCGGAAGAAAGCTTTGAGGTCATCAAACGTCATCCTATGTGAGGGTGATAATAAAGGTGTCTCTCAGGTGATCGGAAAGTACTTGTTGGGTTGTATGTATCGAGATGGAATTTGTCCCTCCCAAGTCGGAGAGATATACTTCGGGCCCACTCGGTAATCGATATCAACACCGCTTGCAAGCATGTGGTTAAGGAGTTAATCACGAAGTGATATCAGATTACGGAACGAGTAAAGTACTTGCTGTGAACGAGATTGAACTAGGTATGGCGATACCGACGATCAAATCTCGGGCAAGTAAAATATCGTGTGACGAAGGGAATACATATACGGGATTAATTGAATCCTGACATCGTGGTTCATCTGATATGATCATCGATGAATATGTGGGAGTCAATATGGGTTTCCAGATCCCGCTGTTGATTATTGATAGAAGATCATGTCTGCATATTCTCGAACCCGTAGGGTCACACACTTAACGTGCTTCGACGCTAGGATAGAATGGATAATTGGTTTATGAGTTTTAGTTCGGAGTCTCGGATGAGATCCAGGACATCACGAGAGGTTCCGGAATGGTCCGGAGAATAAGATTCATATAAAGGAATGCAGTTTTTTGGATTCCGGAAAAGTTTCGGAGTTTATCGGTATTGTACCGGAAGGTTCTAGAAGGTTCCGGAGTGGGACCAACGTGGGCCCACTTGATGGAGGCCTGCGTGGGCCTAAGGGGAAGTGCCCTGGCCACCTTGGGCCAGGCACACAAGGCCCCTAAGGCCCAGCCGGCCAGCCCAAGGGGAAACCCTAAGGGAGTCTTCAAAGAAGGAAGGGGGGGAAAACTTGCCCCCCACTCTTCCTACTCCAAGTCGGCTGGGGAGAGGCCAAGCTGGCCGGCCAGCCCCCCATATAAGGGGGGGGGGCAAGGGTGCAGCTCACCACCACCTCTCACCAAACCCTAGCCGCCAACTGCTGCCCTTCCTCTCTCTCTCTCTCGCGACTGCGCGTAGGCGAAGCCCTGCCGCAGAAACTCTCCACCATAAAGCACCACGCCGTCATGCTGCTGATCCAATCTATCTCTCCACCATACTTGCTGGACCAAGGAAGGAGGAGACGTCGCTGCACCGTACGTGTGCAACTCTCGGAGGCGCCGCCACTTGCGGCGCGGGATCGGATCGGATCGCGAGGAGGAGACGGCTTGTACGACTACGTCATCCACGTTCTCTTGAACGTTTCCGCTGTGCGATATCTTCAAGGGTATGAAGATCTCATCTACCTCTCTCGTTGATTACATCTCCTAGATTAGATCTTGGCTTTCTTGTTCGCATCCGTAGGAATTTTTTTGATTTACTATGCTGCGAAACCCTTCATTTTTCACTATATATATGTAGGCTTGGCCTCCATTTACATATCACATCTAGACTCATATCTGTAAACCTCATCACTCTCTTCCATGGCTTCCATCGTATCTCTAACCCCCCAGGAGGCGGAGGCGCTTTGCGCCTCAAACTACCCCTGCCCGCCGGGCTACCGCGTCCCCACCGGCTGGATGCTGAGCGTCGGAGGCGTACCGGTCCCTCCTATCCTGTAGGTGTGGCGCGCCAGATGGCCATCACGAACCACTACTACTTCGAGCTCACGCCAGAGCAGCGAAGGAATCCTCAGTGGCATCCCGACTACAGCCCAACTTGGGACGCCTTCTTCATCAATCGGCGTGAGAGTGCGCTTGCCAGGCACGAGGAGGACGGCTCGCCTCGTTCGAACTTCAACGAGGCCGGCCGTCGGCTATGGTGGCGCGGCCGGACTCTCCAGAGCGTCATGGCCTACCGTGGCCCCCGCCTGCGCTACCCTTACTCTCAGCCCACGCGTGCTCACCAGTCGAGGTTCGACTACCGCGACCCCGATGCCAGCGACGATGACATCGGCGACTACGATGACTACAATGGCGATGTTTATAGGGCTAGGCACGACTATGACTGAATCATCCAACATTCAAAAACAAGCTCGGCCGATTGTGACTTAATCTGGCCATGTATCTTAATTTTCAGTTGAGATATGTACTTCTTTTCCTGTTCAATCGTTTTCCCGCCCTTTTTCTTTCCGCCCTTTTCCTCTCATGGAAATATAACTAATCAAAAGAAAAAAGAAAATCAAATATAACTAATCAAAAGAAAAAAGAAAATCAAATATAACTAATCAAAAGAAAAAAGAAAATCAAATATAACTAATCAAAAGAAAAAAGAAAATCAAATATAACTAATCAAAAGAAAAAAGAAAATCAAATATAACTAATCAAAAGAAAATAGAAAATCAAATATAACTAATCAAAAGAAAAAAGAAAATCAAATATAACTAATCAAAAGAAAATAGAAAATCAAATATAACTAATCAAAAGAAAATAGAAAATCAAATATAACTAATCAAAAGAAAATAGAAAATAAAATATAACTAATCAAAAGAAAAAAGAAAATCAAATATAACTAATCAAAAGAAAAAAGAAAATCAAATATAACTAATCAAAAGAAAATAGAAAATCAAATATAACTAATCAAAAGAAAAAAGAAAATCAAATATAACTAATCAAAAGAAAATAGAAAATCAAATATAACTAATCAAAAGAAAATAGAAAATAAAATATAACTAATCAAAAGAAAATAGAAAATCAAATATAACTAATCAAAAGAAAATAGAAAATCAAATATAACTAATCAAAAGAAACTAGAAAATCAAATATAACTAATCAAAAGAAAAAAGAAAATCAAATATAACTAATCAAAAGAAAAAAGAAAATCAAATATAACTAATCAAAAGAAAATAGAAAATCAAATATAACTAATCAAAAGAAAATAGAAAATCAAATATAACTAATCAAAAGAAAATAGAAAATCAAATATAACTACTCAAAAGAAAATAGAAAATCAAATATAACTAATCAAAAGAAAATAGAAAATCAAATATAACTAATCAAAAGAAAATAGAAAATCAAATATAACTAATCAAAATAAAATAGAAAATCAAATATAACTAATCAAAAGAAAATAGAAAATCAAATATAACTAATCAAAAAGAAAATCAAATATATCTAATCAAATGGAATGTTGATGATAGCTTCAATATCAAATTTGGCGGGAACAACTGAAAATTTTAAAACACCCTTTAGCACCGGTTCGTGGCTCAAACCGGTGCTAAAGGGGGTGGCGGTGCAGTTCCCAGAAAGCAGCCTTTAGCACCGGTTGAAGCCACCAACCGGTGCTAAAGGTCTGACCTTTAGCACCGGTTGGTGGCTTAAACCGGTGCTAAAGGGTCTTTAGCACCGGTTCAAGCCACGAACCGGTGCTAAAGGTGCCGGCCTTTATAACTCCCATCTTCTTCCTCTGCCCGCATCGCTGAAACTGCTAAGGACCTGCGCGTAGGAGCTCGAGGACGCTGTCAGGCTGCCGGATTTTTCCACGCCGCCGCCGTCGTCGCCGCCGCCGTCCGCGCCGCGCCCGCCGCCCGCGCTGGCCGCCCGCGCCACCCGTGCCACCCGCGCCGGCGCCACCTGCGCCAACCGCCCGCGCGCCGCCCGCGCCCGCGCCCGCCGCGCTCGTCGGCCGCCCTGCCGCCCGCGCCCGCGCCTCCCGCGCCCGCCGCGCTCGCCGGCCGCCCTGCCACCGGCTCGCCGGCCGCCCTGCCACCGGCCCAGTACTGATCGTGATCAAGGTAATATTTTTATGTTTTTTTAGTTATTTAGTTATGTTTTTTTTGTTATTTAGGGTATTTTTTTTTAGTTTTTTAGTTATTTAGTTATGTTTTTTTAGTTATTTAGTTATTTAGTTAGTTATTTAGTTAGCTATTTTTTTAGTTATTTAGTTATGCAGTTAGGTTTTTTTTAGTTATGTTTTTTTAGTTATGTTTTTTTTAGTTATGTTTTTTAGTTAATTAATTATTTAGTTATTTAGGGTATTTAATTAATTCTAACATTAGTTAGTTCATTATAGGATTAATTCTAACATTATTTAGTTATTTAGTTAGCTATTTTTTTAGTTATTTAGTTATTTAGTTAGGTTTTTTTAGTTATTTTTTTAGTTAATTAATTATTTAGTTATTTAGTGTATTTAATTAATTCTAACATTAGTTAGTTCATTATAGGATTAATTCTAACATTATTTAGTTCATTATAGGGTATTTAATTAATTATTTAGTTATTTAGGGTTTGCACGAGATTTTTTTTTTCTTTTTTACTCACAACACTACAAATATTGATTTGCCATGAAACTTGATCGAGGACATTTTACATGCATCAAACTCATGAACATTTTTTTAGGTCTTTAATTTTTTTAGGTCTTTTATTACTTTAGTTATTTTAGGTTATAAAATGGGGGCGTTGGCCGGGCGCCGGCGTGGTGGGGAGGGAAGACCTAATCTTCCCCCACCGCGCCGGCGCTCGGCCAACGCCCCCTTTTTTTTGGTCTCTGTATTATTATAATAATTTGTAATAATTCTTTGCAGAAACTATGGATCTCGGAAGAGACGACTTCCAGGAAAATATTATCGAGGACATCATCCGCGATAATGACGACGATGTCACCTCGGTGTTTCTAAACGACTCCGGTGAGGGAGACGAACGAAATCATAGAAATGGTGCCGGAGAGGATGGAGGCACCGGTGAAGTAGAAGGTGCCAGAGAGGGAGAAGGTGCCGGAGTGGATGGAGGCACTGATGAAGGAGAAGGTGCCGGAGAGGGAGAAGGTGCCGGAGATGAGGGAGAAGGCGCCGGCGAGGTAGATGTGTATTAATAATAAATTAAGCATTTGTTGTATAGTTGGATTATTTGATTTGTGTATATACATATATTAACGCTCCTTCTTCTTTTAGCCCTCTGGATTGAGCCACTCTTCTGTAAATAGAAGAGGTTCGGCCAGAAGGTTGGAAGAACATGAAAGGTACCGAATAGAAGAAATCGGTGAAGATGGCGAACCGATTGCTCCCGCGGCTCACGCAAGTAAATTTATAAGACAATGCGGAGTTCTTGTTAGGGACAACATTCCGATCACCCTTCGAGAATGGAAGAAGACAAAGACGGAACCAGCTAAATATGTCCGCAACAAATTGAAGAATATTCTTTGGAAGAAGCTCATGGTTAATTTTACCCTACCAGAGGCGCCACAGGTGGATCGAACTGAGGTGGATCCAAATCAGGAGGATTCAAATGAGGAGGATTCAGATGACGATGATCGTCATCTGAATATCATAGAGCGGAAAGTCAAGAAGTGGACTCTTTCGAGGATGGCAATACAATTCAACAACTGGAAGAAAAGATTGTACAAGGATTTTGTCGACCAAAAAAAGACTCCGGTGTTCACTGGACAATATGAAAAGATAAAAGATCACTGGGACGCATTCGTGGAGTACAAGACTTCAGAGGCAGCTAAGCGAAGGTCAGAAATAAATAAGAAAAATGCTGCTAAAAAGAAGTATCACCATACTATGGGGCAAGGAGGCTACAAGACTGGCAAGCCTAAGTGGAAGAAGATGGAGGACGATCTAATTGCCAAAGGGATCATTCCGGAGACATTGAAATGGAATGATCGGTCAAGGGATTGGTTTTACGGGCATGGAGGGAAGTTGGACTCGGAAGGGAAGTGTGTATACACAAAAAAGCATGACGAAGACCCTCTTCCCATTGATGCCCTTAGAAGCGCATCAAAGGATGTTGAAGAGGGAAGGTTCCATCCCGATAGAGAGAAGGACGAGCTCACGCGTGCCCTTGGGAATGATGAACACCCAGGACGAACACGAACCACTCCGGGCTCCAAACCGTGGAAACTCGGGTTTCCCGTGGAAATGAAGAAATTTCCCGATAGAAGTCGTCAGAGAAGAAAGGAAAGGGAAGCAGACCGCATGTCTCCGATAGAACAAGAGCTGAAGCGGCAATCAGACTTGTTAAATCGGATAAGCCAGCAAGGAACCGCCGCATCTCAGCCACAGATAGAAGCCAGATATGATGCTACTGGCCCACCATCTCAGCGGAAAAGCAGCGTGGCTTCCACGGACCTCCCAGCGGAAAAGCAGCGTGGCTTCCACGGACCTCCCAGCGGATGATGATGAACCGGCGATCCGCTACCCAGTGGATGATATCACGGAGTCGACATCTTGCGAGCTACATGTGAAGGTCGTGAACATAACCATGAAGGTGGCGGTCGGCTATGCCTTACCCATTGGACCTGATTCAACCTATCATTGCCGTCCGATTCCACCTGGCTATGCTATTGCCGGGGTGGATGAAGTTATGGGTGGATTTGAGCAGCTGAAGCTTGACCACCCTGCGGGTGAAGGGGATTTGTATGAGCTGGGAGAAGCCAAGAAGACCATAGTTCTGTGGCTAAAGGAATTAATCGTGCTTCCAAATTGGACGCCAAGGTCTCCAGCACGTCACCCTTCTCCCCCGCCACATCAGCCTTCTCCACCATCTCCGCGTCAGCCTTCTCCGCCATCTCCGCGTCAGCCTTCTCCAGCATACCAGCCTTCGCCAGCTACTGAGCCGTCTCCGCCACCTCCACCCACAGAGGCTCAGAGCCAAAGGCAGAAGCGTACCATCGCCGCTCCCAAGAGTAACCGATCACCGATCCGTCGACAGGAGCCCCTTCCAAGAGTACCTAAGGTTCCTCCAAAGAGACCTTACGACTATACTCCGGAGGAAACTGCGGCGAAGGTACAAGAGAAATCAAAGTACTTCTTTGAAAATTTGAAGAGAAAGAAGACCGAGCAGTCCGTCGAGCAGCCTCCTCTAGATCCAAAAGTGTTGAAAATGTTGAAGAACCTTCACCAACCCGAGCCAAGGCTTGCATCAGATTATGACCGCACTATTCTCAAGTCAGATGCAGCAAAGCGGTCGAAAGGTAAATCAGTTCCTCAGCTCGGAGAACAGATGAACTCTTGCCCCCCGCTCCAAGTGTTTCCCGATGTCCAGTATGATCCAGAGATCATAGCACTGTACAAAGAGGAGGCCGAAGCTGCAGGTATGTCTGTTGCTCAATACTTAAGCAGGTGTGATTTCCCCACGGCTGAAGTAGTAGCATACAAATACCGGTATGGGAGCCCTCTCGTCAGACCCGAGGAGATTCCGAATCTACCAACAAGAATGCGAAAATTGCATAACTGGTACTTGGAAGCCTCACAGCGTGGGCAGAATTGGATCGTAATAGGAATTAATGATGAGCATTACTTTCGTGGAACCGACGACATAAACATCGAATTTGCTGAATTATTTCAGTTATACAATCATGATGCCCTCGACAAATCGATGATCAGTGCCTATTGTTTGTAAGTATTATTTTTCCTTGTAACTATAAGTCTTTATCTCATCTCGTTTATTGCATGCATAATTTTACTCACTATATTATGCAGATTGAAGAAACTCGAATGCAAAAGAGGACAAATCTATGATATTGGGTTCATTGACCCATATACCGTGAACGAGGTAACTCTCCATAACCATATCAAGGACACGGAGGATAACTTGGTACGGGCGTTAAGGAAACAAGAAACCATGACGAAAATACTATTTCCTTACAATTTCAAGTGAGTGTGTTAACTGTCTTATACACATTACTATATATTTTGGTTACTCGATGTTAAGTGTGTGTTATGTGTGTGCGCAGCTATCATTTTATTCTGCTAGTTATTGAACTTGATAGAGGACGAGTATTAGTCATGGACTCGAAAAAAAATCCCTTGAGACATTCGGGGACATGATTGATACACTCCAGCGGTAATTTCAATCATTATGCATGGCACTATATCAGCTACTTTCGTTCATTTCCCGATATCAAGTAATTACTAACTTCCTTATTCATTTTCTTTGCCGGGCAGTGCTTGGAAACGGTTCACGACTAAGGCACCGGGTCCCTGGAGAAATGAGCTTGAATTTAAACAAGTACCGGTAAGTACTACTAGCTAGGTCCGCGCATCTCGTTGGTTCTAGTTTCAATACCATTATCATCCTTGATTATTATTTTGATTGAACTCTATTCTCGTAAAGTGCTTGAAGCAAGAAGACGGGAATAATTTATGTGGATTCTATGTCTGCGAGTTCATGCGAGAGACTTGTCGTGAGAAGAGAAGACTAGAACAACTAGATGTACGTAAACAATATTCACAATTTTATTTTATTACCATCATTTATGTTGAGTTTCTTCATTCATATATATTGACCCCCTTCTTTACATTAGATTGAACTGAAGCGGGATCGTCTTCTAGCAACTGAGCGTATATGAGCAATTCAAGAGGAACTGGCGGGATTCTTACTTGATGAGGTCATAGTACCAACCGGTGAATACCATTGGCATTATGATTTTGGAAAATCGTAGCTGAAATTATATTGTGTATATATTCATGAACATGTACAATGTATGATGATATTGTATGATGATATTGTGTATGATCTCTATATGTATGATGATATTGTGTACCATCATATAAAAGATAACACATACTAGCTTCGATCTCTATATGTATGATGATATTGTATAATATATATGATGGTTTCTTTTATATGTGCATCAACATTTTTCAAATACCCGAAAAAACCGTATTTCAAAAGGCTAGGGATTAGGGTTTTAGCCAAACACTGCAGGGGCTGCCACGTCGCCATCCTCTAGCACCGGTTCATATTACAAACCGGTGCTAAAGGTCCATCGGCCGGAGCTGGTCTACACGGCCACGTGGAGACCCTTTAGCACCGGTTCGTAACGCAACCGGTGCTAAAGGGGGAGGGCTTTAGTCCCGGATGCATTGCACCGGTTCCAAAACCGGTGCTAATCGGGGTTATGAACCGGTGCTATTGCTCTGTTTTCCACTAGTGGTAGGCTCTTTGAAGGTTCCCGAAGATGATTCAACCTGCAAGTCACCCTTAGTGGAACTAAGAGTCTTACCAATCTTAAGAACATGTTGAGATTTAAGCGCAGAAACCTTGGGAACATACATAAATTTTTGCTCTTTTCCAACAAACACTTTCTCCTTCTTAAATTTAAGAGAAGAGAAGATTAAGCTAAGAGTTTCCATAGACTCCTCTAGTTTACCAATCCTTAAGTTTTGATTGTCATGAGTAGTGCTAGCCTCTAAAATGGTAATTCTCTTACCAATGTTTTCTATTAATTCACTAACGCGGCTAGCATTTTCTAGGATACTTGGCAAACTTTTCTCTAAAGAGCTGAGCTTTTCTACCACCTCCTCCAAGGTGGTCTCAGTTTTAGCAACATGAATAGGTGGTATTCCCACTAAACTTTCAATTATAGTGCATGCTTCTCCAGCGGGAGTACCCAAAAATTACCTCCTGTAAGAGTATCAAGAACATACCTATTCCAACTGGATATACCAACATAAAAATTTCTAAGGAGGATCATGGTAGAGTGCTTTTTGGTACACCTATGATGAGCATTGTTAATACGGTACCAAGAATCTTTTAAACTTTCTCCCCCTTGTTGCTTAAAACTACGAACTTCTACTTCAGGATTACTCATTTTAATAAAACTAAAAGCAGATAAGTAAAAACAACTACCAAGGATTCTAATTTTTTTGGGTTTTTGATAAAAAGCAATGCAGGTAAAATAAATAAACTAAAGCAAAACAATAAAACAAAGTAAAGGATGTGTGTGCGAAAAACTTCCCTCGTAGAAGTCTTCTCTTCCTCCCCGGCAACGGCGCCAGAAAATTAGCTGCTACTTGGTGATGGCGCCAGAAAATTAGCTGATGGTGACCAGTTGATGTGGAAGCAGACTATCCTTGTGCGTGGTGGATAACCAGCCCGTTGGGAACCCCAAGAGGAAGGTATGATGAGTGTAGCGGCTAGTCTTCCCTCAGTTAAGAAACCAAGGTTTAATATCGATCAGGAGAGGAGAGACAATGACGACTGAAGGTGATGCAGACTGGCTTAATAACACTCCAACAAGGGCGCCGTTTAACGATACTTGTTGACTCATCTTCAGCCAGTAGCAACGCGGAACCTGCACACACACACAAACAAATACTTTGCTCCCAACATATGATGAGGTTGTCAATCTCACCGGTTTGCTTGAAACAAAGGTTATGAGTGTATCGAGTGGAAAACAGTAAAAGTATGCGAGTAAAGTAAACAGTACGAGTAAAGTAAACAGTTGATAGCAATATGATGGAAATAGGACCGGGGTCCATAGTTCACTAGTGGTGTCTCTCCATAGATAAAATAGCACATGCTGGGTAAACAAATTACAGTTGGGCAATTGATAGAATAAAGATAAACGTGATATGTCAAGAAGATCACTATGAGATTTACTCTGGGCATTACAACAAAATACATAGACCGCCATCCAACTGCATCTATGACTAATAATCCACCCCCAGGGATATCAATCCGAACACTCCAAAAGTATTAAGTTGCGAACAACAGATAATTGCATTAAGCAAAGTGTGTAATGTAAACAAAGCATATGCCCTTGAGCATATGAATGTTGTTTTCTCCCTAGTAGCAACAGCACATCTACCACCTTAGAGGTTTCTGTCACTCCCCCAGGTGAAATAGAGGCATGAACCCACTATCGAGCATAAATACCCCCTCTTGGAGTCACTAGCAACTACTCGGCCAAGATAGCCACTAACAACGGAGAGCATGCAAGATCATAAACAACATAGAGATAACAAAAGATAATATTCAGTACAGCAACTTAATAATAAACACCAATATTCATCGGATCCCAACAAACCAAACATGTAGAATTACATAACGGTGATCTCAATCATGTAGGGCAGCTCATGAGATCTAAACATGAAGCACATGGTGGAGAAGACAACCATCTAGCTACTGCTATGGACCCATAGTCCAAGGTAGACTACTCACTCATCACTCTGGAGGCAAGCATGGCGATGAAGAAGACCTCCGGTGGCGATTCCCCTCTCCGACAGGGTGCCGGGAAGAGCTTCTGGACCCTCCCGATCTTCGGGTCGATGGTGGCGGCGGATCGCGATGTGTTCTGGAAATCTGATCGGGTACTTAGGTTTTTTTTTCATTGGGGGGTCTTTATAGGCGAAGGGGCATCGTCAGAGGAGGGGCCAGGCGGCCTCACATGGTGGTGGTGCGAGCCAGGGGCTGGCCGCGCCACCCCTGTGTGTGGGCCCCTGGTGGCCCAACTCCTACTCCTCTTTGGATCTCTGGAAGCTTCCAGGTAAAATAAGACTTCATGAACTTGTTTCATCCAATTCTGAGAATATTTCCTATGTATCACTTCTGAAACACAAAAACAGCAAAAAACAGGAAACTGGCACTGTGGCAACTTGTTAATAGGTTAGTGCCGGAAAATGCATAAAAGTGCCACTAAATGTAACGAAACAATAGGCAAATGGTGTAAAAACAAGCATGGAGCATCAAAAATTATAGATACATTTGAGACATATCAAGCATCCCCAAGCTTAACTCCTGCTCGTCCTGGAGTAGGTAAGTGATAACAAAAGAATAATTTTTGAGGTGACATGCACCTACACAATCTTGATCATATATGTAAGCATTGGTGAGCTGGGATCATAAGAACTTAAAACATGGGCATGAAGATATAATCATGACAATAAGAACTTAGCAACCATGTTGTAAACATGCAGATGAACACAAACAAAAGATCATGATAATGAAACAATGAAAGTCAAATGTGTGTTCACATCATAAGGAAAAACATACAAAAGGTTTTTAGCTTGTCCTTCAAAGAGAGCAAAACATAAATGCATAGGACACCTTCAAGTTTAAGAGGGCGACTAGATACAAATAATTTAAGAACAAGTGAAACCAACAATATGAGTCAATCAATGAACTTTGGGACAATGCATATCACACTAAGAATGACAACTATGCTCTCTCTATGGTGCATAAAGAAAGAAGGTGGTGACTCAACATAAAAGTAAAAGAAAGACCCTTCACAGAGGGAAGCAGTGATTAAACATGTGCTGGAGCTTTTCATTTGTAAAACAGAGAGATAAAAAATTGGTTTTGAGAGGTGGTTGTCTTTGTCAATGACTGGCAATGGGGTTCTTACTATCTTCCATACAAAAATGAAGCAAGTTTTTGAGAGAGAGTTTGGCACTTTTTGTGCTCTTTTTTATAAAACTTGGCACTCCTCCCCACCTTTTTTCCTTTCACAAACCATGGCTAACCGATTCCATCGGGTGCCCACCAACATTCACTTTCCATGGAGGAGTGCCTTTTTTTCTTTCTTTTTTTCTTTTTTTCTTTTTGGAATAAGCAATATGGAAGATAGCAAATCCGACCACTACGTCCCCATGAGCTGAAAACAGTGTCACAAAATGAGAAGTGTTTTGAAGGTTTTTGAAAGGTAGCACATGAAAATTTACTTTGGAATGGCTTGCAAATACCATGCATAGGAGTTTATAGTGGACACAATGGTAAACTTTGGCTTTTAGGAGTTGGATGCACGAGTAGAGCTCATACTCAGTACAAGGCGAGGGCTAGCAAAAGACTGGGAACGACCAACTAAGAGAGCAGTAATGGCCATAATCATACAAAGCGACAAAGCGACATTAAAAGAAGCATACGATGGCATCAAAAGTCAAAAACTAAATGATCATGAAGGCTATTGGCGACTTTGTAAGAGTCAAACATGTGTGAGCATGCACCAAGTCAACCCAAATAAAGCATCAAGGAGAAAACCAAAATAATGCTTCCATACAATAAAAACAATGCATGATTTTTTCAAAGGCTCATTAAGCAATCTCAGTTATTTGAGACAAGTCATGCTACAGCAAAACCACTAAGCATACTATCAAAAAGACATCAAGCATGACATGAAAAAGCCTAAGCCGCAGTCTACACAAGCTCCTTCTTATACCACTATTTTGCACAAAGCTTTTTCTCTTTTCCAACACCATTTGAAATTTTTATAAACACCTCTTTTGATGAAAACCAATAAATATCAGAGGCAAAAATACACCTTGATGAAATGATATGACAAGGTCTGAACGCAAATCAAGGCAAAAACGAAAACCAAAAGTAGTAGCAGAAAAAGAAGAACGCATCGATGAACGATAAGAGTGAAAACTGGAGCGTTCTTGGCAAATGAAAATGAGTACATCTCCTCCAAAAGGAAATTTGTTGGGGTCCAACCATTTATTGCAGAAACCAAACAAACTAAACCAACTAAGAAAACTAAAACAACTGACGCTCCAAGAAAAACACATAGTGCATGAAGCAATAAAAATATAGTGTTTTGAAAGGTGACCTGATTTTTGCCGATGAAGAAGGGGTGCCTCGGGGGCATCCCCAAGCTTTGACGCTTGTACTTCTTGGATATTTCTTGGGGTGATGCGTGGGCATCCCCAAGCTTGAGCTTTTTTCCATTCTTTAACTCATCTCATCATTCTCCAATCCCTACACTTGAAAACTTCCTTCATACAAAACTAAACACAATTCTATTAGCAACATTAGTGCAAGCATAACATATAATCAATCCTCTATTTGCTTCAGGTTTCAACTCAAAACCACCACATATATAGCAAATACTACTGTAGCAACTTCCCCAAAAGTTCCATGATCAAAAGAACTCAAAAGAAAGCGATAAAGTGGCAAACACAAATATTGGCAGAAATCTGTCAAAACTAAACAACTGACAAAGGTCGAATTTTGAGGGATTTTCTGTTGCTCAAATCAAAAAGTGTTCAACTAAGAAAAGTTTGGATATAACCTGGGGCATATGCACAAGAAATCGCAGGTCCAAAAGATAAACAGAGAATTTTCACGAATGTTTACAGTGCAGCACAAAAAACAGTTTCAGGACAGCAACATCCCCAAATCTTTACCTCACTCAAATTAGAGGCTTCTCTTGGCACAAAAACAAAATAAAAACGATAAGGAGCGGTCATTACAGTAGTAATGACTTCCAAGACTCAAATAAAAGAAAAAGTACTGAAAAGAAAACATTGGGTTATCTCCCAAGAGTGCTTTTCTTTAACGCCTTTGAGCTAGGCGCAGAAAATTGCGAATCAAGTAATATCAAGTGATGAAGTGCTAGTTACCTCAGTAGGCTCTTTGAAGGTTCCCGAAGATGATTCAACCTGCAAGTCACCCTTAGTGGAACTAAGAGTCTTA
Organism: Dactylis glomerata; assembly: GCA_007115705.1. Lineage (NCBI taxonomy): Eukaryota > Viridiplantae > Streptophyta > Magnoliopsida > Poales > Poaceae > Dactylis > Dactylis glomerata. Next base: position 2,635,212 of record QXEO01000264.1, on the reverse strand, counting down.
CCAATCTTAAGAACATGTTGAGATTTAAGCGCAGAAACCTTGGGAACATACATAAATTTTTGCTCTTTTCCAACAAACACTTTCTCCTTCTTAAATTTAAGAGAAGAGAAGATTAAGCTAAGAGTTTCCATAGACTCCTCTAGTTTACCAATCCTTAAGTTTTGATTGCCATGAGTAGTGCTAGCCTCTAAAATGGTAATTCTCTTACCAATGTTTTCTATTAATTCACTAACGCGGCTAGCATTTTCTAGGATACTTGGCAAACTTTTCTCTAAAGAGCTGAGCTTTTCTACCACCTCCTCCAAGGTGGTCTCAGTTTTAGCAACATGAATAGGTGGTATTCCCACTAAACTTTCAATTATAGTGCATGCTTCTCCAGTGGGAGTACCCAGAAAATTACCTCCTGTAAGAGTATCAAGAACATACCTATTCCAACTGGATATACCAACATAAAAATTTCTAAGGAGGATCATGGTAGAGTGCTTTTTGGTACACCTATGATGAGCATTATTAATACGGTACCAAGAATCTTTTAAACTTTCTCCCCCTTGTTGCTTAAAACTATGAACTTCTACTTCAGGATTACTCATTTTAATAAAATTAAAAGCAGATAAGTAAAAACAACTACCAAGGATTCTAATTTTTTTGGGTTTTTGATAAAAAGCAATGCAGGTAAAATAAATAAACTAAAGAAAAACAATAAAACAAAGTAAAGGATGTGTGTGCGAAAAACTTCCCTCGTAGAAGTCTTCTCTTCCTCCCCGGCAACGGCGCTAGAAAATTAGCTGCTACTTGGTGATGGCGCCAGAAAATTAGCTGATGGCGACCAGTTGATGTGGAAGCAGACTATCCTTGTGCGTGGTGGATAACCAGCCCGTTGGGAACCCCAAGAGGAAGGTATGATGAGTGTAGCGGCTAGTCTTCCCTCAGTTAAGAAACCAAGGTTTAATATCGATCAGGAGAGGAGAGACAATGACGATTGAAGGTGATGCAGACTGGCTTAATAACACTCCAACAAGGGCGCCGTTTAACGATACTTGTTGACTCATCTTCAGCCAGTAGCAACGCGGAACCTGCACACACACACAAACAAATACTTTGCTCCCAACATATGATGAGGTTGTCAATCTCACCGGTTTGCTTGAAACAAAGGTTATGAGTGTATCGAGTGGAAAACAGTAAAAGTATGCGAGTAAAGTAAACAGTACGAGTAAAGTAAACAATTGATAGCAATATGATGGAAATAGGACCGGGGTCCATAGTTCACTAGTGGTGTCTCTCCATAGATAAAATAGCACATGCTGGGTAAACAAATTACAGTTGGGCAATTGATAGAATAAAGATAAACGTGATATGTCAAGAAGATCACTATGAGATTTACTCTGGGCATTACAACAAAATACGTAGACCGCCATCCAACTGCATCTATGACTAATAATCCACCCCCAGGGATATCAATCCGAACACCCCAAAAGTATTAAGTTGCGAACAACAGATAATTGCATTAAGCAAAGTGTGTAATGTAAAAAAAGCATATGCCCTTGAGCATATGAATGTTGTTTTCTCCCTAGTAGCAACAGCACATCTACCACTTTAGAGGTTTCTGTCACTCCCCCAGGTGAAATAGAGGCATGAACCCACTATCGAGCATAAATACCCCCTCTTGGAGTCACTAGCAACTACTCGGCCAAGATAGCCACTAACAACGGAGAGCATGCAAGATCATAAACAACATAGAGATAACAAAAGATAATATTCAGTACAGCAACTTAATAATAAACACCAATATTCATCGGATCCCAACAAACCAAACATGTAGAATTACATAACGGTGATCTCAATCATGTAGGGCAGCTCATGAGATCTAAACATGAAGCACATGGTGGAGAAGACAACCATCTAGCTACTGCTATGGACCCATAGTCCAAGGTAGACTACTCACTCATCGCTCTGGAGGCAAGCATGGCGATGAAGAAGACCTCCGGTGGCGATTCCCCTCTCCGGCAGGGTGCCGGGAAGAGCTTCTGGACCCTCCCAATCTTCGGGTCGATGGTGGCGGCGGATCGCGATGTGTTCTGGAAATATGATTGGGTACTTAGGTTTTTTTTTCATCGGGGGGTCTTTATAGGCGAAGGGGCATCGTCAGAGGAGGGGCCAGGCGGCCTCACATGGTGGTGGTGCGGGCCAGGGGCTGGCCGCGCCACCCCTATGTGTGGGCCCCTGGTGGCCCAACTCCTACTCCTCTTCGGATCTCTGGAAGCTTCCGGGTAAAATAAGACTTCAGGAACTTGTTTCATCCAATTCTAAGAATATTTCCTATGTATCACTTCTGAAACACAAAAACAGCAAAAAATAGGAAACTGGCACTGTGGCAACTTGTTAATAGGTTAGTTCCGGAAAATGCATAAAAGTGCCACTAAATGTAACGAAACAATAGGCAAATGGTGTAAAAACAAGCATGGAGCATCAAAAATTATAGATACATTTGAGACATATCAAGCATCCCCAAGCTTAACTCCTGCTCGTCCTCGAGTAGGTAAGTGATAACAAAAGAATAATTTTTGAGGTGACATGCACCTACACAATCTTGATCATATATGTAAGCATTGGTGAGCTGGGATCATAAGAACTTAAAACATGGGCATGAAGATATAATCATGACAATAAGAACTTAGCAACCATGTTGTAAACATGCAGATGAACACAAACAAAAGATCATGATAACGAAACAATGAAAGTCAAACGTGTGTTCACATCATAAGGAAAAACATACAAAAGGTTTTTAGCTTGTCCTTTAAAGAGAGCAAAACATAAATGCATAGGACACCTTCAAGTTTAAAAGGGCGACTAGATACAAATAATTTAAGAACAAGTGAAACCAACAATATGAGTCAATCAATGAACTTTGGGACAATGCATATCACACTAAGAATGACAACTATGCTCTCTTAATGGTGCATAAAGAAAGAAGGTGGTGACTCAACATAAAAGTAAAAGAAAGACCCTTCACAGAGGGAAGCAGTGATTAAACATGTGCTAGAGCTTTTCATTTGTAAAACAGAGAGATAAAAAATTGGTTTTGAGAGGTGGTTGTCTTTGTCAACGACTGGCAATGGGGTTCTTACTATCTTCCATACAAAAATGAAGCAAGTTTTTGAGAGAGAGTTTGGCACTTTTTGTGCTCTTTTTTATAAAACTTGGCACTCCTCCCCACCTTTTTTCCTTTCACAAACAATGGCTAACCGATTCCATCGGGTGCCCACCAACATTCACTTTCCATGGAGGAGTGCCTTTTTTTCTTTCTTTTTCTCTTTTTTTCTTTTTGGAATAAGCAATATGGAAGATAGCAAATCCGACCACTACGTCCCCATGAGCTGAAAACAGTGTCACAAAATGAGAAGTGTTTTGAAGGTTTTTGAAAGGTAGCACATGAAAATTTACTTTGGAATGGCTTGCAAATACCATGCATAGGAGTTTATAGTGGACACAATGGTAAACTTTGGCTTTTAGGAGTTGGATGCACGAGTAGAGCTCATACTCAGTACAAGGCGAGGGCTAGCAAAAGACTGGGAACGACCAACTAAGAGAGCAGTAATGGCCATAATCATACAAAGCGACAAAGCAACATTAAAAGAAGCATACGATGGCATCAAAAGTCAAAAACTAAATGATCATGAAGGCTATTGGCGACTTTGTAAGAGTCAAACATGTGTGAGCATGCGCCAAGTCAACCCAAATAAAGCATCAAGGAGAAAACCAAAATAATGCTTCCATACAATAAAAACAATGCATGATTTTTTCAAAGGCTCATTAAGCAATCTCAGTTATTTGAGACAAGTCATGCTATAGCAAAACCACTAAGCATACTATCAAAAAGACATCAAGCATGACATGAAAAAGCCTAAGCCGTAGTCTACACAAGCTCCTTCTTATACCACTATTTTGCACAAAGCTTTTTCTCTTTTCCAACACCATTTGAAATTTTTATAAACACCTCTTTTGATGAAAACCAATAAAGATCAGAGGCAAAAATACACCTTGATGAAATGATATGACAAGGTCTGAACGCAAATCAAGGCGAAAACGAAAACCAAAAGCAGTAGCAGAAAAAGAAGAACGCATCGATGAACGATAAGAGTGAAAACTGGAGCGTTCTTGGCAAATGAAAACGAGTACATCTCCTCCAAAAGGAAATTTGTTGGGGTCCAACCATTTATTGCAGCAACCAAACAAACTAAACCAACTAAGAAAACTAAAACAACTGACGCTCCAAGAAAAACACATAGTGCATGAAGCAATAAAAATATAGTGTTTTGAAAGGTGACCTGATTTTTGCCGATGAAGAAGGGGTGCCTCGGGGGCATCCCCAAGCTTTGACGCTTGTACTTCTTGGATATTTCTTGGGGTGATGCGTGGGCATCCCCAAGCTTGAGCTTTTGTCCATTCTTCAACTCATCTCATCATTCTCCAATCCCTACACTTGAAAACTTCCTTCATACAAAACTAAACACAATTCTATTAGCAACATTAGTGCAAGCATAACATATAATCAATCCTCTATTTGCTTCAGGTTTCAACTCAAAACCACCACATATATAGCAAATACTACTGTAGCAACTTCCCCAAAAGTTCGATGATCAAAAGAACTCAAAAGAAAGCGATAAAGTGGCAAACACAAATATTGGCAGAAATCTGTCAAAACTAAACAGCTGAGAAAGGTCGAATTTTTGAGGGATTTTCTGTTGCTCAAATCAAAAAGTGTTCAACTAAGAAAAGTTTGGATATAACCTGGGGCATATGCACAAGAAATCGCAGGTCCAAAAGATAAACAGAGAATTTTCACGAATTTTTACGGTGCAGCACCAAAAACAGTTTCAGGACAGCAACATCCCCAAATCTTTACCTCACTCAAATTAGAGGCTTCTCTTGGCACAAAAATGAAATAAAAAGGATAAGGAGCGGTCATTACAGTAGTAATGACTTCCAAGACTCAAATAAAAGAAAAAGTACTGAAAAGAAAACATTGGGTTATCTCCCAAGAGTGCTTTTCTTTAACGCCTTTGAGCTAGGCGCAGAAAATTGCGAATCAAGTAATATCAAGTGATGAAGTGCTAGTTACCTCAGTAGGCTCTTTGAAGGTTCCCGAAGATGATTCAACCTGCAAGTCACCCTTAGTGGAACTAAGAGTCTTACCAATCTTAAGAACATGTTGAGATTTAAGCGCAGAAACCTTGGGAACATACATAAATTTTTGCTCTTTTCCAACAAACACTTTCTCCTTCTTAAATTTAAGAGAAGAGAAGATTAAGCTAAGAGTTTCCATAGACTCCTCTAGTTTACCAATCCTTAAGTTTTGATTGTCATGAGTAGTGCTAGCCTCTAAAATGGTAATTCTCTTACCAATGTTTTCTATTAATTCACTAACGCGGCTAGCATTTTCTAGGATACTTGGCAAACTTTTCTCTAAAGAGCTGAGCTTTTCTACCACCTCCTCCAAGGTGGTCTCAGTTTTAGCAACATGAATAGGTGGTATTCCCACTAAACTTTCAATTATAGTGCATGCTTCTCCAGCGGGAGTACCCAGAAAATTACCTCCTGTAAGAGTATCAAGAACATACCTATTCCAACTGGATATACCAACATAAAAATTTCTAAGGAGGATCATGGTAGAGTGCTTTTTGGTACACCTATGATGAGCATTGTTAATACGGTACCAAGAATCTTTTAAACTTTCTCCCCCTTGTTGCTTAAAACTACGAACTTCTACTTCAGGATTACTCATTTTAATAAAACTAAAAGCAGATAAGTAAAAACAACTACCAAGGATTCTAATTTTTTTGGGTTTTTGATAAAAAGCAATGCAGGTAAAATAAATAAAGTAAAGCAAAACAATAAAACAAAGTAAAGGATGTGTGTGCGAAAAACTTCCCTCGTAGAAGTCTTCTCTTCCTCCCCGGCAACGCCGCCAGAAAATTAGCTGCTACTTGTTGATGGCGCCAGAAAATTAGCTGATGGCGACCAGTTGATGTGGAAGCAGACTATCCTTGTGCGTGGTGGATAACCAGCCCGTTGGGAACCCCAAGAGGAAGGTATGATGAGTGTAGCAGCTAGTGTTCCCTAAGTTAAGAAACCAAGGTTTAATATCGATCAGGAGAGGAGAGACAATGACGACTGAAGGTGATGCAGACTGGCTTAATAACACTCCAACAAGGGCGCCGTTTAACGATACTTGTTGACTCATCTTCAGCCAGTAGCAACGCGGAACCTGCACACACACACAAACAAATACTTTGCTCCCAACATATGATGAGGTTGTCAATCTCACCGGTTTGCTTGAAACAAAGGTTATGAGTGTATCGAGTGGAAAACAGTAAAAGTATGCGAGTAAAGTAAACAGTACGAGTAAAGTAAATAGTTGATAGCAATATGATGGAAATAGGACCGGGGTCCATAGTTCACTAGTGGTGTCTCTCCATAGATAAAATAGCACATGCTGGGTAAACAAATTACAGTTGGGCAATTGATAGAATAAAGATAAACATGATATGTCAAGAAGATCACTATGAGATTTACTCTGTGCATTACAACAAAATACATAGACCGCCATCCAACTGCATCTATGACTAATAATCCACCCCCAGGGATATCAATCCGAACACCCCAAAAGTATTAAGTTGCGAACAACAGATAATTGCATTAAGCAAAGTGTGTAATGTAAACAAAGCATATGCCCTTGAGCATATGAATGTTGTTTTCTCCCTAGTAGCAACAGCACATCTACCACCTTAGAGGTTTCTGTCACTCCCCAGGTGAAATAGAGGCATGAACCCACTATCGAGCATAAATACCCCCTCTTGGAGTCACTAGCAACTACTCGGCCAAGATAGCCACTAACGACGGAGAGCATGCATGATCATAAACAACATAGAGATAACAAAAGATAATATTCAGTATAGCAACTTAATAATAAACACCAATATTCATCGGATCCCAACAAACCAAACATGTAGAATTACATAACGGTGATCTCAATCATGTAGGGCAGCTCATGAGATCTAAACATGAAGCACATGGTGGAGAAGACAACCATCTAGCTACTGCTATGGACCCATAGTCCAAGGTAGACTACTCACTCATCGCTCTGGAGGCAAGCATGGCGATGAAGAAGACCTCCGGTGGCGATTCCCCTCTCCGGCAGGGTGCCGGGAAGAGCTTCTGGACCCTTGATACGTCTCAAACGTATCTATAATTTTTGATGCTCCATGCTTGTTTTTACACCATTTGCCTACTGTTTCGTTACACTTCGTGGCACTTTTATGCATTTCCCGGAACTAACCTATTAACAAGATGCCACAGTGCCAGTTCCCTGTTTTCTGCTGTTTTTGTGTTTCAGAGTGATACACAGGAAATATTCTCGGAATTGGACGAAACAAGTTCCTGAAGTCTTATTTTGCCCGGAAGCTTCCAGAGATCCGAAGAGGAGTAGGAGGTGGGCCACAGGGGCCCCACACACACAGGTGGCGCGGCTAGGCCCCTGGCCGCGCCACCCATGTGTGAGGAGGCCCTGGCCCCCCTCTGACATCGCCCCTTCGCCTATAAGAAGCCTCGGGACGGAAAACCCTAGGGGATTCGTCAATTTTCCAGAAGCAGTTCCGCAGCTCCGCCGCCACCACCGATGAATTTCGGGGGACAGAAGTCTCTGTTCCAGCACCCTGCCGGGACGGGGAAGTGCCCCCGGAGCCATCTCCATCGGTCTCCATCGCCATCTCCGCCATCTCCATCAACCTCACCACCATCTCCATCAACCTTGCTGTCTCCTATGATGAGGAGGGAGTAGTTCATCCCCGGGGCTAAGGGCTCTACCGGTAGCTATGTGGTTCACCTCTCTCTCCCATGATATGATCTTTATGTGATCGTGAGCTTTGTATCATGTTGAACAAGTACATGTTATTATTCAGATATTTTGTGTACTCTAGTGATGTTATTAAAGTAATCTATTCCTCCTGCCTTGGTGTAACGGTGACAGTGCGTGCACCATGGTGGTACTTGGTTTAGGCTATGATCATGATCTCTTGTGGATTATGAGAGTAATTATTACTATGATAGTTTGAGTGATCTATTCCTCCTTTCATGGTGTAAAGGTGAGAGTGTGTGCACCGTGTTAGTACTTGGTCTAAGTTGCAATGATTTCTATCTTGAATTGTGATCTGATTTGGGTATCTCTATGAGTGGTGTTTGTCAAGTACTTGATGAACTTTAAGGGGTGCTTCTGTAGCCACTACACAGTGATTAGTGTTATTCAATAGGAGAGTAGTTCAGAGTACCTTAGCAAGAGAAGTTACTTGTTCATTCATGTTACATTGTTGGGAGTGTATCCACTAGTGAAAGTATGATCCCTAGGCCTTGTTTCCAAGCTTTGCATACCGTTTACTTGCTATTTTATTGCTTGTTTGCTCGCAGCGATATTTATTTCACATCACGTTTGCTACTTATAATCATATATACCGCTTGTATTTCACTATATCTTCGCCGAACTAGTGCACCTATACATTTGACAAGTGTATTGGGTGTGTTGGGGACACAAGAGACTTTCTGTATCGTAATTGCAGGGTTGCTTGAGAGGGATAGCTTTGACCTCTAACCTCCCTGAGTTCGATAAACCTTGGGTGATCCACTTAAGGGAAACCTGCTGCTGTTCTACAAACCTCTGCACTTGGAGGCCCAACAAGTGTCTACAAGAATAGAAGTGCGTAGACATCAACCCTCCCGATCTTCGGGTCGACGGTGGCGGTGGATCGCGATGTGTTCTGGAAATCTGAGCGGGTACTTAGGTTTTTATTTCATCGGGGGGTCTTTATAGGCGAAGGGGCATCGTCACAGGAGGGGCCAGGCGGCCTCACATGGTGGTGGTGCGGGCCAGGGGCTGGCCGCGCCACCCCTGTGTGTGGGCCCCTGGTGGCCCAACTCCTACTCCTCTTCGGATCTCTGGAAGCTTCCGGGTAAAATAAGACTTCAGGAACTTGTTTCATCCAATTCTGAGAATATTTCCTATGTATCACTTCTGAAACACAAAAACAGCAAAAAACAGGAAACTGGCACTGTGGCAACTTGTTAATAGGTTAGTTCCGGAAAATGCATAAAAGTGCCACTAAATATAACGAAACAATAGGCAAATGGTGTAAAAACAAGCATGGAGCATCAAAAATTATAGATACATTTGAGACATATCAAGCATCCCCAAGCTTAACTCCTGCTCATCCTCGAGTAGGTAAGTGATAACAAAATAATAATTTTTGAGGTGACATGCACCTACACAATCTTGATCATATATGTAAGCATTGGTGAGCTGGGATCATAAGAACTTAAAACATGGGCATGAAGATATAATCATGACAATAAGAACTTAGCAACCATGTTGTAAACATGCAGATGAACACAAACAAAAGATCATGATAATGAAACAATGAAAGTCAAACATGTGTTCACATCATAAGGAAAAACATACAAAAGGTTTTTAGCTTGTCCTTCAAAGAGAGCAAAACATAAATGCATAGGACACCTTCAAGTTTAAGAGGGCGACTAGATACAAATAATTTAAGAACAAGTGAAACCAACAATATGAGTCAATCAATGAACTTTGGGACAATGCATATCACACTAAGAATGACAACTATGCTCTCTTAATGGTGCATAAAGAAAGAAGGTGGTGACTCAACATAAAAGTAAAAGAAAGACCCTTCACAGAGGGAAGCAGTGATTAAACATGTGCTAGAGCTTTTCATTTGTAAAACAGAGAGATAAAAATTGGTTTTGAGAGGTGGTTGTCTTTGTCAACGACTGGCAATGGGGTTCTTACTATCTTCCATACAAAAATGAAGCAAGTTTTTGAGAGAGAGTTTGGCACTTTTTGTGCTCTTTTTTATAAAACTTGGCAGTCCTTCCCACCTTTTTTCCTTTCACAAACCATGGCTAACCGATTCCATCGGGTGCCCACCAACATTCACTTTCCATGGAGGAGTGCCTTTTTTTCTTTCTTTTTTTCTTTTTTTTTTCTTTTTGGAATAAGCAATATGGAAGATAGCAAATCCGACCACTACGTCCCCATGAGCTGAAAACAGTGTCACAAAATGAGAAGTGTTTTGAAGGTTTTTGAAAGGTAGCACATGAAAATTTACTTTGGAATGGCTTGCAAATACCATGCATAGGAGCTTATAGTGGACACAATGGTAAACTTTGGCTTTTAGGAGTTGGATGCACGAGTAGAGCTCATACTCAGTACAAGGCGAGGGCTAGCAAAAGACTGGGAACGACCAACTAAGAGAGCAGTAATAGCCATAATCATACAAAGCGACAAAGCAACATTAAAAGAAGCATACGATGGCATCAAAAGTCAAAAACTAAATGATCATGAAGGCTATTGGCGACTTTGTAAGAGTCAAACATGTGTGAGCATGCGCCAAGTCAACCCAAATAAAGCATCAAGGAGAAAACCAAAATAATGCTTCCATACAATAAAAACAATGCATGATTTTTTCAAAGGCTCATTAAGCAATCTCAGTTATTTGAGACAAGTCATGCTACAGCAAAACCACTAAGCATACTATCAAAAAGACATCAAGCATGACATGAAAAAGCCTAAGCCGCAGTCTACACAAGCTCCTTCTTATACCACTATTTTGCACAAAGCTTTTTCTCTTTTCCAACACCATTTGAAATTTTTATAAACACCTCTTTTGATGAAAACCAATAAAGATCAGAGGCAAAAATACACCTTGATGAAATGATATGACAAGGTCTGAACGCAAATCAAGGCGAAAACGAAAACCAAAAGCAGTAGCAGAAAAAGAAGAACGCATCGATGAACTATAAGAGTGAAAACTGGAGCGTTCTTGGTAAATGAAAACGAGTACATATCCTCCAAAAGGAAATTTGTTGGGGTCCAACCATTTATTGCAGCAACCAAACAAACTAAACCAACTAAGAAAACTAAAACAACTGACGCTCCAAGAAAAACACATAGTGCATGAAGCAATAAAAATATAGTGTTTTGAAAGGTGACCTGATTTTTGACGATGAAGAAGGGGTGCCTCGGGGGCATCCCCAAGCTTTGACGCTTGTACTTCTTGGATATTTCTTGGGGTGATGCGTGGGCATCCCCAAGCTTGAGCTTTTGTCCATTCTTCAACTCATCTCATCATTCTCCAATCCCTACACTTGAAAACTTCCTTCATACAAAACTAAACACAATTCTATTAGCTACATTAGTGCAAGCATAACATATAATCAATCCTCTATTTGCTTCAGGTTTCAACTCAAAACCACCACATATATAGCAAATACTACTGTAGCAACTTCCCCAAAAGTTCCATGATCAAACGAACTAAAAAGAAAGCGATAAAGTGGCAAACACAAATATTGGCAGAAATCTGTCAAAACTAAACAGCTGACAAAGGTCGAATTTTTGAGGGATTTTCTGTTGCTCAAATCAAAAAGTGTTCAACTAAGAAAAGTTTGGATATAACCTGAGACATATGCACAAGAAATCGCAGGTCCAAAAGATAAACAGAGAATTTTCACGAATTTTTACGGTGCAGCACCAAAAACAGTTTCAGGACAGCAACATCCCCAAATCTTTACCTCACTCAAATTAGAGGCTTCTCTTGGCACAAAAACGAAATAAAAAGGATAAGGAGCGGTCATTACAGTAGTAATGACTTCCAAGACTCAAATAAAAGAAAAAGTACTGAAAAGAAAACATTGGGTTATCTCCCAAGAGTGCTTTTCTTTAACGCCTTTGAACTAGGCGCAGAAAATTGCGAATCAAGTAATATCAAGTGATGAAGTGCTAGTTACCTCAGTAGGCTCTTTGAAGGTTCCCAAAGATGATTCAACCTGCAAGTCACCCTTAGTGGAACTAAGAGTCTTACCAATCTTAAGAACATGTTGAGATTTAAGCGCGGAAACCTTGGGAACATACATAAATTTTTGCTCTTTTCCAACAAACACTTTCTCCTTCTTAAATTTAAGAGAAGAGAAGATTAAGCTAAGAGTTTCCATAGACTCCTCTAGTTTACCAATCCTTAAGTTTTGATTGTCATGAGTAGTGCTAGCCTCTAAAATGGTAATTCTCTTACCAATGTTTTCTATTAATTCACTAACGCGGCTAGCATTTTCTAGGATACTTGGCAAACTTTTCTCTAAAGAGCTGAGCTTTTCTACCACCTCCTCCAAGGTGGTCTCAGTTTTAGCAACATGAATAGGTGGTATTCCCACTAAACTTTCAATTATAGTGCATGCTTCTCCAGCGGGAGTACCCAGAAAATTACCTCCTGTAAGAGTATCAAGAATATACCTATTCCAACTGGATATACCAACATAAAAATTTCTAAGGAGGATCATGGTAGAGTGCTTTTTGGTACACCTATGATGAGCATTGTTAATACGGTACCAAGAATCTTTTAAACTTTCTCCCCCTTGTTGCTTAAAACTACGAACTTCTACTTCAGGATTACTCATTTTAATAAAACTAAAAGCAGATAAGTAAAAACAACTACCAAGGATTCTAATTTTTTTGGGTTTTTTATAAAAAGTAATGCAGGTAAAATAAATAAAGTAAAGCAAAACAATAAAACAAAGTAAAGGATGTGTGTGCAAAAAACTTCCCTCGTAGAAGTCTTCTCTTCCTTCCCGGCAACAGCGCCAGAAAATTAGCTGCTACTTGGTGATGGCGCCAGAAAATTAGCTGATGGCGACCAGTTGATGTGGAAGCAGACTATCCTTGTGCGTGGTGGATAACCAGCCCGTTGGGAACCCCAAGAGGAAGGTATGATGAGTGTAGCGGCTATTCTTCCCTCAGTTAAGAAACCAAGGTTTAATATCGATCAGGAGAGGAGAGACAATGACGACTGAAGGTGATGCAGACTGGCTTAATAACACTCCAACAAGGGCGCTGTTTAACGATACTTGTTGACTCATCTTCAGCCAGTAGCAACACGGAACCTGCACACACACACAAACAAATACTTTGCTCCCAACATATGATGAGGTTGTCAATCTCACCGGTTTGCTTGAAACAAAGGTTATGAGTGTATCGAGTGGAAAATAGTAAAAGTATGCGAGTAAAGTAAACAGTACGAGTAAAGTAAACAGTTGATAGCAATATGATGGAAATAGGACCGGGGTCCATAGTTCACTAGTGGTGTCTCTCCATAGATAAAATAGCACATGCTGGGTAAACAAATTACAGTTGGGCAATTGATAGAATAAAGATAAACGTGATATGTCAAGAAGATCACTATGAGATTTACTCTGGGCATTACAACAAAATGGAGCCTCGCCTTCCCCGATGCCTCCCCGCGCCGTGGAGCCTCCACCGCCGTTGACAAGGCACCCTCCGCAGCTCCGCCTGCCGCTAAGTAAGATTCGATTCCCCAAGGCACACACCCTTTGCCTCCTCTGAACCTGTGTGCCAGCACTGATCGACGGGGTGCGTGGAGCCAGGGCGCAGGTCGTGGGATGGCCGCCTCGACCGCGTGTCGCGTTTGTCCGCCGCCGGCAGCAGAGGCACCGTGCACCGCGCCCGGATCGCCTCCCATCACTCCGAGCTTGAGAGAACCGACGTCGCCGCCTCGACCTTCCTCTCTGCGCGCCGCGCACGCAGATCTTCGTGTACACCGACGCCGACAAGCCGGGGATCGGGGCCACGCTTCATTTCCTCTCGTGGATGTTTGCACCGTGGTCTGGAGGCCGCAAGATTGCTAGCCCAACTGCTGGTGCTCATGCGGCCACCCATTTTGTCCCTGGGAACAAATCCTTCTATTCTCCGCCATGGAAGCTATAGGTCAACGAGTTCTTTTTGATGACACCCGCACTTTCTTGTCGAGTAGCTTTTGTTTAGAACAAGCCTTCTTTTCTGGTTCTGTTAACCTTCTTCATGCTTTGAGGGGTTGATTTGTTCCACAACGTTTGTTACTTATTACATTGCTTGATAAATAACCAAAGCCAATAGTTTATAAATATTGTTAAGATTTGTTCAACTATGGAGATTAATGGTGACAAGTATCTGAAAATGGACGTGAACATGAGCAATTCGTGATGCATATGCAGGTCCTGCTGAAATCCACGTATATAATGTACAGTACATGTTATGTTCCCTGTGGCAATCTTTCATTTTATTTCCTACATGCTCTGATTTAGGGATTATTTCTAGGGTTTATTGGTGATGCTGAATTAGGGGAGAAAGGCGCTGCCCCATGCCACGGTTACAAATCTTAAGTTGGTAATTCCCAGTGCTTCATCAGTCTCTTCTTGGGTATGCGTTTTATTCAATTTCTTGTGGATGTGTCGTGCTGTGTAAATAATGTCATACTTTGACTAGGAAATACAAAGTAATGGATTTGTCAATTTCATTTCAGAAAAATGATGCCGCTGCACTGCAAATGATGAGCGATGAGGTAATATATGCTTTGTGAATATAGCAAGTCAATTTAATCCAAAAAAAAGCAAGTCAAGATCTCAGGATAATATCAAGTCAATGTTCTTTTCCCAATGCTAACAATACTATTGCACACATAATTGTTTCAGCAGCTTGCTGCAAGGAACATATGGTGCAATGTGCAAACAGCTGGAAATATCTTTATTTGCATTTAAGCAAATTGGAATTGCATCTTGTTTTTGGTCCTAGGACTTCAAGAACAGCAGTTATTATTCTGGTGGTATTTAATGATGTGAATTTCAATTTAGTGCTCAATCCAACGTTACTAGAAAACATGCATTTTGGCTTCTTGATCCCAAACTTTGACCAAGTGTTTTGATCCCAAACTTTGACCAAGTGTGACGAAGCATAACTCTAATGGGTCATCTTAATCTTATTGTTGGTCTGCACTAACATATTCTGATTGACTGATGCGAATTTATATCTTGTGCTGCAAAGCTTCTGCATCATAGCAAACCTATAGGGATCGTCAGCCTTCCAAGACCACTGGAGTGTCGTCGTAGACCATGTTCGAGCCGCTGCACCACCATCTTCTGTGGTAACGACATGTTCCTATCCTGGATATCCATCATAGTATTTAAAGGCGGTAAGTAACACGCTATCCTCTTTCACTTAGATCCCTGGGCAATGATAAAAGCATCTTGGTCATCAGCGATTGATTCTGTAGATCATGGCCATCATTTATTTTATCTAGGCTATTGATTTTTATGCAATTAACTTTGTGTAATCCTGTAGCTGGTGGCCTCTATGGTTTGCAGGTTTAGTGTGTGTGAATGTGTCGTGCATGTCCGAAAGAGTATATAGTTTTTTTAAAAATACCCTATTTTATGGAACATTATATGGGTATTTAGATTATCATGTGTTTCTAAAACAGATTATGGGTATCTAGATTATTATCATGTATTATACATAATTTTCATTTTTAAATCTAAACATAATTTTATATTTTTATACCCTTTTAACATCTAAACATGGAAATACTGTCATCTACCTTCAGCACGTGCATGCTTGCATTTGCTCTGTACAAATTATCAGTTATGCTATTTAGTACTGGTTTATTCCCGCTAAAGATTGCCAGTGGTTGCTCCACATCAACTACCTATCTTGATGTGCTATTGTCCTTACTTTAACAACCTTCCTCTACTGCAATCTTAGCTGATATTTACCCAGGCCGGTTATTTCAGTAGTTTATACTTGCTCACTTTAGTAGCATGGAGAATGATGTCTACTTTCTAGAGTGTTTTCCTCCATTAAGCAAAAGACTATGTGTTTGTTGCTGGTTTGGCCTTCTTCCTCTCCGCCAGGTGAGGTAGAAATTGCTGGTTTGTTGCACACTATGTTTTTGATGATATATCTGAAAGAAAAAAAGGGTAAAACGATTGTCTCATTTTGTTGCACACTAGGTGTTTGATGATTTCTCTAGAAGGAAAAACGGTACAGCCACGGCACTCCTCATGTGTCAGTCTGTTTCACTCCTCATGTGCTCCTCATGTGTTCTGCATGCTGTTGATGCCGCTGCTGGATGCTCTTTGGGTTTGAATTTTAAGTGATCGATCTTGCAGGTGGAGGAGGTGGTCCTAGAGGGGGACATCGTAGCATTGTGGAGGCGTTTGTGAGTAACAGGGTCCTGTGTCTGCAACCTTCTGCTCAGATCCACATCCTTGAACCGAGCCAAGAGGTAATAGATATTTGTGTGTGCTGATCATTTAGAACCAGCAATGAAATCTGAGTTCCTTATCTGGTAGTATGGTATTGCTTTTTTTGCAGGGTTTTATTTTATATAGATCAGATGTTACTGGACGAGTTCAAGCTGTGTAAACTTCTAAGAACAACTTATATGGCAGAAAAGCCATTGTAGTTGCTTTAGGTGCTTGGAAATGATCTTTACTGCATAGTTTCCCAAGACCAAATTCTAGGTATATTCCAGTCAAGCAACAAAAGGTATGAGCTATTTTTAACTTTCTTTAGTTAAACTATGATGTATAAACCAAATTTGTTCCCTAATATGGTAAGCACGAACAAACTAGACCCAGACAATAATATCCTCTGTCTATGTATTTATTTATGTACTTACTTTTATTTACTAGAGATAGTAAACTGAAGCAATCTCTGTTATGCAACACTTTCAGTGACACTGTTGCATACTTTTCTATCATCAGTACATTGCAATGATCTTGTAAAACAAGCAGTAATCATCCTGCTACTTATTAGTTTCATGACATTACTTTGACCTCATAAATAACTACCTGCTCTTAAATACGTCATATTTGTTTTATTTCCGCAGGCCACACCAATACTCTTGACTCTGGCAATGATTGAGCTAATTGATATTTCTTTCAGTAAGCTCTTTCTCTATATTTTTTGTGTGACGATTCTCTTCCATTTATTTTGTGCCTGCCGAGCGGCTCTATTGTTTTGTCTATGTCGCCATCTAACAAATATAATGTTATTCCTTGCACTTATTCTTCTCTCCTCGAAACTGAAGCAACTCTTTTAAAATTTCAAACCATCTAACTCTTCTGCAATTTAAGTAGATCATGTAGGTATGCTGAATCTGAATAGCCGACATGTTGTCGAGGCCTTCATCGCCTTCGCGCCACCCCTCGCTTTTATGCCTTTGCCCGCCTATTACCACTCCTGCCTAAGGTACTTTCAGCCCACAACAGGTCCCTTCAGTTATGATGCTTAATTCCTCATTGAAAGTCCTATCCTATGTTGTTTTACTTGCGTAGGGATTGAAACTTAATTCAGTATTATTCAATGGACATCAAAATTTTGAAGCTGGAGTCTTCTCTTGCTTAGTGGTTTTTGACATCATTTTAGGAAGATGGGACTGAGATGGTTGTTGATATTGCAGCTCAGGTGGATCAAGTTTCAGTTAAGCATGGTCTCCTAGAGACTGAAATATACTGCTACCTGCATGTGTTGATTTTCCTTATTGATCATAAGAAATATGACAAGGTATGTCTTATAATTTCTCAACTTTGTCATCATTAGGGAAACATACGTATGTGATGTTCTCCCAGGCTAAAGCATGTGCCAATGCTACCATTGCTTGTCTGAAGAATCTCAACAGGAGAACAATTAATGTGTGTTAGCTTTTCAGGCTGTACTCCTATTACTCTTATGCCCATGAAGTCACAAACGGTTTCTGAAATTTGAGGGTGAGTTATACTAGCTGTCATTAATTGTTATTCTCAGTATTCGATATAAGCTGAATTTCTTCCGTTGTGTTCCTTTGATTTTCTTAATCAATCAATAAGCTCCTTTTCCTGTTTTGTCCTTCTCTCATATACCTCTCATAAATTCTGATGCTTTGCAGAACTGTCCTGGGGTTGCACAGGATGCAACTTTGCATCGTGATGTGGCCAGGTTGTTCTGAGATCCTGATCTTCCATTTCTTGATCTTACAGCTTAAATGATGTCAAATTATGGGGTTGACTTCTCTTACTGATGGCATGAAATACTTAACATACTTTTTTGCAGTTACCTGTAGTACAATTTGTATGACGCATAAAACCTTAGGTCGAAGGCACCACGTTTTGAAAAACATTCCAATCAGCAGGGAATCATGAAGTAGTAAATTTGCCTTCCTGTTGTATGCAATTCATAGTATTGCAAGGATCTTTTCTCTCTATATTAATTTCTTATACCCAATTCATGTTTCTATATGTGTGACTTATTCAGCTATGTAACCTTCTTATATCTAACTTGAACTAGGCTGCTTTGGAGTTTTTGCTCTTTTACATTGAAGTTATCTTCGACCGTTACCTACTTCTACTAGCCTGATTAATTTTTAAATGTACCTAATTTTATCCATGCTGCTTTGGAGTTTTTGCTCTTTTACATTGAAGTTATCTTCGACCGTTACCTACTTCTACTAGCCTGATTAATTTTTAAATGTACCTGATTTTATCCATGCTCGTAAGGAGGTATGGTATTTAGTATATTGCTCAGAAATGCTTTGTTTTATCCAAACAAACAAGGCTTGAAAACATAAAGGATATAAGTGATCGCTAACCAGCTAAAGATCAAGACCTATTCCCCCGCCTCCTAGACTTTGGTTGATGTCCAAAATTGAAGAATGGAAAAGAAGCCACATGAGAAGAAATGAATCTTCTTGTTGTTGGAAGGAATTTGTAAACGTCAGTCACTGCAGAGCATCAATACGTGGTTTGGACCAAGACATGGCATAGTTTTTCATTATCAGATCGGTCATAGTAATTTTGTTTGGACTCTAAAAAGTGAAGTATATTTGTTTGGATCTTATTATGGGTACATGACATGGTAGAGCGAGACAAAAGAGGGAAGCAACGGTGTTATTTTCTTGCAATGTGAGGACAAAAAAATATGTGAAAAGCTAAATGTATTCTTGAGATACGATGACAATCGATATATTTAGAGACCGTGGCAACGCACGGGCATTCAACTAGTTTTCAAGTAAAACTTTATAAATTGGCAAAAAGGGTTTTATTTGCATAATGCAAAATAGAGATATGGTAAATTCTGTTTTCTCAAATGAGTTCTTCAAGAAATATTAGAAAGTTTGAAATGGTTTTTCTAACAAAGCTTTTAAATAAACCTAAAAAGTTTTAATTCCCTGTAAAAATTCAATCAATATAAACAAAACAATTTTTTTATTCTGAAATTTGATATAAATACTTGGGATGTTACAAATATCGTCGGTCCCAGATATCACACTGTCAGTAGAAGCTGCGACATCCAAAACCTGATCGTGGCATTCATTTAGAGCATCAGCACTAGTTTCTGTATCAGGCAAGGCAGGATGAGGCGAAACAGCAGTGAACAAAATTGAGCCTGGACAAAGCGACCGTACTTTGACCCAGATTGTTCGGTTACGACCAGAATTCTCCAAAGTGGGCCAGGAGGTGGCAGTCTAGTAGAAGCCAAACGAGACGAATCGTGAATCAGGATCCCCTCCATGACAGTGCACTTGGAAAAAGTATGACCATAGCCTCCACACTTGCTGCAACAGATCTTTGGGCCTCCACACTTCCTCCACACTTGGAAAAAGTATGACCATAGCCTCCATTTGGACGAATATGCAAACTGGAGGAACACTGACTGCAACAGCCTAATAAGGTAAGTGCTAATTTTTTTTTTTTGAAAGAACAGAGTGCTTTATTCATCATCCAAACATAGAGTCAATACAAATTGTATCCTGAATACATTCAGGAGGCACACCACGCCACACAGACATACTACTATCCTCGCTAGAGCGAGCTAAACAATGCGCAGCAACATTCTGCCCACGATACACATGACGAATAGAACAAGAGCCAAACGAAGACATCAGAGATTTAATATCTTCGAACACAGGGCCACAAAAAGAGCGATCTCTCGACGAAGCTTTGGCCCTTTGAACCACCGATAAACAGTCAGAGGCGATGATCAGATTGTCCAGTCCCTCATCCCGAGCGAAGGAGAGTGCCAACCTGACCGCCATGGCTTCAGCGAGCTCAGGTATGGTCACATTGGGGAAGCTATTGCAGCACGCCGCAATACAATCACCATTATGATCTCTAACGACCACACCAGCACCCATTTTCTTGGAGGAAGAAAACATAGCTGCATCGACGTTAATTAGCAGGTTACCTGCTGGAGGAGGAGTCCAGGGAACTGCTGAATAGTCCTCACTCCTAGGACTGGTAGCTTGCTTTGCTAGATGTGTCAAGATCATGTCGATGTAAGCCTTGATCCTCAGAGCAACACTAGAAGGGTTTACAAGCCCTCCTTCTTCACGCACCTTGTTTCTCACGTCCCAAAGGTGCCAAAAAGTGACCGCAAGAGCTGTGGCAGCTTCACTGCTACACTTGGATAGAAAATCAAAGAGCCATAGCTTTGGAGAATTAAAACACTTACGGTTCAGCTTAAGCTGGTACGTCTTCTTCACATTCTCCCACACGTCCCTAGCAAAAGGGCACAAAAGCATCGCATGCTGCACATCTTCTTCAGCCGAGCAATGAATACACGTTGAGGAAGTAGGCACATGCCTATGTTGAAGTTGACGACCAGAGGGGAGACAATCATGAGCGAAACGCCACAAAGTGGTTTTCATTTTTCCAGGTGCACAAATCTTCCATATTGCCTTCCACCCTTTTTCTTCAGAACATGAATCAGATGTCATTCCTCGGCCGGTACTGCTGCGATTAACGAGAGCAGCATCAGATCGAGCCAAGTAGTACGCCGATCGAACAGTGTAGACACCGATTTTATTGTGTGGCCACGATAAGAAATCCTCGCCCCCTTGGCGACTGATAGGAATCTGGAGTATCATCTCAACCACATTCTCCTCAAAAACAGAACGAACACAAGGCTCGTTCCATGACAGTCCATCCTCAGAAAGAAGATAATCAACTGTGTGCCCATATGACAATGGAACCAGAGTACGTAGTGAGCTAGGAATAACTCCATGAATCCACCTATCTTGCATAATCTTGATCGTTGAACCATTTCCTACTCTCCAAATGATGCCTTTCTCAAGCAAGCTCCTTCCATGAATTATGCTACGCCATGTATATGACGCCAACTTAGGACAGTGAGCATTCCAGAAGTCACCATTGGGAAAATAACGCCCCTTAAGGACTCGAGCACATAGAGAATTCGGCTCCGTGATCATGCGCCAACATTGACGCCCAAGCAAGGCCTGGTTGAACAACTCCATATCTCGAAAACCCATTCCTCCTAATGCTTTTGGAGATGAAAGCCAGTCCCAAGACTTCCAGTGCATTTTCCTCTTACCATTTCTGAAACCCCACCATTGATTTGCGATGATCTTTCTCATCTCTTCACAGGTTCCAATTGGTAACTGAAAACAACTCATTACATACGTCGGAATCGCCTGAATCACGGCCTTCAGCAGCACTTCATTGCCAGTTCTAGAAAGGGGTCTATCTGAGAGCCCCATGACCCGCCTCCACATCCGATCCAATAGGTATCGGAAAGTGACAATTGGCGACCGACCGATTTGAGTAGGCATGCCGAGATAGGAGTCCTGCAGAGTCTCATTGTGAACACCAAGTTTTTGTTTGACCTCAGCTTTAAGATCCTCCCGACAGCCAGAACCAAAGAATATTGTAGACTTATCCAAATTTATTTTCTGTCCAGATCCATCACAATAAAGAGCCAGGTTACGATGTAACGCATCAACACTTCTCTTATCACTCCGGGCAAAGAAGATACTGTCATCTGCAAACAGTAGATGTGATATAGAAGGGCCAAGTCTACCATTTTTTAAACCTTGTAGCTCACCTTGGACCTCCTGTTTTTGCAGAAGACATGACAGACCTTCAGTACATAGAAGAAAGAGATAGGGGCTGATGGGATCGCCCTGACGAATGCCTCTAGAGGGCACCACTGGTTCAGTTAGTTCACCATTCACTCGAACCGCGTACCTTGCCGAAGTCACACACCTCATGACCGAGTCAATCCAAATTTGATCAAAACCCAGTTTGGCAAGGCAACCATGAAGATAGCTCCATTCGACACGATCATAAGCCTTCATCATATCAATTTTCAGTGCAAAATAAGGCTTCTTCACCCTTTGTTGTCTAATAGTATGCAAACACTCAAAAGCAATTAGAGCATTGTCAGTTATTAATCTGCCGGGGACAAACGCACTCTGATTTTTAGAGACAACATCGGGCAGGATAAGCTTCAAACGGTTAGCCAACACCTTTGAAGCAATTTTATATAGCACATTACAGAGACTAATTGGGCGGAAATTCTTCAAAAGTTGAGGGTTGGTGGTCTTCGGAATTAGGACAATAACCGAGTCACAAAAACCTTCTGGAATTGGATCTCCCAATAAGAAGCTCCGAACAGCGTTGCAAATCTCATCCTTGAGAAACTCCCAATGGGTTTGATAAAATAATGCCGGGAAGCCATCCGGCCCGGGGGCTTTAGTTGGACCCATTTGAAACAGTGCCATCTTGATCTCCTCATCTGAATAAGCTTTGCATAGGGACTCATTCATAACATCAGTAACTTTACGAGGAATAGCATCAAGAACAGTATCAATGGACGGGCATGTTTCAGCAGTGAACAGATGCTCATAAAAATGGTGTACCATACTTTTGATCTCGTCCCTGTCCTCACACAACGACCCATCAGTTCTCTCAATCCTTGAAATTCTGTTGGCCCATTTCCGAGCCGTCGCCCTCGCATGGAAGAAGGCTGTATTGCGATCGCCTTCACGAAGCCACTCTACTCTTGAGCGCTGACGAGCCATCACTTCCTCTTGCTCAAAGAGTTCACAGAGTGTCCCCTCGGTCTCCCTTATCTCGGCTTGATCACCATCCATACAGCGAAGATCTTTCAGTTTAAACTCGAACTTTTGAATCTTCTTCTGTATAGCACCAAAGGAGTCACGACTCCATTTTTTCAGTGACACAGCAAGACGCTGCAAATTATCACAAATAGTTTGCAGTGATGTAGTGCCGTTCCTGCCACTTTCCCAAGCTCGTTCCATCACTTCACGGTAATCTGGTGCCCTTAACCAAGCTGCTTCAAATCGGAAGGATTGTTGAACTGGAGCTGGTGTAGGCAGATCATCCAGACCGGCCAAAGTGATAGAGATAGCCAAATGGTCCGATGATGTGGTAATCACGTTCTCCACTCGAAACCCATCAAAGAGCTCCATGAGCGCAGTGTTAGCGACTGCACGATCTAACCGAACCCGGACCAGATCATCACCCTCTTGTCTATTACTCCACGTGAACTTCGGACCTGAGTAACCGAGATCCTTCAGCTCACACGCCTCTAAGCATTCTCTAAACAAAGACATTTGGGCTTCCGATCGATCATTAGAGCCAAGATGCTCATCACCACAGAGAACCTCATTAAAATCACCACAACAAATCCATGGCCCTTTCCACTGAGTGTGCAACCGCCGCAAAAGGTCCCAAAATTCATGTCGTAGTTCTCTTTTCGGTTCTCCGTACACAAAGGTTGCACGCCATGGGATACTGTTCTCCATTGAGATCACAACATCAATACAGTGAGCATTGTACCCCTTCAACGAAACAGAAAACGGCTGCAACCAAAACAAAGCTAGGCCTCCGCTCAGGCCATTGCTACTGACTGCAAAGCTTCCAGAATAACCCAAAGACCACATAAAGTTTTGCACTCGTGTATCCTTCATCTTTGTTTCACACAAAAAGAGGAAGGAGGGACGGAAGAACCTCACTAACCAGCGAAGTTCGCCAACTGTCGAGTCCGACCCAAGCCCTCGACAGTTCCAACATAGAAGATTCATTGCGTGCGGCAGCGCTGCTCCGCAGCCGCTGCCTGATCCGCCGATCGGTTTGAGGAGGATGGAGTACTTGTCTTCTGCTTCTTGTTTGAATCTGCTACTGAATCATTACCTCCATCCTCAGTAGGATCAAGGATAGGGGTATTCACGGCTTCCTTTGAAACTGACACTAACTGCAGCACCGACGGCGCTACATTGCCCTCATTTGGTTTGGCCTTAACCCGGTACACCTTCCTTTTCTGCCCGCTGATCTGAGAAGTGCTTCCTGATGCCGCAACTTCAGCATTTCCTTTTGACATCTTGACTGTTGCATCAGGTTTCGCCACCACCGGGGTTTTCCCCGCACGCGGCTTCCTTTTCTTAGGTGAGATCACCTCACCCGTGCCATTTCCCCCCTTCCTCGCAGGGGCGGCAGTTTGACCACCATGGCCACTTACAGGATCAGAGTGGTTGCTTGAGAACGAGCTCTGACCCGATCTAGTCGCAGACATCTTTTTCTTTCTGACATCCGGCACACAAAACCTTGGACCATGGTACGGCAGCAGGCCTTCCGCATCTCTTGCCGCAGGCGTGGGACACGCCAAAGAGGAATGGCCCAAAAGACCACACGAGAAACAGAAGGTGGGCATCCCCTCGTACATCACCTGGAACACCTCTGTCATCTGCCTCTTCTGTGAGAATACTGAGAGACAACGTATCAGAGGTTCAAACACTTTGATAGACACCCTAACACGCAGGTAATCACCCCATGCACGGCCTGTACTGTCCACATCCAAACTGATCACCTTGCCCAAATTACTAGCTAGGCTTTTTCCGCGAGTATCATTCATCAGGCCATAAGGTAAATGCATAATACGTGCCCACACTAGGAGCTGATCGAATACAATATCAGCAGGATTAACCGCTGGATCAAACTCCTTCAGAAGAATTGCATTCTTGTTGATATTCCATGGAGATCCTCCCAGAATACGATCCTTGTCAAACTGACACGCAAATTCAGCCAAAAACTGGTTGGTCCCCCGAGATCTGATCAGCATACCTTTGGGGTTACCCCACGCCGGCAGCAGCACCGACCGGATCGTCGAGATGTGCAGCGGATTTGGAGCCAAGACCTTCCCTTCCAGCGCCCAGTCCGGGCAATCAGGGTACTCGTCCTCCTCATCGTCCAGGATGAAAGCCGTAGATTCCTGCGACGTAAGGTTTAGCCGACCTAGCATCTCCGCGACTTTATCTCCCGCCGTCGCCGGAGTTGACGTAGATCCCTCGGACATCTTCCCCTTCTCCGTCGCATCCGAAGGCCGGACCGCCATGATCCCCATCGCCGCTGATGCAGCCTTAGGAGCTTGATCTACTCCCGCCCCCTTCAATCCCGCCATCAATACTCACGATCCGCACAAACCGCTCAGCGCCAAGGGCGGGTAGCGAACCAGGTTCACCCCTTATTCGCCCCGAGCACGATTGGTCACGCAGTATCAGAGAGGTATGAGGGCCTGAGAGCACGTGGGCAGGAGGGACAGAGTGGCCGACGACGGCCGGAGCCGGATCGTCGACAAACGGTGTCGAGAAAGCTAGGGTTTCGCCTCCGCAGTCGCAAGAGAGAGAGGACCCTATCGTAACCGACAAACGTTCATCGGATAGGTAAGTGCTAATTCTGTGGACGGTAGTCCAAAGAAATTAAGTGCTTCCGAAATTGCCTCTTCCGAGTAATTCGCTTGGCGTAAATCTAGCGCGCAATGAAGCCAGTGCGGACCGAGAAAATTGCAACCACTCATGCATGTACTCCAGAAATCACGCCCAGCAAATTTGGGTGTAAACTTATTGTCCTGCGGATCATCCGGGATTTTGAATAAGAACTGCCCAAAACTAACCGTTTGCTCTTGATGTGCCATGAGAATTGTCGGTGGTTCCGGCACGGCGGGGATCGCCAGATGAACAACAGAAGAACGCATCTTTAAACCATCAGAAGGAGGCCTAGAGGTACTGAGCATCCTCAACAACACGATCTGAACTAGAGATAAAATCCCTTGAAAAACCAAACTTGGCAAGTTCAGAAGAGGATGATTGATCCCTCAGAGCACTTTGCTTCAGAAAATTCAGATTCGGCCTGAGAGACGTTGAAGAACGTTGTGCCACTTCAAGATTTTGGTCAGTAGAACTCCAAGAGTAATCCTTGGAATGAAAAATCCAGAAACTGATGGAAGAACTCCACGGTAAAGGCTGAAATGGCACACAAAGTCTGGCCAAACTTTATCACGCAGACCATAGATAAAATGCCCCACTTTGTTTGAAGCCACCGAAAACCGAAACCGCCAATCAGAAGTTTGAAAAACCCTAAAACCATGGCAATCCCCACCAATACAGGACTGAAGAGCGAGACCAACTGTTTCTTCCGTGAGAGGGAAAGAGGCCGAAGAGAAAGACACCACCAAGAAGAACTCAGAGGAGCCAGAGGAAGGGGAGAAGTGGACTGAAGATCCAAAGCGTTGACGCACCTGAGCCTTGACCGCGAGGCCAGGGGAGAAGTCCCAATGAATAAGGGCATCCATGGGAGCCTAGAGCTTTTTTGTCACTGTTGTCATCTTGAATTTCCATTTTGGGTCACTTCGTGTTAAACGTATTGAGAATTAAATGATGGTGGTCAGTTTTTGATTCTGTTATATGCCAGTTCACAGTATAGTCACTTTTGCTTCTGGTACCTGTTAAATTCTCTCAAATTTACTGTACATATGCTCTCGAATTTACTGTACATATGCTCTCGAATTGCTGTCACAAAATAAGGTATATGTGTGCTCACAGAATTGAGCCACAAAAGCACTGAAATGCAACCAAAATGCTGTCAAAATCAAGTGTATATGCTGTCAAATTGGTGTCAGAATTGAGCATATATACACTACATTCCAACTATTATTTGACTTGCTGCAATTACCATTCCAGTGTACACAGCCGCAAGCTACTGAAACTATACAAATAAAAAAATCCACTTGCTATCAATCTGCTTCAACCTTCAGTTCATCTTCTACTATGTCTCCTCTGCTTGAAGCTTCCCCATCAATCTGCTATCTCCTCTGCTTCAAGATTTTGCCATATGAAAATTATTTCACTTGCTATCAATCTTCAGTTCATCTTGTACTCTGTTTCCATTGCTTGAAGATTCCCCATCAATCTGACGAACAGCAAGCAGAAATCAAATTACCAGAGATACAATTATAGAAGAAACTAGTGAAACTTACTGACCTTGCTGTAGGGGATATGCTTCCCCATATGCCGGCGGCGACGGGTCGGTCCTGTGCCCCTTCAGGCCTTGTTTACCTCTAGTGTATTTCTACCCCCTAGGGGTTTGGGGATGGGAGAGTATTTGGTGAATCCCCAATTTCACCAAATCCCCACATTTCCCCACATTTCCCCATATTTCCCAATCCCCACCTGTTTACTTTGATATTTGGGGATGGGAGGGGATGGAAGAGAATTCAGACCAGTTGATAAAAGGAGAAACGTTGCCTTTATATTGATATAGCAACTCAAATAAAAATCTGATCTTTGCAGTGCATACATAAATGTCTATCAAATCTTTGCACTAAATAAATTTGCATGAGCCTTAAACATCTATTTTCAGAGAGCTTAAATTTATCCTACGATCGAGACATCCAGTTATGCATTTAGAACATTATTATAACTCGGTGAGGGGCACATTTGTAACTTCAAAATCTTGATCCGACACTGAAACACTTCATTGTCTTGACATCGAGACACGACTCTCAACATTCCCTGCCTTGCCCTTGGAGTTATCTTGCAAAGCAGCATCCTGAAATTTAATTACATGTAAAAAAGGAGACATCAGGAGCTATGCACATCTATGAATTTGCTAAACTGAAAATTAATGTACTATCAGCAGTATGCTAAAGATGCTTGCAGTACTAAAACCTACAGTATTCTTTATAGTAATAAACTTGCAATCATAGTACAAACTGTTAACATTAAATCATAGTGCCCAGTTGATACTACATGACTCTAACTCAGTCAGGTGATCAGGTCCACTTTATGTTCAGACTATGAACTAACTCATGCTAGTGTACCAAAAGTGGGTGTTACCATAATTAAACATGCTAGAGTGGCAATGCAAGAATGGGAGGACATCATGCTAGTGTATTACAGTAATAAACATGCTAACCAGAAGAAAGTAAGAGGACATCATGCTAGTGTATTACAGTAAAGAAAATAGAAATGTCGATACCTCATGGTAGCTCTTGTAGCTCACCCTGGAGCCATATGACAGCAGATTCCTGATCTTCAGCAGCCCAAGTAAGAAAAGTCTCTCTATTTTCTGGAATTCTGAATAATTTTGAAGCTTTTACTCTGTCCTCACGCGTGAACTCCTCCATTTTGTGCAAAGTTGAAATGCACTTGGCAATGGAGAAAGCATTCGACTCGATCTTTTCATCATTGGCCTGCTTTTCTTTCATCTTCACGTATCTGTCAATGACTTGTACCATCTCATCACTCTTGTTAGGCTTCTTTAATTCCTTCGGCAGATTTTTCTTTGGCCCAACAATAGCCTTCTTATCATTGTGTTGCTCACTGTCTATCTTTTCAGCAACATTCCCTGTCCATTTCACAATTGTAATTATTAAGTTACACTTCATAGAATTTATTAAAGCATGTAAGCATGTAATTGTTACTCTTAACTAAATGGCATGTGTTGTGAAAGACGAAATTACCTTCATTGACAGAACTAGCCTCATCAATCCTTTGAGAAGGACCCGGTCCATCCAGAATCTGTAGCTCGTCATCATCGTCACGCACATCTTGTACCGGTTCAAACTCTCCAGCAATTTGGGATGGCCCAGAGCTAGACGTGAAATTGTAAGTTCCCTCAGCTATTTGGCCTAGACCAGATGATAAAACTTAGAAGATTTAGCAAAACCACAAGGATCAAATATCATATAGATCTCCATGCAAGTCTGTACACTTACCATCATATAGTTCTCCAAGCAAATCAAATAGAGGAAAGTCATTTCTCTGGAATTTTCCGATTTTTGGGTAGGACTACAAAAGAATATTTTAGGAAACAATGAGTGTGAGCTTAGCATAAAAGTTGTGACCAAGAATAAGAATGAAAAAAAAAACTTACGATTAGTAAGTTATCCCAAAGTTCTTGATCAGCTTGTATTCTACAGCTTCTCTCACACCAACCAGCGCCGCTTTGCATACGGGCTTCTTTCAGCATCTTATACTCCCTTTTCAGTTCTTTCTCTTTATCTTGAATCTGGGACTTTGTGTAAGTGACATGCTTGTTTCGTTCCAGGAAGATTTTGGTCATTTGACACCATGTATCTCCGCTCCAACCATTCTGGGCTCTATAGTAGTCATTATTATGTTCATGAAGTATCTCAACCAGAGATCTCTCAAGTGCCAAGTTCCATTGGGCCCTTGGTTTGGATGCTACACAAGATAGAACTATGGTCAACAAAAGCATAAGGTGCCCCAAAATAACAATAGTACAATGCAACCAGAGCATCAAATGCACAGTGCAACTAGGAAGCATCTCTATAATCAGAGGAAACATACCTTTTGGAGATCTCTTTTTCCGAATGTTTGGTGAAGTTTTTTTGACACCATGTGCAGCCTTTTTCAAGTTGTACTTGGGAGAGCCCTTTGGATGCATATCTGTTTCATAACAAAATTAACACACAAACGAAAGAAAGATATCAAGCATTCAGAAAAGTACTCAACATACACTTGTTCCAATACAAATATCAAACGTACACTGATTCCATTATTACATGAAGAAAATTATCCAAACATGCAAACTACCTAGAAATATAAAATTACCCTATTACATGATAAAGAGCTAGTTATGTTGAAAATCATTCCACATCTGCATGGCTATTTGGTCTCTCAAAGCATTGCCGGCATGGTTGTGTCCTTCGTGGTTATCATCACCAGTAGGCAAATCGACATAGTCGGCCACAGGTATGATGTCCTCTTGATGTTCAAGCCACTCTTCATCACCATGTTGCATTCTAATTATATTGTGCAGGACTGCAGCAGCTGCAGGGATCTTTACTTGGTTTCTCATTTGGTGGAATGTTGCAACATGTAGAATAGGAAAGCGCTTCTTAAGGACTCCTAGGACCCTTTCAACATGATTTCGCATGAGAGCATGACGGTGATTGAACAGCTCTTTATAGTTCTGTGGGCGATGGCGTCCATGGCCAAATTCCTTCAGGTGATATCGCACACCACGGTATGGGGCGAGGAAGGATTCTGTGTTAGCATATCCACCATCAACGAGATAAAATTTCCCATTAGGTACTTTCCCCTCCGAACCCGAAAAATACTCGAAAATACCTGGGAAGTAAACAGGCTGCCGGGAAATTCGGGGATCAGCGGGTGGGCCGGAATTTTCCCCTCCGAACCCGAAAAATACCTGACAAGTAAACGAGGCCTCAAGAATCGCCCGATTCCCTAATGCCGCCGGCTACCTGACGGTGCTCCAACCCGCCGCCGGAGCTAGTTCGGCTGCGCCACGATGGTTTTGAGGAATCAGTCTGAGAGACAAAAGAGGAGGAGCAAGTCGACCGCCGTACGCTGCAAGCCGCCGTCGGGACAGAGGAGCAGAGCGGCGGAGACGATAGAAAAAGGGTTCCGCCGGGAGGACTGGCTAGACCAGGTTGCGGCAGGGAGTCCTGGCTGCTAGTTTCGGTCGGACCAGGCCAGCGTGTCCTACGTAGACCAAAACCGCTTCCTGAAACAGTCATACACGGCTGGAGGGGTAATTAGCCTGGTTTTTTGATAGTTAGAGAAGAATTATGAGTATCGCTGTATGTTTGTATTGATCTCAGGCATAGCCTTATATACACGAGGGACAGCAGTTAGATTACAACAGAGTGGGCTAAGTGCGCGTAGTGCACGGCGTGCGCTATCTGAAGGAGAACATGGCTGGGAAGACCGGGATCATCCCGTGAGACTCGGTCGTACAGGTAGCTTGCCGTCAGAGCGTGGGCCTCGTGTAGTCTTGTGATCAGCTGTCCAACACCCCCCCTCAGTCACAACGGGATCGTCGAGGATGTTGAGACTGGTGCGAAACTCTTCAAACAAAACAGCAGGCAATCCCTTTGTGAAGACATCAGCGTACTGTGATGTTGTTGGAACGTGAAGCACACGAACATCACCGAGACTGACGCGCTCGCGGACGAAGTGCAAGTCGATTTCGACATGCTTTGTTCGCTGATGTTGGACTGGATTGCCGGATAGGTAGACTGCACTGACGTTGTCGCAGTAAACGACAGTGGCACGGCGAGGAGGCCGCCGCAATTCCCCGAGGAGTTGTCGAAGCCAGCAGGACTCAGCGACAACGTTGGCGACGGCTCGATATTCTGCTTCTGCGCTTGATCGAGACACCGTGTTCTGCCGCTTGGATGACCACGACACCAGATTGTTGCCGATGAAGACGCAGAACCCGGAGGTGGAGCGGCGGGTGTCGGGACACCCTGCCCAATCGGCGTCGGAGTAGGCGATCAAGTCGTGGTGCGGCGAGTGTCGATGCAGTCGAAGCCCGAGGTGAGTAGTGCCACGGAGGTAGCGCAGGATGCGCTTCACCAGTGCGAGATGGGCGTCGCGCGGGGCGTGCATGAACAGGCACGCTTGCTGGACGGCATAGGCGATGTCGGGCCGCGTCAGCGTCAGGTACTGGAGGCCGCCGGCGAGGCTCCGGTAGTGTGTCGGGTTCGACAGCAACTGCCCGTCAGACGCGGACAGCTTGGACTTGGAATCGACCGGCGTGCTGATCGGCCGACAGTTGAGCATGTTGGCGCGATCCAGGAGTTCCAGTGCGTACTGCTGCTGCGAGAGGAAGAGGCCGGCGTCGGAGCGGTGCACGTTGACGCCGAGGAAGTGATGGAGTTCACCCAAATCGGACATTGAGAACTCCTTGTGCAGCGAGGCGACGATCTGCTGAAGAAGTGACGGTGTGCTGCCCGTCAAGATGATGTCGTCGACGTACAGAACCAGGTACGCCGTCATGCCGTCGCGGTGCAGGATGAACAGGGAGCTGTCGCAGCGGGACGCGATGAAGCCGAGAGTCAACAGGTGAGTGGTGAACCGCGTGAACCACGCACGCGGTGCCTGTTTCAGGCCGTAGAGCGAGCGTTGAAGCTGGCAGACGTGTGTTGGAGCAGCAGCGTCGACGAAGCCGGCAGGTTGTTGGCTGTAGACGAGCTCGTCCAGATGACCATGTAAGAAGGCGTTCTTGACGTCCAATTGCCGGATCGGCCAGTTGCTGGTGACGGCGAGGCTGAGCACGGTGCGGATGGTCGCAGGCTTGACGACCGGACTAAATGTCTCCCCGTAGTCGACGCCTTCCCGCTGAGTGAAACCACGTAACACCCACCGCGCTTTGTAGCGAGCCAGTGTGCCGTCAGGATGAAATTTGTGCCGGTAGATCCATTTGCCTGTCACAACGTTAGCACCAGAGGGGCGAGATACCAAAACCCAAGTTTTATTCTCAATCAAAGCATTAAACTCGGAAAGCATTGCGTTGTACCAGTTTGGATCTTTG
Organism: Dactylis glomerata; assembly: GCA_007115705.1. NCBI lineage: Eukaryota > Viridiplantae > Streptophyta > Magnoliopsida > Poales > Poaceae > Dactylis > Dactylis glomerata. The sequence goes on along the minus strand of QXEO01000264.1, from coordinate 2,602,887 downwards.
AGGGCGGATTTATAGGACGAGGGAATCGGAGAAATAGGCGCAGGGGTGGTCTGGGCACTAAGGCTGAAGAGTTGTTTTGGTTGACAGAAACCTGTTTTTCCGCGTGTTTGCATTTTATGGAGGTTATGGGGTGGCTCTACCGGAATTGCACGCGGAGGCAGAGTGTGGGGCGGGGTGCATGGAGCATTTGAGCCAGAGGAGCTGCGTGATTGGCTGGAGCTGGGGCCACCGCTGTCGCGTGGCAGATGCGGAGTGGAGGGAGGCATGTGCGGGCTCGAGGGAGTGTGCATGCCGGGCGTGTGGTTCAAGGTGGAAGGGCCAGTGGAGACTGGCGCAGCAGCACCTGGTCGGGGGTTGGTGGCATTTGCCGAGGTAGGTGGATGGGATCCAAGGGGAATCACGTACGGCGCTATCAGGTGGTTGGGATTTTCCGTGGCAACGGAAGGATCTGGTGTGCCAGTAGATAAAGAGGAGAAGGGAAAAACAGTCTCGTTAAACACGACATGGCGTGATGTGATGATTTTTCTGGTAGAGAGATCCATACACCGGTAGCCTTTGTGCTCTAGGGGATACCCGAGAAGAACACATCGAGAGGATCGAGGCGAAAGTTTGTTTTGGGCTGTGGCGTACAAGTTTGGGTAGCAAAGACAACCAAACGTACGGAGGTGATCATACGTGGGATGTGTACCGTGTAGAAGAAGGTAGGGTGTAAGATGATTAATGGCACGTGACGGCCGCCGGTTTAGGAGGTGAGTGGCAGTATGCATGGCCTCAACCCAGAAGGATGGGGGCATGGAGGCTTGGGTGAGAAGGGTTCGTAGGATGTCGTTTGTTGTGCGGATGCTCCGCTCAGCTTTCCCATTTTGTGGGGACGTGTGGGGACAGGACAAACGAAGTGTGATGCCATGGGAGGAGAGATAGGTGCGGAGGGAGGTGTTAAGAAACTCCTCTCCGTTGTCACATTGTAAACAGCGAGCTGTGGTGCGATACTGTGTAGACACGTAGGTAAAGAAACGCTGTAAGGTTAAGGAGGCATCTGATTTAGCACGTAAAGGGAAAGTCCAGGTATAATAGGAAAAATCATCAATGATAATTAAATAATATTTAAAGCCAGAACAACTGGGTACAGGTGATGTCCATAAGTCACAGTGGACCAAATCGAAAGGATTTCTAGTAAACGAAGTAGATGATGAAAAAGGTAACCTAGATTGTTTGCCTAATTGACATGCCTCGCACACAGAGGAGGAGACAGTGTCCCTATTACATGCAGAAGGAAAAGCTGATGATAATCTGGCTAAGGTACTGGAACTGGGATGGCCTAGTCTTCGGTGCCAGAGGTCGCCGGTCGTGGTACTGAGAAGCGCGCTGGAGAGGTGCGATGAGGAGCCGAAGAACGGGTACAGGCCATGGGAACTATTGGACCTCATGATCGGGGTCCTGCTGCTGAGATCCTTCACCAAGAAACCATAGGGATCAAATTCCACAGATACTGAATTATCGGTTGTTAATTTACGAACAGAAAGTAAATTCTTAATGACGCTAGGAGAGACGAGGACATTGTGGAGGTGAAGGGGGCGGGATGTGAGAGAAGCATAGCCAGATGAGGTAATGGGCAGATGAGATCCGTTTCCAACAACGATGCTATGCGAATTTTGCTTGGAAGGAGGATAAAGTTGAGTTAAGGTACCTGCATTACCGGTGATGTGAGACGTGGCGCCGGAGTCGAGGTACCAGTCGGCGTTGGTGTTGGGCTGGACCTGGAGGTTGCTCATGGCGGCGTTCAGCATGCTTTGCTGATCCCAGCTTGACGACGAGGCAGCAGATGGAGTCCCTGGAGGAGGCTGGTACATCATGGGGTAGGCTTGCGCAGGGTTCGCTGGGCGGGGGCCAAGCACCCTGGCAGCATTGGGCGGGATCCAGGGTGCACGCCATTGAGGAGGCACCGGTGCGCCCCATGGGGCAAAGTACCCCATCCAGGGCGTGGTGGCGGGCTGCTGCTGCTGCTGGTTTTGCCCACGGCCGCCATTGCCGTTGTTGTTGCCGCGTCCACGATTGCCACGGCCACGTCCGCGGTTGCCACGGCCACGGTCACCGCCGTTGCTGCGATCATGTGCAGGTGCCTTGCCGCGGTCGTTGTTGTGGCCGCCCTGGGTGGTGCGGTCAGTGCTGGAGCTCCCGCGCTCGGTGGTGGAGTTGTTGATGACGAGCGCCGTGGAGCTGCTGCCGCGATCGCGCTCGTTGAGGGCGATCTCTTCGAGGAGCAGGCGCGAGCGGGCCTGCACGAAGGTGGGGAAGGGGATCTGCATCGGCAGCACGGTCGCCATCACGTGGAAGCGAGCGTTGAGTCCCCGGATCAGCTGCAGGGTGAGCGTGCGGTCGGTGACCGGTTCGTCGACGTCGGCGAGGGCGTCGGCGAGGGACTTGAGGCGGCGACAGTAGGCCGCGATGGAGAGGTCCCCCTGGATCACGCTGCGGAACTCGGCGCTCAGGTGAATTGCGCGTCCCGGCTGGTTGTCCCTGAAGAAGGTGTGGAGGGAGTCCCACACCTGGTACGCCGTGCTCTTCGGCGTCATCACCACGTCGTACAGCTCGTCGCTGATGGTGGCGTAGAACCAGAGCACGATGGTGATGTCGTCGTGCCTCCAGATCGCGCCCTGGTCCTCTGGGTTGGAGTACTCCTCGACATGGTCCTGCACATCAAACTTGGAGAGAACGAAAAACATGATTTGGCGCCACTTGGAGTAGTTGCCGGCCGCAAGGTCCAGCTTGAAGGGGATGTAGGAGGCGATGTTGATGTGGTGCATGGACGGAGGAGTCGCGCTCGACGAAGCGCGCATGTCAGCCGTCGCCACGGCCGTGGCGAGAGGAAGGGCGTCGAAGGCGGCAGGGAGGCCGCTCGACCTGCCGGCCGCACCAAGAGGCGGCGGGGTGCTGCCGGTCGTCACCGGCGCGGTTGAGGGAGAGGTTGTCGCAGGAGGAACAACTCCGGCAGCGGCCTGTGCGGCAGCGGCGGCTGCGGTTGCCGCAGCACCGTCAGTGTCGAACTCGCCCTGAGGGAGCTCGTCGCCGGACTGCGACATAGCGGAAGAGAGGAAGAGAACCTAGGTGCTCTGATACCAAGAAGAATTATGAGTATCGCTGTATGTTTGTATTGATCTCAGGCATAGCCTTATATACACGAGGGACAGCAGTTAGATTACAACAGAGTGGGCTAAGTGCGCGTAGTGCACGGCGTGCGCTATCTGAAGGAGAACATGGCTGGGAAGACCGGGATCATCCCGTGAGACTCGGTCGTACAGGTAGCTTGCCGTCAGAGCGTGGGCCTCGTGTAGTCTTGTGATCAGCTGTCCAACAGTTAGGGGGTAATTTGCCCCAATCTATACTTAGGGGGTTTTCGAGTCCCAAACACAATACATAAGGGTATCTAGACTTCTTTCTTCGCCGATTGTAGCAACACATCATCACCAAGGCACCGTAGATGTGCAAATTTTGTACATCTACATTACAAGATCTGATTTGGCATGTCTAAGAGCTCCCTAAAGCAGTACATTTTTACTCTCTCCGTTTTAAAATATAAAATATTTTAGCTCTGTGAAGCAAATATATCTAGACATCTTTTAGTATATATATTCGAGTGAATATACACACTAAAAAATGTCTACATACATTTACTTCACAAAACTAAAACATCTTATATTTAAAAACGAAGAGAGGATATAAGTAGAATGATCAATCATTTAAATAAAAAATTTAGATATAGTGGGAAAGTTCCAAACAAGGCATTTTGGCTCCCAAGAGACATTTGCTCCCTTTTTTGAAATTTATTTTAATATATTTAAAATTTTCAAAACATTAAAAAAATTGTGCACATCCCTATGTCCTACGTGCCTACGAAGTCCTTTGAAGGAAAATCGATTTTTATGTGGCCTATATAAAAATGAAAAAATAGTACCAAAATAATCCTTTCCGCGATGAGTTTTTTGCCTTTTTGTATAGGCTAAGAAACATATTGTTGCCTGTCAAAACCCACCGGCGAGCAGCGACGAGCAACACGAAGAGCCAGGAGGCTCCCAGAACTGCTGGTGGGCCCTGGTCCCTCGGGCAACGGCCCGCAAAACTCCGGCACACGTCCTGGCTGATGCAAGGGCGTGCCACCTGACCTATACCTGATCAGGAAGGTGATGGATTGCTTCGATTAGTTTCCTGCATGGCAGACACGTAAACATTAAATACGAGCCTCGATCGGCTCTCAGGTTTCCCTGTGAATCGGCTCATGTAGCCGATTGTCCCATGGATCTGCATTAGATCTACGATAACATGGGGTTTTGCTTTATCAATATAAGTCAAATCGATCTACGACAGTTTAACGCTTTCACCACATAATTGGAACATCCCACAAGTAATTGAGCCTGGTAGATACGAAAGATAACAGAAAACTAACCCTAGAAGAGGCCAAAAAACCAACGTAGAGTCAATTCCCGGAACAACTCCTCTCGAATTGGCAAACCATATCCTTACGTACTACTGGATCGTTCAACCCGTTTGTGAGGCCTAACCATGCGGATATCAAACTAATCCTTGGAGAACAAGGAACAACTATGACAGATTGAATCGACTGAATAAAGATCAAGCAAGATGCTGCCCTTACACCCAAAATAGGTGCAAAGGCAGCGAGATCTCTAGGGGCAGCATGACTAAGCAAACATAACCAAAAGCACCGATGCTAGCCCAAACAGATCTATGATAACAGTATTACTCGCCATCAACAAGGCTTCAGTACGAGCAACACCAAATAACGCATAAGCAGATGCTGCCTAGATCGCGAGATGCGATCTAGGCAGCACGACGCTTACCTGAAAGAAACCCTCGAAACAAGGGGTGGCGATGCGCCGAGATTGTGTTTGTTGTGAACATGATCGTCCTCCTTTCTCAATAACCCTAGGTACATATTTATAGTCCGGAGACTTTCTATCTTTGGAATAAACCTAACAACTCTATCTCTTGTTTAAACCGAAACATAATCTATCATAATATACAGATACACGGGCAATTTAGCCCAAATCCACGCGCAAGGCCGATCCAGCCACCAAGCCCATCTTGATTACGGCCCATCTCCTCATTTGGCCAAAATGTGGCGATAACACATGCCCCCCTGGTTTTGGCAATAATAATTCCAAAACCACTCTGTTTTTTTCTTCATCGGGTCACGCGTTGCAGAGCAGAACCGTCACATCGCCTCCTCATCATGATGCCTTGCCTTCTCAACTTCTCCGCAGTACACGATTTGACAACTCTGGCACCATATTCTCGAAAACCGCTATGGCATTGAACCATCTTCCACTATTCCCTTTATTTAAATCCATCCGAACAAGTTGCATCCTCATTCTTCTCCATTAGCCCAAAAAAACCCTCTTCCTCCGCCATGGCCTCCTCTTCTTCCTCCAACACATCCGGCCTTTCCTTCCAATCCTCCGACTCCGTCAACCGGGAGCCGACGCCGGAGCACCCGCCAATGGCGGCGTACGAAGCTCTCGCCCCACAATGGTGGGACGAGAGAGACTGGGACTTCGCCGCCCAGTCAGAGAACGACGAGTCCCTGACCGACGGCGAGGAGGACCTCCAGTTCCTCGTCGACGGGGAACTGGAGGCGGAGAGCGCCGACGACGCCGTGTCCTGGGGCGAGGACATCGGCTCTTCCGATGAGGAGGAAGAAGCAGAGGAGGACACCTCCTCCGACGAATACCCGCCGGTGAAGCGCTTCCGCGCCGGGTCCAGCGAGGACACCGACGACGACGACGAGGACGAGGAGGCCCCCGCTGACAACTTCAGCAGCAGCGGTGAGGACTACGCCGGCAGCAGCGCCGATGACAGCGAAGACGGCGACGGCAATGGCAACGGCGACGACGACGACGCCGCCTTCTAGATTAGGAACTAGTAGTAGTAGTACTAGTAGTAGATTTCCATTTTGTAAGCAATCGGCTTCATTGTAAACAACCGTCTTTGGAATCAACAAAGATTGCTTTTCCCAATTTGATTTTGCCGATAGTCAAATAGGTCAACGTTCCAAAAGCCGATAGTAACGAATCGGCTTTCACCATACCACGCTTGATATGGTCAACCAAGTCAAAGCCCAAAGAGCCGATGGCAACACATCGGCTTTTCCCACAAACGTTGGCAAGGTCAAACTCGGTCGCTTATTTAGACAAGTCTGAGCGGTCACTTTCCAATTTCAACGGTAACCTGCAACCATCTTCAAAAAGGCTAACTCAGATCTCCAATTGCCTCATTGAACAAATCGGGCTCACGGCGACACGAACCCTAGATTCCCCACCGCATAGATCCATCTCCGCCGGCAAATTAGATGGCGGAATCGTCCAGCGCCAACACAGCGGTCTCCGGTCTGAAGGTAATCCTTAACTGTTCCTCGCAATCCGAGCTCGGTGCTAGAATTAATAGCAAACACCTGAATTAATGCTTTATCCCATCATTAAAATTTTAGGTTTCAGACATTCTGCTACCGCATCCTTCTCTCCCAAATTCTCTCTGCCTTGGCCCCCGTACAGAATCTAGTCCTGCCCATCTGATCTCTTGCGAGGCAAACAGAATCCCCTTCGTAAGCCAAAACTTAGATTTGGATTCTTGGGCCGACTGCTTACGAGCCTGGCCTAATCCTCCCGAATATTGGGTTTCTTGGTACAGTAGGGTAGCCAAAACTTACCAACCCCAATGGGAAACCACGGGAATAGCCGATGCCTTGTCTTTGTCATTGTCTCCCCTTGAGAAACATGAAAATCTTCTAAAAACCATCGGCTATTTCTGGTCTGATGCTCTGAACTGCTTCATGTTCGGCCATGGCCCCATGACACCAACTCTGTTAGACGTGGTGATGATTACTGGTCTGGACGTCACATCACCCAGCCCCTCTGCTTTTATGCTGCCAAAAGTCCCCTTCAAGCTTTCTTCCAAAACAGATTGCACGAACTGGGGTGCTTATCTTCGAAGCCACATGAAAACTAAGGGCCCTGTCACAGAGAAAGAACACACGGCCTTCCTCAATTTCTGGCTGGAACATTTCATATTCTGTGGCCCTTCCCTTGCCCCAACCAAGAATTATCTCTCCTTGGCCTATGAACTTGCCAGAGGCACTCAACTTGGCATCGGCAAACTGTTCCTTGGAGAAGTCTATCGATATCTCCAGTTGATGTCTGTCAAACTATCCTCCCACATAGCAGTCAAAACAGGAGGTCCTTGGTGGTTTATTCAACTATGGGCTCAGCTGTACTTTCAAAACCATATCCCAAACTTCCCCCTTTTGGCAAGTTGCACCTTTCCAGATGCCAAAGGGAAGCAGACCCGATGCACCAGCTACGGCCAAGCTCTGTATAGCCTGCCAGGTAGTAAACTGATCCCTCATGAAGCATCCAAGTGGTTCAGCATCTTCTTCCAAGGCCTGGACAATCCTATCTTCTTTCCTTACACGGAGGAATCGGAAAATTTTGAAAATCCAATCTCCTTCAGGCTGGACAACTTTGCCGATGACACTAGCACTCGGCAGTTATTTTCCACTGTGATCCGTCCCTGCTTCCTCCCAGTTGGCATGAGTACATCCAACAGAATAATCAAGCCTGGATACGAGTTCTACCAGCCGGTCGTAGCAGCTCGGCAATTTGGCCTTGGGCAAGTACCTCCTCATTTCTTTCTCCACCATCTCACAGAGAGCAGAGCTGACCTGCCCGATCCTCTCACCAGTCAGAGGTGTTATTCTTTCTTCGATGCTCTGACCATCCCAATTCCTAACAACCTCATTTTCGCTTCATCAACCGATGGCTTTGAGAACTGGTGGTCAATGTGGAAGACTCATGCCTTCAGGAGAGCTCTGGGACCGTTGCTGGAACAGCTCGATGCTGAATATGACATTCCCGTAGAACAGGTACTACTACTTGTAAATTTTCTTGATGCAGCTCACGACGATTCTTTTAATAACCTGCTCTGTCTCCTTGCAGCAACAAGATGGTCCAGAACCTACCAACGAGGATGGCTCCCCCTTCGAATTCCTCCCACCAGCTCCTGTGGTCCTTTTCTGCAAAAACTCGCCACCTTTGAAACAGGTCGTGATGCAGAACCAGCCGATATCACCAAAATCGGCTTCCAAGAGCCAAGCAACTTCCGGGTCAGCTGCCTCCCGAGTTCCAACTAAAACAAGAACGGCGGTGAGGAAGGTAGTGGCCAAGAAAACTTTGAGGCGCCGGAGCCCTTCACCAGAGAGTTCGCACGTACGCTGATTCATGCTTTGGTTGATCTCATTTATCTTTGTAAACATGCTTGTGCTTACCAACTCTCCCTTTCTTACAGGTCTCCATCGAAGACACCTCCAGCGAGGAAACACAATCCAATCGAGGAGATTCGAGCTCAGCAGACTCTGAGAGAACCACCACACCGAGCCAGCCAGATGTGCCACCATCGGCTTCCAGGAAAAGGCCTGTTCCTGAACCTGTTGCCCCCCGAGCAACAGTCGAGGCGGGGCAAGCTGTGAGCCCCAAGAGGGCTCGCAAGGGACTGCAAACTTCTTCATCGAGCCAGGAGGCTTCGAAAGTAATTATCCTCCATACTCTTACCACTCCTTTTTTATACCGATTCATTGCTATTCACATCGGCTAAGCACCTTTCATGCAGACGAATGACACTTCTAGTGGGAAAGTCGAGGAAGTGCCGATGCCTTCCGCAAGCCTGGATCTAGTAATCCCTGAAGGTGTAGATGAAACGGTTGCCAATCTGGCCAAGCCCTCAGCAACAACACACGAGCCGATTGTCTCGCCGTCGGCTATCCCCCTGATCTCAGGAGAGGTATGTTCGCTTCTTCCGACTCATCCTTCCCTGTTTGACGCATACTGACGCCACTTCTGCCTGCCAGGGTTGTGATATCTCAGGCTTGCTGACGTTCGACCCTGAATCCATCGAACCAGCTCCCTCTGCCGCCAACGATGAACCACGAGCAAGCGCTGTTCTACCTCAATTCCAGCGTCTCAAAGCCTTGCTGTCCTCCCCAATCGAGAAGTTGGTCGAGGGTTCTGAAGAGGTGAAGAGTGTCCTTGACGAAATCAAGGACCGACTCCCGGTAGCATTGCAGGTGAAGCTTTGGCCAGTTGTGACTCTGTCTTTCTACGGGTCAAGGGTGAAGTTGGCTCGTGAGAGGATCAATCTACGCCACGCCCAACTCCCACTGAAGGCCGATATTGCAGCCAAATGTCAGCGGCTCAATGAGAAAAAGGCGTCTCTGGATGCCAAAACTGACACCTCTGTCAGCACCGCCGAGCTTGCATCCTTAAAAAAGGAATTGGAAGATCTCGAAGAGAAGGTCCGAGCGACTAAAAAGCTCATTCATGACAAGGAAGCATTCATCGCCCGCTCCCAAGACGAAGCAGAAGGCCTCAAAGCTCAACTGAAGACTGATCTGGCAGAAATACGTGCCCTGAGCAAGCAGCTAGTGACGGGCAAGGACGATGATGACGAAGCCGAGATCGCCGAGGTGGATCGTGTCCGTGCTGACGCCCTCCGTGCCTTCGAGGCATTCCTTCAGTAGCTTATTCATGTAACCTGACACCTGCTCATAACAGTCTGAACCTCGAGAGTCGATGGCTGTGCATTTTTTTTTTGGCCGATTTCATGTATCGGCCCCCATATTTCACTGTTCATCACCCCACATGCTTGGGAAATATTAATCTGGATATATATTTTTTTTTACTGGCCGATTTCATGTATCGGCCCCCATATTTCACTGTCCATCATCCCACATGCTTGGGAAATATTTCTTGAGATGCTGACCGTTGACAGCCACTGGGAATTTCACACCGTCCAGCTCCTCAAGCATGTACGCATTGCCCCTTAAAACTTGGTCGACCCTGTATGGCCCGTGCCAATTTGGAGACCATTTACCGTATGCTGCATCCTTAGTTCCCAATGGCAATACAGCTTCCCATACCAGATCGCCAACGTGGAACTCCTTTGGTCTCACCTTCTTATTATATGCACGAGCTACCTTGGCTTTGTTCTCTTTAATTTTCTCAAGCGACCACAGCCTAAATTCAGTTAAATCCTCAACACTGTCACTCATCAGGGCTGCATATTCTTCAGTTGTTAGATCGTTCTGAAAAGTGACACGTCTCGATCCAGCCGTAATCTCCCATGGCAATACGGCTTCTTGTCCATAGACTAGATGGTATGGCGAGGTTTTTATCGCTCCATGACATGACATGCGATAAGCCCACAAAGCTTCTGACAAAACCTCGTGTCAACGCCTAGGGTGCTCATCGATTTTTCTCTTGATCAGCTTGATAAGGCTCTGATTGGACGCTTCGGCTTGCCCATTTGCTTGAGCATAGTATGGAGATGATCGGATCAGCTTAATCCCCGTGTCCTCGCAGAACTTTCTAAACTCGTGAGAAATGAAGACCGAACCTCCATCGGTCGTGATAGTTTGGGGAATCCCAAATCTATGAATGACATGTTCTTTCACGAAATTGATAACGTCCTTCGAGTTTACTGACTTCATAGGGATGGCTTCCACCCATTTAGTGAAATAATCCGTAATGGCCAAAATCCACATGTGGCCTTTGCTTGATGGAGGATTGATCTTGCCAATCATATCCATGCCCCAACCTCGGAATGGCCAAGGCTTGATGATGGGGTTCATCGCTGATGCAGGTACCATCTGAATATTCCCGAATTTCTGACATGCTTGACACCCTTTATAGTACTTAAAACAATCCTCAAGCATGGTGGGCCAATAAAACCCTGATCGCCTGATCAACCATTTCATCTTGTGAGCCGATTGGTGAGTTCCACAGGCGCCTTCGTGTACCTCGTGTAGGAGCCGATTCGCCTCGGTTGGCCCTAGACATTTGAGCAATAGCCCTTCCAGAGTCCTGTAGAACATGTCATCCCCAATAAGCACATACTTCATGGCCTTGTACCTTATCTGTTTAGGTGCCCCCCGAGCCGAATCTTTCAAGTAATTGAAGATATCGGCTCTCCAGTCGTCCGCCTCCAGGAACTGTACCTGAACATCAGTTCCATCTGCTATGTCCTTGTAGCCTGAAGCCATCTGTGCAAGATCATTCGCCTCGGTATTCTGCGACCGCGGGATCCAGTTAAAGTTTAGATACCTGAACTGTGCCATCAGCTCACGGCATTGCAACCATAATGGGAAGAGTGACTCGCTCTCACACTTGTATTCGTCCGTGAGTTGGGAAATCACCAATTTGGAGTCTCCAAAAAGTTCCACTGCTTCTGCTCCGGCTTCAATGAGCAACTCCATTCCCTTGCGTATTGCCTCATACTCAGCGACATTGTTGGTGCAAGGGGTAGATAGCCTGATGGAGAAGGAATATGTTGCCCCCCGGGGCGACACGAGTAGAATGCCGATGCCGCAACCATCATCACAAGCCGATCCATCGAAAAACATAGCCCATGCACGTACAGACAGTGCTGCTATATCAGTGTTGATTCGTTCAGCAATAAGATCGGCCAACGCCTGTCCCTTAACCGCTTTGGCGGGTTGATACCGGATATCAAATTCCGATAATGCAAACATCCATTTGCCGAGTCGGCCTTTCAACACAGGAGCCGACAGCATATGTTTTATGACATCTGATTTGCATATGATGATAATCTCTGCTGACAGCAAGATGTGTCGCAGCTTGGTGCAGGTGAAAAATAGGCAGAGGCATAACTTCTCGATCTCAGGATATCTCATCTCTGCATCCAGCATCCTTCTGCTGATGTAAAATACAACTCGCTCCAGACCATCATAAACTTGCACCACCACCGAGGCAATGGACGCGTCAGCCACCGACAAGTAAATGTAGAACGGCCTATCCTGCTGCGGTGGAACCAACACTGGCGGCTTCGTTAGATATTCTTTGATCTCGTCGAAGGCTCGTTGTTGTTCTGTCCCCCAGCGGAACTCCTCATCAGATTTAATTTTCACCAGTCCCATGAACGGCTCTATTCTTCCTGACAGATTGGAGATGAACCTTCTGACGAAGTTGATTTTGCCGATGAGACACTGCAGTTCTTTCTTCGTGGTAGGTGGCTTCATTGTTCGCACTGCCTCCTAACTTTTCAGGCCGATCTCAATTCCGCGTTCATGGACCAAGAAACCCAAGAACTGACCGGCCGTCACACCGAAGGCACACTTCTTTGGATTCATCCGTAGCCCGAATTTTCTGGTTCGGTCCAGGACGCGTCGCAGATCGTCCAAGTGTCCTTGTACTGAAGCAGACTTGACTACCACGTCATCGATATAAATCTCCACCAGCTTGCCGATCAGATCATGGAAAATGTAATTCATGGCTCTTTGGTATGTGGCGCCGGCATTCTTCAGTCCAAATGTCATGACTAGTGTTATCGCCACATTTTGGCCAGGAAAGGAAGTGGGCCGTAATCGAGATGGGCTTGGAGGATGGATCGGCCTTGCGCGTGGATTTGGGCCAATTGCCCGTGTATCTGTATAATCATGTTAGAATACGTGTCGGTTTAAACAAGAGTTAGATTACGTTTAGGTTTATTCCAAAGATAGAAAGTCTCCGGACTATAAATATGTACCTAGGGTTATTGAGAAAGAGGACGACAACGTTCACAACAAACACAATCTCGGCGCATCGCCACCCCTTGTTTCGAGGGTTTCTTTCAGGTAAGCGTCGTGCTGCCTAGATCGCATCTTGCGATCTAGGCAGCATATGCTTATGTGTTATTTGTGTTGCTCGTACTGAAGCCTTGTTGATGGCGAGTAATACTGTTATCATAGATCTGTTTGGGCTAGCATCGGTGCTTTTTGTTCATGTTTGCTTAGTCTTGCTGCCCATTGAGATCTCGCTGCCGTTGCACCTACCTTGGGTGTAAGGGCAGCATCTTGCTTGATCTTTATTCAGTCGTTTTCAATCTGTCATAGTTGTTCCTTGTTCTCCAAGGATTAGTTTAATATCCGCATGGTTAGGCCTCACAAACGGGTTGAACGATCCAGTAGTATGTAAGGATACGGTTTGCTAATTCAAGAGGAGTTGTTCCGGGAATTGACTCTACGTTGGTTTTTTGGCCTCCTCTAGGGTTAGTTTTCTGTTATCTTTCGTATCTACCAGGCTCAATTACGCGTGGGATGTTCCGTTTATGTGGTGAAAGCATTAAACTGTTGTAGATCGATTTGACTAGTTTTGATGAAGCAAAAACCCATGTTATCGTAGATCTATTGCAGATCCATGGGACAATCGGCTGCCTAAGCCGATTCACAGGGTAACCTGAGAGCCGATCGAGGCTCGTATTTAATGTTTGCGTGTCTGCCATGCAGGAAACTAACCGAAGCAAACCATCACCTTCCTGATCAGGTATAGATCAGGTGGCACGCCCTAGCATCAGCCAGGACGTGTGCCGGAGTTTTGCGGGCCGTTGACCGAGGGACCAGGGCCCACCAGCAGTCCTGGGAGCCTCCCGGCTCTTCGTGTTGCTCATCGCTGCTCGCCGGTGGATTTTGACAGGCAACACATATTCAAACAACCCCACCGAACCTGGGACTCTGAATGCAGTCTTGTGTATATCTTCTGGAGCCATAAAAATTTGATTGTAACTGGCATTGCCATCCATAAAGCTCAAGACCTTATGACCAGCAGCTGCGTTGATCAATGTCTCTGCTACCGGCATCGGATACTCATCCTTTGGGGTGGCTCTATTGAGATCCCGAAAATCTATGGCAACACGCCATCGGCCATCCTTTTTCTCTACAGGTACGATACTAGAAATCCACTCAGCATACCTGCATGGCCTGATGAACCCAGCTTTCAACATTCTCTCGATCTCTTTCTTGACTTCCTCTAAAATTTCGGCCTTCATCTGTCGTGCTCGCTGCTGGAATGGTCGAAACCCTTTTTTAAGCGGGAGCCGATGCTCAATGATGCTCTTGTCTAACCCGGGCATCTCTGTATAGTCCCAAGCAAAGCAATCTGGATATTCTTTCAACAAAGCTATCATCGGACCCCGCAGATTCGGATCTAACTTTTTGCTGATAAATGTCGGTCGTGGCTTATCCCCAGGACCGATGTCAATCTCCTCTAGCTCATCAGCGGATGTAAACCCATACCCCAGCTTTCCGTCACCTGCTAAATCGATGCTGAACACAGGCCAAAAGTTTGGTGAGGATAACAAAGATAATTTGGGCCGATTGCCGGAATCGGCCCCCTTTTTGATTGCATTACTCAAGGACGGTTTACACCTTATTTGTGCTCTACAATGGTAGGGAATCTCCCTACTACGACTACATGACATGCTTGTCGTAAGATCACTGCTTTTTATTTTTTCTGGCCGATCGCAGGGATCGGCCTTACCACGCATAATCGTGGGCTTTGCTACTCTGTCAGGCCAGTGGATAAGACCAGCCTCACCCCGTTTTTTGTAGCTTCAATGCGCTCACAGCCGTCTAGACTGACTCCAGAGATCGGCTCTTGGTCTTCTGCGTCCCAAATGTTCATGCCAGCTATTGAGATCTCGATCGAATCATCTGCATGAATGACCTCCACTTCATCTCCATCCCACTGTATCAGGCATTGGTGCATCGTGGATGGAATGCAGCAGTTAGCGTGAATCCAATCCCTTCCCAGCAAGACAGCGTAGGTGCTTTTGCTGTCAACAATGAAGAACGACGTAGGGATGGTTTTTCTACCCACGGTCAGATCCACGTTCAGAACGCCTTGCGTTTCTGAAGCTTGGCCGTTGAAGTCGCTTAGCGTGACGTTGGTTTTGATCAGATCTGCAGTGGAGCGTCCCAAACGCCGCAGCATGGAGTATGGCATTATATTGACTGCCGCTCCGGTGTCAACCAACATCTTGCGGACAGGCTGCCCATTGATATAACCTCTCAGGTACAGGGCTTTCAGATGTTTGTAGCCCTTCTCCCGTGGCTTTTCAAAGATAACCGGCCGTGGGCCGCAGTCAAACTGTGCCACTGGTAGTTCTTCGGTTCTTGGAGCGCAAAACTCTGACGGAAGTATGAACACCATGTTTGTGCCAGCCGATGTCTTCGCATCGGCTTTTACTGGTTTGGGGCGCCACTCTTTCTTTTTTGGACGGGCCTCCGTCTCCAAGGTTTGCTGAATTTTCACGGCCAGATCAGGCCGGGCTTTCCTTAAAGTGTGGAGGTACTGCGCTTCGGCTTCCTCCAAGCTACGTAGCCGCTGAACTCTACGCTTTTGGGTGTGTCTGAGTCCATTGGGACACCACCTTGGCCGGTGATATCTATCTTCTTCTTCATCTTCATCCTCTGACTCCTCGAGATCTTTTGCTCGAGATGACTCCTCTTGTCTGTTCTGAGGCCGGAGAGGCCCTAGACGCTTGAACACTGAAACTGGACCTGTGTCATCCTTCTGCTGTCCACATTCCGGGCAGTTGTCGACTGTAGGCAATCGGCTCATTCCCGCATCCCAACAGTACTTGAAGAAAGGACAATCCCAATGTTTATCCACGCCTTCCTTTTCCTTTGACCTTCCCCTAGCGCGGTGCTCATATCCTTCATCATCTCTATCATGCCGACGGTATCTCCCATCGTATGCGTCGGTCCGACGATCTCTTTCATCATCTCTGTCGTACTGCCGACGTCGGTCATACTGACGCTCATACTTGTTAAGGAGATGCGTGGAGTGTGGCTTCTGATATCGCACGCTTCTCACTTGTTCCTCGGTTATATACCGCCTATCATCATAACAGGGCCGGTCGCGTGGACCGGCCTCTTCCTTTTCTTTGCCCCGGGAGTGGCCGCCTTCCTCCTTATACTTGCCATGGTGGTACACAGGCCCTGCCATGTTAATATCGAACGAGAAATCTAGCTGACGCCTCGTGGAGTGGCTGTGCTCTACCATGTTGACGCCAGGAAACGGGTTTGTGTCCACTTTCATGGCGAACTGCCCAAGGATCAGACGGCCCTGTTCTATCGCCGTTTGGATCTGCCGACGTAGCTCTTTGCAATCATTGGTGGTGTGGGTGAACGAGTGATGCCACTTGCAGTATGATCTCCCATTCATCTCTTGCGCCGTAGGGATTTTATGGCCTTCGGGTAACTTCAGCTGCTTTTCCTTCAGCAGTAAATCGAATATCTGCTCAGCTTTGCTTACATCGAAGTCGAACCCTTTTGCAGGCCCTTGCTGTTTCACCCATTTGCAGGACACAGGATCTGCTCCCCGAGCCCATTCAGCCACGGCTATCTCCTGGTCTTCTACAAGATCCTCTTCTTCTGTATCGACTAGGCCTATCGGACATTTGAACTTGTCTTGGTACAACTCAGGGTGGCGCTGCTCATACATTGTCAGTTTCTGGACCATGTGCGCCAGTGAATTGTATTCTACTTGGAAAGCCAGATCCTTGATCGGTGCTGAGAGACCCAACACGGCCAGCTCGACTGCTTCTTTCTCAGTTAAACGAGCCGAATAACATCGGTTCTTGACAGTCCTGAAACGCTGAATATACTCGGCTACCGTTTCTCCCCGCTTCTGCCGCACCTGTGCCAGATCAGCAATGCCAGCCTCGGTAGCTTCTGAATGATACTGAATATGGAACTGCTCTTCCAGCTGCTTCCAGGTCCGGATCGAATCTGGTGGCAACGAGGTGTACCACCCAAAAGCTGGTCCTGTCAGAGATTGCGCAAAGAACCTTACGCGTAACTGATCCGATGCTGAAATCATGCCTAATTGTGCCAAATATCGGCTCACGTGCTCGATCGAGCTAGACCCTTCTGATCCATTAAACTTTGAGAACTCAGGGAGCCGATACTTGGGTGGCAGCGGAATTAGATCATACTCGTTGGGGTACGGCTTGGAGTAGCCGATTGTTCTCCTCTTCGGCACGAAGCCGAACTGGTCTCTCAAGATGGTACTGATTTGCTCCACCGTTTGAGCTGCAGGGGCTAAATTGTCATGACTCGTTCCGGTGGCATACTTAGCTAGCCACGCCTGTTTATCAGCGTCCATCCCGGACATCCCTGCTCCCGAAATCCCTACTCCAGAAACACCTGCCCCAGAAATCCCTGCGGCTGCAATCTGGTTCGTGCGCGTCAGGCTGTTGCAGTCCGGCACGTATGTGCACACATATCCATGTGGGATTTCTTTAGGTGGTTCAAACAGGAATTGGTAATCGCCAGGATCACCTCCAATCTTGTAGACGACGTACGCCGGTGACCCCGGTGGCTCCGGAGCTGCAAGCGTGAATGGTAGCTGTGGCCTGGTCTGGAGCGGTCTTTCTCCCTGGTGAGTCCCTAGGGTAGGCCCCGACGGAGAGTACTGATGTTTCATGATCTCCTGAACCACGCGAACCGCGACGCGCTCGAAAGCGTTCACCAGGCTCTCAGAATGGCGGTGAAGAGAATGAGCCACCATGTAATTGACTTCCTGTCGCAGAGCTCTGGTGCGATCCTCTGAAGGAACAGACAGATCCACCTCATCGAGAGCGCCTTCGGGTGAGAACCCTTTCCACCTGATGCCATGCTTACGGGTCCTCTCAAAAGAGCCGATGAGATCGGCTTCGAAGAGAGCTTTGATATCATCATACTTCTTCTTGTGCTCATCAGGCAGATCGTCGTACGTGATTGGTCTATCCCCCATCGCAGCGTCAGATGTTGATGCAGATGTTGTTGAATGTCCCACCGGGCGTGCCAGAATGTGTTGCCTGTCAAAACCCACCGGCGAGCAGCGACGAGCAACACGAAGAGCCGGGAGGCTCCCAGAACTGCTGGTGGGCCCTGGTCCCTCGGGCAACGGCCCGCAAAACTCCGGCACACGTCCTGGCTGATGCAAGGGCGTGCCACCTGACCTATACCTGATCAGGAAGGTGATGGATTGCTTCGATTAGTTTCCTGCATGGCAGACACATAAACATTAAATACGAGCCTCGATCGGCTCTCAGGTTTCCCTGTGAATCGGCTCATGTAGCCGATTGTCCCATGGATCTGCATTAGATCTACGATAACATGGGGTTTTGCTTTATCAATACAAGTCAAATCGATCTACGACAGTTTAACGCTTTCACCACATAATTGGAACATCCCACACGTAATTGAGCCTGGTAGATACGAAAGATAACAGAAAACTAACCCTAGAAGAGGCCAAAAAACCAACGTAGAGTCAATTCCCGGAACAACTCCTCTCGAATTGGCAAACCATATCCTTACGTACTACTGGATCGTTCAACCCGTTTGTGAGGCCTAACCATGCGGATATCAAACTAATCCTTGGAGAACAAGGAACAACTATGACAGATTGAATCGACTGAATAAAGATCAAGCAAGATGCTGCCCTTACACCCAAAATAGGTGCAAATGCAGCGAGATCTCTAGGGGCAGCATGACTAAGCAAACATAACCAAAAGCACCGATGCTAGCCCAAACAGATCTATGATAACAGTATTACTCGCCATCAACAAGGCTTCAGTACGAGCAACACCAAATAACGCATAAGCAGATGCTGCCTAGATCGCGAGATGCGATCTAGGCAGCACGACGCTTACCTGAAAGAAACCCTCGAAACAAGGGGTGGCGATGCGCCGAGATTGTGTTTGTTGTGAACGTGATCGTCCTCCTTTCTCAATAACCCTAGGTATATATTTATAGTCCGGAGACTTTCTATCTTTGGAATAAACCTAACAACTCTATCTCTTGTTTAAACCGAAACGTAATCTATCATAATATACAGATACACGGGCAATTTAGCCCAAATCCACGCGCAAGGCCGATCCAGCCACCAAGCCCATCTTGATTACGGCCCATCTCCTCATTTGGCCAAAATGTGGCGATAACACATATCCATTCCAAAACCTTGCGTGACCACGTGCAGGTCTACTTGCAAAAAAGATCATATTTTTTGATATTTTAAATTGTATTTTCCAGATAATGGAAGCATATCCACCTAGGATCAAAATGGTATTTCTAAAAAAGTTCTATCGACATATACAGATGTATATAGCGTTGGCATTTTCATGAAAACTTGAAGACCAAATTTTAGAGCTAGCTTTGGTGTAATTTATCTAATTATATTTACACCTATTTTTTATTTACATGCATGTGCACGTGCTTAATTACTAGTATTATAGAATCACCCTCTTCACTATTTCATAGTCTATTGATTATTTTCATGTAAAATGATTTTTCTTAAAATTGTTGTATATATGGTTACTGTTGACTTAGAGTGTTAAAGATTAATGAGGCAACAAATATTTTGTTGACGCATGGTAATAATAGAGCAATACATAATAGGGAAAAAGATGAGACAATGTCTTCTTAAATTTTTCGTAATGAAGAAGACAATACGATATAGATACGGGTGAAAACTGGTAGTGGATAGTCCATATTATTCAATATTCGTATTCGAGAAGTTGAATTTGGTCCTGGTAATATCCGAATCCGACCGACTTGAAAATGGATGTGGTAAATATCCTAATCCATTTTTACAAATACAAATATGGTATTGATTTTGTAAGAAAATATGGATATGGAAATGAAAATATCTGAATAAAATTATGTTGCGAAATATTAATAATTCTATCTCGATAAGCCATTTATCTAACTAAAAAAACTAACAAAGTGGTCAAAAATATTTTTTCTACCATTGGACTTCAAACCATGGTGTATTATATTATTATACACTTGACTCACTATAACATACGAGTCTAATAATTTGTTATTCATATCCGTTTTGTATTGATAAAACATCTGATCCATATTTGTATTTGAGTAATATATGTTCAGTATTCGTATTTGATAATACTAGCAAAGTGCCCGTGCGTTGCAACGGCTCTAGAAAAAATATATTTTTATGACCTTGGAAAATAACATGTTGGCCTTTACTCATTTTTTGAGAGTGCTTTCACTTTATATTTAGTTATCTTGTTCGAGCACAAATTATATAGATGAAGAATAAACTTGCCGCCTACTTTCAAAATAAAGAATACAATTTTAAAGTTTCAAAAAGTTCTATAAATAAATCAAGATGTATACATTATTGGGTTCTATCAACGTGCAAAGTTTCAACCTCAAATATCGTTTTTGAAAATACAACTTGAAAATGCCGTTTTTGATTTTTTTTAAAGCGAGCTACATGTACCTCGAGCTACATTTATAGTTTTCATGGCTACAACTACTATATTTTTCTCTTTTTTTGGAAACTCAGAGATATAAGTGGTGCCCATGTGTATCAAATCTACACGCCCTATACTGATTTCCTTTGTCCTGATGTTCATTATAATTATAGCTGTGGCAATTTGGAGGCAAAATATTAGGGGGTGCTAGGAAACAGATCCTGATTTAGAGCTTCCATCAGACCAGACTATCACCGTAGGATCCTTTTTATCTAAACTGTGCGATTATGGCCCAATTAAGCAGCGTATGCATGTGTTGCTAGTTTACATAATCTGCTTCCTAAAACTACTCCCCCAAATCACGCCTGATTAATTGCTAACGCTAATTAAGTGGAAACTGTTTGGAAACTTTTTCAGAATTTTTAAGGACATTGATTTCTGTAACTAATTTCATGTACACATTATGCTTCCTTATGCAAGCAAACTTATCTTTATTATTCCGTATTGACTTCCTAATTTGCATGATTGCGTGTTTCCTTAAAAACTTGTCTTTATTATTCCGTATTGACTCTCCCTAATTTGCGTGATTGTGTGTTTTCAAAAGATGTATAGCAAAAGTGCCTTCACCAACTCCAATCTTATAGGTAAGATTGACTCTCCCTAATTTGCGTGATTGTGTGTTTCCTTAATTGTATCCCTGTATTGATATCTCTGTAATATGTAGGGGTATTTTTGTCACTTACATGATGTATGTCGAGTGGGTGGCTTCACCACCAACTTGAATCTTATAGGTAAGAAGATTATTTTTTTGGTAGGGGTAATTTCGGAAACCAAAAGATGTATAGCAAAAGTGCCTTCACCAACTCCAATCTTATAGGTAAGATCTGTATTTTCTGAAAATACAAAAACGGATGTGGGAAGAGCACTACTTGCTTCGCATCCGATCCGTTTCCACCCCAAGATATAGATGGAGAAAGTCAAACTAAAAAATAACCTTACATATTTTGATTGTTGATTTTGATGTTATAAATCAATTCGTTGTTCCATGGCAACGCATGGGCATTCAGCTAGTTTAACATAATATGCCATCAGGGACCGATGTCATTTTTATGTAAAATTGCACATAGATGCGTAATTGCATATATGTATGCAATTACACATGTGTGTGTAGGTTGAATGTATCTTCACATTTATATTTAAGTTTTATTTGTTTACCAGAAAAATGCGTATTTTTGCTCATAGATGTACAATTGCATATGGATGGCAGCTTGGTCTAACCTTGTGATAAAATCTGCTGCGCTGATGTTCGCAAATCTGAACCGTTGAAAGTAGCTCACTGACACAGAAATATTGACAAAAGCGTACATCGTATCTTGTAGTGGCCTCAGCTCCGAAGAAGATATGCAGGAAATCCCTGATCCGAAGTTTTTTTAGGAAATCCCTGAACCGAAGTTTATTAGGCAGACAGCATACGGACAGAGAGTTGCTCGAAGCAACATTGAGCACCTCCTCCATATCGTTCTTGATGGGTCCCAATTTGACAAGTTCACCCCCTCCGAGATATTGACGCCAATACAGAGACCTGTCCCTAGTCTTGTTCAACCTATCGTAGTTGCCATGAGTAAACATGGCGCTCAATAGATACTTCTTACCGGCAGTGGATTGCAGTCCTTGAGCCGTCAGGGAAGCTCCTCAGGGTCATTTGTTGTTCATTCCCGGCATCAGCCATGAACTCTGGTAAGATATCGTAGCTCACACCTCCCTCAACAAATTGACCGTCAGAACTGTACCGTATTCCTAAGGCAGTGTCGCCGTACGCACTACTGTTTGTCCATCCACAATCGATGTTTATGAACCCTGCACGGCGGGAAGTATGGATTGGTTTCATGTGTTTCAAGTTAAAGATTTACTAACTAAAGCGAGGAGGATATAACATGTACCAGGGAGAGGCTGGGCTCGGACTTGAATGATGGTGACCAGGATGAGAAGGAGCGCAAAGATCCATTGCAGCTTCATCGTAGATTGGTTTCTCCTCTTCGGACCGGCCTTGCCGGCAATAGGAGGGGTGGAGATCCTAATCTATACGTGGAGATTTTCATAATAGTGATGTTCTGCAGTAGATTAGGTTAAGTTTTTGAGTAATTATTTTCTTCGATCCTTACATCAATGGAGATGACTGTGTCTACAATAATCAATCTGTGATCTATCTTTCGACGCTGAGATCTTTCTCCTGGCATCAACGATGTTATTGAAAGATTAAAGTTATTTAGGTATTGTCCTTCAGATCTTGTTCTGCCGAATCGATCTTGGATCTTTTCTCATGGCTGCACTTTGCAAAAATCCACTGTTCCACAACGGGAGTAAACATATTGATACTCAGTTTCATTTTATCCGCCAATGCATTGAGGAAGGAAAGCTGGATGTTGAGCATGTGAGCACAGAAGGGCAACTTGCAGACATTCTCACCAGGGCGCTGGAACAAGTCAAGTTAATTGAAATGCGGCAAAGGCTCGGCATCGAGGAGATCAAGGCAACAAGATTACGGGGGTGAATGTTATCTTCGTCTTTTGTTAAGCGTGTCGCTGGTTTAGTTAGTGTAGTGTTATCTGAATCTAGTTCTTCAGTTAGCAAATAAAACCAACGTGTGCCTGTAGTCTTGGTCCTTTTTCTTTCCGTTGCATAGGATGCGGCATCACCACGATTTTGTGGGATGGCACATAGCCAATAATCGTGACGGCGCTTAGTGCCTAAGATCGAGGGATGTGCGATGGCGGCATCCAGTAGTTCTCGGTCAAAGACCACAATTTAGGGTTCAATTGTAACCGTCATATGAAGAAGAAAGATAAGGAGAAAGGCTGCAGCACAAAAAACCCAGATTCTTGAGCGATTTCAATTTTCAATTGTCATTCCTTGCTGTTCTTCAGATTCAGTAAATTTGACAACTATAAAAACCAGGCAACACAATGTTTATCCTGAAACATATCGCGGGAACGTTCAACCGATGTTGCCGCGGCGCGTCGGAGGGAGTACGGTGATAGTAGGAAATAAAATAAAATAAAATAAGGCCGGCTAGAAGTTGCCAGGGGCCCACAAAAAATTCTCTGACAACTTCCTAAACCAGTCGCGTGCAGGGCTTACTTTTCACATGTTCGCGCCATGTTTATTCGTATGGTGCGACACACATAAGGAAGATCCGACAAGAGTGCCAAACAGAAGGGAAGTTGAATGAATTTAATCACACTCTGGGGAAAAATGCCAAACTACAGCACAATACTGCCAATACACGACGCCCTGAAGATCAGAAGAGCCACTGATTTATCCCAACCCAAACGACGTCAAATGGCCATCAGATATTCACTATGAAGTCTCACTACTCCGAAGAAGGCAAAGCACAATTACCCGAGAAACAAAAGAGAATCGGAGATCCACAGAAACCTCACCCAACTAATTAAGAAACCGGCTATCCACTTTTTGCTGAAGCTTTCTATAAGCAAGTAACTACGCAGCCTAGCTTAGTTAGCTAACTCTGCTAAACACAAGGAAACTCTTTCCTGTCAGCGATCTCACAGCGCCTGGGCGGTCTCCTCCGGCGGCGTGACCGCCCCCGAGGAGTTCTGGATCTCGGTGACCCTCCTGATCACCTCCTCCATCTTGGGCCGCTGCTCCGGCGGGATGGCGTCGACGGCAGACGGGCTTTCTCGGCCGGCTGCACCCGTCGTCTTGGCGTCGACGGCAAGCTTGCTGTTGCCACTGCCTGCAACCTGGACGTCCGCAACGGCAGTCTTCATGGAGACGTCGGCAGCGGGCTTGTCGAGGGCGACCGCTGGCTTGCCATTGCCGACGCCGACGGTGGGCTCGGTGCCACCACTTGATGCCACCTGGACGTCCTGCAGCTTCTTCTTGTCGACGCCGTCTTTACTGTTGACGATGGTGACGGCTGGCTTGTCGTTGACGCTGGGGTGAGGCTGGACTCCCGTGGCTGGAGGCGCCGGTGGGGTACCGGTGTAGCGCTCCACAAATATGTTCTTAATTCCCTTCCCATGAGCAGATTTTAGCTCTAAACTCCTCCGAAGCTGAGCAAGTCTTGTCTGGTAAGTTGGACTGTTCTCAAAGAGTGCCCGCACAAGACTTGGTTCACTGGAGAGCAGCAGCTCAACACGCCCTGCAAACTCAACGCCCGATGTGGGATCTAAGTCGACTTCAAGAAGGGTTGGACTCTTTTTCCAAGTGAGCAGTACCGCATCAAGCTGCATATTTCAGAAACAGCGGTTCTCAGGCCAACTCGTCACAGTTATACAAACAACAGTACAATGTGCGTTGAACTGAAGTCAAAGGTGTACATGAATGAAGGTGTAGTACCTCTTCCAGGGTGCTGAAGTAGATGACCTGCGGCTCTGCCTCCTCAGGGGCCAGATGCATGTTCAGCCTCCGAATAGCCGAGCTTACTAAGGCGCAAACCCCTGAAGCCCCTTGAAGGCACATCGTGATATTACCCAATTCAGAACCGATACTTTTGAACGCAGATGCCGTCTTCACGAGCAGCCCCGGGCACCCCTCTGAAATCTCCTTGTCGGGGACAAAGCTTCCGACCTTTACGAAGAAGTCTCGCGTATGTGCGAAGCATGGGTACCAGGATCCAATATAGACTCCGGTCTTGTCAATCACCTCCCCAACCTTGGACATTGCGGTGTTGCGTCCGGGCACCTGTAATTCAACGTTGATAGCAGATTAGCTCGATCCTTATAGTAAATTTGAGCTGAACAACATATTCCAATCGAATTACCATGCAGTGACGCTACAGAAGTTAACGACATGATCAAAAATACAGTAACTAAACTAAGCAAGGGAGGATAGGCTATCAACAAAATCCATTACAGCCCGTCAGGACAACACATACAACGACGACCTGTTTTGTCGATTACACTAATCGTTATCGCCAAGCGAAGTCTGGGAAGCACAGGTATTGACATGGGCAAGCAAAATCGAAGGAAATAAGGCGCATCCACCTAAAGGAATCTGCAGAACACACCAACTCTGCATACGAATCTCAATTCCTCATAACCCCTACCCGTCTCCCTTTCGAGAGCTCCTCCGGCCACCTCGTGGACGAACCCCTCTTCCTCTTCCTCCCCGTGAACCGCGGCATCCTGGCGATGCCCTTTTCACCTCCCCATGAACCGCCGCGGCGCCGCCTCCTGGACGACTCCCTCTTCCACTTCCCCGCAACCGTCCCCCTCCTCGATCTGCTCACTCAACTCCGTCCATCGACACCCTCTTCTACTTCCCCTAATTTACTTTGTCATTTATTTCACATCGCACGCAGCGACTAATCACAGAAGGAAAGGCTCATGGATTACTCACCGGCGGCGGATCCTGGGCGGGCGCTGGCGCCGGATCCTGGGCGGGCGCTGGCGCCGGATCCTGGGCGGGCGCTGGCGCCGGGGGCGTCGATCCGCTCCCCGGTAGAGGAACCTCCATCCTCTCGTCAGCTCTTCGGAAGGCTCTCCTCTCCTCCCCTCCCCTCCCCTCCCCTCCTCACACCTGGATTTGAAATTTGTTACGCGTGTGTGAGGAACACCGGGTCAATTAATAAAGGGCTAATGGGATGGGGGATTGGGCCCACCTGTCTGCGAGTCGGCGAAAATTAGTGAAACGCGCCGAAATTTTGGTGAGCCCGACCCATAATATTCTTTTCGGTGATATAATTGTGAAGATTTCTTCTAATTGTAATCTAAAAAATGATACTCCCTCCGACCCATAATATTCTTTGCTAATGTAGATATATCTAGACATATTTTAGTGGTATATACATCCATATTAGCGGAGAGTAATATAGGTCGGAGGGAGTAAGATTTCTTTGCCTAAGATAGGTAAATTTAATTTATTTTAAAATTTACATTTACCCTATCAGGAAATTGATGCTTACAAACAACATTTGGGATTGTGCTTTGTCACAAACAAGTTCTACTACATAGAGCAAGCACACTAATAGATAGACTGGAGTAAGCATACCTTCTTGTTCATTAGAGAAGAAATATGATTTTTCAATTTAAACAGTTCTACATGAGTCTAAAAAATTGGAAAAAAATCAAACCCTAGCTAGACCCTATCATGCCAAAATAAAAATTAAACCATAAATATATGAATTACTAACAATTTGTTATATCTAAAATTAATATTAGGTGTAATTTTCATGAAATTTATTTTAAGAATATTTGGAGAACAAAATTAGAGCCAGCGTTCTGCTTTTGATATACACGTATATATTTAGCAGTAGCAACGCACAGATATTTGTGCTAGTTTATTATTCTCTATAAACCTCGCACAATCCCGACCGCGGTTTGGGTGGGCATTTTAAGTTTTAAACCCCGACCGAATGAACCACATTGAACCTAAATAAACGGCACTTTCTCAATTTTATTTTTAGAAAAAGCAAGGAGGGCCAACTCAAAGAACATTTCCCAGACTTTATTGTTTTGTGTGTTAGAAAACAACACTAGAAATTTATTTATATGTTGAGTGTTGCAGATGATTTACTGTTTAGTACATGGCAACATCAACACCAAAGGAGAAAAGGAAGAAGAGCAAATGTTCATAACTTACCCAGATTTTTAGGCAGGATTTTTTGGTATCTAGGCCGGATTATTCGGGTACCCGAAGAAATGGCTAAGGACCTGAGCGTGCAGCTCCCTGGATGGGGGCGGATTATTGTGGCAAATTATTGGTCCCAGGGCCGGATTATCCCCCCCTCCCCAGATATTTGGGCTGGATTATTGGTCCTAGGGCCAGAATATCCGCCCCCCCTGGAAATTTCGCTAAGGACTTGAGCGTGCAACTCTCTAGATGGGGGCGGAGATTTGGGCCAGATATTTGGCCTTGGGGCCGGATATTCTGGGGGCGGATATTTTAGCCCCCTTAACCCGGATATTCCCCCCTCCCCCACCCTAGGACTCCAACGGCTACATTTCCAGGAGGGGTATAAATACCCCTCCCCTTCTTCTTCCTCAAGCTGCTCATCCCACCGTTGAAGAACACCATATTTGGAGCCACAAAATTCACAAGATCCCCTCCCTCACCCCATCAAAGCTCTTGATATTTGGAGAATCTAAGGAGAAGGCCTTGATCTACATCCTCACTGAAGTGATTCACTTTCCCCTCTCATTTTCTTGAGGGATTTGTGTCTAGGGATTACTTGGAAACCCTAACCTTGATTTGTGTTTGATAATCTTGCTACTTGTTGTTTGAGAGTATTGTGCTATTCTCGGAATACTTCAGTTCAGTTGTGGATGTGTGCTCCAAGCTGGTAAAGGTTGGTTCCTCCTCGAGGAATCCCTTTGTGGAAGAGTGAGCTAGGCCTTTGTGTTGGAACCTCACACCGGAGAATAGGGTGAACCTTTGTGGCATTGGTTAGGCCTGTGTGGCAACCACACCCCTCCAACATAGACGTACTTCCTCTCTAGAGCAAGCACACTATTAGATAAACTAGAGTAAGCATACCTTCTTGTTCATTAGAGCAAAAATATGATTTTTAATTTAAAAAGTTCTACATGAGTCTAAAAAATTGGAAAAAATCAAACCCTAGCTAGACTGCACCATGCCAAAATAAAATTAAACCGTAAATATATGAATTACTAACAATTTGTTGTATCTAAAATTAATATTAGGTGTAATTTTCATGAAATTTATTTTAAGAGTATCTAGCGAACAAAATTAGAGCCAGCGTTCTGCTCTTGATGTACACGTATATGTTTAGCCGTAGCAACGCACGGATATTTGTGCTAGTTTATTATTCTCTATAAACCTCGCACAACCGCGACTGGGATTTGGATGGGCATTTTAAGTTTTAAACCCCGACCGAATGAACCACATTGAACCTAAATAAACGGCAATTTCTCAATTTTATTATTAGAAAAAGCAAGGAGGGCCAACTCAAAGAACATTTCCCAGACTTTATTGTTTTGTGTGTTAGAAAATAACACTAGGAATTTATTTATATGTTGAGTGTTGCACATGATTGATGCATGTAAAATGGATACATGATCTTTGCACTTTACCATTTGATATTCCACCTTATTTGCATTATATATTGGTTATATTCATGCTTTTTGATAATTATTGGGAATAATTCACATGTTCCCTAATTTTATCGGATTAACCTGGAAAAACCAGAAAACCTCTTTTTCAATGTTTTTGACTTCCAGGGACCCAAACAAAGTCCAAATTACCTAAAATTTTGGGGAAACGAGTTTTTCCATGGAACAAGACTTAGGAGCAAAGGAGATGCAATAGGGAAGCCACAAGGGCCAAACGGGCATGGCCCACGTGGCCAGATTCCCTGGCCGCATGGGGCCTACCCGTTCTCACCTCGTTGCTTGATACGTCTCAAATGTATCTTTAATTTTTGATGCTCTATGCTTGTTTATATACCATTTGCTTTGTGTTTTGTTACACTTCGTGGCGTTTTTATGCATTTTCCAGAACTAACCTATTAAAGAGATGCCATAGTGCCAGTTTCCTATTTTTGTTGTTTTTGTGTTTCAGAAAAGCTACATAGGAAATATTCTCGGAATTGGACAAAACAAAAGCCAAAGTTCCTATTTTTCCCGACATGAGACGGAGTCCAAAGCAGAGACAGAGGGGGACCAGGGGCCATGCACACCATAGGGTGGCGCGGCCCAGCCCCTGGCCGTGCCACCAGGTGGTGTGGCCGCCTGGCCCACCTCCTGACATCGCCCTTCCGCCTATATATTCTCCTCGGTGAGGAAAACCTAAAGGCCCTGATCAATTTTCACAAAACATACTGCAAGCCGCCGCCATCATCAATGTGAGATCTGGATGGTCTAGAATCTCTTCCCGGCACCCTGCCAGAGAGGGGAATTACCACTGGAGGCCTTCTTCATCACCATGCCTGCCTCCGGAGTGATGCATGAGTAGTCTACCTTGGACTATGGGTCCATAGCAGTAGCTAGATGGTTGTCATCTCCTCCATGTGCTTCATGTTTAGATCTTGTGAGCTGCCTATCATGATCAAGATCATCGTTGTGTAATTCTACATATTGTGTTTGTTGGGATCCGATGAATATCGATACTTTGTCAAGTTGATTTATGATTTATCATCTCTATGTTGTTTATGATCTTGCGTGCTCTCCATTGCTAGTAGATATCTTGGCCGAGTAGATGCTAGTGACTCCAAGAGGGAGTATTTATGCTCGATAGTGGGTTCATGCCTCTAGTAATATGGGGGAGTGACAGAAACCTCTAAGGTTATAGATGTGTTGTTGCTACTAGGGAGAAAATAATAATCTTGTGTTCAAGGACATTTGTATTTTTTACATTACACACTTTGCTTAAGGCAATAATCTATTTCTTGCAACTTAATACCCAATGGTTGCTCGGATGACATCATGCGAGTGAATTATTAGTCATAGATGCAGTTGGATTATGGTCTATGTATTATGTTGTAATGCCCAGGTGAATCTCATAGTGATCTTCATGACATTTGTATGCTTGCTTTATTCTATTAATTGCCCAATTGTAATTTGTTTACCCAGCATGTTATTTATCTTATGGAGAGACACCACTAGTGAACTATGGACCCCGGTCCATCCTTTTACATTGTTGTTACCGTTTACCATTTACTCGCTTTATTTACATTCTTGCAAACTATTATCTTTTACCACTCGATACGTTTAATCCTTTGTTTACAACAAACCAGTGAGATTGACAACCTCACTATAAGTTGGGGCAAAGTACTTGGTTGTGTTGTGTGCAGGTTCCATGTTACTGCTGGTGCAAAGCTATACTCTAAATGAGGCACCATATATAAATTGTCCAGAGCTGTCGTGAAGCTAGCGAGCATCAACCTTTGGAAGTTGGTTCTTTCTCCTATTGGTTCGATAAACCTTGGTTTCATACTGAGGGAAGACTTGCTGCTGTGCTCGTCATACCTTCCTCTTGGGGTTCCCAACTGGGCAATCATCTACACGCCATCAAGCATTTTTTTTCTGGCGCCATTGCCGAGGAGAAAGAGGATTTCTGCAAGGGAAGTCTCTCACTTCCAATATTTTACTTTGTTATTCTTTTGCTTTATTTTATTTTTGCTTGCGTCTTTTTATCAAAAAATACAAAAAAATAGTTCCTTTATAGTTGTTATTATTGCTTGTCTGCTTTTAGTCTTGCTAGAATGGGTACTCCTGAGAACACTAAGTTGTGTGATTTTACTAGCACCAATAACAATGATTTTATCTGCACTCCTATTGCGCCACCTGCTCTAGAGGCAAATTTTTATGAGATTAAACCTGCTTTGTTGAATCTTGTTATGAAAGAGCAGTTTTCTGGTGTTAGTACTGATGATGCTGCAGCTCATCTCAACAATTTTGTTGAGCTATGTGAGATGCAAAAGTATAAGGATGTAGATGGTGATATTATTAAGCTTATGTTGTTTCCTTTCTCTTTAAGAGGAAGAGCTAAGCATTGGTTGCTATCTTTGCCTAGAAATAGTATTGATTCTTGGGTTAAGTGTAAGGATGCTTTCATTGGAAAATATTATCCTCCTGCTAAGATTATAGCTTTGCGAAGTGATACTATGAAGTTTAGACAATTTGATAATGAACATGTTGCTAAAGCTTGGGAAAGAATGAAATCTATGATAATGAATTGTCCCACTCATGGATTGACTACTTGGATGATTATCCAAACCTTTTATGCTGGACTAAATTTTTCTTTAAGAAATCTATTGGATTCAGCTGCTGGAGGTACTTTTATGTCCATCACCTTGGATGCCGCAACAAAGCTTCTTGATAACATGATGGTAAATTAGTCTGAGTGGCACACCGAGAGAGCTCTTCCTTGAGTGAAACCTCTTCCTTGAGTGATAAGATTGATGCTATTATGTTTATGCTTGCTAATGATAGAGCTCATGTTGATCCTAATAATGTTCCTTGAGTGATAAGATTGATGCAGAAAATTGCGAATCAAGTAATATCAAGTGATGAAGTGCTAGTTACCTCAGTAGGCTCTTTGAAGGTTCCCGAAGATGATTCAACCTGCAAGTCACCCTTAGTGGAACTAAGAGTCTTACCAATCTTAAGAACATGTTGAGATTTAAGCGCAGAAACCTTGGGAACATACATAAATTTTTGCTCTTTTCCAACAAACACTTTCTCCTTCTTAAATTTAAGAGAAGAGAAGATTAAGCTAAGAGTTTCCATAGACTCCTCTAGTTTACAAATCCTTAAGTTTTGATTGTCATGAGTAGTGCTAGCCTCTAAAATGGTAATTCTCTTACCAATGTTTTCTATTAATTCACTAACGCGGCTAGCATTTTCTAGGATACTTGGCAAACTTTTCTCTAAAGAGCTGAGCTTTTCTACCACCTCCTCCAAGGTGGTCTCAGTTTTAGCAACATGAATAGGTGGTATTCCCACTAAACTTTCAATTATAGTGCATGATTCTCCAGCGGGAGTACCCAGAAAATTACCTCCTGTAAGAGTATCAAGAACATACCTATTCCAACTGGATATACCAACATAAAAATTTCTAAGGAGGATCATGGTAGAGTGCTTTTTGGTACACCTATGATGAGCATTGTTAATACGGTACCAAGAATCTTTTAAACTTTCTCCCCCTTGTTGCTTAAAACTATGAACTTCTACTTCAGGATTACTCATTTTAATAAAACTAAAAGTAGATAAGTAAAAACAACTACCAAGGATTCTAATTTTTTTGGGTTTTTGATAAAAAGCAATGCAGGTAAAATAAATAAAGTAAAGCAAAACAATAAAACAAAGTAAAGGATGTGTGTGCGAAAAACTTCCCTCGTAGAAGTCTTCTCTTCCTCCCCGGCAACGGCGCCAGAAAATTAGCTGCTACTTGGTGATGGCGCCAGAAAATTAGCTGATGGCGACAAGTTGATGTGGAAGCAGACTATCCTTGTGCGTGGTGGATAACCAGCCCGTTGGGAACCCCAAGAGGAAGGTATGATGAGTGTAGCGGCTAGTCTTCCCTAGTTAAGAAACCAAGGTTTAATATCGATCAGGAGAGGAGAGACAATGACGACTGAAGGTGATGCAGACTGGCTTAATAACACTCCAACAAGGGCGCCGTTTAACGATACTTGTTGACTCATCTTCAGCCAGTAGCAACGCGGAACCTGCACACAGACACAAACAAATACTTTGCTCCCAACATATGATGAGGTTGTCAATCTCACCGGTTTGCTTGAAACAAAGGTTATGAGTGTATCGAGTGGAAAACAGTAAAAGTATGTGAGTAAAGTAAACAGTACGAGTAAAGTAAACAGTTGATAGCAATATGATGGAAATAGGACCGGGGTCCATAGTTCACTAGTGGTGTCTCTCCATAGATAAAATAGCACATGCTGGGTAAACAAATTACAGTTGGGCAATTGATAGAATAAAGATAAACGTGATATGTCAAGAAGATCACTATGAGATTTACTCTGGGCATTACTACAAAATACATAGACCGCCATCCAACTGCATCTATGACTAATAATCCACCCCCAGGGATATCAATCCGAACACCCCAAAAGTATTAAGTTGCGAACAATAGATAATTGCATTAAGCAAAGTGTGTAATGTAAACAAAGCATATGCCCTTGAGCATATGAATGTTGTTTTCTCCCTAGTAGCAACAGCACATCTACCACCTTAGAGGTTTCTGTCACTCCCCTAGGTGAAATAGAGGCATGAACCCACTATCGAGCATAAATACCCCCTCTTGGAGTCACTAGCAACTACTCGGCCAAGATAGCCACTAACAACGGAGAGCATGCAAGATCATAAACAACATAGAGATAACAAAAGATAATATTCAGTACAACAACTTAATAATAAACACCAATATTCATCGGATCCCAACAAACCAAACATGTAGAATTACATAACGGTGATCTCAATCATGTAGGGCAGCTCATGAGATCTAAACATGAAGCACATGGTGGAGAAGACAACCATCTAGCTACTGCTATGGACCCATAGTCCAAGGTAGACTACTCACTCATCGCTCTGGAGGCAAGCATGGCGATGAAGAAGACCTCCGGTGGCGATTCCCCTCTCCAGCAGGGTGCCGGGAAGAGCTTCTAGACCCTCCCGATCTTCGGGTCGATGGTGGCGGCGGATCGCGATGTGTTCTGGAAATCTGATCGGGTACTTAGGTTTTTTTTTCATCGGGGGGTCTTTATAGGCGAAGGGGCATCGTCGGAGGAGGGGCCATTCGGCCTCACATGGTGGTGGTGCGGGCCAGGGGCTGGCCGCGCCACCCCTGTGTGTGGGCCCCTGGTGGCCCAACTCCTACTCCTCTTTGGATCTCTAGAAGCTTCCGGGTAAAATAAGACTTCAGGAACTTGTTTCATCCAATTCTGAGAATATTTCCGATGTATCACTTCTGAAACACAAAAACAGCAAAAAACAGGAAACTGGCACTGTGGCAACTTGTTAATAGGTTAGTTCCGGAAAATGCATAAAAGTGCCACTAAATGTAACGAAACAATAGGCAAATGGTGTAAAAACAAGCATGGAGCATCAAAAATTATAGATACATTTGAGACATATCAAGCATCCCCAAGCTTAACTCCTGCTCGTCCTCGAGTAGGTAAGTGATAACAAAAGAATAATTTTTGAGGTGACATGCACCTTGATACGTCTCAAACGTATCTATAATTTTTGATGCTCCATGCTTTGTTTTACACCATTTGCCTATTGTTTCGTTACACTTAGTGGCATTTTTATACGCTTTCCGGAACTAACCTATTAACGAAGTGCCACAGTGCCAGTTCCCTGTTTTCTGCTGTTTTTGTGTTTCAGAAGTGATACACAGGAAATATTCTCGGAATTGGACGAAACAAGTTCCAGAAGTCATATTTCATCGGGGAGCTTCCAAACATCCGAAGGAGAGTAGGAGACGGAGGACCAGGGGTCCACACACAGGGGTGGCGTGGCCTACCCCTGGCCCGCGCCACCTATGTGTGAGGCCACCTGGGGCCTCCTCTGACATCGCCCCTTCGCCTATATATACCCCCTGACGAGAAAAACCTAAGGGCCCGATCAGTTTTCCAGAATACATCGCGATCCGCCGCCGCCGTCGACCCGAAGATCGGGAGGGTCCAGAAGCTCTTCCCGGCACCCTGCCGGAGAGGGGAATCGCCACCAGAGGTCTCCTTCATCGCCATGATTGCCTCCGGAGCGATGAGTGAGTAGTCTACCTTGGACTATGGGTCCATAGCAGTAGCTAGATGGTTGTCTTCTCCACCATGTGCTTCATGTTTAGATCTCATGAGCTGCCCTACATGATTGAGATCACTGTTATGTAATACTATGATGTTGGTTTGTTGGGATCCGATGAATATTGGTGTTTATGATTAAGTTGCTGTACTGAATTTTATCTTATGTTATCTCTATGATGTTTATGATCTTGCATGCTCTCCGTTGTTAGTAGCTATCTTGGCCGAGTAGTTGCTAGTGACTCCAAGAGGGGGTATTTATGCTCGATAGTGGGTTCATGCCTCTATTTCACCTGGGGGAGTGACAGAAACCTCTAAGGTGGTAGATGTGCTGTTGCTACTAGGGAGAAAACGACATTCATATGCTCGAGGGCATATGCTTTGTTTACATTACACACTTTGCTTAATGCAATTATCTGTTGTTCGCAACTTAATACTTCTAGGGTGTTCGGATGATATCCCCGGGGGTGGATTATTAGTCATAGATGCAGTTGGATGGCGGTCTATGTATTTTGTTGTAATGCCCAGAGTGAATCTCATAGTGATCTTCTTGACATATCACGTTAGCTCTATTCTATCAATTGCCCAACTGTAATTTGTTTACCCAGCATGTTATTTATCTATGGAGAGACACCACTAGTGAACTGTGGACCCCGGTCCTATTTTAATCATATTGCAATCACCTGTTTACTATTCCCGTACTATTTACTTTACTAGCATACTCTACTGTTTTCCACTCGATACACTCATAACCTTTGTTTCAAGCAAACCGGTGAGATTGACAACCTCATCGCAAGTTGGGAACAAAGTATTTGTCTGTGTGTGTGCAGGTTCCACAAACACCTTCAGTCGTCACCGTCTCCCTTCTCCTGAACGATAAACCTTGGTTTCTTAACTGAGGGAAAACTAGCCGCTACACTCATCATACCTTCCTCTTGGGGTTCCCAACGGGCTGGTCAAGCACCACGCACAAGGACGTCTGCTTCCACATTAACTCGCCATCAACACTTTTCTGGCGCCATCACCACCGAGTAGCAGCCACTTTTCTGGCGCCGTTGCCGGGGAAGGAAGAGAAGACTTCTGCGAGGGGAGTTCTTCGCACACACATTCTTTGCTTTGTTATTTGTTTGCTTTACTTTACTTTATTTTACCTGCATTGCTTTTTATATCAAAAACCCAAAAAAATTAGAATCCTTGGTAGCTGTTTTTACTTGTTTACTTTCTTTTTGCTGAAATGGCCAATCCTAAAAACACCAAGTTATGTGACTTTGCTAGCACAAACAATAGTGATTTTATCTGCACTCCTATTGCACCACCTGTTCCTGCTACCACTTTTTATGAGATCAAGCCTGCTTTATTGAACCTTGTTATGAAAGAGCAATTTTCTGGTGCTAGTACTGAAGATGCTGCAGCTCATCTCAACAATTTTGTTGAGCTATGTGAGATGCAGAAATATAAAGATGTTGATAGTGATATTATTAAGCTCAAGTTGTTTCCTTTTTCTTTGAGAGGAAAGGCTAAAGATTGGTTGCTGTCTTTGACTAAGAATAGTATTGATTCATGGGCTAAGTGTAAGGATGCTTTTATTGGTAGATACTATCCTCCTGCTAAGATTATATCGTTGCGTAGCAATATTATGAAGTTTACTCAGTTTGATAATGAACATGTTGCTCAAGCTTGGGAAAGAATGAAATCTATGATAAAGAATTGCCCCACTCATGGACTGACTACTTGGATGATTATCCAAACTTTTTATGCAGGACTGAATTTTTCTTCAAGGAACCTACTTGATTCAGCTGCTGGAGGCACTTTTATGTCCCTTACATTGGGCGCCGCCTCGAAGCTACTCGACAACATGATGGTAAATTATTCTGAATGGCACACCGAGAGAGCTCCACAAGGTAAGAAGGTAAATTCTGTTGAGGAAACCTCTTCCTTGAATGATAAGATTGATACCATTATGGCTATGCTTGCTAATGATAGGACTCATGTTGATCCTAATAATGTTCCTTTGGCCTCTCTGGTTGCTCAAGAAGAACAAGTTGATGTGAATTTCATTAGAAACAACAATTTTAACAACAATGCTTATAGGAACAATTTTGCTAGTAACAATTATAGGCCGTATCCTTCTACCAATGGCAATGGTTATGGTAACTCTTATGGTAATTCCTACAACAACACTAGGGCCGCGCCCTCCGAGCTTGAGGTAATGCTCAAGGACTTCATCGGTAAACAAACTGCTTTTAATAAGTCTGTTGAGGAAAAGTTAGGCAAAATTGATGCTCTTGCTTCTAAAGTTGATAGCCTTGCTCATGATGTTGAACTTCTGAAATTAAAAGTGTTTCCTAATGATGTGAATGTGAGCAATATTGTTGCTGCCGCTAATGCTAACCAGGTTAGAATTGATGAAAATATTAGATTGTTAGCAGAATTGCATGCCAGGTGGGAAAGAGAAGATGAGATGGCTAGAGAGATGAAGGTATGTACTATTACTACCTCCAATGATGTTGCTCCTACTGATAGCAATCCTCTTACTTTGATTGGTGTAGAGAAAACTCCCACTCCTTGTGCTAAAAAGCCTAAAACTGCCAAAACTTTTTCTCAAAAGAGTGCTGAAATTTTTCGGAGTGTGGAAGATGATAGCTCTATTTCCTTTAATAATTTTGATGTTGATGGCTGCAATATATCTGAAGTAATTTCATTCTTGCAAAAGCTTGCTTTGACTCCCAATGCTAGTTCTTTAAATATTGCTTTTACTAAGCATATTACCAATGCTCTTATAAAGATTAGGGATGAAAAGTTGAAGCAAAAAGCCTCTGTTCCCAAGAAGTTAGAAGATGGTTGGGAACCCATCATTGATATGCATGTTAATGGTTATGATTGCCATGCTTTATGTGATCTAGGTGCTAGTATTTCTATCATGCCTAGAAAGATTTATGACATGCTTGATTTACCACCGCTTAAAAAGTGTTATTTTGATGTTCCTATTGCTGATGTTGCTAAGAAGAAACCTTTGGGAAGGATTAATGATGTTCTTATTGTGGTTAACAATAACCTTGTTCCCGTTGATTTTCTTGTTATGGACGTTGAATGCCATGCTTCATGTCCTATTATTTTGGGAAGACCTTTTCTTCGAACTGTAGGTGCTATTATTGATATGAGGGAAGGCACTATCAAGTATCAATTCCCACTAAAGAAAGGTATGGAACACTTCCCTAGGAAAAGAAAGAAATTACTTTTTGACTCTATTCTTATAGCAAATTATGAGCTTGATGCTTCATCTCTTGATATTACTTGATTCGCACTTTTCTGCGCCTAGCTCAAAGGCGTTAAAGAAAAGCACTCTTGGGAGATAACCCAATGTTTTATTTTCAGTACTTTTTCTTTTATTTGAGTCTCAGAAGTCATTACTACTGTAATGACCGCTCTTTATCTTGTTTATTTCGTTTTTGTGCCAAGAGAAGCCTCTAATTTGAGTGAGGTAAAGATTTGGGGTTATTGCTGTCCTGAAACTGTTTTCGGTGCTGCACCGTAAAAATTCGTATAAAATCACTGTATATCTTTTGGACCTGAAATTTCTTGTGCATATGCCCCAGGTTATATCCAAACTTTTCTTAGTTGAACACTTTTTGATTTGAGCAACAGAAAATCCCTCAAAAATTCGTCCTTTATCAGCTGTCCAGTTTTGACAGATTTCTGCCAATATTCGTTTTTGCCACTTTATCGCTTTCTTTTGAGTTCTTTTTGATCATGGAACTCTTGTGGAAGTTGCTACAGTAGTATACACTTTATATGTGGTGGTTTTGGGTTGAAACCTGAAGCTAAAAGAGGGTTGAATATATTTTATGCTTACACTAATGTTGCTAATAGAATTGTGTTTAGTTTTGTATGAAGGAAGTTTTCAAGTGTAGGGATTGGAGAATGATGAGATGAGTTGAAGAATGGACAAAAGCTCAAGCTTGGGGATGCCCAGCACCCCAAGAAATATCCAAGAAGTACAAGCGTCAAAGCTTGGGGATGCCCCCGAGGCACCCCTTCTTCATCGGCAAAAATCAGGTCACCTTTCAAAACACTATATTTTTATTGCTTCATGCACTATGTGTTTTTCTTGGAGCATCAGTTGTTTTAGTTTTCTTAGTTAGTTTGTTTAGTTTGTTTGTTTGCTGCAATAAATGGTTGGACCCCAACAAATTTCCTTTGGAGGACATGTACTCGTTTTCATTTGCAAAGAACGCTCTAGTTTTCACTCTTATTTAAAATCGAGCGTTCTACTTTTTCTGCTACTGCTTTTGGTTTTCGTTTTCGCCTTGATATGCGTTCAGATCTTGTCATATATTTTCATCGAGGTGTATTTTTGCCTCTGATCTTTATTGGTTTTCATCAAAAGAGGTGTTTATAAAAATTTCAAATGGTGTTGGAAAAGAGAAAAAGCTTTGTGCAAAATAGTGGTACAAGAAGGAGCTTGTGTAGACTGCGGCTTAGGCTTTTTCATGTCATGCTAGATGTCTTTTTGATAGTATGTTTAGTGGTTTTTCTGTAGCATGACTTGTCTCAAATAACTGAGATTGCTTAATGAGCCTTTGAAAAAAATCATGCGTTGTTTTTATTGTATGGAAGCATTATTTTGGTTTTCTCCTTGATGCTTTATTTGGGTTGACTTGGCGCATGCTCACACATGTTAGACTCTTACAAAGTCGCTAATAGCCTTCATGATCATTTAGTTTTTGACTTTTGATGCCATCGTATGCTTCTTTTAATGTCGCTTTGCATGATTATGGCCATTATTGCTCTCTTAGTTGGTCGCTCCCAGTCTTTTGCTAGCCCTCACCTTGTACTGAGTATGAGCTCTACTCGTGCATCCAACTCCTAAAAGCCAAAGTTTTTCAAAGTGTCCACCATACATACCTACTAGCAATTTGCTATTCCAAGTAAATTTGACTTGCTTTTATATTCTCTTCAAATTAAAATCTTACCAGTGTTATGCGAAATTCGGTCAGTAAAGCTCTCACGAACCGGAAGGCACACTTTACTTTTTCCTGTTATAAAAATTTGACATTGTGGTCTTTTATGCTGAGTTGTTATGCTTGCAAGTTGTAAGTTGGATTCTAGCCCAGCCATGCCGTCATGGGGCAAGCTTTCAACATTGCACTTCCTATTTGAGTTGATATTGTGATCTTTTGTTTATGGATGCCCGCTGTGTGAAATGAATTGGGAATCTTGTGAGGATCATGGAGTTTTTATATGTGTTAGGGAAACGCCGGGCCGCCAATCTAAGCCATGCATAATTCATGGTGGAAATTTGTAGCATACCCATGGTGAACATTCGACGATGCATCTCACAATAAAAAGCTAAACAATATAGCAAATAAAAGTGATGCCGAGGTGTTCATTGTCTGCTTGTCCTGTCATTTTGGTGTGGGCTTGTTCCATGTCATCGGGCACGGAGGTACCCCATTGGCGGTTCTCAATGATATGCATATACTTACAATGACAAGAGCCTTGCTTGGGACTCTAAGTAAACTAGCATGGTTTGGGTACTCGTATTCACGGGACACGAGGTTTTCAACTTATGATTTGTCAAGCATATGCATCATAATTGTTCTCGCATTAACTTTAACCATTCAAGATGCTTATGATGGGGGCAATGAGAGCTCAAAGCCGGTAAGTACCATAATTTTTGAAGGTTATAAAACTTGCAATCACTGCTTCCCTCTGCGAAGGGCCTATCTTTTACTTTTATGTTGAGTCACCACCTTCTTTCTTTATGCACCATTAAGAGAGCATAGTTGTCATTCTTAGTGTGATATGCATTGTCCCAAAGTTCATTGATTGACTCATATTGTTGGTTTCACTTGTTCTTAAATTATTTGTATCTAGTCGCCCTCTTAAACTTTGAGGTGTCCTATGCATTTATGTTTTGCTCTCTTTGAAGGACAAGCTGAAAACCACTTGTATGTTTTTCCTTATGATTTGAACACACATTTGACTTTCATTGTTTCATTATCATGATCTTTTGTTTGTGTTCATTTGCATGTTTACAACATGGTTGCTAAGTTCTTATTGTCATGATTATATCTTCATGCCCATGTTTAAGTTCTATTGATCCCAGCTCATCAATGCTTACATATATGATCAAGATTGTGTAGGTGCATGTCACCTCAAAAATTATTCTTTTGTTATCACTTACCTACTCGAGGACGAGCAGGAGTTAAGCTTGGGGATGCTTGATACGTCTCAAACGTATCTATAATTTTTGATGCTCCATGCTTTGTTTTACACCATTTGCCTATTGTTTCGTTACACTTAGTGGCATTTTTATACGCTTTCCGGAACTAACCTATTAACGAAGTGCCACAGTGCCAGTTCCCTGTTTTCTGCTGTTTTTGTGTTTCAGAAGTGATACACAGGAAATATTCTCGGAATTGGACGAAACAAGTTCCAGAAGTCATATTTCATCGGGGAGCTTCCAAACATCCGAAGGAGAGTAGGAGACGGAGGACCAGGGGTCCACACACAGGGGTGGCGCGGCCTACCCCTGGCCCGCGCCACCTATGTGTGAGGCCACCTGGGGCCTCCTCTGACATCGCCCCTTCGCCTATATATACCCCCTGACGAGAAAAACCTAAGGGCCCGATCAGTTTTCCAGAATACATCGCGATCCGCTGCCGCCGTCGACCCGAAGATCGGGAGGGTCCAGAAGCTCTTCCCGGCACCCTGCCGGAGAGGGGAATCGCCACCGGAGGTCTCCTTCATCGCCATGATTGCCTCCGGAGCGATGAGTGAGTAGTCTACCTTGGACTATGGGTCCATAGCAGTAGCTAGATGGTTGTCTTCTCCACCATGTGCTTCATGTTTAGATCTCATGAGCTGCCCTACATGATTGAGATCACTGTTATGTAATACTATGATGTTGGTTTGTTGGGATCCGATGAATATTGGTGTTTATGATTAAGTTGTTGTACTGAATTTTATCTTATGTTATCTCTATGATGTTTATGATCTTGCATGCTCTCCGTTGTTAGTAGCTATCTTGGCCGAGTAGTTGCTAGTGACTCCAAGAGGGGGTATTTATGCTCGATAGTGGGTTCATGCCTCTATTTCACCTGGGGGAGTGACAGAAACCTCTAAGGAGGTAGATGTGCTGTTGCTACTAGGGAGAAAACAACATTCATATGCTCGAGGGCATATGCTTTGCTTACATTACACACTTTGCTTAATGCAATTATCTGTTGTTCGCAACTTAATACTTCTAGGGTGTTCGGATGATATCCCCGGGGGTGGATTATTAGTCATAGATGCAGTTGGATGGCGGTCTATGTATTTTGTTGTAATGCCCAGAGTGAATCTCATAGTGATCTTCTTGACATATCACGTTAGCTCTATTCTATCAATTGCCCAACTGTAATTTGTTTACCCAGCATGTTATTTATCTATGGAGAGACACCACTAGTGAACTGTGGACCCCGGTCCTATTTTAATCATATTGCAATCACCTGTTTACTATTCCCGTACTGTTTACTTTACTAGCATACTCTACTGTTTTCCACCCGATACACTCATAACCTTTGTTTCAAGCAAACCGGTGAGATTGACAACCTCATCGTAAGTTGGGAACAAAGTATTTGTTTGTGTGTGTGCAGGTTCCACAAACACCTTCAGTCGTCACCGTCTCCCTTCTCCTGAACGATAAACCTTGGTTTCTTAACTGAGGGAAAACTAGCCGCTACACTCATCATACCTTCCTCTTGGGGTTCCCAACGGGCTGGTCAAGCACCACGCACAAGGACGTCTGCTTCCACATTAACTCGCCATCAACAGTTTTCTGGCGCCATCACCACCGAGTAGCACACCTACACAATCTTGATCATATATGTAAGCATTGGTGAGCTGGGATCATAAGAACTTAAAACATGGGCATGAAGATATAATCATGACAATAAGAACTTAGCAACCATGTTGTAAACATGCAGATGAACACAAACAAAAGATCATGATAATGAAACAATGAAAGTCAAACGTGTGTTCACATCATAAGGAAAAACATACAAAAGGTTTTTAGCTTGTCCTTCAAAGAGAGCAAAACATAAATGCATAGGACACCTTCAAGTTTAAGAGGGCGACTAGATACAAATAATTTAAGAACAAGTGAAACCAACAATATGAGTCAATCAATGAACTTTGGGACAATGCATATCACACTAAGAATGACAACTATGCTCTCTTAATGGTGCATAAAGAAAGAAGGTGGTGACTCAACATAAAAGTAAAAGAAAGACCCTTCACAGAGGGAAGCAGTGATTAAACATGTGCTAGAGCTTTTCATTTGTAAAACAGAGAGATAAAAAATTGGTTTTGAGAGGTGGTTGTCTTTGTCAACGACTGGCAATGGGGTTCTTACTATCTTCCATACAAAAATGAAGCAAGTTTTTGAGAGAGAGTTTGGCACTTTTTGTGCTCTTTTTTATAAAACTTGGCACTCCTCCCCACCTTTTTTCCTTTCACAAACCATGGCTAACCGATTCCATCGGGTGCCCACCAACATTCACTTTCCATGGAGGAGTGCCTTTTTTTTCTTTCTTTTTTTCTTTTTTTCTTTTTGGAATAAGCAATATGGAAGATAGCAAATCCGACCACTACGTCCCCACGAGCTGAAAACAGTGTCACAAAATGAGAAGTGTTTTGAAGGTTTTTGAAAGGTAGCACATGAAAATTTACTTTGGAATGGCTTGCAAATACCATGCATAGGAGTTTATAGTGGACACAATGGTAAACTTTGGCTTTTAGGAGTTGGATGCACGAGTAGAGCTCATACTCAGTACAAGGCGAGGGCTAGCAAAAG
Organism: Dactylis glomerata; assembly: GCA_007115705.1. Lineage (NCBI taxonomy): Eukaryota > Viridiplantae > Streptophyta > Magnoliopsida > Poales > Poaceae > Dactylis > Dactylis glomerata. Next base: position 2,559,706 of record QXEO01000264.1, on the reverse strand, counting down.
ACTGGGAACGACCAACTAAGAGAGCAGTAATGGCCATAATCATACAAAGCGACAAAGCGACATTAAAAGAAGCATACGATGGCATCAAAAGTCAAAAACTAAATGATCATGAAGACTATTGGCGACTTTGTAAGAGTCAAACATGTGTGAGCATGCGCCAAGTCAACCCAAATAAAGCATCAAGGAGAAAACCAAAATAATGCTTCCATACAATAAAAACAATGCATGATTTTTTCAAAGGGTCATTAAGCAATCTCAGTTATTTGAGACAAGTCATGCTACAGCAAAACCACTAAGCATACTATCAAAAAGACATCAATCATGACATGAAAAAGCCTAAGCCGCAATCTACACAAGCTCCTTCTTATACCACTATTTTGCACAAAGCTTTTTCTCTTTTCCAGCACCATTTGAAATTTTTATAAACACCTCTTTTGATGAAAACCAATAAAGATCAGAGGCAAAAATACACCTTGATGAAATGATATGACAAGGTCTGAACGCAAATCAAGGCGAAAACAAAAACCAAAAGCAGTAGCAGAAAAAGAAGAACGCATCGATGAACGATAAGAGTGAAAACTGGAGCGTTCTTGGCAAATGAAAACGAGTACATCTCCTCCAAAAGGAAATTTGTTGGGGTCCAACCATTTATTGCAGCAACCAAACTAACTAAACCAACTAAGAAAACTAAAACAACTGACGCTCCAAGAAAAAACATAGTGCATGAAGCAATAAAAATATAGTGTTTTGAAAGGTGACCTGATTTTTGCCGATGAAGAAGGGGTGCCTCGGGGGCATCCCCAAGCTTTGACGCTTGTACTTCTTGGATATTTCTTGGGGTGATGCGTGGGCATCCCCAAGCTTGAGCTTTTGTCCATTCTTCAACTCATCTCATCATTCTCCAATCCCTACACTTGAAAACTTCCTTCATACAAAACTAAACACAATTCTATTAGCAACATTAGTGCAAGCATAACATATAATCAATCCTCTATTTGCTTCAGGTTTCAACTCAAAACCACCACATATATAGCAAATACTACTGTAGCAACTTCCCCAAAAGTTCCATGATCAAAAGAACTCAAAAGAAAGCGATAAAGTGGCAAACACAAATATTGGCAGAAATCTGTCAAAACTAAACAGCTGACAAAGGTCGAATTTTTGAGGGATTTTCTGTTGCTCAAATCAAAAAGTGTTCAACTAAGAAAAGTTTGGATATAACCTGGGGCATATGCACAAGAAATCGCAGGTCCAAAAGATAAACAGAGAATTTTCACGAATTTTTACAGTGCAGCACCAAAAACAGTTTCAGGACAGCAACATCCCCAAATCTTTACCTCACTCAAATTAGAGGCTTCTCTTGGCACAAAAACGAAATAAAAAGGATAAGGAGCGGTCATTACAGTAGTAATGACTTCCAAGACTCAAATAAAAGAAAAAGTACTGAAAAGAAAACATTGAGTTATCTTCCAAGAGTGCTTTTCTTTAACGCTTTTGAGCTAGGCGCAGAAAATTGCGAATCAAGTAATATCAAGTGATGAAGTGCTAGTTACCTCAGTAGGCTCTTTGAAGGTTCCCGAAGATGATTCAACCTGCAAGTCACCCTTAGTGGAACTAAGAGTCTTACCAATCTTAAGAACATGTTGAGATTTAAGCGCAGAAACCTGGGGAACATACATAAATTTTTGCTCTTTTCCAACAAACACTTTCTCCTTCTTAAATTTAAGAGAAGAGAAGATTAAGCTAAGAGTTTCCATAGACTCCTCTAGTTTACCAATCCTTAAGTTTTGATTGTCATGAGTAGTGCTAGCCTCTAAAATGGTAATTCTCTTACCAATGTTTTCTATTAAATCACTAACGCGGCTAGCATTTTCTAGGATACTTGGCAAACTTTTCTCTAAAGAGCTGAGCTTTTCTACCACCTCCTCCAAGGTGGTCTCGGTTTTAGCAACATGAATAGGTGGTATTCCCACTAAACTTTCAATTATAGTGCATGCTTCTCCAGCGGGAGTACACAGAAAATTACCTCCTGTAAGAGTATCAAGAACATACCTATTCCAACTGGATATACCAACATAAAAATTTCTAAGGAGGATCGTGGTAGAGTGCTTTTTGGTACACCTATGATGAGCATTGTTAATATGGTACCAAGCATCTTTTAAACTTTCTCCCCCTTGTTGCTTAAAACTACAAACTTCTACTTCAGGATTACTCATTTTAACAAAACTAAAAGCAGATAAGTAAAAACAACTACCAAGGATTCTAAATTTTTTGGGTTTTTGATAAAAAGCAATGCAGGTAAAATAAATAAAGTAAAGAAAAACAATAAAACAAAGCAAAGGATGTGTGTGCGAAAAACTCCCCTCGCAAAAGTCTTCTCTTCCTCCCCGGCAACGGCGCCAGAAAATTAGCTGCTACTTGGTGATGGCGCCAGAAAATTAGCTGATGGCGACCAGTTGATGTGGAAGCAGACTGTCCTTGTGCGTGGTGGATAACCAGCCCGTTGGGAACCCCAAGAGGAAGGTATGATGAGTGTAGCGGCTAGTCTTCCCTCAGTTAAGAAACCAAGGTTTAATATCGATCTGGAGAGGAGAGACAATGACGACTGAAGGTGATGCAGACTGGCTTAATAACACTCCAACAAGGGCGCCATTTAACGATACTTGTTGACTCATCTTCAGCCAGTAGCAATGCGGAACCTGCACACACACAAACAAATACTTTGCTCCCAACATACGATGAGGTTGTCAATCTCACCGGTTTGCTTGAAACAAAGGTTATGAGTGTATCGAGTGGAAAACAGTAAAAATATGTGAGTAAAGTAAACAGTACGAGTAAAGTAAATAGTTGATAGCAATATGATGGAAATAGGACCGGGGTCCACAGTTCACTAGTGGTGTCTCTCCATAGATAAAATAGCACATGCTGGGTAAACAAATTACAGTTGGGCAATTGATAGAATAAAGATAAACGTGATATGTCAACAAGATCACTATGAGATTTACTCTGGGCATTACAACAAAATACATAGACCGCCATCCAACTGCATCTATGACTAATAATCCACCCCCGGGGATATCAATCCGAACACCCCAAAAGTATTAAGTTGCGAACAACAGATAATTGCATTAAGCAAAGTGTGTAATGTAAACAAAGCTTATGCCCTTGAGCATATGAATGTTGTTTTCTCCCTAGTAGCAATAGCACATCTACCACCTTAGAGGTTTCTGTCACTCCTCCAGGTGAAATAGAGGCATGAACCCACTATCGAGCATAAATACCCCCTCTTGGAGTCACTAGCAACTACTCGGCCAAGATAGCCACTAACAATGGAGAGCATGCAAGATCATAAACAACACAGAGATAACAAAAGATAACATTCAGTACAGCAACTTAATCATAAACACCAATATTCATCGGATCCCAGCAAACCAAATATGTAGAATTACATAACGGTGATCTCAATCATGTAGGGCAGCTCATGAGATCTAAACATGAAGCACATGGTGGAGAAGACAACCATCTAGCTACTGCTATGGACCCATAGTCCAAGGTAGACTACTCACTCATCACTCCGGAGGCAAGCATGGCGATGAAGAAGACCTCCGGTGGCGATTCCCCTCTCCGGCAGGGTGCCGGGAAGAGCTTCTGGACCCTCCCAATCTTCGGGTCGACGGTGGCGGCGGATCGCGATGTGTTCTGGAAATCTGATCGGGTACTTAGGTTTTTTCCGTCGGGGGGTCTTTATAGGCGAAGGGGCGTCATCAGAGGAGGGGCCAGGCGGCCTCACACGGTGGTGGCGTGGGCTAGGGGCTGGCCGCACCACCCCTGTGTGTCGGCCCCTGGTGGCCCACCTCCTACTCCTCTTCGGATCTCTGGAAGCTTCCGGGTAAAATAAGACTTCAGGAACTTGTTTCGTCCAATTTCGAGAATATTTCCTGTGTATCACTTCTGAAACACAAAAACAGCAGAAAACAGGAAACTGGCACTGTGGCAACTTGTTAATAGGTTAGTTCCAAAAAATGCATAAAAGTGCCACTAAGTGTAACGAAACAATAGGTAAATGGTGTAAAAACAAGCATGGAGCATCAAAAATTATAGATACATTTGAGACGTATCAGGCAACTCTTATGGTAATTCCTCCAACAACACTAGGGGCGTGCCCTCTGAGCTTGAAGTCATGCTCAAGGACTTCATCAGTAAGCAAACTGCTTTTAACAAGTCTATTGAGGAAAAGTTGGGTAAAATTGATGCTCTTGCTTCTAAAGTTGATAGCCTTGCTCTTGATGTTGAACTTCTGAAACTAAAAGTTTTGCCTCAGGATGTGAAAGAACGCAAGACTTTGAATGCCATCCAGGTTAGAATTGATGAAAATGTTAGGATGTTAGCAGAATTGCATGCCAGGTGGGAAAGAGAAGACGAGATGGCTAGAAATATGAAGGTATGTACTATTACCACCACTAGTAATGTTGTTTCAAATGCTAGAAATCCTCTTACTTTGATTGGTGTAGAGAAACTCCTACTCCTTGTGCAAAAAAGCCCAAAACTGCAAAAAAAAAATCTACAAAAAGTGCTGAAATTTTTCAGAGTATGGAAGACAATAAATCTACTTCTTTTAATGATTTTGATGTTGATGGTTGCAATATCTCTGAAGTAATTTTGTTCTTGCAAAAGCTTGCTTTAAGTCCTAATGCTAGTTCTATGAATGTTGCTTTTACAAAGCATATTACAAATGCTCTCATAAAAATTAGGGATGAGAAGTTGAAATAAAAGGTTTCTATTCCCAAGAAGTTAGAAGATGGTTGGGAGCCCATAATTGATATAAATGTGAATGATTTTGATTGCCATGCTTTATGTGATGTTGGTGCAAGTATTTCTATTGTGCTTAGAAAGATTTATGATATGCTTGGTTTACCACCGCTTGAAAATTGTTATTTTGATGTTCCTCTTGCTGATGTTGCTAAGAAGAAACCTTTGGGAAGGATTAATGATGTTCTTATTATGGTTAACAATAACCTTGTTCCCGTTGATTTCCTTGTTATGGATGTTGAATGCAATGATTCATGTCCTATTATTTTGGGCAGACCTTTTCTTAGAATAGTTGGTGCCATCATTGATATGAAGGAAGGTGTGCAATGCTTGGAAACAAGGCCTAGGGATCATACTTTCACTAGTGGACACACTCCCAACAAATATAACATAATTGAACCAATAGATAATATCATCAATATGCAACTCAAAACAATTCTCCAACAGAAAACGAGTGGAAGTGGGGGTGGAAGATGAGGAGGCCGATAAAGATAAAGAGGCTAGGTCATCTACTAAGGGCGATGGGAAAGGTGAATTCCCTCATTGATATTCCCCTGACCCGCTGGTCCCTCACCGCTCAAGGCCATTGCCACCACCTTCAAGAATCTTGGCGCTCGCCATATTTGATGATGAGTGGATCAAGATGAAGTATGCAAGCTCTCTCATGCCATTCTATTCGAGCCCATGGACTTGAAGAGTCTCCAAGGACGGCACAACTACCATCTCATGGCCTCCAATCAAGTTATGCAAGAGATGCAAGCCTTAAACATTGCCGCTCAAAATGCGAAAGATGCAGATGCTCATGCTATTGGAATGGAAAAGAGTGCCAACCTACCTTTGAAGGCAAACATCATTGAGAAAGAAGTCCTTATCAAGCAAGTGTTGAAGCAAGGCTCGCGATGTTCTCCAAAGACATGAGACATGAGTACAATGAACCCATGGCCTTCTATGGAAGAACCTTTTGGGTGGATCCCAACAAAGCTAAAGAAAAAAATCTACGAAGAAGCAAGTCAAGTGGACTTCAAAGAAATGTCCAAAATGGTCAAAGAGTGAGGACATGCTATAATTGAAATGACCACTTTTACTTCATCGCCGAATGCCCTTATGAGAAGAGAGAAGATCATGGTGGTCAAATTATCCTCAAAAGTAAGTCCAAGATGCCACAAAAGAAGTCATTCATAAAGAAGAACTTCAAAAACAAGCAACCAAGAATTGTGTTGATGATACAAGAAGAGTATTCCTCCGGAGAAGAAAGTGATGAAGAAGAAACCACTACTAGTGGGGTGGCCGCAATTGCTACCACCTCTACTCCCTCAACATCGCTATTTGAATCTCCCAATGAGGACTCTCCCATTAAGAACATCAAATGTCTCATGGCCAAGGCCTCCGACGTATCATCTACTTCTTCTTCCTCCATCTCTAAGGCCAACCGTGTGGCCGCTCACCACGACCATGCGTAGAGGCGATGATGATCTTGAGATGGAGCCGGAGCAGGAGTTTGTGGCTAGCGGCAGTCCATGGGTGAGCGGTGGTGTGTGGCCGGCGGCAGCCTGCTGGTTTCTAACTCGTTCGGGCGGCGCGTGGCCCATGTCAGCGAGCGGGATCCTCGTCTTCCCCGACGTCATCTAAGCTAGCCATGGCTGTCGTGGGAGAGGTTGCGTCGGCTCGCTATCCCATCACTCCTCTTCTCCGCCTGCAAGGCTGCGCCGGCGATGCATGCCCTCCACCCCGTCGTGCCTTGCCGTAGGAAGTCAATCTCGAGATTTCTCTTATCGCTCTCTATCGGAAGTAAATACGGGGATGCGTACCTCGGGGTAGACGGTAGTGCAACGGCCGGTGTGCCTGCACTCTACAGCCGGAGGCGCAAGGGAGACCTCGTTCTTTCTCCGCGATGTCCATAGATGGCGGAACACTGGTGCCATGGTTAAAGTTCAGCCGCCTCTACACGTTAGGCATAAGACGGGAAAAGAAAATCCTAAACGGTAAGTCACTTAGGGGTGGCATAACATCGTAAATAGTTTATAGATAGAAAACGTATTTTTGGTGGATGGAAACGTATTTTGCGACCGCCACGGACCATACCTCTAGCAATATTATTAGTAGAGATGAGCTTCATGCATTAAATGAGCTAAGAGCATCTCCACTCCCATGCCCGACGAGGCCCCCGGCAGGCATTTTTTTCATCCGAACAGCGTAAATCGGCCCAGTCGCTCCCCCGGATCCTCGTTTTTGCCCGGATCTGGACCTTCATCCATCCGGCGAGCCCAGGCCATCCCCGGCCTTCCGGGGCGCGCTCGGGGACTCCGGACGAAAGAAACTGGCACGAAAAGGCGGGGAAAATTCGCGCGCGTTCCCGCGGGTCGTGTGGCCCCCATTAAAAAGAGAATCTTAGTTCGCAAAATAAAAAACTAAGGCCATCCACAAGCATCAACTTAGCTAGCAAAAAAAATTAAGGTCATCGCTCTTTCTTCCCCTACTCATGTAGAAGCCCGATGCTAGGATTCCCCTCTCGGAGCCTCCGCTGCTGCCTCCATAGTAGTGAGAGAGAGAGAGGGAGAGAGAGGGAGGGAGAGAGAGAGAGAGGGAGAGAGAGAGGGAGAGAGAGATGGGTGAAGGAAAGGGCCAAGGGGGGAGAGAGGGAGAGAGAGAGAGGGGTGAAGGAAAGGGCCAAGGGGGGAGGGAGGGAGATAGAGGGATGGAGGAAGCCAAGGGAGAGAGGGAGAGATAGAGATATATGGAGATAGGGAGACAGATTGAGAGAGGGAGAGATGACTTTCTGGGGACCCTCTATGACGGAAGCAATATTGATCAAGTCGTCGTACTAAAACACTTTTATGTTGGTGATCAGGGCGTGCTTACCTTCTATAGACCATAGTCCGAAGGGAGTTGAAGGTAAAGCCAATAATTAATATGAAAGTTAGATAGTAGGCAAAACAAAAAAAGAAATGAGAGTCCGCTGCAAGGTGCGGGCATTTATCTAGTTCTGGAAAAATGTGGAGGCCATATCCTCCATCTCAGCTATGTCATCAGTAAAAGTACCATCTGACCTCTTCAGTTTTCGTATTGTATTCTTTTTCTGTCTCCTTGACGCCTTATATGATGAAAAAAGCTAGTGTTGCGGTCGCCCGCACGCAACCAATCGACGCGGGAACGCTGTTGCCACATTATTTCTTCTCTGTGCAGCTGCTCATCCATCTCAGCTAGTATTTGTTTATGGCGAGTAACACTGGCCACATCTGTACATTGGTCAAGCAATGCAAGCTCTGTACGTTTTTTCTCCAGTTCTCTTGCCACGGACGGAAATTTCTTGGCCTTCCATGAATACAGCGAACCCATGACTATGCTTAATGCAGAACTAATCCCGCCCAAGCCTGATTCATTAGGCTGCCTTGCCCAAGCTTCCTCTATTGCCGCTGCAAGCGTGGGTTCACGTTCCCAAGCTGCCTCATAGCGACGAACCGGCCTAGACGGCCTGCAGGTATTTGTCTCTCGCTCAGTGCATATTAGTAAGTGACAGTGGTCCGATCTTGATGACCGGAGATGAAGAACACGCACTTCTGGGAAGCATGTCGACCAAGCCAGGGACGCAACAGCCCTGTCCAAATGGACACGCACATTTCTTGAGCCATGTTGATGATTATCATAAGTCCATGGATTTCCCACAAAGCCAAGATCATGTACATCACAATCCGACAGTACACATCACGGAAGTCTTTCATTAAACATTCAGAACGGCGAGACCGGCACAGATGTTCATCTTGCCACATAGCTTCATTGAAGTCTCCAACTAACATCCAAGGCTCTGTAGACATTGGCTTAATTCTTCGGATGAGAGTCCACATGTGATGACGATCACTAGCTCTCGGTTCACCATACACAAATGTACCCCTCCATTTAGTTTCAAACGGTCCACCTTGGATGTGCACATCGAAATACCTTCGACTGAAAGAGAGAGCAGGTCAATGTCGATGCCATCCACCCAATACAATGCAATGCCACCACCGTTTCCTTCACCTTTTGCATGAAGACAGTGCTGCATACCTAATCGAAACCGCAGGTTCTTAACACGTTGCTCGCTTTGCCTGGTCTCAATCAGGAAGACAATGCTAGGCTTATGGATTTGCAGTTGGCAAACCAAATCATGGACTGTCCGGGGTTGCCCTGTCCCCCGGAGGTTCCATATGAAGAGACTCATTGTGTCCTTGGAGCTATTGCCTTCAGAACTCTTGCCGGCTGAACTAGAGGCACAAGATCAAGCACTAGAAGCCTTCACACAGATCGATGCAAGCTTGTACGCCAACTAACAGCACGAGCTGTCAAAGCTACTTCACAAAACCCTCTCCCCAATCGAGCTTTCTCAAATACGAGAAAAAATGAGCAGATCAATCTACACCGCAACCAAAACTCAAGGTTTTTCCAGACAAGAGCTGAACTTAGTATAAAATATGTATTAAGTCACCAACACTTTTTACAATCAGAGGGAGTAATTAACATAGAGGTGGTGTTTTTTCTAGGGTTCATAACTGCATATGAACCTAGCATAAAAATGCAAAAAATAATTAATTCAAGATGTTAAAAAATTTCAAAAGAAAAAGATTGTGTGTGCATCTATACATTCTATGTTCACTTAAGTTTTCTGGATAAAATAACATTTTATGTGGCTTATGTAAAAGAGAAAAAATTCCTTAAATACATATAGGAGCATCGAAATTTGTCTTTTTTACATGAGACATAAAGAATGTTCCTTTTTAAAATAAAATAACTGTTTAGGGATGAAGGATGCATTTTCTTCATAATAGTTGGTAATATTATTATTTCACTTGTTAGAATCTTCGAGAGTGTCCATGTAGGAGGACCCACAAGCTTGGGCCGTGATACGTCTCAAACATATCTATAATTTTTGATGCTCCATGCTTGTTTTTACACTATTTGCCTTGTGTTTCGTTACACTTCGTGGCATTTTTATGCGATTTCCGGAACTAACCTATTGACAAGATGCCACAGTGTCAGTTCCCTGTTTTCTGCTATTTTTATATTTCAAAAAAGCTACATAGGAAATATTCTCAGAATTGGACGAAACAAGTTCCAGAAGTCTTATTTTTCCCGGACGAAGGACGAGGACCGAAAGAGAGCCGGAGGGGGGCCAGCCTCACACCAGGGCGGCGTGACCCAGCCCCTGGCCACGCCCCCTATGTGTGAGGAGCCCCTGGCATCCCCCTGACGATGCCCCTTCGCCTATATAAAGCCTCAGGACGGAAAACCCCAGGGGAGTCGGCGAAATTTTCAGAACAGTTCCGCAGCGCCGCCGCCGTCGAAGACAAATTTTGGGGGACAGAAGTCTCTGTTCTGACACCCTGCCAGGACGGGGAAGTGCCCCCGGAGCCATCTCCATCGGTCTCCATCGCCGTCTCCGCCGTCTCCATCGACCTCACTGCCATCTCCATCAACCTTGCTGTCTCCTATGATGAGGAGGGAGTAGTTCACCCCCGGGGCTGAGGGCTCTACCGGTAGCTATGTGGTTCACCTCTCTCTCCCATGATGTGATCTTTATGTGATCGTGAGCTTTGTATCTAGTTGAATTGGTAGATGTTATTATTCAAATATTATGCTACTCCTATGCTTTATTATTATACTCTCCGGAGATACCTCGTATCATGGTGTAAAGGTGACTAGTGTGTGTATCATGTGTATCTTTTAGGTTAATGTCTCTATGAAATGTTGGTGTTTGTTGGAACCATCTAGTGCGTTCATGGTGATAGTGTGGGACAATCTAGTTTGGGTATTGCTACTTGGTGATGATGTGGAAGCAGACGTCCTTGTGCGTGGTGCTTGACCAGCCCGTTGGGAACCCCAAGAGGAAGGTATGATGAGTGTAGCAGCAAGTTTTCCCTCAGTTAAGAAACCAAGGTTTAATGTCGATCAGGAGAAGAGAGGCGATGACGACTGAAGGTGTTTGTGGAACCTGCACACACACAAACAAATACTTTGTTCCCAACTTGCGATGAGGTTGTCAATCTCACCGGTTTGCTTGAAACAAAGGGTATGAGCGTATCGAGTGGAAAACAGTATAGTATGCGAGTAAAGTAAACAGTGCGGGAAAAGTAAATAGTTGATTGCAATATGATTAAAATAGGACCGGGGTCCACAGTTCACTAGTGGTGTCTCTCCATAGATAAAATAACATGCTGGGTAAACAAATTACAGTTGGGCAATTGATAGAATAGAGCTAACGTGATATGTCAAGAAGATCACTATGAGATTTACTCTGGGCATTACAACAAAATACATAGACCGCCATCCAACTGCATCTATGACTAATAATCCACCCCCGGGGATATCATCCGAACACCCTAGAAGTATTAAGTTGCGAACAACAGATAATTGCATTAAGCAAAGTGTGTAATGTAAACAAAGCATATGCCCTTGAGCATATGAATGTTGTTTTCTCCCTAGTAGCAATAGCACATCTACCACCTTAGAGGTTTCTGTCACTCCCCCAGGTGAAATAGAGGCATGAACCCACTATCGAGCATAAATACCCCCTCTTGGAGTCACTAGCAACTACTCGGCCAAGATAGCTACTAACAACGGAGAGCATGCAAGATCATAAACAACATAGAGATAACAAAAGATATAATTTAGTACAGCAACTTAATCATAAACACCAATATTCATCGGATCCCAACAAACCAACATCATAGAATTACATAACGGTGATCTCAATCATGTATGGCAGCTCATGAGATCTAAACATGAAGCACATGGTGGAGAAGACAACCATCTAGCTACTGCTATGGACCCATAGTCCAAGGTATACTACTCACTCATCGCTCCGGAGGCAATCATGGCGATGAAGGAGACCTCCGGTGGCGATTCCCCTCTCCGGCAGGGTGCCGGGAAGAGCTTCTGGACCCTCCCGATCTTTGGGTCGACGGCGGCGGCGGATCGCGATGTATTCTGGAAAACTGATCGGGCCTTAGGGTTTTCTCGTCAGGGGGTATATGTAGGCGAAGGGGCGATGTCAGAGGAGGGACCACGGTCCCTCACACAAGGGTGGCGCGGCCAGGGGCCTGGCCGCGCCGCCTGTGTGTCTGGGGCCCACGTGGCCACCCTCCGTCAGGTCTTCGGATGTTTGGGAGCTCCCCGGTAAAATATGACTTCAGGAACTTGTTTCATCCAATTCCGAGAATATTTCCTGTGTATCACTTCTGAAACACAAAAACAGCAGAAAACAGGAAACTGGCACTGTGGCACTTCGTTAATAGGTTAGTTCCGGAAAATGCATAAAAATACCACTAAGTGTAACGAAACAATAGGCAAATGGTGTAAAATGAAGCATGGAGCATCAAAAATTATAGATACGTTTGAGACGTATCAAGCATCCCCAAGCTTAACTCCTGCTCGTCCTCGAGTAGGTAAGTGATAACAAAAGAATAATTTTTGAGGTGACATGCACCTACACAATCTTGATCATATATGTAAGCATTGGTGAGCTGGGATCAATAGAACTTAAAACATGGGCATGAAGATATAATCATGACAATAAGAACTTAGCAACCATGTTGTAAACATGCAAATGAACACAAACAAAAGATCATGGTAATGAAACAATGAAAGTCAAACGTGTGTTCAAATCATAAGGAAAAACATACAAATGGTTTTCAGCTTGTCCTTCATGGAGAGCAAAACATAAATGCATAGGACACCTCAAAGTTTAAGAGGGCGACTAGATACAAATAATTTAAGAACAAGTGAAACCAACAATATGAATCAATCAATGAACTTTGGGACAATGCATATCACACTAAGAATGACAACTATGCTCTCTTAATGGTGCATAAAGAAAGAAGGTGGTGACTCAACATAAAAGTAAAAGAAAGGCCCTTCGCAAAGGGAAGCAGTGATTGCAAGTTTTATAACCTTCAAAAATTATGGTACTTACTGGCTTTGAGCTCTCATTGCCCCCATCATAAGCATCTTGAATGGTTAAAGTTAATGCGAGAACAATTATGATGCATATGCTTGACAAATCATAAGTTGAAAACCTCGTGTCCCGTGAATATGAGTACCCAAACTATGCTACTTTACTTAGAGTCCCAAGCAAGGCTCTTGTCATTGTAAGTATATGCATATCATTGAGAACCGCCAATGGGGTACCTCCGTGCCCGATGACATGGAACAAGCCCACACCAAAATGACAGGACAAGCAGACAATGAACACCTCGACATCTCTTTTATTTGCTATATTGTTTAGCTTTTTATTGTGAGATGCGTCGTCGAATGTTCACCATGGGTATGCTGCAAATTTCCACCATGAATTATGCATGGCTTAGATTGGCGGCCCGGCATTTCCCTAACACATATACAAACTCCATGATCCCTACAAGATTCCCAATTCATTTCCCATAGCGGGCATCCATAAACAAAAGATCACAATATCAACTCAAATAGAAGTGCAATGTTGAAATCTTGCCCCATGACAGCATGGCTGGGCTAGAATCCAACTTACAACTTGCAAGCATAACAACTCAGCATAAGAGACCACAATATCAAAATTTTAAGAACAGGAAAAAGTAAAGTGTGCCTTCTGGTTCGTGAGAGCTTTACTGACCGAATTTCGCATAACACTGGTAAGAGTTTAATTTGAAGAGAATATAAAAGCAAGTCAAATTTACTTGGAATAGCAAATTGCTAGTAGGTATGTATGGTGGACACAATGGAAAACTTGGCTTTTATGAGTTGGATGCACGAGTAGAGCTCATACTCAGTACAAGGTGAGGGCTAGCAAAAGACTGGGAGCGACCAACTAAGAGAGCAATAATGGCCATAATCATGCAAAGCGACAAAGCGACATTAAAAGAAGCATACGATGGCATCAAAAGTCAAAAACTAAATGATCATGAAGGCTATTGGCGACTTTGTAAGAGTCTAACATGTGTGAGCATGCGCCAAGTCAACCCAAATAAAGCATCAAGGAGAAAACCAAAATAATGCTTCCATACAATAAAAACAACGCATGATTTTTTCAAAGGCTCATTAAGCAATCGCAGTTATTTGAGACAAGTCATGCTACAGCAAAACCACTAAGCATACTATCAAAAAGACATCAAGCATGACATGAAAAAGCCTAAGCCACAGTCTACACAAGCTCCTTCTTGTACCACTATTTTGCACAAAGCTTTTTCTCTTTTCCAACACCATTTGAAATTTTTAAAGATACCTCTTTTGATGAAAACCAATAAAGTTCAGAGGCAAAAATACACCTTGATGAAAAGATATGAAAAGATCTGAACGCAAATCAAGGCGAAAATGAAAACCAAAAGCAGTAGTAGAAAAAGTAGAACGCTCGATTTTAAATAAGAGTGAAAACTAGAGCGTTCTTTGCAAATGAAAACGAGTACATCTCCTCCAAAGAAAATTTATTGGGGTCCAACCATTTATTGCAGCAAACAAACTAAACAAACCAACTAAGAAAACTAAAACAACTGACGCTCCAAGAAAAACACATAGTGCATGAAGCAATAAAAATATAGTGTTTTGAAAGGTGACCTGATTTTTGCCGATGAAGAAGGGGTGCCTCGGGGGCATCCCCAAGCTTTGACGCTTGTACTTCTTGGATATTTCTTGGGGTGCTGGGCATCCCCAAGCTTGAGCTTTTGTCCATTCTTCAACTCATCTCATCATTCTCCAATCCCTACACTTGAAAACTTCCTTCATACAAAACTAAACACAATTCTATTAGCAACATTAGTGTAAGCATAAAATATATTCAACCTCTTTTGGCTTCAGGTTTCAACCCAAAACCACCACATATAAAGTATATACTACTGTAGCAACTTCCACAAGAGTTCCATGATCAAAAGAACTCAAAAGAAAGCGATAAAGTGGCAAAAACGAATATTGGCAGAAATCTGTCAAAACTGAACAGCTGACAAAGGACGAATTTTTGAGGGATTTTCCGTTGCTCAAATCAAAAAGTGTTCAACTAAGAAAAGTTTGGATATAACCTGGGGCATATGCACAAGAAATTGCAGGTCCAAAAGATAAACATAGAATTTTCACGAATTTTTACGGTGCAGCACCGAAAACAGTTTCAGGACAGCAGTTTCCCCAAATCTTTACCTCACTCAAATTAGAGGCTTCTGTTGGCACAAAAACGAAATAAACAAGATAAGGAGCAGTCATTACAGCAGTAATGACTTCCAAGACTCAAATAAAAGAAAAAGTACTGTAAAGAAAACATTGGGTTATCTCCCAAGAGTGCTTTTCTTTAACGCCTTTGAGCTAGGCGCAGAAAAGTGCGAATCAAATAATATCAAGAGATGAAGCATCAAGCTCATAATTTGCTCTAAGAATAGAGTCAAAAAGTAATTTCTTTCTTTTCCTAGGGAAGTGTTCCATACCTTTCTTTAGTGGGAATTGATACTTGATAGTGCCTTCCCTCATATCAATGATAGCACCTACAGTTCGAAGGAAAGGTCTTCCCAAAATAATAGGACATGAAGCATGGCATTCAACGTCCATAACAAGAAAATCAACGGGAACAAGGTTATTGTTAACCACAATAAGAACATCATTAATCCTTCCCAAAGGTTTCTTCTTAGCAACATCAGCAATAGGAACATCAAAATAACACTTTTCAAGCGGTGGTAAATCAAGCATGTCATAAATCTTTCTAGGCATGATAGAAATACTAGCACCTAGATCACATAAAGCATGGCAATCATAACCATTAACATGCATATCAATGATGGGTTCCCAACCATCTTCTAACTTCTTGGGAACAGAGGCTTTTTGCTTTAACTTTTCATCCCTAATCTTTATAAGAGCATTGGTAATATGCTTAGTAAAAGCAATATTTAAAGAACTAGCATTGGGAGTCAAAGCAAGCTTTTGCAAGAACAAAATTACTTCAGATATATTGCAGCTATCAACATCAAAATCATTAAAGGAAATAGAGCTATCATCTCCCACACTCCGAAAAATTTCAGCACTATTTTGAGAAAAAGTTTTGGCAGTTTTAGGCTTTTTAACACAAGGAGTGGGAGTTTTCTCTACACCAATCAAAGTAAGAGGATTACTATCAGTAGGAGCAACATCATTAGAGGTAGTAATAGTACATACCTTCATCTCTCTAGCCATCTCATCTTCTCTTTCCCACCTGGCATGCAATTCTGCTAACAATCTAATATTTTCATCAATTCCAACTTGAGTAGCATTAGCGGCAGCAACAACATTGCTCACATTCACATCATTAGGAAACACTTTTAATTTCAGAAGTTCAACATCATGAGCAAGGCTATCAACTTTAGAAGCAAGAATATCAATTTTGCCTAACTTTTCCTCAACAGACTTGTTAAAAGCAGTTTGCTTACCGATGAAGTCCTTGAGCATTACCTCAAGCTCAGAGGGCGCGGCCCTAGTATTGTTATAGGAATTACCATAAGAGTTACCATAACCATTACCATTGGTAGAAGGATATGGCCTATAATTGTTACTAGCAAAATTGTTCCTATAAGCATTGTTGTTAAAATTGTTATTTCTAATGAAATTCACATCAACTTGCTCTTCTTGAGCAACCAGAGAGGCCAAAGGAACATTATTAGGATCAACATGAGTCCTATCATTAGCAAGCATAGCCATAATGGTATCAATCTTATCATTCAAGGAAGAGGTTTCCTCAACAGAATTTACCTTCTTACCTTGTGGAGCTCTCTCGGTGTGCCATTCAGAATAATTTACCATCATGTTGTCGAGTAGCTTTGACGCGGCGCCCAATGTAAGGGACATAAAAGTGCCTCCAGCAGCTGAATCAAGTAGGTTCCTTGAAGAAAAATTCAGTCCTGCATAAAAAGTTTGGATAATCATCCAAGTAGTCAGTCCATGAGTGGGGCAATTCTTTATCATAGATTTCATTCTTTCCCAAGCTTGAGCAACATGTTCATTATCAAACTGAGTAAACTTCATAATATTGCTACGCAACGATATAATCTTAGCAGGAGGATAGTATCTACCAATAAAAGCATCCTTACACTTAGCCCATGAATCAATACTATTCTTAGTCAAAGACAGCAACCAATCTTTAGCCTTTCCTCTCAAAGAAAAAGGAAACAACTTGAGCTTAATAATATCACTATCAACATCTTTATATTTCTGCATCTCACATAGCTCAACAAAATTGTTGAGATGAGCTGCAGCATCTTCAGTACTAGCACCGGAAAATTGCTCTTTCATAACAAGGTTCAATAAAGCAGGCTTAATCTCATAAAAAGTGGTAGCAGGAATAGGTGGTGCAATAGGAGTGCAGATAAAATCACTATTGTTTGTGCTAGCAAAGTCACACAACTTGGTGTTTTCAGGATTAGCCATTTCAGCAAAACGAAAGTAAACAAGTAAAAACAGCTACCAAGGATTCTAATTTTTTTGGGTTTTTGATATAAAAAGCAATGCAGGTAAATAAAATAAAGCAAAGCAAAACAAATAACAAAGCAAAGAATGTGTGTGCGAAGAACTCCCCTCGCAGAAGTCTTCTCTCTTCCCCGGCAACGGCGCCAGAAAAGAGGCTGCTACTTGGTGATGATGTGGAAGCAGACGTCCTTGTGCGTGGTGCTTGACCAGCCCGTTGGGAACCCCAAGAGGAAGGTATGATGAGTGTAGCAGCAAGTTTTCCCTCAGTTAAGAAACCAAGGTTTAATGTCGATCAGGAGAAGAGAGGCGATGACGACTGAAGGTGTTTGTGGAACCTGCACACACACAAACAAATACTTTGTTCCCAACTTGCGATGAGGTTGTCAATCTCACCGGTTTGCTTGAAACAAAGGGTATGAGCGTATCGAGTGGAAAACAGTATAGTATGCGAGTAAAGTAAACAGTGCGGGAAAAGTAAATAGTTGATTGCAATATGATTAAAATAGGACCGGGGTCCACAGTTCACTAGTGGTGTCTCTCCATAGATAAAATAACATGCTGGGTAAACAAATTACAGTTGGGCAATTGATAGAATAGAGCTAACGTGATATGTCAAGAAGATCACTATGAGATTTACTCTGGGCATTACAACAAAATACATAGACCGCCATCCAACTGCATCTAATCCACCCCCGGGGATATCATCCGAACACCCTAGAAGTATTAAGTTGCGAACAACAGATAATTGCATTAAGCAAAGTGTGTAATGTAAACAAAGCATATGCCCTTGAGCATATGAATGTTGTTTTCTCCCTAGTAGCAACAGCACATCTACCACCTTAGAGGTTTCTGTCACTCCCCCAGGTGAAATAGAGGCATGAACCCACTATCGAGCATAAATACCCCCTCTTAGAGTCACTAGCAACTACTCGGCCAAGATAGCTACTAACAACGGAGAGCATGCAAGATCATAAACAACATAGAGATAACAAAAGATATAATTCAGTACAACAACTTAATCATAAACACCAATATTCATCGGATCCCAACAAACCAACATCATAGAATTACATAACGGTGATCTCAATCATGTATGGCAGCTCATGAGATCTAAACAGGAAGCACATGGTGGAGAAGACAACCATCTAGCTACTGCTATGGACCCATAGTCCAAGGTAGACTACTCACTCATCGCTCCGGAGGCAATCATGGCGATGAAGGAGACCTCCGGTGGCGATTCCCCTCTCCGGCAGGGTGCCGGGAAGAGCTTCTGGACCCTCCCGATCTTCGGGTCGATGGCGGCGGCGGATCGCGATGTATTCTGGAAAACTAATCGGGCCTTAGGTTTTTCTCGTCAGGGGGTATATGTAGGCGAAGGGGCGATGTCAGAGGAGGGACCACGGTCCCTCACACAGGGGTGGCGCGGCCAGGGGCCTGGCCGTGCCGCCTGTGTGTCTGGGGCCCACGTGGCCCCCCTCCGCCAGGTCTTCGGATGTTTGGGAGCTCCCCGGTAAAATATGACTTCAGGAACTTGTTTTGTCCAATTCTGAGAATATTTCCTGTGTATCACTTCTGAAACATAAAAACAGCAGAAAACAGGAAACTAGCACTGTGGCACTTCGTTAATAGGTTAGTTCCGGAAAATGCATAAAAATGCCACTAAGTGTAACGAAACAATAGGCAAATGGTGTAAAACGAAGCATGGAGCATCAAAAATTATAGATACGTTTGAGACGTATCAGGTATATACGGACTTTGAGGAGTGCTTCGTAGCCCTACGCATGATTAGTGTATGTTTTTCATTGGAGAATTGTTTTGAGTTGCATATTGATGATAGTATCTATTGGTTCAATTATGTTACATTTGTTGGGAGTGTGCCACTAGTGAAAGTACGATCCCTAGGACTTATTTCCAAGCATTGCACACCGTTTTCTTCCTGTTTTGTTACATGTTTGCTCACAGCGATACTTATTTCATATTACAGTTACTACTTATAATCATCACTACCGCTTGTATTTCACTATCTCTTCGCCGAACTAGTGCACCTATACATCTGACAAGTGTATTGGGTGTGTTGGAGACATAAGAGACTTTCTGTATCGTAATTGCAGGGTTGCTTGAGAGGGATAGCTTTGACCTCTTCCTCCCTGAGTTCGATAAACCTTGGGTGATCCACTTAAGGGAAACTTGCTGCTGTTCTACAAACCTCTGCACTTGGAGGCCCAACACTATCTACAAGAACAGACGCGTGCGTAGACATCAAGCTCTTTTCTGGCGCCGTTGCCGGGGAGGTAAGGTAAAAGGTACTCGCATCCTCCTGTGTGAGTGCTCGGAGTTATTTCCTTTAGATTCTGCAATTATATCTTTTTGTTTCTTATTTTTATTTTTCACTAGTTAGGCTTAATGGAAAATAAAGAGTTCTTTAGTCTTTTTCCTAAGTTTAGATTTGATGAGAAAATTGAAAATCCTTTGGAGCTTATTTCACATAGCAATGTTATTAGTACGAATGCTTTGAATACCGTTAATGCTAATGCTATAGAAAAGTCTAAGCTTGGGGAAGCTGGTTTTGTTAAGTATGATATTTTTAGTTCCCCAGCTTTAGTGGAGAAAGTTTGCTCTAATGATATTTTATCTCCCATATGTGATATTTCTAATGATGCTTGTGCTCCTCATCCTTTTGAAATACCTATGGATATTGTTGAACGTGTTATGAATAACTGCTATTTAGGAGATGGAACTGTCCATCCTGGTGATCATTTGCTTTTTATACATGAATTATACGAGTTGTTCCAGTGTGCAGGTATTACAATGAACCAAGTTAAGAAGAAGCTATTCTCTTTATCACTGAAAGGCAGAGCTGAGCAATGGTATAAAACACTGAAGGATGATCGATCTATTGATGGGGAGGAAATTGTATCTCTCTTTTATTCTAAATTTTATCCTTCTAGTCAGGTTTATAAAGATATGAATTACATTTATAATTTTCATCCGCATGAGGGAGAAAGCATTGCCCAAGCATGGGGAAGATTGAAGTTACTAATGCACAAATGTCCTATTCATGATCTTCCCCGTAATATTGTTATTAATAATTTCTATGCAAGGCTTTCAGGATATTACAAGGACTATCTAGATGCATGCTTTGATGGGTCTTTCACAAGCAAGGATGTCGACACCAAGTGGGGTCTGCTTGAGACAATTCAAAACAATATTGAAGGTTGGGATAGCGACAAAGGTAAAAGATCAGGTATGAATTACGAGTTTGATTGCATTAAGTCTTTCGCTGAAACTGCTAATTTTCAAGAGCTTAGTGCTAAATATGGTCTTGATCCTCAAATTATGGTTGATTGCTTTAAAGCCTTTGCTTCCCATATGAATATTCCTAAAGGAAATGGGGACGTGTATCATGAACCTTTTAAGGACACTTGCATAGAAAGTGATATTGTTATTGATGATTGCAATAAACATGCTCAAACTTCTAAAAGTCCTATTTCTTATAAGCATGTTAATTTTTGTAGAATATATAGACCTTGTGAACAGAGTTACAACAAGAAAGATTATTGTATCGCCCACGCAAATGAAGAAACCAGTATGTGGCTCAAGGATCTAGATGTGCTTGGTGAAAGGGTTTGTGAGCTTTATCCTTTTCTTTGTGAACTTTGCGGTAAAAAGGGTCACTTTAATTTTCAATGCCCAATTAATCGAACGAGTACCGCAGATTTGTATTGTGATGATAAGATTACTTTCAATCAGTATGATGAGCTTACTTTGTTTTTGAATTGTGAAGAGATATCTAGAAAGATTTCTTTGGTTGATATGAGAGATATTGATATTAATAGCACCCTTCGTGGTTGTCGTCTCTATTGTGCCAAAGATTGCCTTGCAAATACTTACTTACAAGATCTTATAAAACATGATGTTTTGCCAAGCTATGACAGGACTAATAGATGTTTCGGTCTTATTAATTGAGAGGAGGAATCCTCCAAAGTTTCTTCTGTTGTTTCTGTCAGCAAATCAGATTATGTGGAGAAGATGCCTTTCCCTCCTAAAGAATAGGTGGAGAAGATGCCCTTCAAGTCTCCCCCTCCTAAAGGAGAGAGTAAGAAGAGTATGAAGAAGAAGAAGAAGAGGAGTAAAAGGCAAGAGGACACGGTATCTTCCCCTAAGCGTTATGATCCTGCTATAGATTATGATAATTCTAATTGGGATGATGTTCCTATGCCTATTACTTATGTTAGTGATCATGATTGGGAAAAGCACTCTACTTTTGATATTGAAAATCTTTTTGGTACCCATTCTAAGGTTAATAATTGTTGTACCATTAGTACTATCCATGTTCCTTCTTATGATGATATGTTTAATGAGTATGCTTTGCGAAATAGTTGTTCTCTAGCTTGTGATGATACTAAACCTCTAGTTTATGATGGTTATGATGATGAGTATAATATTTTTAGTTCACCTACTTTTGAGGAGAAAACTAGTTATGATTACAATATGCCTCCTATTTTTGATGATTATGGTGATGAGAATAATTATTCTGTTGAATCTGCTCCTACTACTATTGTTCATGTGGAGAGTATTAATTCTTTTATGCATGTGGCTCATGATAGGGATGCTTTATGTGATAGTTATATTCTTAGTTCTATTCATGATGCTACTGAAAGTTATTATGAGAGAGGGAACCATGGTTTGATGGATCTCAACAATATTGAGTTTCCCCTCTTTATGTTGCAATTTTTGAAGTTGTACTTGTTTTGCCTTCCTATGCTTTTTGCTTTGCGCTTTCATGACTTGTCTCTTTACAAGACTATTTTTCATAGGAAGTGGTTTAGATTTAAATATGTTTCATACTTGCTTTTTGATGCTCTCTTTTGCTTCAAGTTCTTATATGGTGCCTTTGCCTCAAGCTCCTATATGGCGCCCACATGAGCATCTTTGCAAATTACTGCGCCTAGCTCAAAGGCGTTAAAGAAAAGCACTCTTGGGAGATAACCCATTATTTATTTTTCAGTACTTTTTCTTTTATTTAAGTCTTGGAAGTTATTACTACTGTAATAACCTCTCCTTACCCTTTTTATTTTGTTGTTGTGCCAAGATAAGCCTCTAATTTGAGCAAGGTAAGATTTGGGGATATTGCTATCCTAGAACAGTTTTTGGTGCTGCACCGTAAAAATTCATGAAAATTCTATGTATATCTTTTCGACCTGCGATTTCTTGGGCATATGCCCCAGGTTATATCCAAACTTTCATTAGTTGAACACTTTTTGATTTGAGCAACAGAAAACCCGTCAAAAATTCGACTTTTGCCAGCTGTTCTGTTTTGACAGATTTATGCCAATATTTGCGTTTGCCGCTTTATCGCTTTCTTTTTGAGTTTTTTTATCACAAAACTTTTGGAGAAGTTGCTATAGTAGTATATGCTTTATATGTGGTGGTTTTGGGTTGAAACCTGAAGCAAAAGAGGTTGATTATATGTTATGCTTACACTAATGTTGCTAATAGATTTGTGTTTAGTTTTGTATGAAGGAAGTTTTCAAGTGTAGGGATTGGAGAATGATGAGATGAGATGAAGAATGGACAAAAGCTCAAGCTTGGGGATGCCCATGTCACTCCAAGAAATATCCAAGAAGTACAAGCGTCAAAGCTTGGGGATGCCCCCGAGGCACCCCCTTCTTCATCGGCAAAAATCAGGTCACCATTCAAAACACTATATTTTTATTGCTTCATGCACTATGCGTTTTTCTTGGAGCGTCAGTTATTTATGTTTTCAGTTTTCTTTTGCGTTGCTTGCTGCAATAAACGTTTGGATCACATCATGTGTTTGGAGGAGATGAACTCGCTTTTCATTTGCCAAGAACACTCTAGTTTTCACTTTTATCGTTCAATGAGTGTTCTCTTTTTCTGCTACTGCGTTTAGCTTTCGATTTTCGCCTTGATTTGCGTTCAGATCTTGTTATATCTTTTCATCAAGGTGTATTTTTGCCTCTGGTATTTATTGGTTTTCATCAAAAGAGGTGTTTATAAAAAGTTCGAATGGTGTTGGAAAGGAGAAAAAGCTTTATGCAAAAAAGTGGTATAAAAAGGAGCTTGTGTAGACTGCGGCCTAGACTTTTTCATGTCATGCTTGATGTCTTTTTGATAGTATGCTTAGTGGTTTTTCTGTAGCATGACTTGTCTCAAATAACTGAGATTGCTTAATGAGCCTTTGAAAAAATCATGCGTTGTTTTTTATCGTTTGGAAGCATTATTTTGGTTTTCTCCTTGATGCTTTATTTGGGTTGACTTGGCGCATGCTCACACATGTTAGACTCATACAAAGTCGCCAATAGCCTCTATGATCATTTAGTTTTTGACTTTTGATGCCATCTTATACTTTTTTTAATGTCGCTTTGTTGCTTTGCATGATTATGGCCGTTATTGCTCTCTTAGTTGGTCGCTCCCAGTCTTTTGCTAGCCCTTGCCTTGTACTGAGTATGAGCTCTTCTCGGGCATCCATCTCCTAAAAACCAAGTTTGCCAAAGTGTCCACCATACATACCTACTAGCAATTTGCTATTCCAAGTAAATTTGACTTGCTTTTATTATCTCTTCAAATTAAACTTTTACCAGTGTTATGCGAAAATTGGTCAGTAAAGCTCTCACGAACCGGAAGGCACACTTTACTTTTTCTTGTTCTTAAAAATTTGACATTGTGGTCTCTTATATTGAGTTGTTATGCTTGCAAGTTGTAAGTTGGATTCTAGCCCAGCCATGCCGTCATGGGCAAGCTTTCAACATTGCACTTCTTATTTGAGTTAAAATCGTGATCTTTTGTTTATGGATGCCCGCGGTGTGAAATGAATTGGGAATCTTGCGGGGATCATGGAGTTTGTATATGTGTTAGGAAAACGCCTGGGCCGCCAATCTAAGTCATGCATAATTTATGGTGGAAATTTGCAACATACCCATAGTGGACATTCGACGACGCATCTCAAAATAAAAAGCTAAACAAATGGTAAATAAAAGAGATGTCGAGGTGTTCATTGTCTACTTGTCCTGTCATTTTGATGTGGGCTTGTTCCATGTCATCGGGCACAGAGGTACCCCGTTGGCGGTTCTCGATGATACGCATATACTTACAATGACAAGAGCCTTGCTTGGGACTCTAAGTAAAGTAGCATGAGGTTTGGGTACTCGTACTCACGGGACACGAGGTTTTCAACTTATGATTTGTCAAGCATATGCATCATAATTGTTCTCGCATTAACTCTAACCATTCAAGATGCTTATGATGGGGGCAATGAGAGCTCAAAGCCGGTAAGTACCATTATTTTTAAAGGTTATAAAACTTGCAATCACTGCTTTCCTCCGTGAAGGGCCTTTCTTTTACTTTTATGTTGAGTCACCACCTTCTATCTTTATGCACCATTAAGAGAGCATAGTTGTCATTCTTAGTATAATGTGCATTGTCCCAAAGTTTTCATTGATTGATTCATATTGTTGGTTTCACTTGTTCTTAAATTATTTGTATCTAGTCGCCCTCTTAAACTTAAAGGTGTCCTATGCATTTATGTTTTGCTCTCCATGAAGGACAAGCTAAAAACCATTTGTATGTTTTTCCTTATGATTTGAACACACGTTTGACTTTCATTGTTTCATTTTCATGATCTTTTGTTTGTGTTCTATTTCATGTTATAACATAGTTGCTAAGTTTCTATTGTCAATATTATGTCTTTCATGCCCATGTTTTAAGTTCTTTGATCTCAGCACTCAATGCTCTACTTAGATGATCAAGATTGTGTAGGTGCATGTCACCTCAAAAATTATTCTTTTGTTATCACTTACCTACTCGAGGACGAGCAGGAGTTAAGCTTGGGGATGCTGATACGTCTCAAACGTATCTATAATTTTTGATGCTCCATGCTTGTTTTTACACCATTTGCCTTGTGTTTCATTATACTTCGTGGTGTTTTTATGCGATTTTCGGAACTAACCTATTGACAAGATGCCACAGTGCCAGTTCCCTATTTTCTGCTGTTTTTGTGTTTCAGAAAAGCTACACAGGAAATATTCTCGGAATTGGACAAAACAAGTTCTAGAAGTCTTATTTTTCCAGGACGAAGGACGAGGACCAAAAGAGAGCCGGAGGGGGGCCAGGGGCCATCCTCACACCAGGGCGGCGCGGCCCAGCCCCTGGCCGTGCCCCCTATGTGTGAGGAGCCCCTGGCATTCCCCTGATGATGCCCCTTCGCCTATATAAAGCCTCGGGGCGGAAAACCCTAGGGGAGTCGATGAAATTTCCAGAACAGTTCCGCAGCGCCGCTGCCGTCGAAGACAAATTTTGAGGGACAGAAGTCTCTGTTCCGGCACCCTGCCGGGATGGGGAAGTGCCCCCGGAGCCATCTCCATCGGTCTCCATCGCCGTCTCCGCCGTCTCCATCGACCTCACTGCCATCTCCATCAACCTTGATGTCTCCTATGATGAGGAGGGAGTAGTTCACCTCCGGGGCTGAGGGCTCTACCGGTAGCTATATGGTTCACCTCTCTCTCCCATGATGTGATCTTTATGTGATCGTGATCTTTGTATCTAGTTGAATTGGTAGATGTTATTATTCAGATATTATGCCACTCATATGCTTTATTATTATACTCTCTGGAGATACCTCGTATCATGGTGTAAAGGTGACTAGTGTGTGCATCATGTGTATCTTTTTGGTTAATGTCTCTATGAAATGTTGGTGTTTGTTGGAACCATCTAGTGCGTTCACGGTGATAGTGTGGGACAATCTAGTTTGGGTACATACGAACTTTGAGGAGTGCTTCATAGCCCTACGCATGATTAGTGTATGTTTTCCATTGGAGAATTATTTTGAGTTGCATATTGATGATAGTATCTATTGATTCAATTATGTTACATTTGTTGGAAGTGTGTCCACTAGTGAAAGTATGATTCTTAGGCCTTGTTTCCAAGCATTGTACACCGTTTACTTCCTGTTTTGTTACATGTTTGCTCGCAGCGATACTTATTTCATATTACAGTTACTACTTATAATCATCACTACCGCTTGTATTTCACTATCTCTTCGCCGAACTAGTGCACCTATACATCTGACAAGTGTATTGGGTTTGTTGGGGACACAAGAGACTTTCTGTATTGTAATTGCAGGGTTGCTTGAGAGGGATAGCTTTGACATCTTCCTCCCTGAGTTCGATAAACTTTGGGTGATCCACTTAAGGGAAACTTGATGCTGTTCTACAAACCGCTGCACTTGGAGGCCCAACACTGTCTACAAGAACAGACGCGTGCGTAGATATCAGGCCGCAACTCTACTGACGTGGGGATGACTTGTCTCTGTCTCTCCTCTAGAGACGATAGGCTTTTGTTGCAGTATTCAAAATGCATCATGTAGTTGGAGTTTGTTGAGCTTTTGTGCTTCTTGTTGGTTGCTTTTATTTTCTAAGTATTGGTTGCTCTCATTTATGTATTTTTCCCCTTGTATTCTTTTTTCTTCTCAGAAAGTTGGTTGGCCTCCCCACCTCCTAGAACTCCTCCACTCCATAGTTCATACTACTATAATTTTTAATTTAACATGGTGTTTTGGCTCATAGCTAGGATAAAAAGCATCTATTATAAAAATTATATTTTAAATAAAAAAATTTGGACAAAAAAATCTTGGGTGTACATCTGAACAATCTATGTTCACCCACCAAAGTTTTATGGAGAAAACATATTTCTTGTGGCCCGCGTAGAAAAGATAAAAAATATTACGTAAATAACAATATTGTAGCACCAAAAATTGTCTTTTTTACACAGCCACAAAAAAAGTCTTTTTCTCGCGAAACTTAGTGAGTTAACACAAAATGTCTAGATGAACACCAAGAATTTTTTTCCTGATTCTTTTAACATTTCGAAAAATGACTTTTAGGCAGATGCATTTACATCCATGAGCGAAAGTGGATTCCCGATTAATCCAACTCTTTTGTTCCAAGACCTCTCATTTTTTGGCCTCTTTTGTTCCATGACCTCTCTTGCTCGTGTTCTACCAAACATTTTTGCGGGTGTGCAAGACACTATGCATTCCTAGAAGCACATAGTTTTGCAAAAAAATTGCGATTGACGGAGATACTTAAGATGTGCACCATTGTATAGGAATGAGCATATGTCTCCAAAGCACACATGCTTTACATTTTACATAGAAGTTGGAGAATAAGATAAATAGAACATGCACAATGTCGAGCACCAGATGTTTGAACTTGGCCTGTTTATATCTAAGTCGTCTGATATTTTTCTTTTGAAAATAAGTGATCATGATTATACTTCTTGAATAGTATATGGTGGTGACCATCAAACCATGCAGTGGCCGGGGTTGTCGTCCTCATTAAAAAAAAACTGCATTGGCGCCAGAAATTGAATTTAGAGGCGAGCATAGTGCACTCATGACTCATGATATATCTATACTATTAAAGCGAAAAGCGGTGTCCGGTGTCACACTTTTAGTTCCGATTTTGCCCTCTGACAAAATATTAAATTACCCACCAATACCATTAATAAGTTAAGAAATAACGATTCGTTCTCCTCGCTCGACGATTTTGTCCCGCGATGCAGCCTGCGTCCTTGGTAGCCTGCCGCTGCGCGTCCTCGTAGTAGGCTGGGACCGTGATCACCGCCCTGGTGACGGTGGTGCGATTTTCCTCTCGCCACCACCGCTATCAGCGCCTCTCTTTCTCCGGCGCTAGCAAGAGTTGCCCATCTTTGTGGGATTGCTGAGACTATAGCTGACGAGGGTTAGCTCGACAAATGTCCTAGATGAAGGACTTAGGATCGGGAAGATATGGCGTCGGATGAACTCAAAGGTAAAGTTAGTCGAAATAGGTGTGTGTCGAAAGTAAACTTGGGTGTTCAACCTGGCTTGCTTTCAATCTAGCCTACACCGTCCCCTCCTGGCCCCTATATATAGATGGCCAGGTCTCGAGGATCGGGTAGGGTTCGATACAGATTACAATATCGATATACGGTAAAGACTCGTATTCGACTATCATTATAATTGGGCCTAGCTATACGGGCCTCAGGGGTACTCAACTAACGGGCTCTATTAGCTATACCCTTGTCAGTAGCCCCTGAGATTCTACCAGAATTATAGATTTGGGTTGAATGTCTAATCTTCAAATCTTCGACTTGATCAATTCTTCGACTTCTTCTTATCTTCAAATCTTCGACTTGGTCTTTCGACTTATGTTTATGATAATTTGTTCGCAAGGGGTCTTGATGAACAAGCCTGACAACTCTGACGGATCAAGAGGTCAGTTAACTGCCGGAACAGATACTTGTCACCTACTTCAAATTCAATCCCCTTGGACTTGAATTCGGTATACCGGTCAAACCCATTCTTTTGCCGCATTTAGGACTTACAAAGAATGAATCCCAGTGGTTCTCAGGGTACCTAGTGCGTCCACCAGGATTTTCTTCGCGTCGTAGACACGGATACATACCAGCAGAGCTTATCCATGTGCGTATACCGGGCCACACAGGACGGGTCCTGGGGTCTTACCTACGTGACAAGTCACGTCATTCGAGTTGTGTTGCGATAACGTAACTCGAGAATCTCATGTCGCAGTCAAATTTTGACTGACAATATTCGGGTTTCTTCAACCATAAAACTCGCTCCCGATGGGAGTAACACTCCTGCACTTCTCCAATTATAATGCTTTGCCAAGAAATATCGTCGGGTGCGCGCTCAGCGCTCCCGATGGGAGTAGCCCCCGAGGCTATACTCGAAAGAAATTTTTTCGAGTATAGGCTCAAAATAGAATGCAATACATCATACTTCAACTCGAGATACTGCAACTTCAAGATACTTCATCTTCGAGATACTGCAACTTCAAGATACTTCATCTTCGAGATACTCTAAAAACGCCTTGTCGTCGAATATGCTTCCACAAATCCATTAAAGATTTTCAATTACCATCTTGTAAGAGTAATAGCCCCCAAGGCTATAATCCAAAAATCTTTCACACATAATCTTCTCTAAGAATTTTGCATTTGTCGGCGCCATCTTCTGTTCGATAATATATCCTTTATGACATCAATGAATACGTCACTCTGTATCATTGCGAACCGTTGCATGGGCAGTACCGCAACTTTCTCAATTTTTGACCGTTAGTGGGCTGCCGTTTCCGCTCTTTGCGCCACGTCTCGGCCCACGATCCTTCTCCCAGAAGATATATAAGGGGCGTAGTGGGGGATTTTCACTGTTTACCAGCTCGTTTCCTCTGCCGCCCCCATTGCTGATCTCCTCTGCTTCCTTCTCTCGTGCATAGCCCCCAAGCGCACTTCGTACTGGATGCGCGTGAAACACCTGGCCATTAAGATTACCATGGCCAAAACTTCTGCCACCAACTGGGTTCGCTCTACCATCACAAAGAAGGAGGTGGAGAAGGCCACAGCGGACGGCCTCATCACCGCCGAAGATTCCATCAAATTCCCCAGTACTAAACGGATCCCGAAGCCCCCGAGCGGTTATCGGGTAATATTCCTAGCTTTCCTCCTCCGAGGTTTCTCTCTTCCTGCCCACGAGTTTCTCCGTGGGCTTCTGTTTGTTTACGGTGTGCAGCTCCACCAGCTCACACCGAATTCTCTTCTGCACATCGCCTGTTTCGTGACTCTTTGCGAGTCCTTCTTGGGCATTGAACCCCACTTCCTTCTATGGAGGTCAATCTTTCGACTCTGCCCCAACATTTCTTTGGCTAGGAAATCCGAACTGGGCGGAGCCATCGTTTCCGTGCGCCCTGAGGCGCAATATTTTGAATTTTCCATGGCCGCGTCTATCCAAGGATGGAGGACAAAGTGGTTCTATATCAAGGACCGCAAATCCTCTCCTAAAGATGAATTCGGCTTGCCTCCTTTTGATACTTCCCAGGAGGTAAAGAAATTGGCATCATGGGATAAACTCCCCTCCGATGCAGAAGCACAAGAAATTCTTCCTCTTCTTTCCCGCATCAGGTCTTTAAAAGGAAGTGAAGGAGGTGCTCTGTCGGGTATGCAACTCATGGCGTTCTTTATTCAACGTCGAGTTCAACCCCTACAACACCGCCTTACCAGACTTTGGAATTACTCCGGCTTGGAAGATCCTACCCGCATATCTGAAGATTTGATATCAAAAGAAGATGTCGATAAACGAGTCAGGAATCTTACCAAGCTCACCAAAGATCACGCAGTTGCGGATTTAACCGCTGATTTTTTCGACTCCATGCACCCTCTGCCTGAGGTATGCATCTTTGTGTTGACTTTATGTCAAACTTTTTCTTTTTTCGACTTGCACTATTATTTGACTTTGCACTCTACTTACTTTTTTTATATGCAGGGTCATCAATTCCTTGTTTCTCGTCCCCCTCTTCCAAAGGCAGGGCCCCTACCGGCTGATCTGGCCTCTCCTGCATCTGAAGCCCCCGAGGCTGACGAAAGTTAGGACGGAGATGATGTCGAAGATTCAGAAGAAGAAACTAGCTCGTCGACATCTTCTCCTCCCACTCTTGCTAAAGATGTCAATGTCGACAAGAAAAGGAAGCGTGTCGACGAAATCACTTCATCGAGTTCTGCAGCAGCGGGTAAAGCCCCCGCTCATGCAGAAGATATGGAGTATTTTGACATGCTAGCATCGTAAGTATTGTACTCGAGTTCCTCAATTGCATTTTTCTTGCCTTGTTTCCATAACCTATATTCTTCGTGCAGTGATGACGAAGAGCCGCCAACAGCCGCTCCACCAACTTCTCCTGCGGCCATTGATGAGCCTACCGAACCAGATGTTGCGCCGAGGGCTACCAGGTCTTCTGTGAAGAAAGTTCCTCAAGCCCGATATCCAAAATGCTCAAAGAAGGCCAAGGAACCTGAAGTTTCTCTGGAAGCCCCTGCATCTATGGTTTCTTCTGATGACGTAAGTATTTCTTCTTTGCTTTCTTTCCTTTCGTGCACTTCTATTCTTACACACTGCTTTTCTCAGGCTTTGGTGAAGAGATTTATCACCCTGGGCACGGAGTGTGCGGGGTACCTAAAGGTTGCGAAAGCTTCCGAAGGTATAATTTTGATATCCAATCATTACTTTTCTTCTGTGCTTTTCCTGTACCCAATTATCTAACTTCCTTTCGTCTTCTTTTGTAGCTGCCTTAGCAACAGCCAATGCTCGAATTGCGTCGCTTGAAGCGGAGCTTGATGCTTCGCGAAAAGCTTATGATGTGGCGGCCGCTGCTAAAGCGAATGCTGAGAAGTCGCAGAAAGCTGCGCTTGGCAAGGCGAAGAAAGCTAAAAAAGCTCTAGCTGAAGCCAACAAGGAGCATGCTCAACGAGAGCAAGCCGTGGCGGAGCGTCTTCACACCATGTCTACTACCGCTGAAAGTAAGTACTTCTCCTCGTCTTCTATTTTCGTCATCTGTTGCACTGATGTACTTGTTGACACTTGTCTCTTCTTTTCTTTTCTATTGCTCAGAATTCACCAGGGTATCTCCGTCGTCCTTACAAATGGATGATAATCCTCTTATGGACGCGGTTAACCTACTCGAGGAAAACTGGATATCTATCCAGGAGACTTTTGAGTTAGTTAGCCGCGTTTTATCACGGCTGTTTGCCAGCTTGTGGCCGAAGAAAAGGGTGACAGTTCCGAAGGATAACTTGACTGAACTTGCCAAGTCCTTTGATACTACTGAAGATCCCACTCTCCAACTGAAAGACCTTTCCATTAAGCGCGGCGCCGAGGGTGCCATTGCGCTTTCTCTCGCTCATGGGACGAACTTTGACTGGGAGAGGGTTAGCTCCCCTCATGGCCACACCCGTGACGAGATGAAGGTTTTCTTCGAGAGGGCAAAGAAGTTGGCACCTGCATTGCTGACAACTATTTCTCCTTCGGCGGCCTCTGCGGTGCCTGCTGCACCAGCTTCAGCGGTGGAAAATCCAGTACCACCATCGACTTCTGGCGAGGAAGCTGCCGTGCCCTCCTCTACCACGGAACACAATGCTGAGGTGGCATAGACTCGGCTTCCTTTGCAGTTCTTTAGTGTTTCTCCTTTTGGATGCCAGAAACTCTAGTTGCGTGCAACCCGAGAACCTTAGTCATAGGGTGTTGCACTTATGTAAATATGTTTCCAGCGTATGAAGTATTATGCTGTCTCTCTGAAGTGTTTTTCTCCTTTCTTTTCCTTTTTGGCTTGCAGTCGATGCGCATCAATGATCCTTTGACTCACGTTCCTGCTCCTTCCTCTGACCGTGGATTCAATCCTCAGATTTCGACGACTCCTAGTCGATGCAGTCAATGTGCAGAGTACTCTTCCATAATTTCTGATCTTGAGGCTCGCCTGACTTTAGCCAAGCGTCAAGCACAGATGGCTATTAACAAAGCTAGCAAAGCCAGTGGTTATATAAAGCAAATATCTTCACTAGACGAAAAGGTCTCCAGCTTGACGGCTAAGATTCTGCATAATGAAGAATATGAATCCTTTATCCTTGGCATTGTTGAGTCTGCCTGCGAGATGTTACGATGTGAGTTTTCTTTTGACTCCTCCTTTCCCTGTTTGTGCACTGCTGTTCTTGTGACACCTTTTACCATTGTAGGTACTTGTTTAGATTTTGTCGCTGAAGAACGTCGAGTTGCTGAGCGAAACGCGGCCTTGGAGAAAATGTCGACTGGCTGTGAGACTTTGTGGTCTGATCCTCGACGCCGGGGCGCCATTGTATTGCTTTAAGACCGTGCTCAGCATATTGGCGAGTCAGTTGATGGTTGCCGGCGAGCTCTCACAACTATGCACTCCGTTATGCTTCCTCGTAATCCCTTGCCTGCAACTTTCCCACTTCTTCTTGATACTTTCAGATCCAGCCATCGTATTCATAGGTTGATAGAGCTGAACTTAGTGGCTGGTGCCAATTTTGCTCTCGGGTGGATACGCAAGTGGCACCCCAAGCTGAATTATAGCATGATGTCCCTTAGTTTGGCTCCAGGTGGAGCTAGCCTTCGGGTACATATGGAGAACACGCTGCAACCTGCTCGAAGACTCATAGCTAGGCTTCTAGAGGTGGATGCTGCGTTTTTCCGTGAGTACCATTATTTAAATCCTTTAGGCGTAGATGATTCTAACAACCCGATGTTGTGATATGTTTTTGTATGTGTGTAACGCGAGAGTATTTCATTTTGCGACTTGTATGTCAAAAAAGTTTATCCTCAGAGCGTTTTTGTGCGTTTACCGCATTTCTTCCTTCGAAAGACTCATAAACTCGAATATGAGGAACATTTCATCTTTATTATACTTTGTAATGTAAGATACATGGGGTGACCCAAGAGATCCGGCCTGTGACCTGTGTTCTGGATCTAGAGGGCATTGCCCCTGGTATAACTCGTGGCTTTTACAGCTTTATTGTTCTACTCTATTGTCTTATGATGCTTATGTCGTCGTGGCCTTCCCTTTTTCCTCTGCGCCTGTGTCTTCTCCTGATGCTCCTACTCGTGGTTTCTTCGTTTCGGGCTCCGCGACGCGTCCTTCGGGTAGCTTGACGCCCTCTGTAGTCGCGTTTTTTGCCTTTTCTGCATGGTTTGCTATGACGCCAAAATTTTGCGCCATCTTGTGGAACTCCCTGTCGCAGAGATCTGAAACTTCAAAACTTCCTTTTACTGTAATTATTCCTCTTGGTCCTGGCATCTTGAGTACCAGATATGTATAGTGGGGTACTGCCATGAATCGCGAAAACACGGGTCGTCCGAGGATCGCGTGATATTGAGATGGCCAGTCCATGACTTCGAAATCTAGCTTTTCTCTTCTATAGTTTTGTCGGTTGCCGAAGCAAACATTGAGTGCTATTCGACCCAGTGGGTAATTTGCACTTCCTGGTATGATTCCATGGAAGGAACAATTTGTTGGCTTCAGGAACTCTAGTGATATATGCATTGCTCGGAGTGTTTTCGCGTATATCAAGTTAATTCCACTCCCTGCATCCATGAATATTCTGTCGACATCGTATGCACCGATTTGAGCTTTGAGTACCAAAGGCGCGTTTCCCGGCTGAGGTACTGTTATAGCGTGATCTTCTCTGTTGAACTCTATTGGTTGCTCTGACCAGTGTAGATACTCCGTTGTAGCTGGAGGTGATATGACTGCTAAGTTGACTTGTCGAGTTATGCTCTTCTCTTCTTTGTTTGACTTGGGTACAGGTTGTATCATTGATATGATGTGTCCTTTTGATGGTACATACCCTTCATCGTCGTCCTGTCCTTGGTTTTGCTGGTCTTGCACTTGAGGCGCTCCATTATTTCCTTGCTGCTTTGCTGGAGGATTGTTACTTCCTTCGAATCCTTATCGCCTTGCTTCGATTTACTCATTTACTGCCGCCTCTTGAAGTTTTAAGAATGTTGTGCAATCTTTCATTGCATGCCTTGATACTCGCTTCCCATCGACGAACGCTGAGTGTATATGACAAGGTCCATTGAGCATGTCTTTTGGCGAGGGGTTGTACTCTCTGGATTCTCTTACGGGGAATTTTTTATAGTCCTCTTTTCCGTAACTTCGATATCCTGAACTTCTTCGATCACTTCCTTGATAGCTGTTGTCTCTGTATCCTGCGGCGACTTGGCTATGAGGGCCATAGTTGTCGAAATTTCTGGACCGTCTTCTTTGACTTCCATATCTGTTTCTTCTATCATCTTCTGGAGATCGCGTCCTTTTGTTGTTGCACGCGTCTTCTCCATCTGCGAATCTATTTGCTGTGTCCATGAGGTCTGACACTGTTTTCGGTTTGATTCTACCCATCTCCTCGACTAGGTCTCTTCGTCTTAACCCAATGATGAACACATCTATTGCTCTTTCGTCTGAAACTTTGACTGCTGAATTTTTGATAAGGCTCCATCTTTGGATGTATGCCCATAGTGTTTCGTCGCGTTGTTGAACACATGCTTTGACTTCTTCTATTGATGCTGGTCGTTTGTATGTCGACCTGAAGTTGCTTGTAAATTGCTTTGCAATAGATTCCAATAGATTCTTTCTCTAGTTTGCTCAACCATGACCTTGCTGCGCCGGTGAGGTGTAGTTGCAAACTTTGCATTGCTGTTTCTTTGGTTCCTCCTAATATTTGAACTGCTTGTAAGTAATCTGCGAGCCATGATTGTGGTTCCTGTGATCCATCGTATTTTTGCTGATCATGAGGTAGCTTGAATCCCTTGGGAACTGGAGTGATGCGAACCCTGCGGGTAAAGCATGATGCCCCCATCTCTTTTTCGTCGTCTTCATAGTCGCGTTTTTCATTTGGGGATCGTGACCTTCGAATTCCACTGTACTTCTTTGGTGATGGCGATCGAGATCGGTGCTTGCTGCTTCTGTGCCAAGGACTATTGTGACGGTGAGGTGACCTTGTTTTGTGCACTTCTTTGTGATGATATGCTTCTTCTCCTTTTGCTGATAGCTTGTGTCCCACCATGTTGAGTCCGTTCAGTGCTGCTCTATGCATATGTTCTCTGGAATCTCCTGGACTTGGTCGAGTTGTAAGTAGATATGCTTGTGCTGCCACTAGTGCTGCTTCAGGAGTTTTTGGTAGGATGTTTCCCTGCTCGTCGACCGATAGGAAGGACGAGTCGAGGTTTTTGGAAATACTTTGCCTGTCGGAGTACTCGAGGTTATCGTACCTTGAACCGTGTCGATGATTTTTCCTTGCGTTGCTGTATGATGCGTCGCTTCGTGCTTTCCGAGCGGCTTCGCTAGCTGCAATGGCTGAATCTTTTCTTCTTTGTATATCTGTTTTCTCCTTTGCTAATTGCTTGGCCTGCTACCTTAGGGCGTAATGATACCCCAAAAGCAAGTTTTTACTGGAACTCGATGGTATTGGCGTGCCGTGTTCTACGACTTCTCTTATTATCCTCCATTCGTCGACTGATAGTCGAATTTTTTCCCTGGTTGTGAGGGATTCTGGTGTTTGCCCTTCTGCTAGGTGATTTGCTCCTCTGTCGATATTTGTTGGGTTTAGCACTGGATTGTCGTTTTCGTCGAACTCTTCTGAATTATCTCATATAATGGCGAGCACCTGGCATTGTTTGCTGATGCTACCCTTGAAGCTTGAGAAGATCGAGTTACTATCCTCAGAAAGCTCTAATCCTGTCTTCCATGTATCTGTTGACTTGTTCGTAATATCGTCGAAGCAGATCGTGAGATCTTCGAGTTGGACTCCTACGTCCAAATTTCCCTTTTCTTCGTTGTCCTCTGTGGTCTTTCCTTTTTGCACTTCCTCTGGGCTGACCGGCGAGTTTACCTCGCTGGAAGAGCCTTCAGAATATTCCATCACTGCTGTTGTTTTGGGCTCACTTGCCGACGGATCTTGTTTCGTCGGATCTGAAAGGCGAGATGAACCTGACGGTCCGATGAGGATGTTTAAGCTTCCGATTGTCAACTCCATCTCTTGATTTTCGTCGACTTCTGTACTGCTGTTGGCTAAAAGCGAAAAAGCCGTCGAATTCATGATTCCAACGCCCAAGATCCCCACGGTCGGCGCCAATTGACGAGGGTTAGCTCGACAAATGTCCTAGATGAAGGACTTAGGATCGGGAAGATAGGGCATCGGATGAACTCGAAGGTAAAGTTAGTCGAAATAGGTGTGTGTCAAAAGTAAACTTGGGTGTTCAACCTGGCTTGCTTTCAATCTGGCCTACACCGTCCCCTCCTGGCCCCTATATATAGATGGCCAGGTCTCGAGGATCGGGTAGGGTTCGATACAGATTACAATATCGATATACGGTAAAGACTCGTATTCGACTATCATTACAATTGGGCCTAGCTATACGGGCCTCGGGGGTACTCAACTAACGGGCTCTATTAGCTATACCCTTGTCAATAGCCCTCTGTATGTTATGAAGAAAGGAGATTTCAATCTGTCAATTCGATCTAATCCTCTTGCGCTAACGTTACAGGAATTTGGAGGATCAAAACTTCAAAATTGATGACATGATGGAGGGCCAGGTTTAGTGCGCCTATGCCAAATTCGCATCTGATGCATAGACGCATAGAAAACTTGGCCTAGATGCAATGTTGGATTTGATTGTATCATGCATAACCCCCGTGCAGGTAGGCACTCTGTCGTATTGATCATATTCTTCCAACAGATCTTGGATGCAGGAGCATTTGATCTGTGGCTTCATTGTTGATTGCAGATTTGCAGTTCACCGATGGATCTGTACAGATCCATGCATAGACACCAGCAAGTATGAACTTGATTACATTCCTCTCTATCTCAAACTTTGTTTTATTGCGATCTGTGAAATCAATACTGCAAGTACGCGTATTCTATTAGATGAAGAGTTGTGTATGTCTAATAATGATACTTTTTATCATCTTCGTTTCAGGCAGACTGACACTCATCTGGATCGTCTTTAGAAAAAGAATATACATGCCCTCTTCTTGCGAGAGAAGAAACATCTGAGTACATGTTTTCTATACTCATATACTGTACTTTTTTTTGCAAATACACCTTTATACGGTTTACTTTTTATCGGTTACTTACAACTGACTTGTACAACAATCTTTTTTTTCGACTGAAGGAGCAACAGCTCCCAAACTTCAATTAATAGGCTGAAGTAGCAGCAAGTCAATTCTTACACACCATAACACTAAGTACAACAATCTTGTATGTTACTGTAGGGTTGATCAAGAGAACTGAAGAAGATCTTGATAGATCAATGACTCGAATTACACATGTTTGGTAGCTAATTTTTTTATGCTGCAGGGTTCACAACGATGCATTGGGCAAAGATAGTTGGCGAGGGAATTTGTATGTATAGTTTATTTAGTATAGTTGTCTACGGAGATGTATATGTATATGTAGGGAGACTATGACACTTATGTAAAATATATACTTCGGTTCATGCTAAATATAATTATCTAGACTACTGGATGTTTTTCCTGTCAAAAGAATGTAAAAATTTATACCATGTGCTATTTTCTACAACAAATGTGGCCGTTTATGTGAAGACGTGGTTGTAAAAACAAAATCTGGTCGTTAATGGTACTCCAGGGACCACAGAAATGTCCTATTAACGACAACTAATGACCACCGGATTGTGATCGTTAATAATTTTTAACGACCAAAATTTGGTTTTTAACGACCAAATATGTTGTCGTTGAAAACCATTTTTATTGTAGTGACGTGCGGTCTCCCGTCCTTGTCCACGACGCCGTACAACCTTGTCACTTAACCGCTACCCGAGGAGGCGCTTTGCCGCGCCGTAGATGGTGTTGGCGGCGTGCTGGTCCTTGGCGGCCTCACCGACGAGCCTCCTGCCGTCGTCGGCGAAGGTGACCTCCAATGGGGTGGCCCGATTGCCCTGCTCGTCGGGGATGATCTCGACGCGGTCGTTCTGGTAGACGGCAACACAGGAATATGTCGTGCTGAGATTGATGACAATCACGTCGCTGGTCTCAGCGCCATGCGGTGGAGTGTCAACGTAGGACGCCGTCAGGTTTAGGGATCCGACAAGCAAAAGGTAGAGCAGCAATGTGGCGGCGCGAGATATGGTGATCTTGTTCGCTGGATCGATGGACATGCCGGGTAGCTACACATCAGGTAGTAGTAGTCCGGTACAAACCTGATTGCCCCTATGGAGTGGAGATCGGAGGCAAATTTTTGGGTTTTCAATCCAATCAGTGAGAACACATGGCCTGAGTAATCTTAACCGTAGATAGGCTTTTAAGAGGACTTCAGCGTGATGTGACAATGAGTCGGCCCCTCTGCTATAGCAGTATCCTGCCGCCTAACTGGCAGCCGGCGATGCCAGGCCATGCCTCGCCAGTGCGGCCGGATGCCGCCGCCATCGCTCCACTCGAACCTAGGAATTTTCCGGCATTAAGAACTTTTCGCTAAATAAAATTGAAAAGAGTTAGTATTTTGTAATTCTTTGTTTATAAAATTTTAGTTTAGCACAATTTTTTTTCGTAAAATGCGTTGCTTGTTCGTCAAAACCTGCACATAGTTGTCCACGTGTGATTTTTGCTTTCTCACTCGTGGTAAAAAATCCTTAAAAAGTACGTGTGCAGAGTTACGACGTGAATTTTATTGTAGCTAATGTTTTCAGATTTTCCAGACAAGCACAAAGTCTCTGTTAAATTCAATTCTTAGTTGGTTGTTGCTAAGATATGGACTTTTAAGTGCACTTTCTTTTGCTTCTGTAGTTTGTTCAATTGAAGTTTTTTGCATGCCACAAGGATTGTAGCGAATGTTTAGCTTTGTTTTTTTGTTTGTTTTTCAAAAGTAAAGTGTCAAGTTTTGTCTTGAAGAAATTTTACTTTTAGTCTTCCAACTTTAATCATAGTTTACATTTTGTCCCTATACTTATATTGGGTTTAAAATAGACCTCAAACTTTCTAAATTGATCACTACCATCGAATAAGATATCTGCGTTCCTCCATCGGAAGAGGTCACTAACATTGAGAAGTTGATAGACCATGGCGGCTAT
Source organism: Dactylis glomerata (assembly GCA_007115705.1). Classification (NCBI taxonomy): domain Eukaryota; kingdom Viridiplantae; phylum Streptophyta; class Magnoliopsida; order Poales; family Poaceae; genus Dactylis; species Dactylis glomerata. The sequence continues at coordinate 2,520,051 of QXEO01000264.1, read as the reverse complement.
ATGGGAGTCTTTCCCACCCAAGTGGAATTGCTCTAGCTATAGATAGATGATTTGCCCACCATGCATAGAAGTCAGAGACAATGGCACTTATTTATAGGAACATCTACATCGAGAGACAAAGAGGAATGTGGTGGTGGTGGTGGGGGGGGGGGGGGGGGGGGGGGTCGTGCAAAAAAGATGCAACATACCAACACTATAAGCCTATAACCTATTTCACCCTTAGATCTAGTAGTGATTTTGGACTACGGGACAATGAGGGTGAAGGGAACTATGGGGAGAGGTATCGAGATAGAGAAAGAGAGGGAATGAGAGAGAGAGAGAGCGGGAAGGGAAGACGGGAAGAGAGGAAGAGAGAGGGAGATGAAGGAGGAGATGTGACTTTCTTGTACCCCTCTATGACAAAAGCGGTACTAATCAAGTTGAGGCGTAAAACTTTACGTGGATGGTCAAGGCTTGCTTACCCGATATGGACAAGTACGACGGAGGCTAAAGAAGAAGACGAGAATAAATACGAGAGCAAAGGATAGAAGACAAACAAAAAATGAGATGGGGATCCGTTGCAACGCGCGGATATTTAGCTAGTCTTCTCCAATGCCGAGGGGGTCATTCGTCTAGACACAGAAACCTCAAACATTCTTCTGCTGCAACCTCCCTTCCCCAAGCCACCTGCGAACGTGCAATCTGTATACTTTACCAGCACACGCACGTATCAATTTGGTCAGTTCCTGCACCGGGAAGCATCCCGTCGCGTGGACATTTTCCGGCAGAAGCTAGGCCGGAACCAGCGTACGTACGTGCGATCGATCGAACGCGATTTCCTCCAGAAATTCAGAGCTTCAAGCTTATAGTTTCAGCAAAGTGCTTCTAACTCAACATGATTAAACATAATGAATATAACTAAATTACTAAACTAACTTCTCGCTCAAGCTGATCGACACATAAACTAACTAAACGTATTGTAGGGTACAGAATCAAACAGAAGCAATGCAACTTGATTGCAGTCTTGCATCCATATATACGTGTGCCTGACGAAGAAGGACAAGAAGAAGAAGAAAATAAGTTCAGGCTGAGTGATTTTGTCAGACCAGTTGACTTGTGAGGCAAGGATGAATTATACAAATCTATACCTAATCATGATCGAGCGCGTCCAGAGATAAGAGTAAGACCCACGTAGAGAGATATATCGATGTGAACGCAAATACAATGATGGAAACAAGTTGCTGTACATTGCATGGCTTGTGAAGCACATCAAGCAGCGGGATTCAGGGAAGAAAACCAAACCTCTTTCCGTGTTGTTTTGGTTCTGTTGATGTCTTGATGACCCAATCATTAGCAGGTTTCCTTGCTCATGAAGGGAATCAGTGCTTGATGATTAATCAAGGGGTTGTTAGCTTATTGTTTTGGAGAATCGATGTGGATGTTGTATGGAGATACAATAGTTTAGTAGAAATGTACAATACATGACTGGCAAAATGCTAAAATATTGCCAGTCAAATTTCCGTCATAGTTCAGACGACCAAGGAGCAGAAACAAATTTCAGTTGTAACTTGAAGAACCCATCCGAACCGAATTCAGATTTCAAGATCTTTCATAATTTGGAACTGCCCATGATAATCAGTATAAATGAACTTCAAGTACACAATTCTAGTATTTTTTTGCAATGAAAATTCCAATTAATATTCTACTTTTAACTGTGAGTCAGACCTGTGGCCTGTGGGTACAGAAAAACCGCAGCTGAGTGAGCTGACCTATGAGCATAACATGGCATCCCGCATCCATGCGTTTAGTCAACCCTCGAGAAAAAGAAAAGGATATCCCGTGCAAAGATACCATGCACGTAGGAGCGTCCCTGAATTCGTGCAGAGATCTTGCGCGGCGCGGCGGCGGCGGCGGCTGAATTCCGTTTGAATTTACTCGTTCCGCATTGCATCCCAGCTAAGCTTCTCGAGCTTAGCTTGCACTTCGGCCACGCCCTGGCTTGCATCGTCAGGAATCTCCAACTGCCAGCCAGCCATACATCCCGGCAGCTGTGTCAGCAATGACACCACGAGCTCGGCCGATCCTAGAGAGACGTATATAAGCATATGTGCGCCGCACACATTTCTCTTCTCTCGATCGCAAGGAAAATTCAGAGATTATTGCTCCACATACAACGGAGAAAGTAGCCATGGCGATCGGAGCACCGGGGTCGTCGCACCAGCCGCCACGCGACGCAAGCAACATCCTGGAGAACGTGTGGGCGTCCATCATGACCGAGACGCCGTCAGGGTGCACGCCGACGCCAGCGTCGTCGTCGACGGCGGCGACGGCCTCGTGGGAGGACGATCAGGCCGGTGCGGACATCTTGCGGCGGCTGCCGAGCCTGGGGAGGTGGATCTCCATGGGAGCCGACGAGTGGGACCAGCTCCTCAACGTGGCGGCCGCGGCGCCGGCTCATCACGACGATCAGCCGCCGCTCGTCGCCGCCTCGCCAAGAGGAGAAGGACAGAGCACTGCCAGCAAGGCGCGTCGTCCAGGAGCTATAGGGGAGTGCGGCGGCGGCCGTGGGGCAAGTTTTGCGGCGGAGATTCGGGACACACGAAGGAGGGGTGCGCGGGTTGTGGCTGGGCACCTTCGCCACGGCGGATGAGGCCGCGATGGCATACGACGTGGCGGCGCTGCGCATGCGCGGGCCACGCGCGCACCTCAACTTCCCACTGGAGAGCGTGCAGCGCCGCCTGGAGCGCGACGCGCAGCTCCTGGCGCTGGCTCCGGCGACCACCAGGCCACCAGCCGCGTGCGCCGCAAGAGGAGGAGGAGAGGCGATCCCGCCGCCACCGAGCTTTTAAGAACTATCGACGCCAAAGGCGGCTGGAAGCTCCGACCTGCAGATGGTGTCGTTCGCCAGCTCGGGGAGAGATCGCGGGACAACAGTGCAGGATCGATACGTGATGATGAGCGGTGATGGAGGAGCTGCGAATCGGGTGATGGAGTTGGAGGAGATCGGCGGCGAGTATTGGGATTACTTGTTCCCGCCTCTCGTATAGGGCCGGATGGTGATAATCGAGCCAATTGGTAGAGTTAATTAGGTATGGTTGTGTTTGTGTATATGGATAGATAGCAACTACTACCCCCAGCTGATTTAATACCAGTTTGGGTAATTCGTATGCATAAAGATTCATGATATGATAAGTACAGAATTAGTGTATGTATATTTGCAATTGATTAATTAGAATGCAAAAATTGATTAATTAGGCGGGAGTAGTATATTCATTTGCCATAAAGTTCACTTTTTTACAATCAATACCATATATATTTATCTCTATCTCTACTACTTATAAAGGCATAAACATGTTTTGATACAATCGATTTCAGCCATTAAACAACATCGATCAAACGGCCTAAATCCCTCCAATGTTGAGCTCAACTCAACACAGATTCAAACCCCCCATCCTTCTCGTGATTAAATCAGTCAAAACAATCGCAATCAATACAAATAAATAAGATGTTTCCATTTTTTACGGTGTATCATTGCTTGCCATAGAAGCGTTTGACTCGATTTTCTCCTTCGCCGCTCACCTAAAAAAACGCATCTCCACTACAACACGGGAGCTAATATGGGGCACTCTAAAGTGCCCCTAATGTTCAAAAAAGTGCCCCTAATTACTTTTTGGGGCACTTTTAAAAGTGCCTCCTTTAACTTTTAGGGGCACTTTAAACAAAGTGCCTCTATTTGAATTTAATTAGGGGCATTTTAATCAAAGTGCCACAAAATCTTTTAGAGGCATTTTAATCAAAGTGCCCCAAAAGGTTTTAGAGGCATTGTAATAAAAGTGCCTCTAAAACTTTTAGAGGCATTTTAATCAAAGTGCCCTAAAAGCTTTTAGGGGCATTTTAATCAAAGTGCCCCAAAAGGTTTTAGGGGCATTTTAATCAAAGTGTCCCTAAAGCTTTTTGGGGCATTTCAATCAAAGTGCCCCTAAAACATTTTGGGGCATTTCAATCAAAGTGCCCCTAAAACTTTTTGAGGCATTCAATCAAACTGCCCCAAAATAAATAGAGGCAGCTCAGCAATTCAATCAATTCAACGCATTACATCTCAATTACTGAAACCAGCTCAACAACAGTCATGCATCACCAGAATCATCAAGATCTTAATTACAAATCATCATCAGTTCACATAATCACACCAAGATCTTAATTACAAAGGTTCATGACAACAGTAATGCATCACAAGAATCATCTAGTATCATCAGTTCAACATAGGGGTATGCAATCATCATGAATGCCAGTCATTCATGATTTTATATTATGAGTCATCTCAAGTCTCTGCTTCTTTTCAATTGCTCTCAATCTCTCAGCCAGGGTGTGTTGAATCTCAACACTTGTCTTATGCATCTCTGGATCTGTTACCTACAATTGGTGGAAGGAGGACTTGAAGGCCAAGTAGATTCTTGTAGGTAACAGGAAATTGTATCTAAGTATTGCAGTAAGTAGAACAGTTTGTGGAAGAAACATTACAGAGACTTGGATAACTCTTCATTTTGAATTTCTAAGTATTGCAGTAAGTAAAACAGTTTGTGGAAGAAACATTACAGAGACTTGTATAAACAGTACAGAAACATTACAGAGACTTGGAAACTTACATTCTTCATTGGCCATTGGATGCAATGTGCTTCAGTTTGTCCTACCAAGGTCATTCTTCCTCTAGGTCTTGGCAATACAGTTGTTGTCTTGAATACAATGTTCACTATGACTTGGATAAACTCTTCATTTTGAATTTCTTGCACAGTTCCCATTGCAACTAACTGCTCACTGTTAGGAGACGTCAAACCCACCTCCATGCCTATTTTAATTCTACTTACCTACATAAGTATAGAAAATTTTAGTTTTGTACTGAAAAACTCTATGCAGGAATGTAGTTGTTTGGATTGCCAAACATACCTTCATTGCCTTCCTAGGTCTGTTCTAGTCATTTGATGAACTGTTGTTCCTCGTACTTCTCCACTCAATCTGGTTCTCCTCCAATTTCTCCTGCTTGATCTTGATGAACTTGTTCTCCTCCAATTTTTCCTGCTTGATCTTGATGAACTTGTTCTCCTCCTTCTTGTGCTGGTCAATCTTCACTAACTTTTCCTATTGCAATTTGTCCTCTTGGATCTTTGTTTCTTCTTTTTCTGCTACTATGTCTTCCAACTTTCTTTTCTTCATTCTCTTGCTCTTTGTCTGCATTTCTTCATTGCCTTCCTAGGTCTGTTCCAGTCATTTGACGAACTGTTGTTCCTCGTACTTCTCCACTCAATCTGGTTCTCCTCCAATTTCTCCTGCTTGATCTTGATGAACTTGTTCTCCTCCAATTTTTCCTGCTTGATCTTGATGAACTTGTTCTCCTCCTTCTTGTGCTGGTCAATCTTCACTAACTTTTCCTATTGCAATTTGTCCTCTTGGATCTTTGTTTCTTCTTTTTCTGCTACTATGTCTTCCAACTTTCTTTTCTTC